>CM070692.1:20280357-20937857 GCA_036346265.1 Melocanna baccifera | reverse complement strand
GTGTTACATACACCCTCTTAAAGAACCCAACGTTCTCGTCGATCCAACATATCTATACTAGGGCAAATGACCAAGACCTCCTCCTCTTGGCACGTGTTTGTACGTAGGGCTGTAAAAAAAGCTCGAGACTCACGAACTGCTCAAGCTTGGCTCGCTCTAGGCTCGATTCGAGCTTGGCTCGAACTCCAAACGAGCCGAATCTAAGCTTCATCTCAAACTCGCGAGCTTCAACGAGCCGAACTCGAATAGCTCGCGAGCTTGAGATATTTTTACCCATCCCCAATTCCCCACAGTGCCCACACCCCTCCCGCCTCTCTCTCTCAGATTTCCCCCCGCCTCTCTCTCTCTCTCAAATTCCCCTCCCCCACGCAGCCACCCCCAAACCCCGGTCCCCACTGCCTCGGCCCTCTCGCCCCCGCGCCATGATCCCTCGCGACCGTCGCCGCCCCTCCTCGGCCCCGCAGTTGTCGCCCCTCCTCTCCCCCGTTGCCCCCACCCCCGTCCCCCTCCCTCCTCTCCCCGGCCCGCCCTTCTCACCTCGCCCCCGTCGCCGCCTCCTCGGCCCGATCCACCGCCCTTCTCTCCCCGCAGTCCCCACCCCGTCCCCCTCCCCTCTCCCCGCGCCGACCCCTCCCCGCCACCGCTGCCCTCCACCCCGTCCCCTTCCTCTCCCCGCCGCCGCACTGTCCCCTTCCTCTCCCCGCCGCCCCCCCCCCTCCTCCCCCGCCGCGCCCCTCCTCCTCTCGCCCCGCCAGAGCCTCGACGAGCTTTGTCGAGCCGAGCTCAAGCCGTTCGAGCCGAGCTCGAGCTCAACTCAAAGCTTGACTGGCATCTCGGGCTATCTTGAGCTCGGCTCGAGCTTCTACCGAGCTCGAGCCTGACAGGCCCAGCTCTTTCGAGCTCAGCCCATTTATAGCCTTATCCGTGCGTCTAGTGCTGGTACATATACCATGCCGTGTGTCCACTCCGGGTCTACATGCGCCATGCGTCATATACCCACGCCCTGACCCGTACGCACCCATGCAACCGCGAGGGTCGGCTCTGATACCATTTGTAACGCCCTAAAATATAAACCGACTTAGGGCTAACCCCATTATAAATAAGCCACGCACACGTAACAACCTGCTTGCGTTTTCATCCTTACTTTATGCAAAACGGTTAACCGGAGGTTATTACCAATGGTGCCTATGGGTTTATATATTAATGCTTTTCATGTTAAGCTAGCAATGTGGAACTAATCCACATTCTCATGTGCACACATATATGGACCATCATGGACCGAGGTGTTACAGTTTAAGAGAAATTGGGTGTTGTGGTGTGCTCTCTTCTTCTCTAAGTGGAGTAATTATAAAATATTTATCCTCAAGTAGTAATATATAAATCTTCATTCATCTCTATGAATATCTTTTGTGTTGATTGATTTGTTCTTGATTTGGTTAGTTTTTCTCTTCTCTCTCATATTCTTGATGTTGTTGTACCACGGATATGCAAGAGATAGACATAACTTATGAAAATTAATCTCTACCGATCTAAACACTTGATTGATAAATTCATGAAGAAACCCAGTTTTTTTTGCTTTTTTAAGCCTCTTTGAGTGATTTATTGATCTAACTATTTTTACCTTGATTTTTTTTATGTTCTTGCTTGTTGGGATATGTGAGAACATATCTAAAGTTATCTTGGTCATCATTCACCCAAAAACAAGTCATATTCTCTGTTTGTGATTTTTTGACCCATTTTTGGTGCAATTTGCCTTCAAATGGACAAAGGTCAGAACTTTGGCAATGATTTTCTTGATCGTTGATTGAAATAGGTTTCTGACATTCTAGAGAAGGTCCATACCAAATTTTAAGTGATTTAGAGTTTTGGTTTGAGAGTTACCTAAATTTTAGGTTTTGGTCCAGTTTTGGTGCGACAGAGTTCACGAACCAAAAAATCCCAATTCTCTCAGTTTCTTTCAGGTTTTTTTATTTGGAATAGGTTCTTAAGGTCATAACTAGGTTTGATTCAAGTTTTAAGTCTTTTAGATCGACAGATCAAAAGTTTCATGTTTTTTGGATTTGAAATATTGTTGTTTTTCACTATCCACGAGTTGAAATCAATGTAGCACCGAGAATTCTTTGGATTCTTTATCTTTATAGCTTCTCGTAGATATTAAAGCAAAAATTAAGGAGATACTAGGGGAATTTAAAGGCATCATTCATTCTCCTTATATTGCTATACCGATCTTACAATATTCAAAATAGACAACATATTGGGGCAACCCAACCTCAGCGTGCAACACAGTCGTTTGGGGCACCAAATCAATATGAAAATTTCAAAAAAAAAATGATAATGTCCTTGTCAGTTTACCCGACTTATAAAAGTTTTTGGATTAAAATTCATTCAATGTTAATAACAAAATGAAACATTATGACAGAGGATAAATCAAAAGAAAATGGGAAAAAAAAAGAGATCACAAAATGCTATCATTCACAGCAAATTTATATATTTTTTGTTTCTTCTAATGTGCTTGAATTTGAAGTCAAATTTTTACGGGATATTATAACATTCCATAGACTACATCATATTGGTTTGGTACCTCAACCAATCGGATTGCACAGACTGCACCCCAAGATTGGGTTGCACAGGATATGTTGCTTTCAAAATAGTTATATACTGATATTTGCATAATATTTGAGCCTATTCGATTAACTTGTGAGATACCTCTCACAACTGTATAATCATGCGGACTTGTGGTACCCTGCTGGTAGACTAGATGACCAGGGACGATCCTGTACTACTAGAGTTATATGCACCAGCCAGTTAACCCAAACACTTAATCTAATAAGGAAAGACGAGCAATTCACTTATAATTCAATACCCCCTCTTATATGTAGGCTCTCTCAGGCCTAAGACGTGGAATAGAAGTGGGCCGCAATTATTTTTTTAATTGCTCCAATCATGTCTTAAACTCAAGACTTCTTACCTCTGATACCATATTGAATTGCATTCACTAGCCAGTACACCTAAAAACTTGGTTTTGATACCATATTAAGTTATATGCACCAGTCAGTTCACTCAAAAACTTAAGCTAATGATAAAAGACAAGCAATTCACTTATACTTCAATATTCCCTCTCACGTGTAGGCTCCCTCAGGCCTAAAATATAGAATAAAAGTGGGTTGTAATTATTATTTTTAATTACATCAACCGAGTCTTGAACTCAAGATCGGGGAAAGCAGAGAAGGACCTGATCAACATTGACGAAGATGGTGGCGTCGACAATGGCAATGGTGACCACGAGCGGCGACACTGTAGCCCGAAAGGGGCAATGCAGTGGCAGTCCATGCATGTCGATGTCATGACCACAAGTGCACCCTCCTGGTGGTGCAATGGCTCGTGCTCGCGGATGACGGGCCGGTGAGGATGATCCAGCGTGATGATGATGATAATCGGGGTGCTCGAAAGACCATGGAGGGAGGACCATATTGACGAGCACGTTGCGTCACGCCACGATGTCATCAAAGGAGAGAAGACGCCGAAGAGGTCAAAGCCAAGGTGGTGAAGTCCATTGCCGAGGAATGTCGACAAGTGAGCAGGGCGACGTAAACCAATCTATGATAAAAAAAGTAGAGAAAATCCGATCTAAATATGACCGACGAAAACTCTATTGGTAGTCGATCGGATAATCGGTAACACGACTTAAACTATAGGTTGTGCAGCCCCCGAAAGAGATTATAAAGACGAGATCATCTCTCAAGGCGACGCCGCTATGATACTATGTAGAAAGATGAATATACTGCGATGGATAATTTTGTATTGAGCCTCGAGAGCGGTTTATATAAAGTACAAGACTGAGAGGGTAAGAAATCTTTTCTAGAGATAAGGCAAGTATCGCAGAATTACAAATCCTAAATTATCAAATATAGAAATATATCAATATACTCTAACAACTACTTTAGGGCGTGTTCATACTAAGTGATTTTGCTAGGAGTTATGCTTTGTTTGGCGTTGTGGTTGATTATTATAATCCAGTAGCAAGGTGGCACGCAAACTTACGAGCATATCATCTTTCAAGTATATTTAAATAATTTGTTATATATATAATATTTTTTTAAAAAATAGATCGTTACACAACCCCAATGATGATATTTTAATATCAATATGTTTGGGATTCCAACAGCTATTAGAGCATGAGCACATGCATTAAATCCGGAATTTGAGTCGGACTCAATTTCTGTTGCGTGACATCCATTAGAGACGCAATCCAAGCTGTAGGTTACACCGTTTAGAGAGATTGAATGATCAAAATCTTTTTTCTCTGATTAATACGAGAATTTGTAGCAATTTTTTCTATTTAATATAGGAATTTCTAGGTTTTTACCATAAGAATCAACATGAAAATTTCTGAAGAAGCATTAAAGATACGATAAAGAAAGAAGCTTACTCGTTCGATCAGTAATCTCTGGAGAAGCATTAAAGATACGACAAAGATAGATGCTTACTCGCTCGATCAGTAGGCAGTAATGGCAGGCTGCAGTGAGCAACAAGCCAAACCCCAACAACCAGCGCTAGCCTCTAATCAAGCACGTCACGCAGGACGGCATTTACTGATCGTGTAAGCCGTTGTTAACTCGTGACAGCCACATCACTCTCTCCTCCCCCCTGGTGGCGGCCATGCACGCGGCACTGCAGCGCCGACGCGACGTGCCGGGAGCCAAACCCGACGACGACGTGATCCGTGCCGGTCCGCCATCTCTGGTCGGTCAGGGGTGGATTCGGAACCATGGCAGTTTGGCCAACAGTTCGACACGTAAGATATTTATCAGTGTAAAATTGATAACAATAGTTTTTAACCTCTCACAGCTTAAGACGTGTCGAAATTCTAGATTCGCCACTGGTTGGACACACTGGATAAGATGGCCGCAACGGATCCCCCACCGTTCTGCTTCGCAGCAGCAGATAGGGGCGGTTTCCGGGACGGAAGGACGAGCGATCGATGTGGGAAGGAGGGGTCGAGACGCACGGTGGGAGACGGTATCAGGCGGCGCCATCGCTGATGTGAACCGTGGTCCTCCGGAGCGACGGTGACCTGTTGCTGAAGGCTCCGGAAGTTAAGCCGGCACAACAATCAACGTTGGCTATCTGCCTTGCCACCGCCTGTAATGGGGGATTATCTTCAGCATGGGCTATGGAGCAGAGAGCATGTGTAATAGACGTCCTTGATATGAGATTTTGAAGACTTTCAAATTTCAGCCAGCTTCCAATGAGGTGCATCTCTTCGAACGTCTCCTGGCATGCAAACGAAAACGTCACAAATCACATCCCACGGCTGGGTGGGGATGAAGCTTGAATCTAGGGGTGTCCGGGAGATTTGTAATGCGCCGATATCCACGTAGTATCAATTTCGACTTTCAAAACGAAAATAACAAGAACTCGATTTATTCTACTGAAGTTCGTTCGTTCTGATAGGCAGTGTAAAGGTTCTGTTTCAAATAGTGAGATAGATGCCTTTTGGCTTCTAGTTTTCAAAAATCAATAACCGTTTGAAACACATTTTTTTCTTTAATTAAATATTAAAAAAAGATATTATAGTGTTATTTTAGGTAAAAACACATTCACGAACGAAAACGGTAGCAGTAATGGCATTTCGGTCAATTTGTCCCATCCAAGGGCAATATGGTAACTTAACATCTGGCAACGACGGAGAGCGCGCGCTGAGGACTGAGGATGATATTTACCTCCACGGCTTCTGTGATGGAGAGCCCAGGCCGAGCAGAGCAGATAGATAGAGCAAGCTAGGCAACTCCGCAGTGGTCAGTGCAGCTATCCACCACCAACCCCCGAATGCCGCGCACCACAGTCCCCTTCTAGAAGGTTCCAGAAGCGCGCGCAAGCCGTACGTGCATGCAGGAGTTCCAGCCCATCCCCGGCCTGGCCGGGCAGCTGTTCGGCGGAGCGGCGCTTCCGCCGGAGGAGGTGCGGTGCCCGCGGTGCGACTCGGCCAACACCAAGTTCTGCTACTACAACAACTACAACCTCTCCCAGCCGCGCCACTTCTGCAAGACCTGCCGCCGGTACTGGACCAAGGGCGGCCTCCTCCGTAACGTCCCGGTCGGCGGCGGATGCCGCAAGTCCAAAAGACCAGCTGCCACCGACGTCGACAGGAGCGGCGGCGCCCACCGCGACGCCAAGAACCCGCGCTCCGGCTGCACCGCTGCCTCTTCTGCCGCGTCCGCGTCGAACACCGTTGGTGCAGCTGCTTCGGTCCACTCAAGCGGCCGAAGCACGACGGCGACGGGCGTCGGGCCCAGCATCTTCTCGGGCGACGCACTGACTCTGCCGCTGCCGGCGCCGATGTTCGCCGACCAGGCGGCCGCGTTCACGTCGCTTTTCGCGCCGCCGCCGCAGCTTCCGGCCTTCAGCTTCCCACCGCAGCCCAAGGCAGACGAGGACGTCGCCCCTGCGCACACTCTCACAGAGCAGCCGTCGTCGGCGTCGTCCACTGCAGACCACATGGCGCCGCTCTCGGTAAGGTCTGGTGGCGCGGCGATGGCATCGCCAACCGAGTGGCCACCGGCAGTAGCGGACGCTGCCGGGATTTTCGACCTCGCCGGCGACACGTCGTCGTACTGGAACCTGGCGAGCTGGACGGACCCGGACGGGACCATGTACCTGCCGTAGTGTGCCGTGCTTTAACGATCGTGCGGGCGGCCACTGAATTCGATCGCATGCTTGAGTGGCGATTAAAGAGTTGTCTAATTGTAACCACTTTTGTTAAAAGTATGATGGGAATTCGTATGTGTCCAGTGGATACGTACGCCGATCTCGTCTTGGTTTTATAATCTTTTAAAGACTCTTGTTCTTTAGGTTGCACGGTTGACATACGCCGAAGTTCTTCAGATTTATAATATCTCCTTATATAATGAATTCCTTTATGCTTCATTATAAACGTCAACCTGTGCTCCACTATGATAACTATTCTAGCGCTAGATTAGCCAACTCTATTGCCCGCGCTGTCCGACACCATACCCTGGTATCGTACTACGCTATCTTTTGTCTTAGCTGATCATCATCTTTCATCAAGAAGTCGTGTCTCAGTTTTGCACTCAGTTCTGCATGTTTTTTTTTATTGAAAAGGAAGTTCATTACAATTTAGATTGTTGTGGCTATTGTTGGTGTCATCTATGCAGAATTATTCATTGACGATTTCTTCGATGATCCGTCATCTTCTACTGGTTATTGCAGCAATATCAAACACATGAGGAGTATAGGGTCGAGTTGTAGGTTTTTAATACAATTTGAGCTATGTTTGATTGAAAAGACTAAAAAAACAATGTCAGTTTGGGATAACTGATTCACCGTTCGATACCTTCCTGATCACAACTAATCAGTATGAGGGCGTTCGGAATAGAGATGGCTTCTGGCTTTTGGCTGAAATTTTACTGTAGCTGGCTGATTTTTTTATTGTAACTAAGTTGTCTTATTGGGCATAATTAAATTTAAAAAAATGTAAAAATAGAAGCGACTCCTTAGCCTATCACAGACAATGTAAAGGAATACGAAAAAAACAAAACACAAAAAATACTAAATAATAAAAAAACACAAAAGGACAAAATTGCTACAGTAAAACAAACGCAAAAGCCAGTCACCGAACGCCAGGAAAAACTGTCGTGAGTGCGCACATAATATTCTCCGAAATTTCTTATTCATTAGTAAAAGTTATGTTCTAAATACGAGTTCGAGATGAAGAATTTAAAGTGCAACAAGAAACTAATTATTTGCATAAATACCACAACGTTTGTTATTGAAAGTGCAATATGTTTTAGTTATGACAGCACAATATGAGGGGTCCATTGCAGTGATTGTTGCTGCTCTATTGACGATTCAAAAGTTATTTTCATTTGGATATTCTTCTACAGGAGCAGTTTTTAACTATGTCATTGAATTCAGTTACTTTTGCAGTTGGTAGTTTGATGTACGTGATGGTCACATATGAAAGTTGCTCTTCAATAGGCATTGTTTGTTAAGTTATATGTTCCAGATGGAATATGTAAAAAGTCTATGAGATGAATTCTTCACTATAGTTATCCAACGCCACAGAAGAAGTATATAAAGAAGACTGATCCTATCTTACTCATTGATTAGCCATATGAACTTTCAATACACAAAGATCATTAGTGGTGAATTATGATTCGAGGAGATTTGATTTGTTTTGGCTACAGAAGTGAATTCAGGCTATAGGAATGAATTCATTTTAAGTTGGAGATTGTTGAGTGTTCTCGAGGTGAAGATTGTTAAAATATGATACGAATCCATATATGTGTCCAAGTGAACACAAATGCCGACCTCGTCCTAATTTTGTAATCTCTTAGGACTCTTGTTCCCCTAATGTTTTGGTTACAGGAGTGAATTTAGGCTATATAAGCAAATTCACTTCAAGTTGAATATTGTTGAGTGTGTGATCTGAATTCATCTCAGCGTGAAAATTGTTAAAGGATGACACAAATTCGTATACATATTCAAGTAGACACAAACGCCGACCTCATCTTGATTTTGTAATATCATAGAACTCTTATTCCCTAACCTATATATGTACTCCTATAGTTGTACTGTTGACATGCGCTAAAGTTCTTTGTACTTGTAATATCTCTTTATACAGTGAATGCTGACTCTGTGCTTCTATGATTTTTGCCATAAGGATTTGTCATGTTTAATTCGTGTCTTTCACTCTTTTAATCTTCTATTTCTACTATTTTTATAACACCTAATCCTATATGTGCTTTGATCTTCTATTTCTGCCATTTTAAAACATCCATAGTGTGACTATTTTACGGCCTCTAAGAAGAGAGAGAAGACCTTAGAAGCTGCCCCTCAACACCACGCAAAACAGTATCTAGACAAATTTATTTAGTATTGCCTCTCAGGCTAGAGACTGCCTCCAGCTAATTGGAATGTGGAATAGGAATTAGGATGGATAGAAATTGAGTGCATATTTTTTTTTGCTTGTGGGCTTTATCTTAAAGGCAGTAGTAATTTTTATATATTACATAAAATTATGTTAAACTTAGAGACTATCTATAAGTTATAACTTAAAGGCTATACAACCTCTAAACATTATGATGCCTTTATAACACCGAATCCTATACGCGCTGCAACTTGGCTAGCATTACTTCGGGGGCGTTCGTTTTAGCGATGATTTCTGATTTTTGGCTGAAATTTCACTGTAGCTGGCTTTTTTTTACTGTAGCTGATTTTGCTTTTTAGGTATAATTAAAATTTTAAAAATATAAAAATAGAAAAAAAATATGTTAGCTCATCACGGACAATGCAAAGAAACACAGGAAAAAAAGAAAAATACAAAAAACCCAAAAAAATCAAAAAAAATTAGAAAAAGACGAATTACTGAATAGTGAAAAAATTAGAAAAAGACGAATTACTGAATAGTGAAAAAAAACTAAAACTGAAAAAAAAAATTGAAACGAGCACAACAATTTCTATGCGTTTGTTCATATTAGTGAGTTGTAGTACCTACGATTAATCAGTGTAGATACGATGATCAGTACTACTAGTAGTTAACTTGAGATGATGTTCTGTACTGGTGTGCTCAGTAGTCAATACCTCTCTCTCTCGCTTCATGAATCATGATTCTTACTTTTGTCTATTGTTTCTCCGAGTAGGAGGCAGTTGGTTCGGCATGGCATATGACATGACAGTGTGACATACTCTCTTACGATGGTTGTTGGTTCAGCCTGGCGATGGCTTCACATACATTTATACCCCCTTCTCATTTGGCTTTTCTTATTTATAGTTTACTTTTTACTATTTAGCACTATAGCTAATTTATTTTATATTATAATTATTAGTGGTTTTTTTACATAATTAAATTTAAAAAAATTTAAAATAGAAAAATAAAGTTAACCCATCGCAGATAATACAAAGAAATATAAAAAAAATAAAAAAAACCCAAAAAAACTAGAAAAATAAAATAAAAAATTAAAAATCAGAAACTGAAACCTAAACGAGTGACCAATTTGCAATATTGCACATTGTCACCGTTTATATCATAATCATGTTGCGCAGATTATCAATTTAGGGCCTCTCTTTGGAATGTAGAGCTACCTTGCGATACTCGAGGGAGTAAATGGACCTTTTGCTATATTATACACAGATGATTAGTGTTTTGAATTACAGATGATTTGAAAAAAAGAGTTAGAAACTGCTAGACATGGGCCAAATTACCTTTGAATCACAATAACTGAATCACATTTGGAACCTATTTTAAAGTTAATACAGAAGAAATAATTGTAAAAGAAAAGGTCCACTGTACTCCCCTGAAGTATGGCAACTGTCCACATAACCCCTGACATTGTTTTTGTTCATTTAACCTCTGAACTTCTAACATGGGTCACTTCACCCGTTGAGCTTGTTTTGAGGCTGGTTTTACCGTCGTGGCTGCTAGTAACCAGTTTTTTGCCACTTGGCATCGCACAGGGCATTGACATCATCAAACCACAGAAAATTATCTTATCCAACACATTTATGCATAGATTTAGGTGGTGCTCATTTAGATCTAAGGTCCAGTTCAAGTTAGCAATAGCTTCTAGTTTCTACTTTTTTCACTATTCTTTAATTTTATCTTTTTCTCATTTTTTGTTTCTTTTGGACTTTTTTGTCTTTTCTTTTTTTCTATATTTCTTTACATTGTCCGTAATAGGCTAACTTGTTTTTTTTCTATTTTTAAATTTTTTTAAATTTAATTACGTCAAATAAGCTACCTTAGGTATAGTAAAACAATAAACCAGTTACAGTGAAAAAAGTCATAAACCATCGCTATTCTGAACACCCCCTTAAAAGTCCTAATTTATGACTTATTCTGCGATGTAATAGCTGAAAATATATTGTAGCTGTTAGTAACTTTTTAGCGTAATTAAATTTAAAAAATAAAAAGCTAACCCACGCCAACGAATTGTGCGAGACGGTCGATCCAGTTTTAAATGAGTCCCACAAGAATTTTTCTTCAAACAATATGATTTCTATAAAAAAAATCCTGGAGAATTCCAATGTTCCTAACGGGATCTATAATTTTTGTATGGGTTTACATCGTGTAGCTCTTCGATTACGCAAGGTTGTAACATCGTGACTCCAATGCGGTAGCTGCGACCTGAGTTCACGGCCGGTGTACGCCAAATGTCGCTTTGAATTGCGGAAAACTGTTTAGGCTGCCAATGAAGTCATGGCATTGAAGATTTGTCACTCTACGAAATAGACCGCAAACTGACAACAAAGATCACATCTCTTGAGAAAAAAAGAGAGTAATTGCTAGAGACAACCAAGTCCAAATTTTCCTTACATTGGTCATACAAAATGTTGGTGATGCAGACAGGACTGTGCAATTTCCAGCCAATACGCCCATACCGTCTTACATGACGTCCGCGTCAGCGTCGGAGATGAATCCATACCGTCAGGTGCTCGCTTGTACATGATACCTGTCACTCCAAATCACCTGAAACAAGCTGTGGAGTGATGGGTACGGATTGCTTTGGACCGACGAATCGGATCGTTCTTTTGGCAGTGCATTATTGGTCCGGCGAGGGATTATACCGAGAAATATCAGTACTATTTTAGTCGGTATAGCTGAAATTGATATAAAGTTTACTATAATTAATTTGTAGATATCGTCTTAAAAGAATACTCTGCTTGAAAGCTAATTACTATAGCATAAACCATAAACCGAAAAAAGGGCCAAAACCTTCAGCGTCGGTCTGCCTGACGAAGGCCTCTTCTTTTGATCGGTGGCTGATAGTTTTTATCGATATTTTTAAAGATGGTGACAGACCACAGAGGCATTGACGCAGACATCGTATACAACTTTGAGCTTGAAAAGTTATTTAAAAAATAACTTCTAGAAATCACTTAGAGAAGCAGTTCATTTATTTCTACTTCGGCTCACCAAAACCAACAAAATAACAAAAAAAAAAAGCAGATCCGAAGTCGTCACGTTGAAATCTATCCATAGGTCGAGCAGTCGAGCTAGTGTTTCCGTGGCACGGACGCCGAAACGGAAACGGGCAGTAATGGCGAGCTACGTATGTTTTAGAATAGTCAGGGGATGCATCTGGATGAAGGAACAGGGCGTATGCGTTGATGGGCTCTTGGTCGCGGGTCGCGTCGGAGATAAACCCTCTCCGATGAATTACTTCCAGCTCACTGTCGTCTTCGCTCCGACCAAGTCTAGAGGGTGGTCGGGGCCAAACCCGCGAATGGGTCAACACACTACCGGGTCTGCCTGACCGGCTGGGCCAGGGTAGCAGCTGGCATCTCACCACAGTTATCGTATAATGGAGGAACAGGGGTTTTCCCTGTGCGTCTGGGAACAATCTGACAGATGCTTCCGCGCATGGAATTTGGTGACTAGTCGTTGTTCTACTGTTACATGAACATGTACTGCCACAGTGCAGCAGCCAGTAATACTCACGTATACAGTACAGCGCCGGCTGGTAGTGATGATGGGATAACGTTTGTCTCACTTCAAACAGTTCAATTTCTGATTTATTTTAACTTTTAGTTTATTTAAGTTAGAAATTATTTGTAATACGTCGACTTCTAATTTTGATTTATTTTGACATTTTACTTTTTTTTCTCTTATTACGTTGCATTGTCTATAATGATATAACAAATTTTTCTCTTTTTTATTTATTTATTTTATTTTATTAAAAAAGTTAACGGCCGTTAATAATATAATTTTAGTTATAAACTAAAAGATATGTGATCGTTTTAGCGATGACTTTTGGCTTTTTTACTGTAGCTGACTTTTTTTTACTGTAGCTGAGTTAGTGGATAGTGTAGTAAATAGTGAAAAAAAAAGCTAAACCTAGAAACTGAGATTTTTAAAAACCAAAACGATTGAATGGAAGTTGCTGCGTGCGTACGATCGAATCTTCAGCAAACAGCAAACAACGATCTCCATCTCGTGTAGCAGCAGTAGTACAGATGCTCTTGGATGCAGCAGTTAACATCTAGTTAGATGTGTGGCACACACACACATTCCAGCTTCATAGCTACTGACATACTGTCAATTAGTATATGTAAGGCTTCAGTTTAAATGGCTTCGGATTCTATTTTTTTTCTTTTAATTTATTTAAGTCAAAAGCCACTTGAAATATATTGGTTTCTAATTTCAACTTATTTTGATTTATCTTTTTTCTTTATTTATTTGTATTATCCGTGATACAATAAGTTTTTTCCCTATTTTTTCAAAAAAAAAAACTAACAACTACTACTGTACAATTTTAACTCAAAGTTAAAAACTACAGTATAAGATGAAGAACCACCGTAATAACCTCTGCGCAAGAACATTCCGTTTCAGTGAACATTGTCGCAATGAGTGGCTGTGTTCGTTAGATCTGTGACGGCGTCGCGTGCTGGACTTCACCATCAGCAGCAACATCGACAGAATCTTTGGGTGATGATTGCGAATTTGTGCTCGACGATCAATCGGTTGTCGTCGATCACATTCTTATAGACCACCAGTAGCCTGATAAGTTTAATTCAGCTGCAATACATCTCCTTCAGATATGCTAATTTGGCGTCTCTTATTTTACCATTCCGGCAAGCATCCTTGCTCATGCAGACCATCACATGCCTTATGCACAACAGCAGGAACAGTCAAATCAATGCGCTATGGTTTTCGTGGCATCAGAATAGAAGAGTGTTCTGATATCGCTCAGCTACTAATGGCTTGTCTAAGATCTGAAGAAGAGAAGAATCTGGGGTCTGCCTTTATTGATCGCGCACATCTGAACGATGATGCAGCTAGTAAACTGAAGATAAGTTCGTTCTTCTACCGCCACCACCACCACATGTAGTTAATGGAAAGTAGGAATTTGAAGATGACAGCCAGTAAGACACCAACGTTTCTTTGGTTCGCGACATACATTATCACATGAAAATATGTTCAAACCAATGTCTCAACTCTCAACCCGTTTTTTATCAACAGATTAACCAATTGGAATGGCCAGATTAGAGCAGACTCTTCAACTATTTCCTTGCAAAGCAAATGCTCGCGGAGAAAGATTGCACTAACACCATGCTCTGCTCGGTAAAAACTGAAGAGTCCAAGCTGGACAGGCTGCCGCAGCTGAGAGCATCTTTGACCAAAATGACATCCGTATCTGTTCGACGAGAACTGTTCCCATTAAGTGATCCTGTTCACTGTAAAAGAATTGGCAGCACGTACGTATTAAGCTGTATGCTCACAGCAGCTTAGTACTGTCACTGCTGGGACTTGGGAGTCTCTTGCAGATTGCAGGATGCAGCAACTTAAGTAACAACAGGCGTTGCAGAATAGTCTCTGTTCCAGTGGATAGAGACCGCAAAATTCCTGTGCAAAGTAAAGCTCAAGAGGTAAACCTATGTCAGACTCTCGATGGTAACAAGACGAGATAGTAAGCATTGTTACGAATATTATATGTATTGATATGAGGTTCAAAGGATTTTATATATATATATATATATATATATATATATATATAGGAGAATACAAATGATATATACCATATAGAGATAAGGTATATATGGAATATAATACAAATTCTATATCCTAATACAACTCTATCTCCTTACCATCCCTCTTAAATGCAAGGTGTATGCAATAGCATTGCATTTAAAAGGAGTTGTTACTAAAATAAAAAACAAAATCCGAAGTCTGAGTCTTGATGATGTTATCGTAGCTTGCAGTTCTTGAAAAATACTGTCGAATCAAGCCGAAAAGTAATAGATAAAAGCATGACGGCGCATATCAAAGCCCAAAATGGCGGCGGCGCAATGCACAAGGTGCAAAAGAAGCGCGGTGGTTTTAAAAGCTCGGGGCGGCGGCTACAGAAGCGGCGGCATCATAACGATTTTTACGATCTACACGCGGCTCAGAGAGAAAAGCAGCGGCTACTGACATGGAATAGATAGAAGCATGACAGCAGCAGATCGAAGCCTAAGACGGCGACGGCGCAATGCACGAGGTGCAGAAGAAGCGCGGCGGCCTTAAAAGCTCGGGGCGGTGGCTAAAGTAGTGGCAGCATCATAACAACCTCTACGATCTACATGTGGCTCAGAGAGAAGAGCGGCAGCTGTTGTCATGCAAAAGAAAATTTCTAAACTTCTATAACTAACAAAAATTTCTGGACTCGCATGACTTAGACGAGCTGAAAGATAAAAACTACGAACTTAGAATGGATGCAGGCGGAAGACTTAAATCTATAAGAAAACTGCTGGGGATTTGCCGATCGGAGAGAGGTGTTAATTGCAAGGAGGCAAATGCAATAATCATCAGAATCAAGATCTCCCGGCGCCTCGCTTCCTCCGCCACCGACAATTTGGTAGACCGGCCCAGGCATGTAGCCGCCGCCCTGCGCAATCGGGTCGAGTGTCGAGGCCGAAGAGGTAGTCCGAGACCTCGGAGATGATCAACGAGGCCTCGGATTGACCGCGCTCCATGGGCGCGGGCGTTGAGCACGTCGACGAACCACTGGTCCGAGGAGGCGTCGACGACGCCAGAGAGGACGGAGTCGAAGGCGCCCGTGGAGGAGTGGTCCAGCGAGGCGGCGAAGAGGAAGAGGTGGAGGCGGGTGGCTTGATGGCGGCGGTGGCGAGGCCCTATGTGCTGGGTTAGACGTCCCCATCACGAAGAGCACGGAGGCGACCTTTGGCGAGCATGGTAATGAACGCGGTGTAGGAGGCGGCGCGTGGGATGGAGATGATGTGGGTCTCCCCGCCGACGTAGCAGAGCTGGTGGTCGCCCGGGCGCAGCACGACCTTGGAGAGGCTAGGAGGTAGAAGCATGGGGGGATGAGCTGCACGAGCACGTCGAAGAAGAGGGCGTGCCTGCGGATGCCACTGCAGTCGGCCGCTGCGAGGAGGTTGGCAGCCATGGTGGCGGCCAGGGAATCGTGGTCAGACGCTACCACCGCCGCGGTGGAAGGTTTCCTTCCCATTGCGGTGAGGATTTGGAGCCCAACACATCGTACAGCATGCCTGGCCACCCCGCCTCGACGGCCACAGCGCACCAGATCTTGCACACCCGAAACCCAACCGCAGGTTTCGGCGCTGAGACTTGAAGCAGAGGCGCGCAGATCATCAGAAG
This sequence comes from Melocanna baccifera, assembly GCA_036346265.1. Lineage (NCBI taxonomy): Eukaryota > Viridiplantae > Streptophyta > Magnoliopsida > Poales > Poaceae > Melocanna > Melocanna baccifera. The sequence continues at coordinate 20,921,737 of CM070692.1, read as the reverse complement.
AAAAAAACCGTAGAATAAGTGGCAACGACGCTCAAGATGTTGAGGTGGCCGCCGGGAGAAAAGTGGCCACCCCGGGAGCGGAGATCATCCTCCCAGGGGCAGCGGCAGCGAAAGTAGATCTAGATCGAGGTTATGGTTTTAACCTTTGCTCTGATATCATGTTATGAATATTGTATGTATTGATATAAGGCCCAAAAGACCATATATATAGGAGAGTACAAGGGATATATGTCATATAGAGATAAGGTATATATGGAATAGAATACAAACTCTATATCCTAATACAGCTCTATCTCCTTAACAAGCATAACAATGTTTAGGCATGTCTGGGAGACAAGAATTTTGTAAGAAATAGTTCAATTTTCACGCTCATAATTCACACAAAAAGCATACACTAGTGGGCCTTGGAGTGATTAAACAGAGTGATCGGATGAACGATTGGGGTGAGATTTTAGGGAAAGTTCTGATGAAAAATTGATGGGACCTATTTTCTTTTTTTTCCTGAAATATATGGTAGGAGCTCTGCCCATTCTTAAAGAGAGGAGTAGAGCTTACACCAGTATCACTTGTCCTAGGATAAACACCACAAAGTCACCTAATACCCATCAACACCCTTATACAAAACACCCCTATCCTGGGATTCACCCTGACAACAACAATGGCTAGCTACTCAGAAAAAGAAAAACATAACTTGCCTAAACCAGGTTCAAGAAAATCAAAAATGGATGTTAGAGGCTGAGATATCCTGTAACTCACCATTCAAGCCCTTCACCTTATCTCACCCACAAAAAACAGCCACAATCAAACTCAGAGGAAAGGATTGCTTCAAGACCTCCAAGCATCTAATCCATAGCTTGTTCATCCACTTCGTCATTGACCTTTCCGATGATACCCAATTTCCTAAAAAGTTTGTACTGGGCCTTCTTCTCCCCAATCGGTCGCTTACCTTGGAGGTTAGACAAGCACTCCTTCTAGGAGAAGATCTGTGAGGTAGTCGCTTCACCTTTGAAGTCTTCTTTAGCAAGTCCATCATCCGTCATTGACATTGGAGACTCTAGCAGAGGACATAGTCTCTCCTGCTCCCGCTCATGTTCCCGTTCACCTAGCTTTAGTCGCAGCCGCTCTTATTCCCGCACTCTGGGAAACTGCACCACATGTGGTGGTCAGCACCCAATGGAGGAGTAGTTAGGTTTAGTTTCATGTTAACTAGCAGTAATTGCCAGGATAGTCTTTTTTGGTTGCAAGCATTTTTCCTTTTCCTTGTTCCCTTGTGTACCCAATCTAGTAGATGCTATGGGTGTATCTAAGTGTCATAGCTTAGCATAGCCTATATGTTATGTACTAGTACTCATGTAACACTTAACCCCTTATTATTAATATCTATAGCCATTTTAGACTTTGTATTATATTTTATAGATCCCTTTATAGACTTAGTATATTTTATAGTCACCACTCACCAAGCTGTAGGTGTTGTAGGCTGAGGAAGAGGCTGTGGCCGTGGACCAAATCTACCTTCCCCTCTGCTAGTTCATCCGACTATGGCCCAAGTCATGGCTCAACTATAACATCCTGATTTTCAGATTTTATTTGAAATTTTGAAATTTGGATTTTCCTAAATTTAATACAAGCTTAATTTAAATTTTCATTAAGTAAAAAAGTAATATGACTAAAGTAAATATCAAATAAAAGAAAACCAATTTTTTGTTGGGTTCCTTGTGATGTAAGAAATTTTTCTGTATTTTTTGAGGTTTTTGGATTTATTTGCTATTTTCTAGAGCTCAATTTGTTTTCTTTCAATTTCTAAAATTAAAAATCCCTAAATATCTCCCGCACTATTCGAACCAGTCCGATCGGTCGCCGCCACATGTCAGCCATCCAGCACACCTTGCACACCCTGAGCCGTCCGATCGACCATCTCGTTCGGCTGGTCCGAACGTGCCAGGCACTATTCATCTATTCTTTATGTCTCAGTCGTCCAATCCTTAGCTGGTGTCATGTGTTAGCAATCCACCGTCCTAGCTACTGTTCATCCCCTTCCTGCAGATGTCACCATGCCCGTCTCGGCTACGCCTTGGTGTTCGTGCCCGAGTCGGTCTCTTCCATCGTCGTCTCCGAGTTGAACATGCTACCATACCCGACCCTGCCTCCTCGGCGTTTGTGCCATAAATAGCGGCCACACCCTCACTGTTTGCACCATGCTACTGAGCTCACCCACACTCCTTTGACGTCCGCACTGACCACTGTCGCCCTCGTTCTCTCTGCCACCGTAGTCGCCCTGATCATTGTTCCCTGAGCATCACCGTTGTCCGTCACCATCGTGCCCACTGTCCCCGTTGCCTAGTTCGCCGGTCCACTGCCGCCCCTTAGTCCCCAGCCACTACCGCCTCATTCTGCGTGTGTGTCGCGCTATTTCCCAGGACGAAGAGTCACCGTCGCTTCACCTTCAGCAGCCAATCGCTAAGCACCATGCGTCGTCACCGTTCAGACGGTCCGAATGTCCCCAGCCTTCTGGACTGTTCAATCATCTTCAGACTGTCTGATCGTAGTCACCTCTTTGGCCTAGTCCGAATGTCTCACCCATCTGGACCATCCGATTGTCGTCGGACCATGAGATCGTAGTCATCTATTCGCCCGGTATGAACATCTTTAGCTAGTTCGATTGTCCCCTGCCGTGCGATCATCGTTGGATAGTCCAATCATCGTCATCGTTTGGACAGTCCGATCTTCCTTACTCCTTAATCGTCCAATTGTTCCCTTTGGCCTTGTCAGATCATCCTCGGCCGAATCAGCAGTCAAGTCAGCCGCAATCTTAGCAGCCACACAAGCCCTAAGTCCACGTCGAATGCCACTCAGCTATAGCCACCACATCAACACACCCAGCCACATGCACACTATTTCATGAGCTGAGTCCACCGTAAACTAGTTTTTCCATGCATTGAGTTCACAGCACAATAGAATTTTTTAATTTCTAGTATTTTTTTTAGATTAAATTTTTCAAGAGCCTATTCTCCTTCATCCTAGCTCCGATTGACCCGTTCTTTTTTCTAAATTCATCTAAAATCGAGCTCTATCTTTTGGTTCTAGTTTTGAACCATGCATCGACTTCACATCACAATAGAATTTTTTAATTTTTAGTATTTTTTAGATTAAAATTTTCAAGAGACTGTTTTTCTTCATCCTAGCTCCGATTAACCCCGTTCTTCTTTCTAAATTCATCTAAAATTGAGCTCTATCTTTTGGTTCCAGTTTTGAATTTTTTAGAGTTTATTTCAATTTTATTTAAATTTATTTTATACCTCATTCATTTTCACTCTCGTTAAATCGCGTCTATGGAGGAGCGAAAGCACAAACAAAGGATCAAGAATTTGTAACTAAGCAAGGGCAAGGCAAGTTGTGTACTTTGATCATGTTGAACCTAAATTTCAAATTTATTAATTATTTTTTATTTTAAATGATCATGCCTGCTATTCTGTTACAAACCCTTATACTTGGTAGTTATTGTCTAACTTGATTAATCCCACCTTGATAAGTTGAATACTATGATTCCATTATCACCATAGGATGAAAAATTATTTAGTGATGTCATACTAGTTATTACATATGTTATACGATTAATTTGTTCAGTCATGCTTATAGTTACGTTAGCTTTAACAACACATGAGAGTAATTAATTAATTTGACTTAATGAGATATTGAATCATAATTGTAGCCACAGTTATAAATTTGTGTGTCATAACATTGATGTGTCATTAGTGTTGGTTATACAAAATTGGTTTTTACTTAGGTGAGTGAACGTGCAGTAAAGGAAGAAGTGTGGATTCACTTTAAGGGATGTGGATGTCTCGCATGGGTAATATCTAAGAACTTAACTTTATACACCATTGATCTGAGCCTTACCGTGTAAACCACATGTCTAGTATGGGATAGACCTGAACAATGCTTGGTGATTTCACACGAAGGGTAGATGTTTTATAAAATTTGATTGGGATAACTTTAGAAAGTGAATAGTTAGTTCACTGGTAGTCCATTACATGAATGGTTAGTTCACAAGTGGTTCATTGAGTGGACAGTTAGTTCAGGTTTATTTAACTCTTTTGGTTATTTACTTATTATTGTTTTATCTAAAAGTTTATTTTCAATCTATTTATTGTATTTATTTTAAATTATTACTTTCTGCAAAATAACCTTTTAGCCATCCATTGGTAAGCCTTGCATACTATATTACATTTTTGTTACAAATGACTTGCTGAGTACTAATGTTGCTCAGTTGAAGGAGAACTATATCAGCAGGAGGTACCAGAAGGAGGACACTTCGACGACTTTGCGGATTAGGATTTCGCTCCCCAATCGATTGCTTGTGGGCATGTCGAATGGCTACCATATTTATATCTGTTTTTCGCTATTAGTTTCTTAACCCTTCAAGCTAATTAATTGTAAGCTTGACTATAGGGTCGTACTATGATAATTAATAATATTTGAGTCTTTTTCTTTATTAATCGTGCATATGATCGATATTTTATCTATGTTTACACTGTGTGCACTAGAGTGATCCTAAACTAGTGTAGTATACACGGAGAGTCCAGATTTACATATTCGGATCTCGACATCATCAAACTTAGATTCTGCAAGAAATGCTCACTAGTCAGTAGGTAGGAGCAGCAAGCCATAACTCAAAGCGCTGACTTTCTGTGCACTCATTCCTTAACCTTCTCAAGTTCCAATGAGCCCCTAGAAGCGGACAATTAGCTCTACGACACTAAAAAGAAGCTTTAACTCGCCTGCTGTGCAGAGAGGGATAAAGTAGACTTTGCTACTCACTAGCTTAAGGTTTCTATAGCCGCTTGGTGGGAAAACTACCTAGTAGCCCATAGATGAGAAAGACCGACAGCTGATTGTAACATCCTAGCTATTTATTTCTAAATTTATGCGTGAATTTTTTTTTGTTTTGGTTGCCTGAAATTTTGAAAATATTATTTGCCTATTTTTTCTTTTAAAAGGCATATTTTTTTGAAAAGTAACTTAAGTAAAAACATAAAAATATTATTAAACATAAAAATATTATTAAATGGTCATGGGCATGCTAAGTTTTTCACGGATTAGACTTTATTTTTCAAAATATTTTATGAAAGGTTTATGGATTGATGGAATCCATATGAGATCTTTTGGAAAAGGTGGTCCAGGTGAGATGTCCGTAGTTAGGTTGGCGTCAGGTGGGTGCCTACACCAATGATATTATTTTGCATAAATTAATATCTTTAATTACTATATTGAATTCAACTATCTCATATCTATTTATTGTATTTTTTAAATTCTGCTTCATGCTCAAGTAACTCTATATGCCTTCCTTTGATGCCTTTAACATTATAATGTATTTCTCTGTGTAACTTGCAGAGTATAACTTTGTACTTACCCTTACTATCATTTCTCGTAGGAGGATTACTTCAACTACAGTGAGAACCAGGATGAGTAGGCCATGTCTTACTGTCATTTACCTGTGGGCAGTCTCGTTTGGATTCTTCTACTTTAGCTTTTTCTTTCACTGCTTATGATTAAATTTAGCCAATGGTCTTTGGATGCAAACTTTAGCAATCATGCCCATATTTAGTTAATAAATGTCATTATGGTTAATATTTATCTTTGTTGTTTACTATGTGTACTAGTTAATCCTAGACTAGTGCGATATACACAGAGGATCCAAGAGTTGTTGCTCTAGGGTCCGACACTGATGAGGAATCCAAAGAAGAAGAAGCACCCACATCTGAAGGATAGCAAGTGCAAGTAGTAGGATAATAAGAACAACAAGAGCAAACCGCAGAAGAGAATGTTGAAGAACAAGTAGAGGAAGAAGAAGTCAAACCAATAAGGCATGCAATCCCTTGGATTGAGTTCAAGGCTGTGTTTGGATAAACTTTGTTCATCTTGGCATCATGAGGATGAAGAAGAATGAGTTTTGAGCATTAAAGCAAGGTAATATATCCATCAATGAGTACCTTGCCAGATTCTGCTAGTTGGCTCGCTACGCTCTAGGAGATATAGCAAACGAGGAAGAAAAGATCGACTATTTTCTAGAAGGCATACACAAGAAATGAGAGTACAATTGATTATACAAGACTTTCCCAGTTTCCACCATTTGGTCAACAAAGCTCTCATTCTAGAAAATAAGAGGAGAATGATGGAAACCAGCTGTAAGTGTAAGATGGCAGCCGAAAGGTCGTAAGACAGCTACCCTCAGAGGCCACTTTAACTTGCAACCCATCTTTCAGGCAACCCCAGTGGACATGTACTTCGCATCCCTAGACCCACATGACAGTCTATAGCAACCAACCTGGCAGCCCATCTCCATTGTTTTAGTTGTAGAGAGAAATGGCACTTCGCCAATAGATGCCTGAATCTTGAAGTCTCTCCAATGAACTTCAACTTGGGCACCACTCTAGCTAGAGGCCAAGGATCAACTCCTAACAAGGGCCACCAGACCCCGCAAGTGTCCAGAGCAGCGTCAACGCCAAACCAGGGCCGTGTGAACCATAACATGGCAGAAGAAGCTCAGGAAGCCACTGGAGTGTTGATGGGTATGTTCTTTGTTAAGTCAGTAACTGCACATATTCTGTTTGATTCTGGAGCTTCTTATTCATTCATATCGGGGAAGGTTGTTGAAAGACTTAAATTGCCAATCTTTAAGTTGAAGAGACCCATGGTACTTAGCTCGCCTAGTGACCCTTAACTGCTACATTAGTGAGTTCCAAAGTAGAGCTTGCCATAGAAGATTTTGGGTTCTTAGTAGACCTTACGATGCTACAGTTGCAAACATTGGACATCATCCTAGGGATGGATCGGTTGGCCAGATACTAAGGAATGATAGACTGTGCTAATAGAAATGTAGTACTTACCAAGTACCCTGGAATAACAATAAAAGTTAATATGGACCACCCCTATCCTTTGGGTCGTGCAATCCATTACCTTGAAGATACTCCTCTAGAAGGAATGTCTGTATTTCAAGACTACCCAAAACTTTTCCCAGAAGAATTGCCTAGCATGCCACTAGACAGAGACCTAGAGTTTGTGATTAACTTAAAACAAGGGACCACCCCAATTACCAAGAGACCCTATAGGATGGTTGTCAATGAGTTCGAAGAGCTAAATACACAGATTAAAGACTTGCAGGTGAAAGGATTTATTAGACCTAGCTCATCACCTTGGGTTCGACAGTACTTTTTTTGTGAAGAAGAAGGACGGTACCGCCAGAATGTGTGTAGACTATAGAGCTCGAAATGATGTGACCATCAAGAATAAGTATCTCTTGCCTCACATCGATGATCTATTTGATTAGCTTGCAGGAGTCATAGTGTTCTCGAAGATAAACCTAAGTTTAAGATATCCATCAACTCAAGGTCAGGGCTGAAGATATCCCCAAAATGGCTTTTACCATCCGGTATGGCCTATATGAATTCACAACCATGTCATTTGGTTTGACGATTGAGCCAGCCTACATCATGAACCTTATGAATAAAGTATTAATGGAATATTTAGATAAGTTTATGATTCTATTTATTGATGACATTTTGATTTACTCTAAGACCAATAAAGAACATACCAAACACCTACAGTTGGTTCTAGAGAAGCTAAAAGAGCGCCAGCTATATGCCAAGTACAGTAATTGTGAATTTTGACTCCATGAAATTAGTTTTCTTGGACATATTATATTCACTGGAGGAGTAGTAGTTGATCCATCCAAAGTAGAAGCTATTTTGGAATGGAAGAAACTCACCTGAGTAACTAGAGTGCGTAGTTTTCTCGGATGGGATACTATAGATGTTTTATAGAAGAATTTTGAAAGCTATTCAGACCAATGACCCACGTATTCAAAAAGGAAAAGAAGTATGAATGGATAGAATCCTATGAGAAGAGTTTCCAAGAGCTGAAGAAGAAGTTAACCACTGCTCTTGTTTTAGTCCTACCAGACATACACAAGGACTTTGAGGTCTACTATAATGCTTCACGCCAAGGTCTTGGCTGCATGCTCATGTGAGGAAAAGTTGTGGCTTATACGTCAGGACAACTCCCTCCTCATAAAAATAATTATCTAACTCATGACTTGGAGTTAGCATCATGAGTGCATGCTCTAAAAATTTGGCAGCATTACTTGATTGAAGACCATTGTGATATCTACATTGACCATAAAGAGCCTCAAGTATATTTTCACTTAGACGGATCTCAACCTGAGGAAAAGAAGATAGTTAGAGCTAATCAAGGACTATGACCTAGATGTCCATTACCATCCCAATGCATTAAGTCGTAAGTCCTACTGTAGCAATGTCATGGTTCAAAAACTTCAACCCAAGCTCCACAAGGAATTGAAGCACTCAACCTTGAGATAGTAGAGCAAGGCACCATATCTGCCATGAAAGTTCATCCAACACTAGATGAGCAGATCAAGGCCACTCAAGAAGGACATCCTGGAGTTCAAAGATTCAAGCACCTTATGGCCAAGAGAAAAGATCTGAAGATGATTGTAGATCAACAAGAAATCCTATGGTATAGGAAACATTTCTTTGTTCCCCACCAGAAGGATCTCAAGAACTTGATACTCAAAGAAATCCATAATTCAGCATATACTTTGCACCACGAAAGCACTAATATGTATCAAGACATGAAGACCTTGTATTGGTGGCCTCATATGAAGAGAGACATCGCCGAGTTCATAGCTTGTTGTGATGTGTGCCAACAGCATCAGAGGGCTGTAGGACTACTTCAACCCCTACAGATCCCTAGCGAAAGTGGAAAAAAGTAGGAATAGATTTCATCACTGGTCTACCCCAAGCCAAGTAGGGATATGACTCCATGTGGGTCATAGTCGACAGGTTGACAAAATTCACCCATTTTATCCCTGTAAAGACCACCTACAAAGGAGATAGATTGACTGAGTTATATATGGCATGCATTGTGTGTTCGCATGGAGTACCTAAGCGGATAGTGTCAGATTGAGATTCCCAGTTCACCTCATATTTTTGGGTTAGTTTGCATGATGCACTTGGAACTCACCTAACCTTCAGTATGGTATACCACCCTCAGGCTGATGGATAAACAAAAAGGGTAAATCAAATCCTTAAAGATATGCTTTGGTCATGTGCTTTGGAATTTACCACAGTTTGAGAGAAATATTTATCTTACGCAAAATTTTTTCTATAACAACAGTTATCAATCTAGTCTGAAGATGTCCCTAATTGAAGCATTCTATGGCAGGAAGTGCAGAACCCATCTGCATTTGTTAGAAGTAGGATAAGGTTATATCTTTAGACTAGATACCCTAAAGTAGGCAGAAGAGAAGATCCATTTGATTAGAGACTAACTGCAAGCTATCTAGTCTAGATAGAAGAGTTATGTCGATAATCATCACAAGGAATTAACCATTGAAGTTGGAGACCATGTCTATCTCAAGGTATCCCCTCTCTGAGGAATTTGAAGGTTTAAAGTTAAAGGCAAGCTCACACCAAGATATATAGGCACGTTCCTAATCACCGCCAAGCGTGGAGAAGTAGCCTATCAATTGGAATTGCCTGCAAGCCTAGCAGACATCCACAACATATTCCACGTCTTGCAACTCAAGAACTCTCACATAATGCTTGAGGAACAAACCCCGGTGGAGATCATCAAGCTCCAAAAATATCTGACATATCTAGAATGTCCAATCAAGATCCTCGACATCATGGAGAAATAAATATGATGCTAGATCATTTGCCTTTGCAAAGTTCAATGGAGCAACTACTCAGAGGGAAGCCAACTAGGAGCACGAGGATCAGCTCAGGATAGACTACCCATTTCTGTTTTCTGAGTAGTTTAATATCACAATCGAGATTCTCTTTATAGGGGTAAGGATTTGTAACATCCCATTTTTGGGATTGTAAATTAGCTTGAACGAAAATTTCAAACTTTGAATTCAATTCAAAAGCCTTCTCAAAGTTCAACCAAAATTTTGAATTTAAAAAAGTTAAAGCCCTTTGGGCCAAGCCCAGCCCACCTCTGCCTCTCCTCAGGCCCTTGGACTTTGGTCTGGCTCATTTGGCCACTTGGCCAGGCCAGAATGGCCCATGCCACCCTATGCCGCTCTGGCCATGCTCTGGACGTGTCATGCTTGAGTTGTGTGTGTTCCAGCCTATGTTTGTCGCATCCGCTCTGATGTCGCCCATCCCTCTGCTTCGCCATAGTGCCTGTCGACTGCTCCTGTGCACATCACTATGTGCCCCTATGCAACACATAGCCCTGTCACCTCACTCGGACCCTCCCCTCTCCCTTCTTCTCCCAACGCCATGTGAACGTGCCTGCTCCCACCACGCCCACACCGAGTTGTACCCCAGTGTAAACATAGACGAAATATCGACTATATGCACGATTAATAAAGAAAAGACTCAAATATTATTAATTATTAGAGTATGATCTCATAGCCAAGCTTACAAATAATAGCCCGAAAGGCTTAATAAACTAGCAGTAGAAAACAAAAATAAGCGTAGTAGCCATTCGACATATCCACAGGCAATCGACTGAGAAGCGAAGTTCTAATCCGCGAACTCATCGAAGTATCCTCCTACTGGTACTTCTTGCTGATATGGTTATTCTTCTTCAACCAAGAACCTGTAGGTATAAAACCGTGAGTATATCGATACTCAGCAAGTCATTTGTAACAAAAATATAATATAGTATGCAAGACTTACCAATAGATGGCTGAAATGTTATTTTGTATAAAATAATAATTTAAAGTAAATATAATAAATAGATTAAAAATAATTTTTAACAAAAATGATGATAAGTAATTATCCAAAGGAATTATATGAACCACAAGTGAACTAACCGTCCACTCAATGAACCACTCGTGAACTAACCATTCATGAATTAAACCACCAGTGAACTAACAATTCACTTTCTAAAATTATTCCAACTAAGTTTTATGAAACATCTACCCTTCGTGTGAAATCATCCAGCATTGTCTACAACTAGAGACACGATTATTTGAATAGTTTTATACTGCAGAGATTGCACAACTGTACCCACACGATGTAATCATCCTCACATTAAAAAAATCACAACAAGACTTTTACAATGCCCAACCTGAACTCAATCCTGCCTGCTAGGGTGTTGCATCGCACCCTCTTGTGTCTCATAGAAATCAACAACCATGTTCATCACAATGGTGGGATTAAAATTGAAATATTTCAAATTAATCAACCAAGTCTATCTCATCTAGACATGTGGTTTATATGGTAAAGCTCAGATCAATGGTGCATAAAGTTAAGTTTTTGTATATTACCCAAGCGAGATACCCACATCTCTCGAAGTGAATCCACACTTCTCCCTTTACTGCATGATCACTTGCCCAAGTAAAAACCAATTTTATATAATCAACACCAATGACACAGCAATATTATGGCACACAAATTTTATAACTGTGGCTACAACCACGATTCAATATCTCATTAAGTCAAATTAATTAATTGATCACATGTGATGATGAGCACAATGTAACTATAAGCATGGCTAAACAAATTGATCGTACAACCCATGTGACAACAAATATGGTATCAGTAAATAATTTTTTATCCTATGGTGATAATAAAATTATAGCATTCAAATTATCAAGGTAAAATTAATTAAGTAGGACAATAACTATCAGGTACAAATGTTTTATTCAAATAGTAATACATGATAATTTAAAGCAAAATAAATAAATAATTGATTTAAAAACTAGGTTCAACATAATCAAAGGACATGACTTGTCTTGACCTTACTTAGTTATGAATTCTTGATCCTTTGGTTGTGCTTCCGCTCTTCTGAAGACACAATCTAACGAGAGAGAAAATAAACGAGGCACAAAATGTCAAATAAAATTCAAATGGATTCCAAAAACTTCAAAACTAGAACAAAAAGACAGAGCTCAATTTTAGACGAATTTAGAAAAAAGGGGTCATACAGAGTTAGGACGGAGGAGAACAGGCTCTTGAAAAATTTAATCTAAAGAAAAATGCTAAAAATTTAAAAATTCTATTGTGTTGTGGACTCGGTGCACGGAAAGGCTGGTCTACGGTGGATTCAGCTCATGCAGCAGTGAACGGTGTGACTGGGCGTGCTGACATGGTAGGCTATGGCTGACATGACGGACACATTGCTGATAGGTGGCAAGGTAGGGCTGACATGGCATGCTGATATGGCTTGACACATGGCATTGATGTGTCACAGGGACGGCTCGGATGGCTAACATGGTTGACACGTAGGATTAGAGCCGATGTGGATGCTTGGTGGCAGCTGACTTAGCTTGGCATGGTCGAAGGCACCACGGTTGACAGCGACTGTGGTCAAAGGGTTGTGGTCTAGGGCATCATGTGGTCGGAGGTGAGGGATAAAATGGTCATGGGCTCAGTGGTCGTAGGTGTGATTGAATGACTGTGGTCAAAAGGTTGGTGGTCCTAGGGATCTAATGGTGAGCAACGGGCCCTATGGCCGAATCTAGACCATTGAATCCAGCCGGTACTCAAAGGTCGAAAGATGATTGTGTGTGGTCAGATGGTGGACGAAGAGGGATGATGGTGGTAGATTTGGGTCTTCTGGTGGCAGCAAACGGTGGCGATGATGGTATAGTCGAGTGGTAGTGCTCGGTGAAGATGATGATGGCGATGGCAAGCTCATCGATGAGGTCGATGGAGCCTGGCTCGGCATGGTCGGGAGCGCTAAATGAGAACATCGAGGGAGCTCAAGCGACTTGGTGGCGAGGTGGGAAAAACAAGAGGGCGGCATGGCTATTTATGCACAGAGGCCGAGGTGACCGCATCTTGCCCAGCACAGACGCCGAGACGACGGTGGAGTCGAAGTCTCGATGGATAGTACTCGATGGCTCAGATTAACAACTCATGGCGCTAGCTAAGGATCGGACAGCGATTGCAGAAAACAAGGATGAATAGTAACAGGCCGACGCATACTGTTTAGGATTTTTTGGGGTTTTCTCTTATTAGATAATCAAATAAAATCAAATGAGCTCCAGAAAATAGCAAATAAATCTGAAATTTTAACAAAAAATTCCAAAACAATTCTTGAGAGACAAGGAACCCAAATAAAATATTTTAGCAAATTTTAATGTTTATATTAGTCATACTAAATCTTTTTAATTAAAAAAATTCAATTTAAGCTTGTGTTAATTCCAAGAAAAAAATCAAATGGTGAGTTTTCTTTTAAAATCTTCAAATAAACTCTATAAATTGGATGTTACATGTCGAAACCTAAATATACAAATTCGGACTCTCTATATATACCACACTAGTCCAGGTTTACACTAGTGCACACAGTGTAAATATAGATGAAATATCGATTATATACATAATTAATAAAGGAAAAAGACTCAAATATTAATAATTATCAGAATGCGACTTTATGGCCAAGTTTACAGATAATAGCCTGAATGGTCTAAGAAACTAGCAACGAAAAATAAAATTAAGCGTAGTAGCCATTTAACATGCCCACAGGCAATTGACTGAGAAATGAAGTCCTAAGCCACGAAGTTGTCAAAGTATCCTTCTTTAGATACCTCCGGTTGATATGATTTCTCTTTTTCAACTGAGCAATAGTAGACATAAAGGTGTGAGCATATTAGTACTCAGTAAGTTGTTTGTAACAAAGATGCAATATAATATTCAAGGCTTACCAATGGATTGCTGAAAGATTATTTTATAAAAAATAGTAATTTAAAGTAAATATAATAAATAAATTAAAAGCGAACTTTACAAAAAATAATAATAAATAAATAATCAAAAGTATTAAATAGATCGTGAGTGAACTAGCCATCCACATAATAAACCCCCAGCGAACTACCTATCCACTTCCTAAAGTTATCCAACCTAAATTTTATGAAATAACTACCCCTCGTATGAAATCACCGAGTATTGTCCATAACCAGGGATACGACTATACGAATAGTTTTATACTTTGCAGAGATTACATAACTATACACACATGATGTGATCATCCCCACACTAAAAAAATTATAACAAGGTCTTTACAATGCCCAATCACAACTCAATTTCGCTTGCTAAGGTTTTGCGGTCGAGTAGGTTAACCACCTAGTGATAATTGACCCACTTGTGCCTCATAGAAATCAGCAAGTATATTCAACTCAATAGCGAAATTAAAATTGAAATATCATAAATTAATCAGCCAGGTCTATCCCATACTAAACATGTGGTTTGCACGGTAAGACTTAGATCAATGGTGTACAAAGTTAAGTTCTTAAACATTACCCAGTTGAGACTTTCACATACCACGAAGTGAATTCACATTTTCCCTTTTTACTATACGACCACTCGCTAAAGTGAAAACCAATTTTGTATAACCAACACCAATGATACACCAATGTCATGACATATAAATTTTATAATTGTGGCACTAACCACGGTTCAATATCTTATTAAGTGAAATTAATTAATCACATGTGATGATGAACTTATTGTAACTATAAGCATGGCTAAACAAATTGATCGTACAACCCATGCGACAATTAGTATTGCATCACTAATTAATTTTCCATTCTATAGTGACAAGGGTAACATGGTATTCAAAATTATCAAGTAAGGTATTAAATAATTAGGACAATAACTACTACATACAAGGATTTGTAATAAAATAGCAAAACATAATAATTTAAAACAAAATAAATAAGTAATAGATTTAAAAACTAGATTCAATGTTATCAAAGGATACAACATGCCTTGGCCTTGCTTAGTTATAAATTCTTGATCTTTTGGCTGTACTTCGCTACTTCGAAGACTCGATCTAACGAGAGAAAATGGATAAGGTACAAAATAAAATCAAATAAAATTTAAATGAACTCCAAAAACTTTGAAACCAGAACCAAAAGTCAGAGCTCGCTTTTAGATGAATTTAGAAAAAGAACGGGGTCAATCGGAGCTAGGATGAAGGAGAACAGGCTCCTGAAAAATTTAATCTAAAGAAAATGCTCAAAAATTGAAAAAGGTCATTGTGTTATGGACTCGGTGCATGAAATAGCTAGTCTATAGTAGACTCAGCTCATGGAACAGTGTACGGGTGACTAGACTTGCTGACGTGGCAGCTAGGGGCTGACATGGCAACTGACTGGACTGACACGTGGATGACAGGTGATGTGGCACTGCCACGTGGCATGGGGATGACTCGGGTGCTGACGTGGCTGACACATGGTGACACATCGGATCTAGGGCTGAGCTGGCTGTTTATGTGGCTGCTGACTCAGCTAAGTTGGCTCACAGTTTACAGAACAGTGGTGGCTGATGTGTGGGAGCCTGCTGTTAGAGACTCGGCTCACGGCGGACTCGATTCACCGAGGAGACGAATCATCAACCAGGCGTGGGTGTGGGATGATGTGATAGGGATCCAATGATGAGGTATTAACCACATGGATGGATCTCGACCGTTGGTTCTTTGCGATGGTGTGGATTTGATCGGACGATTGCCATGGTGATCAGACGGCCGAGGGATGGACACGTGGTGCAGGGTTTGGGGTGATGCTTTGATGCACGAGGGGTCACGGTGGCAGGCACACGAACCGAGGAGCAGAGGGGTGGGGTTTGGTTGAGGCGAGGTAGTGGATGGCAGCCAGTCAGTGAGAACTCACCGATGGATGAGATGGGCGGTGGGCACTGATGACGGAGACCTCCGACGAGAGGTTGGCGGGGGTGGCTAGAGATGAAAACAATGGCGACGACGTCCTGAACAGTAGATGACGGCGATGGTGAAGATGTCGACGCACGGGAGGTTCAGTCACAAGGGTGAGGCAGCTGTGAGATGCAACGAATGAGGTGGCAGCGGCTATTTAAGCGGGAGCCTAAGGATGGCTGAGATAAGCACAGCCGAGAGGCCAAGTCAGAGACGACGGCAGAAGCCAAGACAAACACGACGGTGACTCTGCGAAGAAGAAGAACAGTGGCCAACCACTTGGATGGTCGCCACATGTCTTGCGGAAGAAAATGGACGGTCAGCAGCAGACGGCATAGATACACAGTGCACGAGCCTCTGGATGAAAGACACGTGTCCCTGGGAAAGCTCTAACCACCGACGTGAAACACAGCTCGGATGGCTGACGCATGGTAAGGGGGGAATCGAGCGGCTGAGGTTGAGTGGGCTGGGTTGAACAAGAACGGGCCGGCCCATTTATTTTTTAAGGATTTTTGGGGATTTTTCAATTTCAGAAATTCAAATAAAACCTTTTGAGCTCTAGAAAATAGCAATTAAATCCAAAAAATTATAAAAAATTTCAATTTTTTTTGACACACAAGGAACCCAATAAAATATTTTTAGCAAATGTTAATAGTTATTTTTAGTCATATTAAATCCTTTTAATTATTGAAAATTCAAATTAAGCTTGAATTAAATCTAGAAAAATCCAAATGATGAATTTTATTTTAAAAAGCTTCAAATAACATTAAAAATTAGGATGTTACATTATAGACGAGCTCTCCACATTGGACCCCTCACCGCCACTTCAGTCCATCGACACCAACCCAACCTCCTCATCCCCGAGCTCCGCCACTACTTCTAGTGAGCTCCTCCTTTCCTGTAGATGCTCCCCTAGGATAGAATCGACTTCTAGTGCCTTGTAGCACCGCCGTGCCATGGCTAGCCTTCCATCGCCTCTCGAGCTCACCGCTGGTAGCCGTAGATACGATGGGCCAGGGATCCTATTTCGGGCATCGCCTCGGGTTGCCACCCTCTCTCCGGCCAATGAGGAGCATCGCCTCTCCTCGGCAGGGAAGATGGTACTATAGCGGAGCATTTAAACTTAAATATGTGCAATTAGTGCTTAATGACCTTTCTTAGTATGCGCTAAACCATCGATGACATGTGGACCTGCCCCATTTAATTAAAGCCTCATCTCACTGACATGTGGGCCCTGTCAGCTTTTAAAATCCTTTCAAACCTATTAAGTTAAGGTTAGCCACTGATAAATGAGCCCAAGTTACTGTTTGCATAGTAAATAGGTCCTATCTATCACTCCCTTAGTTATTTCTCTTTTAGAAAATAAATCAATTTAATTTAATTTGTTATGGGACCCAGTTGTCAATGTCTATAGCCTTTTTTAATAGAAAATTAATTCAAAAATTAAATTAAAATTTGGTGGACCCCATTGCCAGAGAGAGAGAGAGGAATTCTCTCCTTTGTTTATTTTTAGATTTAATTCAAATTTAAACTTTACAGAGCCCATTCTCGCTCATTTTAACTCCAAATCTAATAAAAATTTGTATATAAATTTTTTTGAATTCAAGATATATCTAATGGTAGTGGAATTGTTAAATTTGGAGTTATTTGAATTTTTTATTTGTATTATTTGCTTTGCTTGCTTGTTTGTTCGTTTTTCGATGCGGCCATCTAAGTATAGTATGAGGATACGGAAGAACCCTAGTTTGAGCAAACTCAAGAATTCCAAACCAACCTGCTTGTGAGCTAAACAAGTTAACATTTTGATCATATTGAATATACAATTTATGTAAATTTATATTCATTTAAATTATCAAATTGCATGTTTTATTTGTTATGCAAATGTATGTTAATCTTAAGAATAGATATATGTCTACTTGTTATTATAGTATTATTATACATCCTTTGACACTTGAATCATATGATCCTTATCACCCTAGCTATTTAATGGTAACTTTATTTGCTAGAGGTCGTATCTAAGTGTCATGCTAGTCTTGCTTAAGTCCTAGAGCATTATTTACCCCCAATCATCATCTTTTAATCATGAAACTTGTTTTAGGAAGTCATTGGAGGAAAATAACTGATATATTTGAGATAACTTATTTTATGCTTCTCAAAATCCTAAAACTTACTGTTATCATATCTGGACAGATGGTGTGATGGTTGGTGTAGATGTAGCACGAGAAATTATGGACTGTGGCATGTACCACTCAAATAGCTTTAAGGATTTAAACCTGTGATAACTTTATAATATAAAATAGTAAAACCACAAGTCTATAATGGTGTCGACTTGACTAAATAATTTGTATCCACTAGTACGAGTTGCACCATCAAAGTGACCCACTAGTCATGTCGCTTGTTTTAAACCATCGAGGACACTGGTCGTCTCGCTGGTGTAAGCAACCGTGAGGCGCAAGAGGGGGTTTGTGTGTGGTGGACGTAACTGTTAGAAGTTTGATCAAGTTTCTGGTAATCAATAGATAATAATCGTAACATTCGTCAGTTCGTAGTCAGTTACTCTAGCAGTAATAACATAGCTAGTCAGTTACTCTAGCAGTAATAACATAGCTAGTCAGTTACTAGTCGCAGGACAGTAATGAGTCATTAGTAGCCAGTTATGACAGATCGTAGGATGACATGATTAATGGTTGTAATTTGTGCTTTAATTACCAAGATTCAGTGGACATGCCCTTGTATCTTTTGTTTTTTAAATACTGGAATAGAATCAGAGAAAATCTGCGAGGTTGGAGGCAAAGAAAAACAGAGCAGCGCTGAGAAGTGTCTTAGACTACCATTTTCCGAGTGTTGATTCAGACTACGACTTCATAGTCACAATCGAGTCCTCGTAGTGGTTATCAAGGTGGTAAGAGTACCTTCTCTTTCAGCTCTGAGAGTACCTACTCTGTGAACTCTAAGAGTACATACTCTTTCAGCTCTAAGAGTACCTAGTCTGTGAACTCTAAAAGTATCTACTATTTCAGCTCTAAGAGTACCTACTCTATGAACTCTAAGAGTATCTACTATTTCAGTTTTAAGAGTACTTAGTCTGTGAACTCTAAGAGTACCTACTCTTTCAGCTCTAAGAGTACCTTCTCTTTCAATACTACGAGTACCTTCTCATTCAAGCGTTAAGAATACTCAATGGTCTCGTTCGACTTATGAGCACATTCGTTCTTAACAGTAACCACTCTTAGATAAAACTTTAGCAGGTGTAACTTACACTAGGAAATGCATTGTAAAGGTCTTGAGATAATCTTCTTGATTCATATGTTCAAGGAAATGTGTGAAATATAACATGTTGATTATTATTTATGGGTAAAGTGTAGAGTCTCTGCGAAGTATAAACTGTTCGAACAATCATGCCCACAGGTAAGGGTGGGCATAGGAACTTACTTGAGTTAGTTTCTAATTAAAAACCTTTATGGGCAGGATAAAAACCTGTCAAGTGGATGTAACCCTAATTTTAACTTTCCCTAGAGGATGCTACCCAATGTTGATAATTGGGTGGATGTAACTCTAGTAATAAAAAACTAGCATATGGTGGATGGAACCTACACCGTTATAAATATTGCACATATTCACTCTCTTTAATAAAAATGTGGTTTAATAAAAATGATAAGTCTTAGGATTTTCTACTAATGCTAGTTTTAAAATGTTGCCTTTAAGCAAATAAAAGAACCTAAGCCTTCCTTGTTAAACTTTGCATGTATAAATACTACTTTCTATGTGTTGGTTCATGGAGCACTGTTGCTTGTGCTCACCCTCACTCATAAAATCCCTCAGAGCCTGTGGATCAACGACATTATGCATACTACGATGTTCCAGGAGCTGATGGTGATGAAGATGGAGGAGATTAGTTTAGTCTTTAGTAGCTTAGATTTCACCCTAGTCTTGCTAGTTAAGTCGGTATTTGTGTGCATCAATATTATCCAAGTCTTTGGTTAGTATCGGTTACACACAATGTACCCCAGTCGCTTACCTGTGGTGAGATATGTCTCCCCTTTTGCTTTTGCTTTTGCTTCTACTTTCACATTTTATGTAATGAATACATTTGGCCTGATTGACTAACTTAACCCGATGCGATCTATTTAACTCTTATGTTTGTAATATTATTGTATGGTAGGGTTTACTACATATATAAAATGATTCAATGATACATATGTGAATAATATCTATTAATATAGAAAATAGTATAGTAGTTTTACAGAGAATTTAGGATTGACTAAATTTAGACCCGACAAAAAAGACCTAAGCACTGTACCTAAAAAATTGAAAGCCTCAATTGAACGCACCTGGTCCTGATTTTTTTGCATGGCCTTGTAAAAACTTGCCTGGTGGAACTCTGAGCTTTGCTTTGTCAGTCAAAGAAATTTTTTGGCGTAGACAAACTGGGTGCAATTGTGGGCCTAGCTAAAGCCCATTACAAACTATAGGACAATGTTATCAGACTTGGCCCAGGCGTTGACCTGGTCGAGGTGTTGGGATACTTGTTGGATGTGTGGTTCATGGGGTCGGACTGCATGTTTAAGTAAAATATATTTAGTATATTTGACATGAAATGTATACATACATAACCATAAAAATATATACACACAGTTATTTCTCTTAAAAGAGCTTTCATTTTAGGGCGCGCTTTGCCCAATTTCTACAAGGTGGCGAGGGACATAGGTAGGATTGTAAACAGAGCGAATAATTTCTGTACGACCGACCGATCGAAGATTTATTAAGTGAATACGAAAAAGGTAAATGGTTATCCGACACTATCCATATCTAAGTCTAACTTTGACAAAAAAAATACAGAATATAATACGGGATAAGTGATATCTGTTCGTATATATCTATATGTCAAGTGACATGAGTAAATTTGTTGTGAGTTTACTTAGAAACAAGATAATAGATAGTCGGATTGCTATATCTAAATAGGGGGCATGTTGAGTGCTCTTTCTTCGATATCTTGGTGATTAGTCTCTTCATATTTGTACTGATTGCACCCTTACTGTTTAATGTTATCTGTAGGTGTGCAAAAGAAGCGAATAATTTCTGTCTGACTGACTGTTCAAAGGCTCATAGAGTGAATACGGAGTGGAGAAATAGGTATCCGGTATTATTCGTATCTAACTTTAACTTCAAAAAAATATGAAATAAGATACATAACAACAAACAATATCTATCCGTATCCATACCGATCACACCCCTAGATATAAATAGACCAAGTTAATATGACTGGTTTGCAATAAAAATGGGTTGTCCGACCAGTTTTGTTTGGTTCAGGTCAGGCTAATTATAGAAACAATCCAATGGTCTTGCTTGAACTAGCCAAGGAGATGAGTCCATTTTCTCGGCTGGGCGGTCCGAGCCTGATAATTGCTTCCTCTTTCTCACAATGTGTTCGTAGTCTCAGGAGTATATGTTTTAAAATATTTATCTATTAAGAGAATCAAGAATATAGTTACTGTAATATTCTCCACTCTCTTTCTTCTTGCTTAAATGCATTAACTATCTTTTAAATTTAATGTTTTCTTAGTGAATACTTATGGTGGCTATTGTAACATCCCAAAATATAGATATTCAAAAATTTGAAAATTTTAAAACTTTTTGGAATGCTTTTGGTTTGCCTTTGTATTTTTCTAGAGTTTCTCCGATTCTGATTAAGGTTCCCATAAATAAAAATACCCATGGAAGTAAAGTCCAAATAAAAGATGCCAATAATAAGAAATTAATTTGAAAAAAATAATATAAATCTAAAAAGATGATCTAGCAATTAGGGCATGAGAACCTATAGTATAAAATTCTAGTAATACAATGCTAGCTAAAGAAAATGGAAGCTTAAAATGTCAACAAATTAAAAACATACTTTTAAACATATACTCCCAAAATGAAGTATGAGGTTGAAAGAAAAAGGTTATGCATAAGATGAACACAAACTAAAAAGGTAAGGAAATATATGTGTGTGTGTTCACCTACAAGCAAACATAGCAATACACATACGTACATATATGTATACATAAATAAAGCTCAAAATAAAATGAAGTAACCCTAGAAAATTTAATTCTAACCCAAAAGTCTTATATTGGAATATTAGTAGAAGAATGGAAAATTTTGAAACAAAGAATTATGAATTCGAATTTAGTTCTATACCGCCAAATCTGAGTTAACTTAAAATTGAAAGAAAGAGATTACAATCGGAAGGTCAATATAATATGTGAATTCAAGAATTTAGGATTTAAATTTTGTGGCAAAACCAAACCTTACATTTAGACTGCGATTAACAAATTTGAATTTCACATGGATATCCAAGTTAACCATCCTACAAAATGACTAATTAAACCTTCGTAACCCATTTCTTTTCCTCACAGGCCCCACTGGACAGCCCCTCACCTCTCTTCTTCTCTCTTCCTCTCTTCCTTTACTCCCTCTCTCGTCTGTTCTTGGATGGGCCAGCTGGTGCACTGTGTCAGCCCCTCCCTGGCCACCTCGCATAGCCGACTGCATGCTTGCGCCGTGCTCCGCACCAGAAGCCCCTGCACCTGTGCGCCATGCTCGGCCCCGTTCTGCACCCGCACCTGTGCCGTGGGCCTCTGTTGTGAAAGCAAGAAAATCCCATAATAATCTTTAAAAAAAATCCTAAGACTCTTACATTAATCGAGAAAAAGATAAATATCTTCACTACTTATTTTAGTAGGGCCAGACAATAACGGTGTAGATTTATTATATGTGTATATTATAGTTATATAGCAAATACAATTGTATTTTAATTATAGGCAGTAGAGTTGTATACCAAAGATAAGTGTATCATAATATCTAGCCACATAATTACACGGATAAATTTGCTAGTTAGTACTAATGCTTGAATCATCAACTCGTCATTAATAATGTTGTAATGGTTACAGTAGGTTTGTAGTGTCAAAGCGGTCCAACCATAATGCAATAGTTAAGGGTGGAGCCACTGCCTGGTAACCCCGGGCGGTTGCCCAGGCTCGCTGGTGAGCAGCCTCATTGTGCCCTGTTAATGCATAGTGACATTTAGATCTTGATTACTTGGTGCACTGTTCGGACTCCTGCACTTCGGCCAGCTTTGCTCAGGCTCCTGCACTCGGCTGGCTCTGCCCCTGCAGCTTGGTTAATTTAGCTTGGTTAATTTTGTTTGGTCTACTTGTGTATTTGTACTTGTCCAGACTCAGTTGGCCAGTGTGAAGATTAAGAAGAAAGGAATTCAACTCACAAGAAAAGAAAAGAAAAAAAAGAAATGAAATGGAAAATGATAATCGCCAGTCTCTCACTCAGACTCGCTATCTACCTAGAATCATGCAGTGACGAACGGACGTACTGGGCATTAGCTACTGTGGCAGCCTACACTGGTTAGTGGCTAGTCCTCGCATTGTACTTGATGAATTTTTATGACAGGGTTATCTTTCAGAGGACTGACCTTATGGTGACAAACAGTTAGGTAGTTTGCCAGGGGAACATACGGTGTAAATCTGTGATTTTGTAATAGCATGTAAAAGTTGGCAGGGTATTCATTGGATAATGTTTCAAAGGGTGTCATGTTTTTTTTTTCAACATTATAGATAACACTATCCCTAGCTTAGAAATACCCATATCACACAAATCTGACACCAAATCCTTAGGTGATGGCTCCTCTTTTCTTTCTTCTACGGTGATCATGTCTCCTTCACACTCCAACACACAACAACGGAGTCAACCGGTATTATATAGGGTGCCACAGAGACTCCACCGTGATGGAAGCATGGTTACATGGCGCCATCACATCAGTGACAACGGACTAAAGTGGGTTCGATTTAACAAAATTACAGACTATAACAGGTTTGATTATATATAATTGAATAAAAAATGAGAACGGCTAGATGTTCGATCTGAACGCTTGCATCGTACGCTCCCTTCCGCCATTAGACCTATAAGTAATCATCGCCTATCAATTCTCTTTCTAGCGACTAGCGTCTGGACATATGATACGCTTGGCACAACATCCATGAATAGCTTATGCAACATTTGTAATTAATATATGCAACAAATGTAAAATACCAATGGCAATATCGAGAAAATTAAAAAAAGAATCATCTTCTCACCAAAAACTGAATAAAACCTTGAGTATAAAACTTTCTAAGTGTAAAACAAGATCAGAATTTCTAAACAAACAAATTTACAACCTTGCAACACCACAACATATGAAAATAATACCTACAATATTTTACAATTTCTCATGAAACAATTGGAAAAATATTTGCAACAAATTAAGAACCACAACCTCTATTGCAACAAAAAGAGAGGTTGGATGCAACAAATTCAGATAACCACTTCAAACAAAAACAACTTGATACAACTTCCGGGGAGGATGAATTACAAATAAAATGAAACACTTTGTGCAATAATTTAAAAATGGTGCTACAACAAATTGAAAAAAATACTAGTACCAACAAGCCAATCCACGGTGCAGGCAAGCAAACAGGCGCAGCTAGTCTAATATTGCAGCGTTGGTGCATTGGGATCTCCTCTACCGACGCCTCTACTCCTCAATTGTGGATCCTCCACCACCACACATAAATCATTGTGGTCCCAATAGGAGCACAGCTCCCCCTACCTCAATGCGTCAGACGAATACGATGATGTTAAAAGCGACTGCTAGTTGGGAGGTGGGTCTCATACCAAGCAACAAAGCCTTGCGTCTAGGATTGGAGTGATCGAGGGAAGTGTTGCAGATTCGAGGCAGAATCGGGGTGGATTTGGGGAGGGGGGTAAGCGAAGAGGGCGCGAAGGAGAGGAGCTATGGCATCAGCTGCTAGTGAGCCACCGGAAGGGGAGAAGGGGTGCAATCGCAACAAAAAAAATGGGGACAAAGGTGTAGAGGGAATTTTTTGTGATGCGTAGAAGTCGCGTATAACCGTAGAGGGGATTCGATGAGGTTGCTCGCACACGCAAAATACCAAGTGGGTCAGTGGGTGAGGCTGTGAGGCATCCGACACGAACCGTGTGATCCGATGTTAGAACCAAAGTATTACCCATAAAAAATAATTCAAAATCAACGAGACCATGTATAGAAACCTTGATAGTTAGTGTGCATACCAGAAGTTTTAGGGGGCATTCATATTGACTTTTACTGATAATTTTTGGCTTTAACTTATGAATAGCAATAGCTTGTAGAGAAGCATGTAGAAAGAGACACCCGCGTGTGATTTTGATCGATATAAATGAAATCACTATACTGTATACTACATCTATTAGTATATCTTACCCTGAAAGAATACTCTATTTAAAATATATATACTATACAAAAATTACTTATTGTAAAAAATGGCTCAGATACCAAACCGAACATGGACTTATTCCACTCTCCACTTTCATTAACCACTCAAGAAAACCAGTGGCCCGGGCGGCATTGCCATCTTTCCACCCTTTTCCTTTACCAAAGGCGGGTATTTGATGCAAGTTAGGCTCCCGTGCAAGCCTCGTAAAAGCGGGCCGGTCGAAATCCAAACCCCGACGGAATCCAACGACCCAGAAAAGCCGCAGCCTAAACCCCGACCCAACCACTCTAGTCTCCACTCCGTTCCATTCCCAGCCGTTTCCCATTCCCAAAATCCCAACCACAATTCCATTCCACTCGTTTCGATTTCGACTCGATTTGGAAAAGGAAAAGAAAAGAGAATGCTCGACCGATCCAACAAGCCGCAGCAGCCGGCGGAGGGCGGCGCCGGCGCCGGCGGGGCGGCCGGCGAGGGCGGCGGGAACGTGGATCGGGTGCTGTTCAAGAACCTGGTCGAGATGGTGCCGCTCGTTGAGTCCCTCATGGTGAGTGCGTGCGTGCGTTGGTGGGTGGCGCGGCGGCGCAGATCTCGCCGGGGTTCGAGGTGGTTTTAGGCTCTCGCGGCGCTCGTTTGCTGTCTGACCTGGTGGGGCTTCTTGGATTTTTGGCTGCAGGATCGGAGGACGAACCCGTCGTACTCGCGGCGTGCGTCGCTGGTGTACACGCCGGCGCCGGCCAAGAAGGTGGCGCGCTGATTTCTTTAGTTTTAGCCCTTGGTTTCTTGGGTGGTGTGGATAAGTAATTTCATCCTGGTGCTAGTTACTCATGTTTGAATTTTTGTATACTTTTTTTTGAATTGTGGCTAGCGAGTGGTTCAAGTGTCGGGGTTCGGTTGTTAGGATTTTCAAGAAAATGCGATCAAATGTGGGATTTATTTTCCTATTCAGATTAGACACTTCCACAGTCACGGCATGATTTACTGGGGTAGATCTTGCAATTTCAATAGTTTTGATGAAACTTTGCAGCCTTGTTGAGAAAGAACGGCATAGATTAGTCTATTTTGTTCGCTACGCATAAAAATTGTCATGAGCATCTCTTTGGTTTCCATGGTGATGACCCTTAAGGATGAATGGGTCTGCAGGCTGGTGATTTGAAAAGTGGGAAGACACCACAAAGTGTGTCGGCGAAAAAGCGGAGAGATCCTGGAGATACGATCAAGAAGTGTACCCCAGATTCCAATGGTGAGAATGGTTCGGTTGTGCCAATGGGTCTTTCGGGAGCTGAAAATAAACCCAAGGATGAGTTGGCTTTGCTACGCGAGCAGATCGACGAGCTGCAGAAGAATCTACTTGAAAAAGAGGAGGCACTGAGATCTGCGGAGAGCTCAGTGAGTGAGATGAATGCAATGTATTCGACCATTGATGAGCTGAGACGCCAAGTTGCTGAGAAAGAGGCTTTGATCAAATCTACCAATTCCCAATTGCACAATGCAAAGGTGAATTGCTGCCCACCTGTAACTATGTTGTGTTATGTTCTGGATCAATAAGCTGAGTTTCCTCTTTTTTCCGAATGCTTATTTACAAAGTTTCTTGTAATTTTGTTTTATGTATCTAGCATTAGTTGCTACATTGGCACTGTCACATATCCTTGACGTTCAAAACGTGATGATTCTGATAAAATCTGTAGGAAGTTGATATTGTCTTTGTAATTACAAAAAAAAATAAGGAGTGCTTTTCTACACCGTACCATCAAAGTTTGCATTATGTCACCTTGATTTGAAAATTGAGGAAATTAAACACAAATAGAAGACATAAGCAGCTGCTTGTGGCGAGTTCTAATTTGTATTGCACTCGCATTTACTCATCTTTTATTCTGGTTCTGAGCTTTATTAGCGAGTCACTTATCTTTGTGCCTTCGGTTTTTGTTCACTATTATGCAGTCCATGCTGTGCAGTTTGGCCAATGTTTGTTTTTTATCCTCATTTTGACCATACTGCAAATTACTGTGGCCTGTTCTAATACACAGGATTGCGTTATCTTTTGCACAATTCCAGCCTTTGCCATTTGTTGAATCAAATATGCTTTCTTCATATGCAGTCATGCACGAATCAACTTTTCAGTTTACTTCTTCCCTTGCCATATGATAATAATATGCTTAAGCTTGGTAAAAATTAATATAGTGAGATTTCTCTTCTTTTCTTGCGTTAAATGTTTCATTCATGGCTAAAAGCCTATATTATTTTCATGTGACATTTGTGTTTCCTATTTTCTTCTGTAGATTATGCTTGCAGACAAGCAAGCATCTTTAGAGAAATTGGAATGGGAGGTAAAGATGTCAAATAAGAAAGTTGAAGATCTTCAAGGGGATGTGTCCAATACGGAATTTGAAATAAGTTCATTGATGGCATTATTCCAAAAAATTTCAGAGAATGTTTCAGGTGATTGTTATGATGGTAGCATACCATCATCATATGAATTAGAAACACTTCAATCAGTGGTGAGTACTCATTCTTGAACCTTTACCTTTTGAGGTTAACCTTCTTGAACCAATGCAAGTGTATTCGAAATTGATGTTATGATGTTGTTCTATGTACTCAACTTTTTTGTAGAAAAAAACTAATTTCTATGTTGGTTAGCTCTGAAATATCCTCGTATCATTTATAAGTTCTTTAAATTTTTTGGGCAACGGATTCAGAAAACAAAGCAGAATTTTAGTACGAGTCACTTCAAAATCATGTCATATAGGAGTAAAATTTGGATTTTACCAAGGAATTTCAGTAACAAGCAACAATTTAGACTTGGAACTTTAGACTGTCAATATAACTGGAGTAGTGCTCTCGGTGAAAATATGTAAATTATGTGAATCATTCTTGCAAGATTGTTATGTAGGCTACCATGAAAACTTTTAACTCAATGAAAACTGAGAAGGTGCTCTGCTTGGTTATTGACTCTCTTGAGCTAACCATTACGCATTTCTCTATCAGAGCGAAATTGACAAGATTGAGGTCGAGAAGATAGAGCAGGAAAGAGTTACATATGCTGAAGCTCTTGCTGCTGCAAGAGAGAACCCGAACGAGGAGCACTTGAATATAGCTGCGGAGGCACGGTTAAGGTTGCAGGTCCTTGTACTATGATGCGCAAATTGCATATTCTGGTGTATGTATGATAATGTTGAATTGCTGATGCAATTATAAGCGTCGGCTTGAGTTGATCCGTGTGTCGAACTGTCTTGGCGATCAAGCACTGGAAACTGGACAGTTATTTAATTTGGAAATCATATTTATTCGGTTATGGGCTCTCGTTTGTTGATCAGCAAACTTACCTGTACTTCTGTTGATGAGCAATCCTACTTTCTTCTTCCCATAGGTAGATAGCTAAGGTACTTGCTATGTTAAGGTCTATGGCCATGGTTGAATGTACATGTATAAATTGCTCCTATCCGGATGTGGGAACTTTGAGAAGTGGTGCTTCTTCTGCTGCTGCTGCTGCTTCTTTTAACTTGTTACCTTTCCTTCTATGGTAACATAGGAGTGCATAATGCTGCATGCGAGGTCTGAGCCCAAGCGGTGATGTAACTGTGTTGTGAGTTGTGTTTTGTGAACTGCAATGGTCTTGATATATCTCTTGTACTAAATGCAATTGTATCGTCCGAATGAATAAGGCCCAACAATCCTTTGACCCAATAGAGGCGGGTTTTTTAAAATAGTATATTTTTATTAAATATTTGAAAAAACCACCATTTCAAAAAATTACAGAAATAATTTTCTATCGCTATTTGAATTGGCAGTAGAGACTGTTGTCATTTTAAATGGTGACAAAAATTCTGTCGTCAAACGAATGAAAGACTGAGTACCATATCTGTGCTATAGATTCGGTCGTCAATTGAAATAGCAACAGAGAGACCAATCATCAATTAAAATGGCGATAGAGGCCCCTGCAATTTCTATTGACCAATTGTCTCTGTGCCATTTCAATTGGCGACAATCTTTGTTGTAAGTCCAATTGGCGACAATACTCTGTCGTTATTTTAATTGACGATAGAGACATGTACGCTGTTACATTGCTATTTTAATTGGCGATAGAGACATGTACCTGTTTTACAGGACTCCGTGTAGGATTGTCGCCAATTAAAATGGTGACAGAGATTTGTTGCCATTTATAATGGCAACAGTAAATTACTTTCTGTAATTTTTTTAAGAGATGGTACATCCATGTAATATTAATAAAAGATATATGATTTTAAGAAATTCCAATAGAGGCGGCCATGGGATGTACCAGACACCATCATATCCACCAGATTACTCGCAACAAATATCGATACCAGACCCCACAAGTCAGCGGGTCCATCGCCGTTTCAAAATTTGGCGCGCAACAGCCGGGCAACCACCGATCCCCGGACGCCCATCTCCGCCACAAGCTCTCCCGCGAGTTACTCCCCACCCCCCCTACGTTGCAACCAATACGCTCGCACCCTATAAATCTCTCCCCGCCTCTCCTTTCCAATCCACCCCACAAAGCCAGAAATAAACACTACACACCCCATCCCTCCTCACCCCACAAAGCCATCGACCCTTCCCAAATCAATAAAGATGTCGCGCGCCACCGTCGCAATCCTCTTCTACATCCTCGCCGTTGCCGCCCTCAGCGCGGCCGAGGCCCCCGCGGAGTCTCCAAAGGCGTCTAAGGCCACCGCGGCCGCCACTCCCGCCAAGGCACCCGAGGTTGCCAAGAAGGCTGCCCCGGCGAAGGCCCCTGAGGCCGCCGCCGCCGCCTCGGCATCGAGGAAGTCTGGCCCGGCTGCCGCGCCGACCACCGAGAGCTCTGAGGCCACCTCTGCACCAGATGCGAGTACACCTACTACTTCCGACGAGGTGTCTAGCCCCCCGGAGCCATCTACCGCCCCGGCGTCCTCCGCTGCCGATGGACCTGCGGAGGGACCGGCTGATGCTGAGCATTCCGGTGCTGCAGCTATCGGGAGCGGCGCTGCCATTGCCGGCGTTGCTGCTGCCGTTGCTACCGTCATCTTCTACTAAGGTGACGAGCCGAAGATGTGGCGTGTCGTGGTGAGGCATTAGGGTGGACACGTACGTCCGGAGGAAGGAAAATCTTGGCTGTGTGTTCTTGCTTGTCTCTTGTCAGGAGGGACCAAGTGTTTCTTGGTTTTGCTCATCTTATTTGCTTGTGCAACATTATGGGGTCGATCATTTCAATTCAATGGATTTCATTAATTCGTACATATGTTCTGTCATGGATCATATTGTCTCGTCGCACTACTTGTTCTTAACTTTACCCATTAACTCGACGTAAACATGCTAAAAGCTCAAATATATCCATTTCTTAGGGAAAAAATAGTCTATGCATCATTCACATGATTTTTTTGTTGCAAATTAGTTGTTATTTGGTTCGTTGGATCTAGATCCAATGGTTCACGTTACCTCCCAGCGCTACTCAAGCCTTTTAACCTCTCAAACCCTAACCTCCCAGCATAACAGCCACCTCCCAAGTCCCACGTCCTGCCTTCACCCTGCCACCTCGTCAACACTGGTGAGGCCCCTCCCAAGCCGTTGCCACACCCCACATCGTCGCCCCTAGTGTCCTCCTCCTCTTCTTTCGTATCTCTACATCCTCTCACCACCGCCGTCGCCCTCCTTCTCCATCTTCAGTGGCTACCATCGCTAGATCCACGATCGCTGCCCACCACCTCCTAAATGTTAGTCAGTTCTCATCACCTCCACCGACCTCCACCATCCACCGTCCTTTTCTGACCAGCGAGAGACAACACCTCCGCTGCCTCACCGCCTCACCCCTGCCGCCCACCGCTAGTCCTCTTGTCACCTTGGTCTCCCTCTATAGCTGGCTCCGGTGAATCTCAAATCCTAATCCGGTAAATCCGAGCCCTAACTCGCTGCCGTCACTAGAGAAGACGAACACACTAGAGCCTTGCCAAAGACAGAGAAGGAGGTGGACATGCACACGACTTGTGATGCAGAATATACACGGTCATAAATTCGAATGATTTACACAAAAAAAAATCATGCACATGATACATAGCAATTCTGACAACATTATGGAGAAAAATCTTCAGAATTATGTCAAGAGTCACAAAACCGACCAACTTGGTACATACGAAGCCTCTTCTGCAAAGACAGCCCCTGCAACAAGTGTCCATTCCTCAATCATATAATGCTATTGATCGCACCCATCTAACGGTTGAGGAGTAGTTGCTCACGTAATGATAACCCTAATTTGGACATAGCAAAGGTAACCGAGAAAGGACGAAAGAGACGCACACGCCACACAATGGTCAAAAGAAAAAGAGCTGAAATGGGCTGAGTTAATTAGGAGTGATTGAACCAGGTAGGCAGGCAGAGTCCCTCGAAGTTGCCAAGAAAGAGCCAAAGTTACCACTCCTAGTATCAATAATGGAGGTCGTGTATACGTTACTAGTCAATCTTGGATCGTCCAACCTTTCCAGCAGTGTATTATTCTCTATCAGTCATATACATTTGTGCAACAATGTCATAAAGGAAACCATTTTTGTCATACTACCAGAAAGAACAAATGGTCCAGTCTCACTCACAGATAGCAGAACACAGATTTGATATACAAACAAACCCAACATCTCACATTGTTCATCCTACCATGAGTTCACTCAGTGTTCTAGTTGTTTGCTCCACTGTCAATAAGTGGAAAAGAAGAAAAGGCCACCAGCTAAGCAACAGGAGCAACACAAAAAAAATGTATAGTGCTTATTGGCGTATTTATGAGGCGCATGTTAAGCCCTGCTCTTTCTATCTTTTAGCTTCTACTTTTTGGCTTTTCAAAAGTTAAAAAGCTAAACATCCAAACAGGACGGTTTCTTGAAGCGAATTCTTCATACGGCTTCACGAGTCTAAAACTGTGTGCGTCATCTGCATCGACATCTCTACCATTTGCCCGCTCATTTTGGCTTAAAACCAGTTTCTGCTTCTGGCTTCTGCTTTTCTTCATTATTCAGTAATTTTGTCTTTTTCTAGTTTTTTTAGATTTTTTGGGTTTTTTTGCCTTTTTTTCTCATATTCTTTGCATTGTTCGTAATAGGCTAATATATTTTTTTTCTATTTTTAATTTTTTTAAAAAATAATTATGCTAAATAAGACAACTTAGTTACAGTAAAAAATAAACCAACTACAATAAAAAACCATAAAAAAACGTCATTCCAAATGCCCCCTTAGAACACCCCCAAAGGGGTAGGATTATCTACTGTATATGTCATGTCATACAGTGCAGTCCAACCATTAGATCGCTATCGGATGGTCTAGACAAGGCAGAAATGAGCAAAAAAAACAGAGATCTCACACGGTTTAATCATCTTGATTGCTGGATTTTCATTTGAGATCTTGATTGCCGGATTTGCATTTGAGAACTCTGGACCTCGTGACCTAAGTACCATTTGAACGGCATACGGTAGAGGATGTGTATTAATGTAGCACGCGTCAGTTACGCACGTATGTGTGGGGGCTAAACCCTTCCTTTCCCCTTGAACATAGCCAAACCAAACGCACCAAGAACAAGAAAAAAAATCCCTGAACACAATGCCGTTGGCCGGAGTCGTCACCGCCTCCTCCATCCTCCTCCTCGTCCTCATCCTCTGGGCGTCAACGTTGTGTCATGGCGCCGGAAATCACAACATCACCGCCATCCTCGCCGCGAACCCGGACTTCACCGAGTTCAACGGCGCCCTGAGCAGCACCGGCCTCGCGGCCGAGATCGACCGCCGCACCACCATCACGGTCCTCGCCGTCGACAACGCCGTGATGGCGCCGCTCCTTGCACGGCGCCTCCCGCCGGTTAACCTCCTTGACGTGCTCTCCCTGAACGTCCTCGTCGACTACTTCGACGACGCCAAGCTCCATCGCCTCTCCGGCGGCTTCGAGATCGCCACCAGCCTCTACCAGTCCTCCGGCCGCGCGCAGGGAAGCGCCGGCCTCGTGAATATCACGGCGCGCCGCGGCGGGCGCGTGGCGTTCGCGCAGTACGGCACCGCCGACGCGGCCCCCACCGTGTTCTACCAGAAGTCCATCCATGAATCACCGTACGACATAGCCGTCCTACAGGTGAATGCCCTGATCTCGTCCCCGGCTATCGAGGCGCAGGCGCCTGCCCTGTCGCCCGAGGCGTCGCCGGGATTGACGGATCTCATGTCCAAGAACGGGTGCGGGGGCTTCGCCAGCCTCGTCACGGCGACGGCCGACGCCGCCGAAATGTACCAGAGGAGCTTCGACGGCGGGCTCACCATTTTCTGCCCGGCCGACAAGGCGGTGGAGGCGTTCAACCCGACGTTCAGGAACCTCACCGCCGACGGCCAGCTCTCGCTTCTTCTGTACCACGGCGTGGCGACGCACTACTCCGAGAAGGCGCTCAGGACGATCAACGGAGAGGTGAACACGCTGGCCACCGACAGGGCCAAGAGTTACAACCTCACCATCCGTGACGACGGAGACACGGTGAAACTGTCGTCGTCGTCCCGGAGCGAGGCCAGGGTGACCAAGACCGTCGTGGACAAGGCCCCCCTCGCCATCTACCTCATCGACGCCGTGTTGCTCCCGAGGGAGCTGCTCAACGACTCGGGCACAGCGCCGTCACCCGCGCCGGTCTCGGCGCCTGCACCCGTGTCTGTACCTGCTCCGGCGCCGGGGCGGGCTCATCCGCCAAAGCGCCACCCCGCGTCACCGCCAAAGCTGGCGGACGCCCCCGCACCAACCCCATATGTGGACGAGCCACCTGCAGATGATGGTGGTCAGCAGAAGAATGGCGCGAGCGGCACGGCATCGTGCAGCCTCGGAGTGGCGGTGGCGGCCGCCGTGCTGGCCATTGTGTTAGTGCTGTGGTGAGCAATCTGTGCTTAGAATGCCGTTGTTTGGGGGGGCTCCTATGATCAATGCTCTCGCTTAGCCAATGAAAACAATGATTAATGGCGTGGTTATCGCTGGCAGCTAGCTTAGTTTGAGCAGAATAATATGATGCTTACGCTCGCTTAATTCTAGTTATGATTTGCTAATTTGTTTATGCATTGCGTGGACCAAACTCATTTTTTCAGAATTTTCTTAGGACGTACTTTCATGCGCCGTTTCATCTATCAGTGGAACATATTTCTAAAGATGTCTTGTGATACCTTGACGTCTGAAACATTTTGTGTCAGTACGTGAGAAGACGAGAACTATCTAGCGAATTTTTCCCTTTGTTTACATCAAGATTTCCAAAACAGATGTTTACTTCTGTTAATTTGCTTTCTTCAATCATCTTTTAGGCACGGTTGTACTCATATTATGATGTTTACTTCTGTTAATTTGTAGTTATCTGTGTTTCAAATCTCCAAGGCGCCAAAGAAGATACATCAGTGATATCTGGATGTATGATCCATCTAATTAATCAGCAAACCACGCTATAGATTCAGGTCGGAAAAAAAGTTCAGACTTTCCCATTAGATCATTTCGTACCCTGAATACTCGCACGCCTTGCCTTCCAACAGTTACGACTTAAGAGTATCCAATTCACTGCATTCACAGAAGAATTTTGAGCCCTGCAAATCCTTTTTTTTAAGAATGGACAAAATCCATTTTGAAGAAGGAACAAAATCCATTTTGCAAGCTCATCTATCAAGACAAATTGAAGTCTCATCCACTTTGCATGTGCAATGCAAAACTTAGTAGTAGGAGTATGCAGCAACTACATCGAAACTGGCCGATCGACCAGCAGTCTTGATATAGGAAAAGAATTGATCATACATTTCGGGAGCAAAAAGGAGTGAACATATTATAAAGTTGTCCATGAAATTTCTAAATCAAGAAGACGTTCATATCAGTCTGCTAGGACTGCAAACCTAACCACATCAATTGCTTTTCCCATATCGGTCGATCAAGCTCGAAATGTCGGTGTTGACCAGTGAAGTCAGTTAATATTCGTGAAAGTTTTAGGAATTAATTGAGAAGAACATGCACATCTGATCTGCTTTTATCTATACATACGGAGTATATATGGACTAAAACCATCGTCATTTTGCAAACTTGAATGCCAATTTGGTTTTAGTACGAAATCAACAAGAAAGTCCCCAGTAAAGGGGAATATATAGTGAAAACCAGCCTTAAGTATGATAGTTTTAACTTTTTTAAAATCTCTTAAGACGGCCTGACTGTGCAGTTACATCGTGGAAACGACATTGGACAACTGTTTAGAGCCAGACTGATCATAAATCCGAGCTTTTAGAACTGAAAATTGAGACCCTACTTTGGTGCTAGCGCTGTAATTAGGGTGATATGTTTAGCTTTGCTCACTTTCAATTTCCTGAATTTTTTTCATCTCTCAGTTACCTAAAATTACACAATACTAAGAATGAAATTGTAGTACCAAGTACCACATTCAATTTTATAAGGCATATTTTCTCTTGGCACATAAACTAAAGAGATATTAGAAATGACTATACTACCCCTAATTATTATCTCTAAACTCTATATTCAATGCGTGTATGTAGAGAACATAAAGTAAAACGGGATATTTATTAGGGATAAAGAGGAAACTTTACACTAATTTTGTATTGAAATATGAAATATATCATATATTTATGGATAAGACTATTAAAAAAATATATCTTATAAAATTGGACAGGGGAGTAATATGCAATTTTAGTAGCTTTATTGCAATTTTTAGTTCTATTTATTTTTATATTTGTAGAGTTCACCTAGGTTTGTTTTTGTCTGGGTTATAATTTTTTGTCTTTGTATTTTGTAGGGGTTTAACAAATTTAAATTTTATTGTACAAGTTAGAATTATTCTTTGTTCTAGGGTAAGGGGGTGGGTTATATATATGAAGTGAGAGGTTAGTATGACAGTAGTTAAATCTTCATCCAATGGTTGAGAAAAGTGACTGAAATTTTACTAAATTTCAGCTACTTGACGAATAGACTAATGGACAACTGATATTTTTCAGCCCAGAAGGTCGAAGCTGTTCTGACATATTTCTGTTTATCCTGACTGCACATTTTTCTTCTTTCTATTTTTTTTCAGACATAAAGCTTCACTCCACCTCTTTTAATTTATTCAACTCTAACCAAAATACTTACGTCATCAGTATCACTATCACCACTGATGTCAATTAGCGTTCCATTAGTTTGACAGTGTTCTGTATGGTGGTCATATCAAAATGTGCAACTCATTTGCATGAATTCATTTGCTGCATTAGTGCATTTCCCATAGGACAGCATCAAGCTTTGCAGGGTTACATCGAATATCTCAGCATTAATTGCGTTATATTAATACGTACAAAAGAGATCCTAAACTCAATATACACGAGAAATAAAAAAAATGAGCTTTCATTTGGAGCGCATTAAAATATTCAATTTGCACAAGTCCATCTAACAAACCTATCTTTCGTGTAAAAAATATCTTTGTACTCCCTGCGGTCACAAAAAGAGTTGTTTTGGACATTGGCTTAGTACCTAAAATACAATTTTTATTATAATATATTTATAATATCTAATAAAACTATAATATTATAAAAGTATTTTTGGGATAAATATACATATATTATTTTCATGAGTTCAATCTAAATATTAAAAAAGATATTGATAGTCAAAACTTATAATGTTTGACTGCACATAATTTTAAACGACTTCTTTTTATGACCGGAGAGGGTAACTGATATGAAATATTTAATTACAAAAGCTAATAGTATTTCCTATCGTCATAAAAAAAACTATTACTTCCTACGATTCGATTTTTTAAGAACTAAGTACTCCAGTACTGAGTAATTTGTTCATTCCCAATTAAAGGGTGGAAGCTTAACTAGTCAAGATAGAATCCAAATTCTGTTCTTTTTTTTACAGAAGATGCAAAACCTACACTTCTCAGAAAGTAGTACAAACTAACTTACGAAATTCTCACGGGGATCCTGCCTTCCAAACGGCCCTTAATATTACGACGTGCATTTGTTTTGGGCAAGGTTGTTTTCTCTTCCTGCTTGCTCAACTAAAAAACCTAGGTTAGGCAGCAGCGCTCACGATGGCGTCGGCGCCAGCTTCCAGCGATGGCGTCGGCGTTAAAAATATTGTAGCACTTTTGTCTCCTTCCTTTTTTTAGTATTTTTATATTTTATTTTTTTTCTCATATTTCTTTGCATTGTCCACTCTAGATTAACATACCGCTTTTATTTTTATATTTTTTTAAATTTAATTATACCCAATAAGTCAACTCAACTACAATAAAAAAAAATCAGCCAACTACAATAAAATTTCAGCCAAAAATTAGAAGTCATCACTATTCCGAATACCCCCTAAGCACCCACAGCTAAGAACTCATCCTGGTCTCAAGTTTTAGATGTACGTACATGGTGGTGTACTAATTGATAACAGAAAAAAAATCCCAACAAAAGATCGCACGAAATGTTTCGCCACACACTGGATACAACACAGAAAAATCGATGGAGCTTGTTCAGGACGACGGGGAGACCGATCCCTGATTTTGCTCTATTAATTCTCAAGGAAAATGTAGAGCAACTTTCCAGTTCTATTGAAATCTCATTCGTGTTTGTGACGAGGAAGGCGAACGATGCAACGCGTTGCTGCGCGAGGTATACAGGCGTGTTCTGTATTCTGCAGAGGGTTCGAAGGAGTGACTATGGTCCTATTCTGTGAGATTGTGACTAGGACTGACAGTTTTTTTTTTGTTATAGTTGATGGTTTTTAGATGGATTCTCTTTTACTGTAGTTTATAGTTTTTTTTACCTTAGCCTGCTTATGTGAATATCCGAATACCGAAAAGACGCTCCAAAAAAGCTGTCCTAATAAACCGTTTCGAAATAGTGGTGAAAAACTGTCCTATATGTTTGTTTGTTTGTTTGAGAGATGCCATGAGCTATAAGCTAAAAAGAACTCAGCCTTTGTTTGCGTTTTTCAAGACGGTGGTAGACAGCGGAGACGTAGACGTGAACGGTGGAGATGTCGACGTGGACATGCACATGATTTTATAATCAGGAAACCGTTTGAAGAATCTGTTTTAAGAGATCATTCTATTTATTTCGACTTTCAAAAAAATCAAAAACCAAAAGAACATGGCAATGGCCTGCAGCAAGTCCTCCTTTCCCATTGCTAAGCCTCCGGATGAACTGCAATTTGTTATGAAATTAATGAAAGTTCCCAGTTTCATAAAAAAAATGTTTATCACACCGTAAATTTCCTTGAACCGTCCCTCCACTGCAATATCTTCTTTACCTTTTTGAGTTCCCGTGTCTTTTCTAAGCATGGGTGAAGCACGGGTCTACGAACAGTCATTAGTAGTTTGGATATTTTTTAGCCATATGTGATACCATTTGGAAGAAACAAAAAAGAGAATGCAGTAGCAAATACATATTTCACATATATCCGGTATCGCTTGTATTATTATGTACCACGGACTACCAAGTTTTGTACCAAGAATTTGTGTGTACATTGTATCATGATGTAATACATCCTTGTTTTTTTAAAAGGTTTTTTTGGTACATTTCTAATGCCACAAAATCTTATCCAAAATTAATGGGTGTAAGGACTAAGGACACCCATACTTAGCTGGATCTTTACCTTTTCTCAGTTATCAATCAATTAATGAAAGTTCCTCTGTATGCGCTTGGATGCACATATTAATTTTTTTTTGAATCTTCTTTCAATAGTGCTGACCCGCAAAACACAATTCCTAAATTAATTTCTTTGCCGTTACTACCGCAAAGGCAGAGAAGCACAGTACTATTTCCCTTTGTTCCCTCTCAGCCGTCAGATCAGATATGGACGATCGAGATCGGTTGCTACAGTGAAAAGTGCCCTTTCGGTTTGGGGACACCAATTCTGCTAATTTTATTAAAAATCAGGTGTGAGAGCTTGGCCATTGTATAGGTGTTAATAATTTGTGAAAAATTATTTAATTTGAGAAGGATTGGAGTCGTTAGTAGTGATATTCTAGGGTTCATGTCGGACTGGGGTGATATATAAGCTTTGTACTCTCTCCAGTCGCAAGATTATATCTTTTTTCCATTGTCAAGGTCTCCGAGATATATACGTAAAACTATTATGACTATGGCATTGTAGAACATATCTGATGACAAGTCTACTCATGTAAACTTTCATTGGGCAATCTAAATCAATGCCGTAAGAAAGGACTACTGGAAGAATTAATCATTCAATATCTTTCTAAAGATTAGCTAGGATACATCAGATGAGAATACTATTTACATAACTCTCATAATATTAATTTTTTTTATAATTTTCAGATTTTATGATAGAAACTAATGGCAATTGCATCTTGGAGACCATAAGAAGTAAATGAAAAATATGTTACGAATTTTTTACATTGGAGGGACCAATGTCTTACCATTTGGTCACCTGAGCTTGCAAATTGTCTGTCTATCTTGCCTCAAATAATGTTTATTCCAAATAAAATCCTGCCACAGACGGGCAAAATCGCAATTAACTAAGAGGAAATTCCATCAGTTTCCCGATGATAGAATATAACCGCAAGCTTTTGCAAGGAAATACAATCAAGGAGGCCCCTATAAAACACAAGAAACTGAATATGACTCAACATCATGTCGTAGTTTTTTTTTTGCCTCATGCATATCTACTATTTAAATTTTCAATGAATTACCTAATCATCAGAAATGGATAAATCAATTAGTCCCTAAATTTTCGTCATTCAACAGTTACATTCATTTTTAGATTTTCTCTTACGCTTCTGATGAATGTTGATAATACCATTTTTAAATTTATTTGTTGCATCATGGATATCTACTAGTTAAATTTTCAAATGGATTGTCTAGTCATCAGAAACGAAAAAAATCAATTAGTCCCTAAATTTGCGTCATTCAACACTTACATTCATTTTTTTTCAAATTTCACTTCTGCTTCCGATTAACATTCATAATACCATTTTTAAATTCAGTTGTTGCCTCATGCATATCTACTATTTAAATTTTTGAATGAATTGTCTGGTCATTAGAAACAAAAAAATTAATTAGTCCCTAAATTTGTGTCATTCACCGGTTACATTCATTTTTAGAATTTCTCTTTAGCTTCCTTTAGTTTTTAAAACTATGATGTGGGTGAAGAATGTAGTAAGGTAGAACGATGCGGATGGACGGGCATTATCGCAAATGACATAATATAAGAGAGATCGCCAACCTAGGCTATGCCACTACTCCAATGAACGAAGTGGTACAAGTGGTTTCTTGGCATGAAAATATAGAACTTGGGGGATGATTGCCTCGCATAAATGGCAAAAGAAAATTTCTAAGTATGTCCCTATGTTCATTTTCCCCTAGAATTCCTGTGAACCAAGCCATTCCATGGTAATTTATAGGAACTTAAACATGACTTATCTTTGCCCCCAAATAATTGTGTAGAAAATTTTTATATATGATTAAAATCAATCAAAATTACTAATGTCGTCTTTGATCACAAGGAAGCACCAAATCTAGTTCTCAGGATTTGCCCAATGAGCTTTGTACTCTCTCGAGCCGCAAGAAGTATTGGCGAGGATAGAGAACAAGTATCTTTTTCCATTTCGAGATATATTTGTAAAACTAATATAGCTATTGTTGAAAATCCAAGGCATTTTCATAATTTCACAATTAAAAAAGAAAAAAAGAGAATGAAGGGCCCACCTGTCGGTGGGCTGGTGCGGACGGATAACGGGAGGAGACGAAGAGTCTCCTCCCGTGCGCATGCAGCTCGGTCCAGATCTATGCGGGGCGACGGTGACGAGGCGGAGGGCATGGCGGCGCAGGCACGGGGCTTCAGCCCCGGCCATTGGAGGCCACCGCACAACCCCTCCTCCTCCTCTCGGCTATAAGATGAGGTCGTCTCCTCTCCGTATGGCATCGGAAAACTCAGTAATATCCGATCCCTTCCGTCCTCCTTTATACTTCCGATTGTGCTCTGGATTTGAGACTTGAGGTCCTCCCCTCGCTGGGAACCGCGATCTCGGTGGTGGATTTGTGATTTCTGGTGCTCGGTGGAGAGGCACTTGGCCGATGCCTTTCGCTTTCTTGTGTAGCGTCTCCTTCACGTCGGCTTTGCGGGCTTGGTTCCTCCGGACGACAAAGAGAGGCATTGTATCTCCGTGAACCACATCTCTCTCACGCTACTGCACAGAGGGGTGCTAGGTTTTTTGTATGAGTATCTTCGGGTGCGCCTTGCCTAATTTTGCCAACTAGTTTCTTGCCACCGAAGTGGTTGCTTCTAGACGGCTTCGAGTGCCGTCTGCACCGTGAGTATTTTGTCTCCTTGTACATGCAATCTCTATGGGCTATGCTAGTTCATTAATCTCTTATGCATATTCTAGTACTGGGAGACATTGGTTGCTTGTGGGCTCGAATTACTGCTCAGTGATGAACGTGGTCATTTATTGAAAACTTGAATTGATAATCAAAATTTAGATCTATGCTCTATTGTTAATGCTTACTTTGTCACTTAATTATGAGCAATCCACTACATTGCTGTCGGCTGTGCTTATGAATTTCCCATTGTGATCTAAATTTCGGTATTCTGTATCTTTTGCGATCTGTCACTTATAGGAATACCTGCTGTTATTCAACAAATTCATGTGTTATTTAGTTGTACATCCAATTTGAATGGATATTTAGATGATTGTTGAGTTATTGTGGTTGAATTCAATTTAATTCGGCAGTAATACTTGTATTGCTCAATTTTGTGACAAATAAAGCAAATTTTAGAACTCATAATCTGAATTTGATCATCATTTTAATTGAAGAGTAAATGATATAGCATGAGAGGGCCAAGATCAAAAATCTTGAGCAACTTTGTTCTGAGAGCCTTAAACTCAAATTGTGAGCTTTATGCTAGTTTATTAGTTTGTTACTTCATGCAAACGTTTAGCATGGTCTTTTCAACAGTATTGTTTATACTTGGTTATGACACGATAGAATTACATATTTATATGCAATTTATGTTATTCATATACTACTGGAAGTATTTTTTTTAATTATGCTTTTGTTGGATATGTGCCATGTTACAAATGATATGATAGAATTATATGAATATATGCAATTTATATTATTTGTATACTCTTGATATATGCATTGATTTTCTCTAATTATGCTGAAATTATATCCACATATATGCATATACCGCATAAATTACAACAGCTATAGCATTGTGTGAACATATATGATGATAAACCTTCTCATGTAAACTTCACCTGGCAATCTAAATCAATGCAGTAAGAAAGGACTACCGAAAGAAGTAATCAATCAATATCTTTCTAAAGATTAGGATTCATCGTAAACGGAAAAAAATTAATTAGTCCCTAAATTTGCATCGTTTATTGGTTACATACATTTTTAGAATTTCTTTTTTGCTTTCGATTAATGTTCATATTGACTATTTTTAAATTCATTTGTTGCCTCATGCATATCTACTATTTAAATTTTCAAATGAATTGTCTAGTCAACAGAAACAGAAAAATCAATTAGTCTCTAAATTTGCGTCATTTAATGGTCATTTAATGGTCATTTAATGGTTACACTCCTTTTTAGAATTCACTAAATCTAGCGCGCTACTACTAGCATTGTAGTCTTAGCGTGCGTCACTTTTGATTCATCCGAATCGCTCATCTCACAAGATGCATCCACGTGCGGACCCCACCTCCATATTCCTTGCTTGGAGAATGCTGTGAATCCCTACTTTTGCATAAAGGTCCCTTAAATTTTCTTTTAATTTATAGAGCATTCTTTTCTCATCTAACAAAAGAGATTTATATAGTTATACCTTTCAAATCGTACTTTCAACTTGTAATTCATGTTTTTTTGCATTCTACACGATGAGACCAACAAAATAAGACTAATATAGGATATGTTTAAAGCTGGGTAGAACTGTTACTTTTTAGGTGGTAATATGTTTAAAATGTAGATGGAGACTTAGCTAGGGTGGTAAATTCCTAACTTAACATGATAACCTAGGATGCAAAAAATGATAACTTTTGAACTATTTTTTTGCACACTTACAAAAATGATGGCAAATTATTAAACTAGAGTGTGGTAAATCGTTAAATCTGCATATGATAATTTATGGCAATAATGGCGGTAAATTTGAAACATTGTTGCACATGCTCACAAAGTGATGGTAAATTCTAAAATTAATGTGGTAATTTTATTAAAGCTTACAATAATAACTTAATATTCAAAGGAGTGTAGACAAATTCTTGAAATTAGGGTGGTAATTTGTTAAAACTGACAATGGTAAATTATGGTGCAATTAAACTATCGGTGGTAATTTAGGGTCTAACTCATTGTAAATTATGTAACATTTGTCTGGCAATTTATTAAAAATCCAGATGATAACTTTTATTTTCTAGTTGTATTTTTGAATTTATTGAATTAGATGACATAATTTAGTGGTAAATGTCATGAATAGAAAACCAAATTTTTCTAAAATTATTCCATAAAAGAAAAAAAGGTGAGTGCTCTATAAAACTAAAGAACATCTTGGTGTTCTATAGTCGATCCCTTTAGAATTTCTTTTTGGCTTCTGATTAAGGTTCATATGGTCCATTTTTAGAAGGCGATGTCCTTTAATTTTTAGAACTACTCTTCTAAACCAACACTTTATCATGATTTGAAAGACAACACAAAAGATGCTTCCAAAGCTACGCTTGCTAGG
Organism: Melocanna baccifera; assembly: GCA_036346265.1. Taxonomy (NCBI): domain Eukaryota; kingdom Viridiplantae; phylum Streptophyta; class Magnoliopsida; order Poales; family Poaceae; genus Melocanna; species Melocanna baccifera. The sequence goes on along the minus strand of CM070692.1, from coordinate 20,878,076 downwards.
CTAAGCAAGCTTCCTATAAAGCACGCCCATCTCACAAGCACTGCACCCACACCACCACACTCCATCCGCAAAGCCCTAAAGCAAGTACCCCTTGGCACCTTGGCAATGGAGCCCGCCGTTCCCAACGGAGCAGCAACTGAAGCGCAAGCGCCCGCGGAGTCGGCCATCCGGGAGCAGGACCGCCTGATGCCGTTAGCGAACGTGATCCGCATCATGCGCCGCTTGCTCCCTCCCCACGCCAAGATCTCCGACGACGCCAAGGAGATGATCCAGGAGTGCGTCTCCGAGTTCATCAGCTTCGTCACCAGCGAGGCCAACGACCGGTGCCACAGCGAGCACCGCAAGACCGTCACCACCGAGGACCTCGTGTGGGCCATGGACCGCCTGGGCTTCGACAGCTACGTCACGCCCCTGAGCGTCTACCTGCGGCGCATGCGCGAGTCCGAGGGCGGAGGCCGCGGCTCCGCGCGCCCCGACCCCGCCGGGCCAAGGGCGCCCCAAGCGTCGGCTTCGCCCGAGGCCGCGCTCCACGGCGTGCAGGTTCAGATGCAGCAGGCCGTGTACGCGCCCCCAGCTCCGGCGCAGGCATACACCGTCGCCATGCCGCTTCCAGCCATCGCGCCGAACCCGCACGTTAGTGGCCAGTACGAGGTGTTCGGCAGCGAGCGCTCCATGGCTGCCTACTACTACGGAGGGGCGTATGTTGCTGGTAGCATCCGGGGAGACTCCGCTGACGAGGCAAGCTCGTTGAACGCGGCGCCGGCGCCGGCGATGGGCACTGGCTCCCAGTCCCAGTAGCCGAACTAGTTCCCCTGAGCTTATCCGGTGTCGAATAGCCATGAATCCATGACTAATAATATGCAGGTGCGCCGGGTGTGCTGTTCTGTTGTCGCTGGTCGGAGTCCTTCGTCCGTCGTCGTCATCATCGTCAGGGGTAGCATTGCGTGTTCCGTCGCCTCAATTCCGTAGTTCGTTTTACTTAATTAGGTGTTGTTGCAGTCTTGCAGTAGTACTCGCTGAAACTATGAAAGATGATCACCTAACTTGCCTGCTCTTGATCAGTCAATTCATCAGTCTATGTTCCATCGGTCGTTGCATTAAGCAAAAATGTGGTTCAATTACATTGAACTCGAAGCTTATCTTGTTGCTTTGACGAGTTACCGAGTGTCAACTCATCACGATTGGTAAGTTCGAGCTCCCTGCCGTGCAATGTGTGTGTGTGTGTGTGTCACTGTGTGTCGGTTAGCTAAGTGGCCTTGAATGACTTTGGAGCTATGCGCTCCCAAGCCTTGACCGTCTAGCTGGAGAGGGAACTGCCGTGACGTCGATGCAATTGATGCCACTGCTCCGGCGACCGAGGCGGTACAGGTGTCGCTGCCGCCGGCTTCCACCGGGCTGCATGCATGCAGTGCAAGGTGCAGACCGGGCTCGCTTTTCCTCCATAACCCAACTCGTAGTCCTAGCATCGTCTGGGAACAACAGTGGGTTACCGAGATTTCCGATTACCGCCGGAGAGAATACAGTCAAAGTTTGAGACTTAAACTTGAATTTGAAACGAGCCGATAGTTTTCGTAACCGGTCCAAGGTTTCTGGTAACTGGCTTGAATTCAAATCTACCCTTTCCCGGTACACCCGGGATTTTTTTTTTCCCATGATCGTCTCCGGAAAGCAAGCTCTGGTTCTTCGGTACGCAAGCTTGCTGCATTAGCACGTGCTCGCTCCCAACAATGTTGGCTCGTTGGAAGTAATGAATAACTAGCTGGACCTGGATGGAGTTTAGCTCTTATTAGCACGTGTTTGAATTAAGCCGAGCATGTCATGATTGCTACTTCTTCCGGGTCGGGGGCGCTCGTTTTAGCGATGACTTCTAACTTTTGGCTGAAATTTCACTGTAGCTGTTTTTTTTAATGTAGCTGATTTGATTTTTTGGGCATAATTAGTTTTAAAAAAATGTAAAAATAGAAAAAAAACATGTTAACCCATTAGAGACAATACAAAGGAACACGGGAAAAAAAAAGAAAATACAAAAAAGCCTAAAATATCTAAAAAGTTCAAAAAAAGACGAAATACTGAATAGTGAAAAAAAGCAGAAGCTAGAAACTGAAACCGAAAAAATAGTGTTGTGTTGGGACATCCAAGCGGCCTCAAAATTCAACTTTTGATCACTAATTTCTATTGTAAAATTGTTATAAAACCCTAAAAATTTATAATATTATAAAAATACTTTTTGAGATAAATCTACACATATAATTTTCATATATCAAATCAAAATATTTAAAAAGATACATATAGTCTGTTGGGTCAATCTAAGCCGCTCATTACAATCGGATGGTATTATGGGTCGTCAGTTGGTTCCAAGCTTCAGATATAAGCTCAATATGGTTTGTTAGACGATTATTTCATTTTGTAAGGTGCCTGACTTTTTGTTAATTCTAATAAATCTCTTTCTATAGTTACCTGAGGTCCTTCACTCAGTTTGTATTGCTCCCCCGTCCAGCGGTGTAAGTTCTTGGGAAACGTCATCCCGCAATATAAGCCTATTGCAGACGCCAAAGTTATAGTTATTGCAATATTTCTATCATATACCCCTACTTTTAATTCTGAAAAAATGGGTGAGTAGTTATTGTATGCTATTTAATGGGGGTATACAGGTGTAACAGCCCAAATTTAGAACCATTTATTTTTTTGGATAGTTTTTGCATGAGCTCCTTTTCGAGTTCCTTTGGCATTGGGAGGTGAATTGAAAACCAAAACCCATGGGTTAAAGAATACCTAAATGAAAATTCAATTTGAAAAGCTGAATATGAAAAGATGATCCATAAAGTGTAGTAGGAGAATTTGCAGTCAAATCAAATTCAAATATGGAAACCTAAATCTTAAACCAAACCCAAATCAAATCCCAACCCAAATTCAAAATTGAGTTGTTATGAGTTCAATTCAAAATTTAGAATTTAAATCTAATTATAAATCAAACACTGAATTTCAGTCTTCAATTCATAATTTAAAATCAAAGCCCAAAATTTAAACTCCAAAAATCAATCTTGGGCCTAGCCCATCTTCTTTTCTCTTCCCATCCCTTTCCTTCGACCCATGGCCACTTGGCACAGCAGGCCTGCCAGCCCACTCCTCCTTTCTCCTTCTCCCTCCCCAGCCCAGCACATGCCCCGCCTACTCTCTTCCCCTCTCTGCTCTATCACGTGCCCAAGCACACCGCGTCGTGTCAGCGCTGACTGTGTCATCGGTTTTTTCACATGAGCCACACCTCCCCGCGCCATCGCTGTCCCATCCTACCTACTGCCTTCACTCGCTCCACGACACTACATGATGTACTGCCTGGTGCTGCCACACCGTCGCGTCGCATCGACCACCACACCGATGACTGGCCGTGTGAGCCCTTCCGTCGAGCCTAGTGCACCACCTTAACTCGTTGCACGCGCATCGTCCCATTGCAACCCCTATGCCCTCACCGCGGTGACGCTGGCCTCCACTTCTCTGTCACGTCATCGTCTTGCCAATGCCAGTGGCACCCATGCTGCTTGGTCGCATCTGCTGACTATAAAGCCACCCCGAGCTTCGCTCTGCCTCGTCACAACTCTAGCTCTATTCCCCTCTGCTCAATTGAGCCCCCCTTGTGCGACTTTCACTAGTGTCGCCATAGCCTTCCTCTTCAACTGAAGCCATCCCTCGTGCCGTCATTGCCTCCCCTATGAGCCTTTGGCCAATTCCTCATGCTTGGAGCATCCTTTCCTCTCACTCTCACTTCATCCTCTCCCAATTTTAGCAGGCAACGTCCCCAGCTCATCGGTGTCGTGATCCTCTGCCACGCCACCCTGGGTCCTCGCCGCCAAGCCACATCAAGCCTCCCTGACCTTTGCTAACCTCTTCAGTAAGCTCCTCATGCCCCTAGATGCTCGTAGACCCCTTTAATTTCTCTCCTCACCACTAGATCAATGGCCACAATGGTGGCTGAGCTCCGCCATCGATGTGCGCCATCGCGCTACCGGGGTGGCTCACCACTGGTCACGCCATCACAACGCCTAGCATCGCCGTGGTCCCGGCAAGCCATTTTGGGGGCTGTCGGAGCTCGTCGTCATTTGCCTTGCCAACGACGAGCATGGCAGTGCATCTCCACGAGCCAAGGAGAAGGTACCGTAGCATAATTAATTAAAATTAATGAAGTTCATTAGTTTAAATTAAGTAGTCACTGACATGTGGGCCTAGGACATTAAGAAGACTATTTAGGTCCAATTTAAAATCATAAGTAACTACAATGTGGGCACGTTTATGTGCCGGGGCAACCTGTCAGTCACTTACTCCTTTTCTCTAAATGAAATAATTCAAAAGAAAACTAAAAGCCTAAAAGGCCCACCTATCAATCACTTATATGATTTCTCTTAGAGAAACAAATCAAAAACAAATTAAAAACCGATTGGCCCTACTTGTCAGCCTCTAAGGTATTTTCTAATAAGAAGATAAATTGGAAAAGAAAATTAAAACCCGCACGCCCCAGCTATCAGTGAGATAGACTCTCTCTCCTCTGTTTATTTTTGACATTTTTCTAAATTTAAACTTCAGAAGGCCCATTCTCGCTCGTTTTAAATCCAAATCAAATGAATTTTTTTTACAAATTCATCTAAAATCATGTTCTTCCTATTGGGGTAAAATCATGAATCTTGGACTTCATTTGCATTTTCACTTAGATTTATATGTATTATCTGGTATTTATTCAATTCTCATCGCGATCGTTCATTTAGAATACGAAGCCCAAGATGAGCATCTGTTTGAGCCAAGCTAGGACCCTCAAGATCAAACAACTTGTAAGCAAGGCAAGTAAATACTTTGATCAGTTTGCATCTACATTTTGAATGCAAATTATGTTGGTTTTAAAATACTAAATTGCATGCTTTAATTTATTATGTAAATTATGTTCATGTCAAGCTCAAGTTAAGCCTTAGTTAATAATTGTGCTATTATACCCCACTCCTTGATTTTGAATATGAAACCTTATTGCCCTAAAATTAATGGTAAATATACTAGATATAAGTCTGTATCTAAGCGCCATGCTTAACCTTGTTTAGATACACGGAGGCATTAGTTGCCTTGATATCTTTTCAAACATAAAAACTTGATTTGAGTAGCCACTGGAGGGAAGTGACTAGTATATTAAACTCAATTATTTTATGCTTCAAAAATTCTAAAACTTGTTTAAATATTTGGGTGGATGTTAAGAGGTGTTGGTGTGGCTGTAGCACAAGGATGTATAGTTTGTGGTAAAACCACCCAGATAACTTTAAGAACTGAATCTTGTATGACCTCCTAAGGTAAAAAAAAGTGCAACCACAAGTCTATAATGAGTACGACCTAGCTAACAAATTTGCATCGACCCAGTGTGAGTTGCATCATCCGATGGAACATAGGTTGAGGCTAGATGTAAGCCTCTGTGCGACGGAGCTTCTGGAGCGGGTGGACGTAACCCCACAACGGTAGAAATTTTAGCGGGTGTGGTCTCACTAGAAAGAAGCATTGTAAAGGCCTTGTGATAATCTTCTTAATTTGTATGTATAAGAAAATATGTATAATATAACAAGTTGATTCTCTCTTATGGGTAAAGTGTGCAACCTCTACCGAGTGAAAATTGTTTGAACAACCATATCCACAGTCATGGGCGGGCATGGGAACCTACTGGAGTTAGTGTCTATTTCTAAAAATTTGAGGGTGGGATGAAAAACACGATGGGTGAATGTAACCCTGAGTTGATTTCCCCAGAGTGGATATAACCCAGTGATAATAATAGGTGGATGTAACCCTAGTAAACAAACTAGCATATGTTGGAGGTAATCATGTAAAATGTGGATAAAATTTGCACTACTATTATCATATTCTTTCACACACTTTAGTAAAATTGGTTTAGTTAAAATTGCTAAGTCTCAGAAATTTTCTATTTGTTGTAACTTTCAACTAAAGGCATTTAGCAAATAAAAGAACTCGAGCCTTCATCTGTTCAGCCATGCATATATATTATTGCATTATATGTATTGGCTCATGGAACATGATTGTTTGTGCTCACTCTCGCTCACTCAATTAACGCAGAACCTATACATCATGACCACTATGCCTACTACGCCACTAAGGGAGCAGACGGAGAAGAAGATAATGGAGATTAGGACATTATCTAGTATTCAAGTCCTTACCTCTGATAAACAGACTTTTATTGGTGATTGTGTGTACATCTATTATATAGACTTTTGAAGAGTAGTATGGCATCCTTTACCCCTAGTCGATTGCCTGTGGCAAGGTGTGGTCTCACATTTTGCTTTTCACTTCCACTTTTGAATGTAAACTTTTAGCTTGATCAGCCCGTTATGTAAACTATATCCGGTATGGGTTATTTAAGCTCTGTTATGTAATATAAGTGTTTGGTAGGGTTCATGCGATGTATGAGATGAATTAGTATTGTATCTATGAGTACTATCTATTGACCTTGAGAATAGTATGATGGAATCACAGCGGATTTCGAATTGCAAATTTAGGATACAACAGCGTGGTCCAATAACATTAACCTTTCCTTAAATTTAATGTCTACTTAGTCTGTATGCATGGTGGGGCTTTGGACTTGTATCACAGGACAGAGGGAGTACTTCATTTTAAAATATGTGTTCTGCTTTTCACATAGATCAGGAAACACTAAAATCAAGTAGGAGAAGAAATTATGGACTTTTCTATCTCCATTAATACAACCAATTAATATTTTTGGCATTATCTACCTACCTATCCATCTGCCTATACTCCATGTGTAGTATACCACGGAGTACTCACTAAATGCATTATAAATTTCTCTTGTGGCCTTTTATTTTGAAACAATACAAGGAAGAAATAAGGACACATATTTGGAAAAAGGCAGGAGTAGATGATTCATCACACTTAAAGAAAAACCGAACCTAAGAAAATCTATAACAATCTTCGATGACCATAAGATACTTAAAGCATACATGTTTTTAAACAAGCTTAAAGCATACATGTAATTCTTGCATATATCGAAGCATTATATAACCTGCAACTAGCTAGATCTCATATTGTCCAATTTAACTCTTTGTCCCTTGTTTAGGATGGGAAACAAAGCTCATTATAGTCTAATATAGCTTGGGATTGCAATGGTAAAACCTAAGAAGTTGGTATATATAATTATATATAGTGTCCTAGACCACCCACACTATTTAGTTACCTTTACAATGCTCCACCCATTCTCAAATACTTGGAATTTTTTCTTTATATTGAGTAATACATGTGAGAAAGAGAAAGTATGACTAAAATGTGAAAATGCCAGGTATATATGTGTGAACAAAACTTTTGGTTTAATGGTCAAGTCATTGGCATGCAAGAGGTTTTTAATATATCTTGCCCCCCAATTTATTATTGTTTCAATATTTAATAAAGTCTTTCCACATACCACCATCCATATTCCATCTGTAATTAATCAAGGGAAATTCACATCTGTATCATAGCAAATCAATAAAACTACAAAAGAATCGACATTAATATACGAACTTTGCCAGTTGAAAATTTCTTGACTAATTTCTATGCACACAATCCATTATTATACAAATATATGCCAATAAGGTTGTGGGTAGCACTACAATTTGGAGTAGCATTTTTTGTTTGCTAAACCAGAATTCAAATATACCATATATATCATGAGGCACATAAAAAATCATATAGGACCTAGTGTTCTTCTTGGTGCTCCTCAGTTCGAAAACCTTTTAATGACCAACAATATTAAGTAAATTTATTTGATAACTCTACCACTATGCATGATAAACATTTAAAAATTACATTTCTACAAATAATCAACAAGCACATACATTGATGAATGAAACGATACATTGGCACGAATGATGAAGATCTCATCGAACCAACGATTAGAGGGGGGTAGTTGTGTATGTTAGAAATAGGCCCATATAAGTGTGAGGCCAATTTTCTATAATTCCAAAGCAAGCATAGTTTAGTACCATATTGGTTAGCTAAGTGGAGAAAGGCAATTTATAATATAGAGTTCTTGCCACTTCTTGAAATATGTGACACATAGATGGCATGAGGACTTTGGCTAAATAGACATATGCGTATTCGTGTATTTTCATGTAAAAATAACGTGACTTGTGACTTGCAATGCGCGACCGCACTGTGACATGGCGCGCTACTTGGCAGACCAACTCCACCTTTTCTTTTGTAAACCATGCATTTCTCTCTCCTTTTTTGAACTATCCTGGAGCTTATAACCACAATATAAATATCATTATATGGTTTGATGAGGCAGTTACCAGTGAGTTAATTCTGTTTAATCATGGTAGTTACTAGTAAATGATTGCAGTGTCCTTAAAAGGGCCAATAGACGTCCAAGAAAAGATACAAAATTCCTCCACTATTCTTCTACCTCCTCTCTAGATAGCTATGCTGTAAATCAAGCTGGCCTTTCTTCTCGGTATGCACCAGGAAGAGAGAAAAGTGGGATCTCTAAACTATTACCGCGAAGAGAACCTGCACGGAGCAGCAATAAGGTTTCTAAACAGCGCATCCTACGCAACCGCTTGGCTTCTTCCTTGACATTGGCTGCTTCCATAACTACGTTGAGCTAGCACTACTTCCTGTTCTTCATCAAGCCTAATAGTAAGTTGTTCACGCGATCAATCGACTTTGTTACTATACCTTTCTGGTGTATTTTCTGAAGAGCAGCATGCTGTTAATTATGAGTTTTGCATCACTATTATTTTACTATATTTGTTTTCTGATAAAATGTGAAATTAAAATATTATCCATATTTTCAACATTTCAGAAACCTTATTGTGAACTTTATTGCAATTCAGCAATAATTGGTGCTTCTGATGCTATGAAACCTGAGAGGTTTATTGGTCAGAACTTTTGTAGATGGTAGACTAGAGCCAAGTTTTGGCTCATGTTATTGGGACTATGGTGGGTTACCCAACCACAATATCCATGTATGATTGAATAGCACATGCAGTTCGATAATGCAAACAACACTGCCTTTGGCTATATTCTGACCATTCTGGTATATCAGCTCTATGATGTGGAATGCACTAGAGCACAAATATGCAGAGGCGGGTCACTGGCTCTAGATGCGTGGGTAATTCTTTAACTTTAGCATGGATAAGGTTAAGTCTATAGTTCGACAAGCACATGATCTCTAGCTACTGATTGGTGAGACTACTCACTTAGGCTGTGTGTTTCCTCCTAAGTTTGTGACTATGAGCATTGTTTCCAAACTTCCTGCTAGTTGGTAGCATTTTTTCCCACTAACTTGAAGCATAAGAGGGAAGAGATTTTTTATTATCTCATTAGTACCCTCAATGTGGAAGAAAAGACTAGAGCAAAAGATGCACACACCCTTCTTGTTCAGAACAATGTTGATATCACAAAGAAAAAGATAGTTGAAAGGAAGTATCAATAAATTGAACAAAACAACTAGCTTTAAAAAGAAAAAAATTAAGAAAAAAAGATTTAAGGGACATCACTGGCTTTGTGTGCAGAAAAGACAATATGGCAAAGGATTGTCGCTACCGCAAGAGCAGAGATGGCAAACAACCAACGAAGAAGGTTGTCAATGTGATCATAAGCGAGACCTCGACTTCAGAAGGGTATGGTAATTCTCCTGTTGTCTTTTTAACATGTCAATCTACTGCTTGATGGGTTAATACCGGTGCTAATATTTACATATATTCTGATATCTACTTATTTTCGTCTTACTAGGCAGTAGGGGCTTCCTCCGTCCTAATGTAAAATGGGTTGCATATTTCTGTTGTTGGTGTTAGTACAGTGGATCTAAAGCTTACTTTAGGGAAGATTGTTCACTTAAAGAACATGTGTCATCCTCCTACAATAAATAAGAACTTTATTAGTGGTTCTCTCTTATGCAGGATGGTTATAAACTAGTCTTTGAGTCAAATAAAGTAGTAATGTCAATGTTCAGGAATTTTGTTGGTAAAGGCTATGAGAATAGAGGTTTATTTCACCTAAATACTTTAGAGTCTTATTGTAATCTAAATATTGCAATTGGTTTAAATAATTATGAGACAAATATTTGGCATTTTCATTTTTGTTATTGGTTTTAATAATATTGCTAGAATATGCAGATTAGATTTAATTCTAAAATATAAAATTGTCAAAGGATTAAAGTGCTAGTCATGTGTACAAGCAAAGCAATATCCAAAATCCTTTAAGGGATTAGAGGACCAAAAGAACTTGCCACCATTAGATCTTATTCATTCATATTTATGTGAAATGAATGGATTATTGACAAAAGGATGCAAAAGATATTTTCTAACTTTTATTGATGATGCAACACGCTATTGCTACATGTATTTGCTAAAAACTAAAGATGAAGTTTTAAATTACTTTAAGATTTATAAGGCCAAGATTGATAACCAACTAGAGAAAAAATAAAGACCAAGGTTTGATCATGGAGGAGAGTATATCTCTCATTATTTTTTTCAATTCTGTTCTAAGCATAAAATAGTCCATAAATGTAGACTACCATATTTACTATAATCAAATGGGATAGTTGAGAGGAAAAATCAGATACTAACAGATTTGGTTAATGCCATATTAGAGAGTGCCGGTATACCTAAGGTATGGTGAGGGGAAGCTATATTGATAGTAACTTTCATCCTAAACAAAGTGATCACTAAAAAGAGTGAGATTACTTCATGTGAGAGGTGAAAGGGGAGAAAACATAATATCAATTTTCTATGAACTTAGGGGGTGTTTGGCAAAAAGTCAATATACCATTGCAGAAAAAAAAAGCTTGAATCTAAAATAGTCGATTGTATTTTTTTAGGATATGCTTATAATAGCATGGACTATAGATTTTTAATAGTTAAAGTAGAAACTCCTGAGATTATTACTAACACAATAATGGAGTCTAGATATGCAGGCAGTACTTCACGAACTGAAAACATTCAAACTGAAAATATTGACAGTGAGAATAGTCAAACTTCCGAATTTTTCACTATTTTTGAACCAAACCAATATGTGATATCCTTGGGGAGAATAAAAATCTAGTCACAGAGGTTTCTCACAGGGGCAAGAGACAACGGGTTGAGAAAACCTTTGTTAACGACTTTCTGGTATACCTCGTGGATGATATGCCAAAGACTCTTTGAGAGGCTTATGCATCATCCGATATTGAGTATTGGAAAGAGACAATCCGTAGCGAGATGGACTCTATCATGACTAATGAAACTTGGGAGATCACTAATCACCCTATCGGGTGTAAACCCATAGGATGTAAGTGGGTCTTTAAAAATAAACTAAGGCATGATGGTACTATTGAGAAGTACAAAACAAAACTTGTAGTCAAAAGTTACACGCAGAAAGAGAAAAAAGATTTCTTTGATATCTATTCTCCTATCGCTAGACTAACCACAACCAGAGTGCTCCTTGCATTAGCATCTTTTTATAGTCTACATGTCCATTAAATGGACATGAAAATCTATATAGATCAGCTAGATGGTTTTGTTATTTATGGACAGGAAAATAAGGTATGCAGATTATTAAAATCTCTGTATGACCTAAAGTAAGCACCTAAACAATGGCACAAGAAGTTTAACAAAACTTTGACATCTGCTGGCTTTGTTGTTAACGAAGCTAATAAATGTGTATATTATCATTATGGTAGGGGGGTTAAGGAGTAATTGTGTGTCTGTATGTGGATGACATACTTATATTTGAAACAAATATTGTCGTAATTGATGAGGACAAAATTTTCTTATATCGATGCTTTGATATGAAAGATTTGGGAGAGACAAATGTTATTCTAAATATTAAATTGATTAAGTACAAGGATGGGATCGCTTTGAACCAATCCCATTATGTTGAGAAAATATCGAGCCAGTTTGACTTTAAAAATTGCAAATTTTCTTTAATACCTTATGATGCGAGCATTAAGATTCGAAAGAACCAAGGGCTAGGAAAAGAGCAATTGAGATATTCACGAACCAAGTTCACCTTTCCTTTTGCGAACTGTGCATTTCTCTATCCCTCTTTTTGAACTATCCTGGAGCTGATAATCACATCATAAATATCAGTGAGTTAATTCTGTTTAATCCCGGCAATTACTAGTGAGTGATTGCGGCGCCCTTAAAAGGGCCTGGAAATATCTAGAAGAAAAAATACAAAAGTCCTCCTCCATTCTTTCACTTTCGCTTTGATGGCTGTGCTAGGGTATCAAGCTGCTCAACCATGGCCTTTCTTCTCGACATGCACCGGAAAGGGAGGAGAGCAGGATCTTTGAAACATTGTAGCAGAAAGAACCTACACGGGGCGACAATAAGGTTTTTGGGTAGTGCAACTTGCACGACCGCTTGGCTTCTTCCTCGATGTCGATTGTTTCAAGGTAGCGCTACTTTCTATTTTTCATCAAGCATAATAGTAAACTGTTGGCACGATTGATCGACTTTGTTATTATACCTTTCTTATGTATTTTCTGAATTAGAATGACTAGCCTGCTATTAGTTATGAGTTTTGTATCACTAGTTTTTTTGTATTTATTTTCTAGTAAAATTCAAAATTAAAATATTGCCCACATGTGGAGAGTCAACATTGATTTTGGGGAAACTCAGCAAGCTGCGGCGCCATGATCCTACATCTTGTTGGTACAAGTTGTAGCTTTGCTAGGTGCTGATGTTGCATAAAAAAAATTTACGAATAAAGCATATATAAAACGACGAAATAGAAAACATAAACAAAACATAACAAACATTCGAGCCACGTTTTCTTCGTGAGAAAACCCCTGACATGCCCTTGAGTTTGGAAGGAAAGTATCAACATGAAGTTTTTTTTTACGAGGGAGGATCAACATGAAGTTAATGTATCAAATGTCCTACTTTTGACGCCGGTTATCCAATCTCCTTAACATACCATCAATATGCAAGATAGGTTTGTTACGACTCCAGCTCATCTTCACCCTAAGATGCATTTTACACATTCCTTTGAAATGATTCTTAGAGGTCGCTCATTTCAGGCTGAATAAATCGATTTATTGCTGATATTTTTGTAATTGATAGTGGTTTATTTAGTATAATTAAATTTTAAAATAGAAAAAATAGATTAGCCTATCACGAACAATACAAACGAATACGAAAAAAGAAAAAAGAAAAAAAGCTCAAAAAAGCCGAAAAATCAAAAATAAATAAAATTTAGAAGTAGTGAACTAGAAACCAGAAGTTCAAACCGAAATAAGCGGCCGAATCGTCATCATCATAATGGCATACTCATCTCCTTTAACAAGCAACAAGTTGGACTCCCTACATTTCAGCAAGATATTTATTGCCTCCTATTTATAGCTACCAAGCTGCTTATTTAGGCTTACGAACCTTAAGCTTCTAACTTTGCCTCCTATTTATAGCTACCAAGCTGCTTATTTAGGCTTACGAACCTTAAGCTTCTAACTTTTCTTTGCTACTGTAGTAACTTTTTTGGGCACTGTACCTGCTATTAGTTTTTTCAGCGTAATTATTTTTAAAAAAATGACTATATCATCATGAACAATAAAAAGAAATAAGATAAAAAAGTAAAAAAAAGAGGCCAAAATAAGCTAAAAAATTAGTAAAGAACGAAATTAAGAAGCTAAAAGCTTGAAGTTTAAGCTCAAATAAGCACAACCAATCCAAATCGATTTCACTTTTTCGGCGAAACCTACGGAACATCCGGCCGGGCACTCCCAATCCGAACAAGCCTGTATTTGGGCCTGTTCTTTCCGGCTGCGGCTGATGGCTTTTGGCTGCGGTTGATGGCTTTTTGGCTGTTTGCGACAGAGATTGCGGAAAGAGAGATACTCGCTTGCGATTTTTGATGATAAGGATATTAGTTTTTTAACGTGTGTTACAATTAACTTGTAGACTCCATCTTAAAAAAAATACTCCGTTTAAAAGTTAGTTACTGTAGCAAAAACCAAAAGCGACTTTTAGAAATCGTAAAAAACAGACCCTTTACATGCGATTGCTACCATGTATACCTTCCTTTTTTAGAGGATGCCACCATGTATACCTTTTTTAGCAAAGCCATCATGTATACCTGATCGCCTGTTTTATGGAGAGAAGTCGAGTTCGCTGGTCGGCCCAAGATCTGGTAGAAAGCGCCATCAATGAGCAGTTCGGAGCTTATTTCCAGCCCAAATGTTGGTTAGTTTAAGGATACGTTCACATGAACTGTGACCGATGGATTTTGACTAAGGGTGTGATCGGAATAGCGATAGTTTTTGATTTTTGCTGAAAAAACACTGTAGCTGAGTTAGTTTATTGAGTATAATTAAATTTTAAAAAATATAAAAATAAAAACGGCACGTTAATTTAGAGCGGACGATGCAAAGGAATACGAGAAAAAAAACAAAACACAAAAATTCAAAAAAACAAAAAAAAAGCAACAAAACAAAACCGCAACAGTGCAGCACAGTATTCTCATCGCCACAGCCCATCGCCACCGCCAGAAAAAAGCAGACTTGATCGCGGCCTAAAAGATATTGGCCAGTCGTGCCATGTTGGCCGGTTTAAATTGCTGGGACATACAGAAAAGGCTGTTGAGTGTAATATGGGCTACTTGATTATTATTATTCTTGGACCTATGAAGAGAAGTGAAGTTACGGAGGTGTTCAGAATAATGTTGGTTTATAATTTTTTTTATTATAGTTAGCTTATTTTTACTATAGCTGGGTTAGCTTTTTTGATATAATTAAATTTTAATTTTTTTAAAAAAATGTGTTAACTCATCACGAACAATGTAAAAAAATACAGAAAAAATAAAAAACCTAAAATAAAAAATAAACAGAAAAAATAAAAACTTAAATAGTAAAAAAAAAGTCGGACACTACCGTCGAACACTGGCGGTAGCGTCCGCTAAGCATGACCTAGAGCTCTATTTTCTTTTCTTTATTTATTTCTATTTTGGTTTCATACTTTTGGCAACCTGACACGTTCTACAGTTGCTCCTGTGTGGTTGCCGTGCAGCCAAAACAGGCACTTGTTTTTTTATATAATACTCAACATGAGTTCAATACTTCATTTAATTATAGCCCAAAAGCGGTGCTAAAGTGCTAATTAACAAGTGTTTATTTGGAGCACTTGGATTTTATAGGATTTAAATAGGTTGAAAATAATGAGGCTGCTTAGTTGGGCCTTTTAAGCCGAATTATGGCTGAATCTGTAGTTGATTTATTTTACACTATACCTGATGATGATTTATTTGGTATAATAGAATTTAAAAAAATAAAAATAAAAAATAGGTTAGTTATCACGGGTAATACAAATGAATACGGAGAAAAAAGAATTGGCAAAAAGCTTTTAAAAAAACTAAAAAGTCAGAAAAAGATAAAAAATAAGTTAAAATCAAAAAATTTAAGTCAAAATGAATAGTGCTAATGATGCTCAAGAATTCCTTCGTTACCAACAGCATCATTGCCCCGTTTATAAAATTCCACGAAAACTTTGCAATAAGCGGTTTGATTCCTCTAAAATCCCTAAAAAAATTCCTACACTCGAAAAGGCCATAAAATTAATTAGTCCATCAGTCCGTGATGCATGGACGCTAGTTTCCACGAAAACTTTGCAATGGAGAAAGCAGGGCACGAGATCTAGAAGAAAGGCCAGCTCGTCACTCAGAAGTACACTGTGCAGCTCAAGCCATCATGACTCGAGTACTAGTTCTTCTTTACCCACACCTTGATGAGTCCGTGACCACGCTCCACACTTCACAGTTCAGACATGGCCAGGTCCCCACTGGCCGACCATGCAACCGGCCATCGTCAAGTACCCTGCTCGGTTTTAAAATATAAGATCTATAACTTTTGCTATCTTGTTTCATAGTATAAGATACGTATTACAGTTTTATAGAGGTGTCTAGGGGATTTAAGTGTTTTTTATTATTTAAAATACTCAGATTTTTTGAAGGAGAGGTGTAGGAGGGATTTGAGTGTTTTTTGTTGTTTAGAATATTCAGATTTTTTTTTTGAGAAAGGGTGTATTGGAGATTCAAGTGTTTTTTATGGTTTAAAGTACTTACATTTATTAGAAGGGTTGCATATATAAAAAATAATCTAAGTGCTTCTAACCACAAAAAAAAATACTAGAGTGTTGTCCTTATTAATCTGAGTTCCTTGGTTTTATTGATCATTTCTTTCTATTGCCCTTATTAACAAACCGTGTATTTTTCTACAATTATAACTAAATACCGTACAACTATCCTGTCCCAACTGACCCACATTCCTCCGGTCAAGAAACACCAACACCTGCTACCCTGCTCGGTGCTCCCTCCCCGACCGTTACATTCATTCAAACGCGCCAATCCGACCGTTAGCACCATGAAAAAAAAACACTCCAAAGCCACACTCCGCCTCCTGCCAGATGGGATTCCCTGCTCCTCCTCGTGTTCCCCCGCGCACTACAGTCCCACCAAGATCACGCGCCCCATATATCTCATGACCCGAATCCTTTCCCACCACCAATGGCCGCTCTCCTCGCCGCCCTCCGCCTCCTGCCACTCTTCCTAGCGGCAAGGGCGCCGCAGATTACGGCAGCGGCTCCGTTGACGGTGGCCGCGGCCAAGAATGTCAGCATCGACTCGGCCACGCTGTCCTTCTCGGACCTTACGCTGCTGGGGGATTCCTTCCTGCGGAACGGCTCCGTGGGGCTGACGTGCGAGACGGGCGTGCCGTCGTCCGGCGCCGGCAGCGTGGTCTGCAGCCGCGCCGTCGCGTTCCGGGGCCCCGCCGGCAACGCCACCGCGTCGTTCGCGGCCAGGTTCTCATTCGTCATTGCCAACCAGAACGCGGGTTCCACCGGAGGCGATGGCATCGCCTTCTTCATCTCCCCCGACAGCGCCACGCTCGGCGCCACCGGCGGCTACCTCGGCCTCTTCAACTCCTCGGCCGCGGCCGCCGGCGCCGAGAACAACGGGTCGGCCATCGTCGCCGTGGAGTTCGATACCATGGCCAACGCGGAGTTCGGCGACCCCAGCGACAACCACGTCGGGCTGGACGTTGGCTCGCCGGTGTCCGTCAACGCCGTCGACCTCGCCGCGTCCGGGATCGTCCTCAAGAGCGGCAACCTCACCACGGCGTGGATCGACTACCACAGCGCCGAGCACCTACTTGAAGTGTCCCTAAGCTACTCCGGTGTCAAGCCGAAGCGGCCCGTCCTCTCCATGGCCGTCGACCTCTCGGAGTACCTGAAGGAGGCCATGTACGTCGGCTTCTCGGCGTCGACGGAGGGGAGCACCCAGCAGCACACCATCAAAGAATGGACCTTTCAGACGTTCGGCTTCCAGTCCACCGCCAATGCCTCCGCCTTCTCCAACGCCACCAACAACGTGTCAGAGCAGGCGGTGGTGCCGGGCGCGGCCGCGAGCGGCGGCGCCCGCAAGAAAAGGGGCCTCGCCATCGGCATCCTCGGCCCCGTCGCGCTCGCCGTCGCGTTCGTGTTCTTCGCTTGGGTGTCCGTGAAGAAGCTGATAGAGCTCACCTCGAGGAAGGACGCCGCCCTCCTGCCGGAGCTCCTCAAGGGGCCGAGGAAGTTCAGCTACAAGGAGCTGAGCATCGCGACCAGAGGATTCCACGAGAGCAGGGTCATCGGCAAAGGCGCCTTTGGCACGGTGTACAAGGCCGCCATGCCGGCCGCCGTCACCACCTACGCCGTGAAGCGGTCGACGCAGGCGCACCAGAGCCGGAGCGAGTTCGTCGCCGAGCTCTCCGTCATCGCCTGCCTCCGGCACAAGAACCTCGTCCAGCTCGAGGGCTGGTGCGACGACAAGGGCGAGCTGCTGCTCGTGTACGAGTACATGCCCAACGGCAGCCTGGACAAGGCGCTCTACGGCGAGCCCTGCAAACTCTCCTGGCCGCAGCGGTACACCGTCGCCGCCGGCATCGCGTCCGTGCTGTCCTACCTCCACCAGGAGTGCGAGCAGCGCGTGATCCACCGGGACATCAAGACCAGCAACATCCTGCTCGACGGCAACCTCAGCCCCCGGCTCGGCGACTTCGGGCTCGCCCGCCTCATGGACCACAACAAGAGCCCGGTGTCCACGCTCACCGCGGGGACCATGGGCTACCTCGCGCCGGAGTACCTGCAGTCCGGCAAGGCCACCGAGCGGACCGACGTGTTCAGCTACGGCGTGGTGGTGCTCGAGGTGTGCTGCGGGAGGCGGCCGATCGACAAGGAGGAGAGCGGGAGCAAGAACGTCAACCTGGTGGACTGGGTGTGGCGGCTGCACGGCGAGGACCGGCTCATCGAGGCCGCGGACGCGCGGTTGGCCGGGGAGTTCGACCGGGAGGAGATGCTGCGGCTGCTGCTCGTCGGGCTGAGCTGCGCGAACCCGAACTGCGAGGAGCGGCCGGCGATGCGGCGGGTGGTGCAGATACTGAACCGCGAGGCCGAGCCGGTGCCCGTGCCGCGGAAGAAGCCGCTGCTCGTGTTCAGCTCCAGCGCGTCCATGAAGCTGCAGGAAATCGCCTTCTCCTGCGGCGACGACGTGCGAGGGGGCTACATGGTCAGCAAGCCGGCGTCCCCGAAGTCACAGGGAGCCGACAAAGAACGCTGATGATCACATTTGTTCTTGTGATTTGTTCATAAGGGGAATATAGGTAATAACCCCCTGTTGTATGAGCTATTGCAATATAAAGTATACATCTGCCGACGTGTGTTGCCCCAAATTTCAGACAATGTCTCTCAATCTCTCAAAACTCGCGGTTACCAAGAACACAAAGGTCATGTCACACTTAATTTCCTGATGCAAAAACCATCAATCGAACAAACCATCTCTCGGAATGAAACATCTCCCAAACGCTACGCACATCCTTGGCACGCCTTATGTTATGTCATGCTCTCTGTGTTGCATCTCTATTCTTGTTCTTGGGATTTCTTGAGATAATACCGAGAGAGAGAGGAGAGGGAGAGGAGATTAGGGGGTACCGACCGTCCGTCGCGTTGGATGAAGAGCCGGCCATCGCTGGTTCGTCGTTGACGGCGGCGGAGATCCGGTGACGGCGTGATGGTGCTTCCCGTCGCTGGAGCGCCCCCTTCTCAGATCGGGTTAGGGTTTGTCGGTGGGGTTTGTGGCGGCACGGTGAACCTCGTCGTGCGTGTCGCCCCAGCCCCTCACCTCTATTTATATGGCGCTAGCGACAGGGGCCCACCAGCCTATTGGTGGCGCCCCGATCGTATGCGAACAAGGGGGCCCGTTTGGCCGTTGGGCCAAACGGTTGAGATCATTCCAACATTCTCCCCCTTGATCTCAATCTATACTTTAACTTTAATTACTTTCGACTTTACTCATTCCATTACAGATTAGTGCATAGAACATGTCTCATCATCACGGTCAAACGCCGATAGATTCAACAGTTACAATGCACCTCTCTGTTCTGAAATAGTTACTTTAAACTTTTGAGCCATCTTTTAGTCCAGGAATCATAGGCTTTCCCTTAAACCCATGCCGGCTACATGTTCTTTGAACACGTTGGGTGGTAAGCCTTTAGTAAGCGGATCCGCTAACATCTTTGCGGTACTTATATGCTCAAGACTTATAATTTGATCCCGAACTTTATCTTTCACAACATAGTACTTTATGTCAATGTGTTTGGTAGCACCACTTGACTTATTGTTGTGGGCATACATTACTGCGGGTTCATTGTCGCAGTACAACTTAAGTGGCCTATTGATGTCGTCAACCACTTTTAAACCGGGTATGAACTTCTTTGCCGTTCACCGCCCGTAGCCTCATAACATGCTACAAACTCGGCATACATTGTGGACGATGTAGTGACGGTTTGCTTTGAGCTTTTCCACGATATAGCTCCTCTAGCGAGAGTGAATACATATCCGGATGTTGACTTTCTATCATCTCCCGCATAATCAGAATCTGTATACCCCACTATATGGAGTAAATCTGATCTTCTGTATGTCATCATGAGGCCTTTTGTTCCTTGCAAATAACGCAAGACTTTCTTTACCAATTTTCAATACTCTATTCCGTGATTGCTCGGAATCGCCAAATAACCCGTTACAAACGCTAAGTCAGGGCGCGTACACACTTGAGCATACTGCAAGCTTCCGACAGCTGAAGCATATGGAACCGATTTCATTTGATCGAGCTCGTACTGGTTCCTAGGGTATTGAAAATCCTCATATCTGTCGCCCTTGACTATAGGTGCAGGTGAAGGACTACATTTATGCATACCAAATTTCTTTAAGACTTTCTCTATGTATGCCTTTTGTGATAGTCTCAATGTCCCTTTGTTTCTATCCCGGTGAATTTCGATCCCTAGAACGAACGAAGCTTCACCAAGATCTTTCATATCAAAGTTTGAGGACAAAAACTTCTTTGTCTCGATGTGATGATATCACTACTAGCTAGTAGGATATCATCCACATCTGAGATTAGGAAGATAAACTTCCAATCTTTAAACTTTGCATAAACACAGTTGTCCTCTACATTCTCTTTAAACCCAAATTTTCTTATTGTACTGTCAAACTTCAAGTACCATTGTCTTGAAGCTTGTTTTAACCCATAAATCGATTTCTTTAGGCGGCATCCCATTCTTTCATTTCCTTCCACGACAAAACCTTTCGGTTGTGCCATGTAAACATTTTCCTCCAAATCTCCATTAAGAAATGTCGTCTTTACATCCATCTGATGTAACTCTAAATCATAATGTGCTACTAATGCCATTATAATTCTGAAGGAGTCTTTACATGAGACTGGAGAAAAAGTTTCATTGTAATCAATTCCTTCTCTTTGCGTAAAGCCTTTTGCCACAAGTCGCGCTTTGTATCTTTCTATATTCCCTTGAGAGTCAAGTTTTGTCTTGTAGACCCATTTACAGCCTACTATTTTGGCTCATTTAGGAATAATTTCCAAGTCCCAGACTTTATTAGTCTTCATGGACCTCATTTCCTCTTCCATGGGTTCAAGCCATTTTGAAGAGTTTTCGCTTCTCATGGCTTCTTCAAATGAGGTGGGATCATCCTCCATTTGAAATTCCTCTGTATTATAAATCTGATAATCATCAGAAATAGCTGATCTTCTTACTCTTTGAGACCTCCTCGGGGCCTCCACATTTGGTACATCTTCTGTTTGGGGTCTTTGTTGCTCCCCTCATCTGTGGCAATGGGTTCTCAGAGGATCTGAAGAACAGTTCCTCATTCTCATTTATTGTTGCCACAGAGGAACAATAACAGTGCCGGCACCACGTTGTCTTGCACCGTCGGTGCAACGACAAAGAGTGCTGCGAAGAATGGCTCTTGAATCATCGGAGTGGGCGCATCGCCGCTTCTCTTCAAGGTCAATCCTCGAGTTACCATACTTCCCCTCATCATTTCATCCTCTAAGAAGACAGCGTGTCTCGTTTCTACAAACTTTGTATATCTGTTTGGACAAGAGAAACGAAAACCTTTTGACTTTTCAGTAGCCAATGAAATGGCGACTTCGCTTTGGGATCAAGCTTCCCAAGATTTGGGTTAAATACTTTAGCCTCAAAGAGACTCCCCACACACGTAAGTGGTGTAGTGAGGGAACTCTTCCTGTCCACAACTCGTACGGTATTTTGGGCACCGATTTACTAGGCACTCTGTTGAGAATATGAATGGCGATTTTTAACGCCTCCATCCATAAACTCAATGGCAGTGTGGAGTAGCTCATCATACTTCGCACCATATCCATCAGGGTACGGTTGCGTCTTTCAGCTACTCCATTTTGCTGAGGTTCGCCCGGTGTAGAATACTGGGTCACTATACCATTTTCCTGTAGAAACCTTGCAAAAGGTCCAGGAACTTGTCCATATGGGGTATGTCGACCGTAGTACTCCCCCCCCACGATCAGATCGGACTATCTTAATCTTTAAATCGTGTTGGTTTTCAACTTCAACCTTAAATATCTTGAATTTATCCAAGGCTTCATTTCTTTCTTTGATTGGATAAATATATCCATAACGGGAGTAATCATCCGTGAATGTTATGAACGAGTCATATCCATCCACACTTTTCACAGGAAAAGGACCACAAATATCTGTGTGAATAATTTGTAGAACTCCTGTGCTTCTTTTGGCGTCTTTCTTAATTTTCTTTACATATTTTCCTTTAATGCATTCTCTGCATTGGTCTAAGTCTGAGAACTCTAATGGAGGAAGAATATTATTCTTAACTAGTCTTTCTATTCTCCCCCTCGAAATATGGCCTAAACGACAGTGCCATAATTTCGACGACGCATCTAGAGTTCTCTTTCGTTTCTGTTTGCATTCGTGAGACGAGATTCATTTACTTTCTCGCACGCGACGTTCCCATTATCGCATACGACATTCACATCATCACATAATGATAATAAATAAAGCTCATTTTGCAAGATGGCAAGGCCAACACATGCTTTATTAAACATTATTTCACACTTGCCATTTCCAAAATGACAATCATAACCATCATTGTCCAAACATGAAACACTAATCAAATTTCTCTGTAAAGAGGGAACATAAAGAACATCTCTAAGTAAAAGAGTGAAGCCATCAGCTAGTTCTAATGAAAGATCGCCAATGGCTTCAACTTCAGCTTGGACTCCATTTGCGACTTTAATGAATCTTTCTTTTCTTTGCATAGTCCTCGTCGAACGGAATCCCTGTAAAGAATTAGCAACATGAACAGTTGCTCCTGAGTCAATCCACCTAGTGGATTTCGAATATTGCACATACAGGGATTCATTTATATAGGTAATAATGTTCTCACCTTTCTTTGCCATTATCATCTTTAAGTAATCAGGACAGTTCTCCTTGTAGTGTCCTGTCTTCTTGCAGTGAAGACACTGATCTTTGTCTACAGCAAACTTATTCTGTTGAGGCTGATGGACAGAGGTTTTTCCCTTGTTCTTTGAGAAGGAGTGATTGTTGAAGTTCCTTTTCTTGTTATCCTTCACATAGTTGATAGAACCACCATGTGAGGATTTAATTCTTTCCTCCTCTTGCACACACATAGCTATGCACTTTTCCAAGTCCCATTTCTCGGGCTGCATATTGTAATTGACAACAAAAGTGTCAAACTCTTTCGGCAAGGAAGCAAAAACTAAGTGAATAAGGAACTCATCCTTGAGAGCCAAATCCATTGGTTTAAGCTTGGATGCCATGTTACTCATCCTCAGTATGTGCTCTCTTATGCCACTGCCACCACCAGAGTACCTCTCTGTCACAAGCTGTTTAATCAGCTGTGTAGCATAAGTCTTTGAAGAGCTAGTAAACTGACTCTTTATCCTCTCAAGATACTCTGTGACAGTGTCACACTCTGCGATTGAGCCCACAATAGCAGGCTCAATCGTGTTATTTATCACAGCCATGCATTTCTTGTTGGCTGTGGTCCATTTCTTATGCTCAAGGTCATATGACATCTGTAAGGGAGCATGATCCCTCTGTCTTTTCTGCCAAACAGTATCATCCTCATTTTGATCCCTCACCGGTGCCATAGGCTCAGTGGGACGTGCTGTAGTGAGGACCCAGTCCACTTCAGCCAAGATAAACGCTAAGTCTATCTTTTTCTTCCACTCTCCATAATTATCTTCTTTAAGAGTGGGGATCTCTCTGATACAACTCATCAATTTGTATCCGTCTGAAAAATATTTCAAATAAAGTGAGAACATAACAGGAAAATTATATGCCTTATTTCCAACGTTGGTCAAAAATACGACATACAATTAAATCAATTTTATCTATACATTAAATCTACATCACCGTTGGGCAGAAATAGAAATAATGCATAAAAACAGCAATTAAATTATAATACTATTATTATCAACGTTGATCAGAAAATAACAATATTATAATGCACAACAATGCCCAAAAATTAAATTCTCCCGTTGGTTCGAATTTAATTTAAAGACTAATCACCATTTAACTTTGGCAGCGGAAACATCAATTAAAAAATTATATCTATTTTTCCAAAATTAAATTCTCCCGTTGGTTCGAATTTAATAATGAAAATTATATCTTTTCTTTTAGATATATCATATATATCTAAAAGTACGCATACCATGAAACAAAATTCATGCATATACATATATGCTGTTATGCTGATAAACATGAAATTAAACTATTTCTTTAAAAGGACATGAATAATTTTCAGCATCTTAGCAACATTATCCAATATATATATACATATATATTTCATGAGAGACATCAATTAATTAAAACATTAGGTATTCAGAAATATATATGCTTAAAATATATTTACCACCGACACCTTTTGGTCAAATCACCTCCCCAAAAAAATCTGCTACGCACCCAGCCACCATAACTCCTCCCCTGAAAAAGTGGATCTGAGGCAGGGGCATGCGGTCGCAGGCAAAAGCGGGCCGACAAGAGGGCGCGCGGCGGCGGCGAGGGCTCGCAGCCAGCGCGCGCGCAGGGACCGGCGCAGCGCGCGCGCGCGCGCGCAGCGAGCTCGCGGCAGGGGAGGCGCGCAGGCGCTGAGGCGCGCGCCGGCGGCCGGGCTCGAGGCGGCTGCTGCGCATGCGGTGGCGGCGGTGAGGCGCGGGCGAGCGGCGGGCGGCGAGCACGCTGCAGCAGCGCAGCCGAAGCTCGCGCTTGCGCGCGCGCCGCGCGCGACTAGCACGGCGGCGGCGGCGCGGCGGCGGGCGGCAGCAGCAGAGGCGGTGACCGCCGCGCGAGGAGCAGCTGGTCGGAGAGCGGCGGGGGCCACAAGAAGCGGCGGCGCACGGCCAACCGCAGCGCCGGCGGGCTTGCGCAACCGGGTAAACGATTTTTTTTTGTTTGTTTCTTTTTTTGATCTGGGTTCTCTGGTTTTCTTTGCCCGCTCTGATACCATTGTTGCATCTCTATTCTTGTTCTTGGGATTTCTTGAGATAATACCGAGAGAGAGAGGAGAGGGAGAGGAGATTAGGGGTACCGACCGTCCGTCGCGTTGGATGAAGAGCCGGCCATCGCTGGTTCGTCGTTGACGGCGGCGGAGATCCGGTGACGGCGTGATGGTGCTTCCCGTCGCTGGAGCGCCCCCTTCTCAGATCGGGTTAGGGTTTGTCGGTGGGGTTTGTGGCGGCATGGTGAACCTCGTCGTGCGTGTCACCCCAGCCCCCCACCTCTATTTATATGGCGCTAGCGACAGGGGCCCACCAGCCTATTGGGCTGGGCGCCCCCGATCAGGGAGCGAACAAGGGGGCCTGTTTGGCCGTTGGGCCAAACGGTTGAGATCATTCCAACACTCTGCACAAACACACGTGACACACAAAAAAGCACTAAGTCACTAAACGGCTGCGTTCGTCGATGCGGGTGCGCCCCTTCTGCGTGCGCAGTGGGCGGCGGCGCTGGCCCAAGGCCCGTCTCCTCCTGAGCTTGTTAGCAGGTGTGAATCCACCGGGTAGACTTCATTAGGCTTCAGTCCGATGAAACCCACCCCAGCCTACCCCTAACCCCTCATCCCCAAGATGGATCGACCCATCAGATCTTTCATCCACCCCACACATCAAGACCAGATGTGAGAAAGGAAGACTTCAAGAGAGCACGTACCTTAGTCTCCGATCTCAGTGACTCACGAGGAGGGCACCCGGTAGCGCGACGGTTGATGGGCGGTGGCCTGAGCTAGAGGAAGTCGGTAGTGGGTTGTGGGTAGCTGGCACAATAGGGCCGTGGGTGGTGTGGCCCGTGCCAAATCTAGCTGGTCGGGCAGCTGAGAGGCTAGGACAGCGAGGAACGGAAGCGGCCGAACCGACAAGGAGCGAAGCAGCACCAATAAGCAGCTCGACGGCTGATTGGGGAGGCGTGGACACCATGGAGCAGGCGAGAAGGGGAAGCTCGGTGGCCAGTTGCGAAGGCGAGGAGTAATGGAAGCTGGCGGGGTCATAGGGAGGCGAGCTACCGCAATCTACAACGGCAGGGGATTGGGTTTGCAAGGAGGCGAGCAATAGGAGACCGACAGACTGAGTGAGTAGCTGACAACAGAGGTAAACTTCTTTATCTTGAGTTATTGACCATTTATTCCTAGCTAGCTAGACAAACATACTATATGTACTTAGTTTATCATTTTATTTCTATAATTTTAGAAATTATATATATATCATTGACCAATTTGAATTCTTAGATATTAAAATAAAAATTATGATTTATATGTTCTGATTAGAATTGATATATCATATTTTGTTGATAGATTTGCTATAATGGAGAAATGACAGATTTCATAGATGTCGTGATATTTTAAAACTTGCTCAAATGATGGTTGAAACCGAAAAAGATAAATTTTTTCATTGGTATATCGCCTCATTGAGTTGACAGTGATCCTCTCAATCACAATGGCATCTATTGAGAGAATACTTTCGACAATGAATATTATCAAAACAGATTTGTGCAATAAGGTAGCCGATGAGTGGCTCAATGATTTAATGGTGTGCTACATTAAGCGACAGATATTTATAAACATTGATGATGATAAAGTCATAACACGATTCCAAAGTATGAAATCTCGTGGAATGAATTTGCCTTGTGATTTAAGCTTCTGTGTAAGTGGTATGTTTTTTTAATGTTCATGATCGTTTACAATTAGTTATCGTATCACTAATTATGCTATTTTTTGGTACGTAGATGACTAATTTCTACTCACTAGAAGCATAGTTATATATTTTTAGGATGTGATTTCTATTACTGAGATACTTTCATTGTATTTCCCTTTTTTTTGGTTCTCTTCCATTCATATATAAATTTGAATTGCATAAAAGTAAAATACTATGTTTGTGTCAATCTAGCTAAGTCCTTTGAGATTTTGAGCTCACCCTCTATTTTCATTCTGGCTTCATCACTGCTCGTCGATTAGGACCTTGAAGCCACGTGCGAGGTGCACGACGTAGCAGACAACGCCGATGACCAGGAGGAACATATAGATGGACCACTAGAGCTATCGGCAGCTACCCACGTCGAAGGTGCCCATGAGGCCAACAAGGTCCCAGCACCATGGTGACCTCGAGCACCTTCGAGAAGCCAAATATTTATGTTGGCTTTTAGCTTTTATGAATAAAAGACAGAAATAGAAGGCAATATGAACATACCCTTAATCCATAGAATGAGCAGTGGCGGCATGATTGCATGAGGAGCTCGTCATCACGCGTTTTGCTTGCTTAGTGCCGGCTAGGGCTGTAAACGAGTTGAGCTCGAGCGAGCGTGGCCTTCCAGGCTCGAGCTCAGTAGAAGCTCAAGCCGAGCTCGAGTTGGGGTCCGAATCTGTACTTGGGCTCGGGTTTGTCTCGGCCTAAGCTCGAGTAGGCTCAAGCTCGACTCATTGAAGCTCGATAACAATTAAAATAATTTATTGTACACTAATTTTCAATGATAAGAAAAGTTCGAGTTTGATATCAGCTCGAGTAATCTCGATAACAATCAAAATAATTTAAGTATACACTAATTTTTCACAATAAGAAAAGCTCAAGCTCGAGTTCTGATCGGGTTGAGATCAGCTCGAGTAATCTCGATAACAATCAAAATAATTTAAGTATACACTAATTTTCAACAATAAGAAAAGCTCAAGCTCGAGTTCTGATCGGGTAAGCTCAGTAAAAGTTAATATGTATTACTATTTAAACTCGACTCGAGACTCGTGAACTATTTAAGTTCGGCATGGTGAAGCTCACAAGCTCAAGATCAAACTCGAGTTCGGTTTGTTTAATATTCAAACTAAGCTCGAATCAAATATAGAACGAGTCGAGCTCGAATAGCTTATGAGTCTTAATTGTTTTTATAGTCTTAGTGTCGGCATGCCCCATGATGATTAGTAAGACAGGGCCGAAGATGTCGTCTTGTCACGATGGCGTAGCGCGAGATCCTCAATGTGTAGGATTGGCAGGTAGGGATGGTATGGGTAGGATTGTTGTCGACTGTCGAGCGTGCTTACAAGTTTCAGACGATCCATCCATGTTCTTCAAGACTTGTGCACTAGATTTTCCGAAAAAAGTCAAAATAGCACCAATCCTAGCTTCCCTCATATGGGGGTGAGGGCACCGCTAGTCGTGGGATTGTCAGGCACATCGAAGTTAGACCATGGTCTACCTCTTCTGTGCTTTTAATTTCTTTAAAAAACTAAAATAAATAAAGTGATTTTTAAAATAGATTCTACAAACAACTTTTTAAGTTTAAAATTATATACGTCGTTTACTATCATATCAAAAAAATACGAATAAAAACTATTAGTCATAACTAAAAACCATATGTCGCAGCTAACTAAAAGGAGGATGATGGTGTGTGTAAAAGCCATATGTCGCTGTTGACTAAAAGGAGGATGATGGTGTGTGGGAGGGCAGGAAGTTATCAAGGAGATGTGGGTGGTTTTTCTCGGGCTATGTCTTTTGGCTTTTGGTTTAAATTTTTAAATTTTGGTTGTTCACGAGAGAGGATACGGAGAGATATACTTGCGTATAATTTTGGTTGATATAGATGAAGTTAAGATAATATCTGTTACAATCAATTTGTAGGCTCCGTCTTAAAAAAACACTCTATTTAAAAACTAGTTAATATAAAAAAATTAAATCATAAGTTCAAAAGAACCCACCTATGAACCGCTGGCAGATCAGTGGGTGGAGTGATGGCACAGTAGTTGTGGAAGTGAGCGGATGGGGAAGGGTCAGTGGATGTCATGGTAGTAGGAGTGTGAATAGCTAATCGTTGCACGCATACGTCGAGTAATATAACACAATGCTTCTTTTTCAAAGGATTGGAACAGTTGATTAGCGCAGCAATCTGTTGAAATAGTCTCATATTGGTTGTGGAAGGGCAAATGACCTAACTTAAAAGTGGAGGAGTCCCTCATCTCATTGCCTAGCTTTTAGGGTGAGAAGGTCCTTACAATATAATAAGTGGTATCAGAGAAACAATGGACACTAGTGTGTGAACGCCTGATGGACTGTCAGTGTACAGTGAAGGGGCAGTGAACGGCTGAGGGGTACTAATGTATGAAAGGGGAGATTGTTGAAATAGTCCCATATTAGTTGTAGAAGGGCAAGAGACCTAATTAAATGGAGGAATCTCTCATCTCCTTGACTAGCTTTTGGGGTAAAAAGACCTTTACGATCCAATACAATCTAAATGCTCACAACTTACAGAAGATCACGGGTTCAAATTCTGAAGGGTAGAAATATACACGTAACTAGTCTATCCAACCTGCAGTTGTTGGTATTTGAATTTTATTCATTAGTCAGAGAGACAAGGTGATAGGCAATGATTATTCTTTGTCACCAGGATGCCATGTATTACAGGAGAATCAAACCACACAAATATATAATGCTACTAAGTGTAATTTACCTCGCCAGCAATTTTAGAATGTACAATGAACAAATTAGCAATTGAACGTACTGATTCATACATGATTCTTGTGAAATTCCTGCATTTCAACAGCGGCTGCATGCATTAATTAGCTGCAACCTTTATTTGATATTAGTTCTATTTGGGGGCCGACTGATAATTAAGTTCATCCGGACAAGCACGCACGAGAAAAAAAAACAATCAAACCATCAACAAAACTAACGACAAAAAACAATTTGGCAACACGAAGAGGCGAGCTCATGCACGCGTGCATCCAACGCAGCAGCTAGCTTAATGAGATCACTGCCCCCTCCACGTCGCGCCTACCAGACGGCGTTGGCGGCGCACAACAAGGGGAGCAAGGGTTCCTCGTCGCCCTCCTGCGCGCCTCCGCCGCCTCGCCGTGCGGCATCGCGCTCGTCACCACGTCCGCCGGCACCGGGCACCACCTGAGCCGGGCAAGATTACGCATGCAAGGGAGCTTCCTCAGGAAGAACGTGCACATTGCCCCCATTACCCTGCAAACATCGAATTACATACAAGTATCATAGATTGATTTACATGTTCATGAAGCCTAGCTATGCGCGTATCGATATGTACGTACTCTCCGATGTAGATCACGCCGACGAAGGAGACGCAGGTGATGACGATGATGTAGACGCAGGAGGACATGTAGCGCGTGCTGCCGGCGATGTATGCCCCTACGAGGCTGGCGAGGTCGACGAAGGTGGTTAGCATGAGCGCCATCACCTTGGCCTCCGTGTGGTAGAACCGCTCGCTCATGAGCAGCACCATGATCACCAGCGACGTCACGAACGCCGTGGCATTGAAGTAGTAGAACGCCATGTACCTCCCCCAAAGCTTGTCACGCAGCACCGGGTTGCCGGCTATGTAGTGGTTCTTCTCGTCGTCGTCCTGCCAGAACCCGCCGGGCGGGTTCAGGCCGGCCTGGTAGGTCACCGACGCCGCCACCGTGGCCAGCACCATCAGCCACCCGCGCATCTCCTTGAACCACTTCTTGCGCTGGGTCACCGGGTCGTCCTTCTCCTCCTCATGGAGGACGAGGAAGCCCTGGAACGCCATGCTCATATCCGGAGCAGTGGCGCCAGCAGCCCGCCCCTGGTTCTGGTGCGGCGCGATGAGCACCGGGATGCCGCGCTTCCCGGAGGCGACGATCTCAGTGGCCGCTGCAGCCGTGTCGCCCGGAGCCGCGTCGACGACGCGGACGGCTCGACCTTCCCGCGCTTCATGCTGGCAGGACATTCTTGGTCGTTGTGTTTAGGACACTTGCTACGGGAACGTGTAATATACATGCCATATATGTACTGGGTTCGTGCCTTCCTCTTAACGTCCGTGTGAGCATCGTCTGCAACGCAAGCAACCAAGCTTTTTTTTCTCAATTATTCTATCTTTAGTGAAGATAACGAAAGAGCGCATATATGTTCATGCCTAAATGAGCAAGAAAGGAATTTCCAACTGTTCATGGTGAAGAACTGTACCTTGCGCGTGTCATGTACCTCTCGTTCCATTTTTCGTTTTCTAAATTGAGTTGATATATACAAATGTTATTGCTGTACGATGACATATTATGTTAGTTGCTTGCATCATGAGGTCACCGGGCTAAGGTGAAAAGGAGATAGCTAAACAAATATGATTTGTTATTGCCATGGGCTACACCTGGAAGGAAAGAACAAATTAACGTGATGCTCATGCTCGTTTGTGATGGAAAAAAAAAAAGGAGCAATATGCATGCCGCCATCGTACGTCTACTGATTCTTTTAAGCGTTGCTCACGGATAGTCAATACCTTTATTTTAACTTTTATAAGGTGACACGTATTCCAAGATTCAAACTTTGTTATATTCACCAATAAGTTAGTCCAATACAACATATGTCTCCACCACCAGGAACATCACGTGACCTCGCCGGGGCCCTGAATCGCCCGTCTACGCAGCACCGCGCGGCCAGCCGTAGTGTGAAAGGAAAGAGACTCGGAGGAGCTTCTCCATGGAAGAAGACACTGTATAGATGCAAAAGGAAAATGCATGTGAAAGGAACCTTCGGTATAAAAGAATGGGAGCTACTATTTATTACTCCCTCTGTTCATAGATATATGACTCAACTACACTCTGTAGAAGCAGTACCCGTGTACTTCATTTATACATGTATTCTTTTTTCTTAGTGATAATAATGGTAATTCTATGTTTTCCTGTATAAATATTTATGTATAATTACGAAATAATTACTTTATAATACATAATTTAATTATACTTATATTTTAAAAATCTCATAGGATCGTGATTCTACATCAATCCTATGACCCAATCTAGTTCACCAAAAAATGATCCTACCTAGGACTGCCAAGGATTGGTGTGGCGACGGGCTGTGAGACGCGGGGGACTAGCGTCAAGGCACAAGGTACATTGGTTGTATTTTGCTTGTTTTTGCTTTACTTATCATTTATTTATGTATAAATTTAAATTGTACAAGATTATATTTGCTATATTTGTTTTAGTTTAGTTTAGTTCTTTAAGTTCACCCTCTATTTTTATTCTAACTTCACCACCGAATGGAGAGAGTAATTAATGTAAGCAACGTATCAATAAAACTGTAGAAGTTTAAGACTCCGTTTGACAATACGTTATCTTTTCAAAAGCGTTTATTTATTTCTAGTTTTTGAATGTAATAGTCGGTTGAAAATATCTTTTTTGAAGTTCTAACAGTAAAATCTTACTAGATTTATCAAAGTTCCTCTAGCTAACTATTCCACGCCGCAGCGACCACAACCTGGCCCTAAAAGGATGCTGAAGCTTTGGATTTTAGCTCAGAACATCATCGAACTCCCGGCAGTCATTTTGTTACAGCTGGATGGCCAGACCGTCACAAAACGATCATAGTTGCCAGAGACCATTTTGCTAGTTATTTAGTTATTATGGAATGTTCGTGACAACTTAAGGTTTCTAGCTAACATTTTCTGACAATTATTAGTACGTTGCTGATGGTGATCTCTTTTGTAAACTTTTTTTTCCCAAGCGTCCATCTTGTCGGCTCTCATTTTGTTAGACGCAATTTTGTTAATTGTCAGTGATTTATCTTTACCGTCAAGAGAGATTTGGATTACATGAAAAATACTGTCGACTATACAAGAAAAATACTAAAGGAGTGCGGCAACCGTCGGCCACTCATAGATAACCGTTATGAAAAATTGTAACTCTTGCTGCATTGCTCGAAGCCTCTGACCTATATAGACCTCTGGTCGTCATGAAAAATGTGAGACTATATGGAGATCACACTATATTGTGTGATAAGTGCTTGATTTTGATATGCAAGTTTTGTCACAGTTTGTGTTTTTTTTAAGTTTTTAAGTTTTTATAGTCGATGTTAGGTTTGATTGGCTTTGTGTGTCCAATGTGGTTATGGAAGTTGGTCATGGAATGACCCCCGACTAGCGATCAGTGTGCTCTTGTAACCACCCTATGACCAATGTGGTCATTTAATCAACCTCCGACTAGTGTGGTCGTGGAGTGAGGTGTAGTTAGACCGATGGCTATGTAGCAATCAAACTAGTCTATGAGGGTGGTTTGATAGCCATAGGGAGAGCGGTTAGTTGTTACCCCGAGGGTAGATATGTTTGGATACCCTAAACATGTCTAGGGTATCCAGAGAGTTCTAGTGAGACTAGACATTTCTAGAGGTACCCAATACATGTCTAGTGTGTTGATGAAATTTAGGTTGAGTTGAGTTGGTTTGAGTGTGTGCACGACATGGGTGTTATCATATGGTAGTTTTGAGTTGC
Organism: Melocanna baccifera; assembly: GCA_036346265.1. Classification (NCBI taxonomy): domain Eukaryota; kingdom Viridiplantae; phylum Streptophyta; class Magnoliopsida; order Poales; family Poaceae; genus Melocanna; species Melocanna baccifera. Next base: position 20,844,964 of record CM070692.1, on the reverse strand, counting down.
ATGATGCATGATTTAGCTAACATGAGTCAAGTGCATAGAACTTATGCTCAGAATCGAATTGCTTTGTCTTTGGATGTGCAGGTGATTTGGAGAACGTGAGCGATCAATGGCAATGGACCAAGACTAGTTGAAGAGAGCTGAGATCCATATGGTCAAGTAAGTCCAGGTGAGGCTATGTGACTCAAGCGGGAAGCAAAGAAAAGACAAGGATCGTGATAAAGCAAGTTGGTGTATGTGGTGTAACAAGTGACGAGGCTGATACATGTAGAGATGGTTCGAGGGAATCTGAATGCGTGAAGATGTAACAACTAATCATTAAGCACTATGGGTTACGTGTCAAAGCATGCGAAGATGCTTTGATGGATTGGATTGGCGTTTCGGGCTATCGGAGCCCATTGGATGAGACATTTTGAAAAGCATGTGTGTGTAAAATCCGATATAGTATTGGGTTAACGGGTTACCCCATGTAAATAGATGAAATCCAACTAGAGGTATTAGTTAGAGTTTCTTGTGAGTCTCCATACATAATGAGAGGTGTTGGCTTAGGGGGCTAAACTTTGGGAGTATTAGCTAAGCCTTTAGGAGTTAAGGTTAGGTTTCCAAGAGGGAAACTTTGTATGTGTACTCCATAGAGAGAGAGAGAGAGAGAGAGAGAGAGCTCTGTCTCTCAAGAGTGAAATAGCTTTAAACATCCATCTCTAAGTAAATAAAGATATAAATTTCATCCAAGTGAATTCTGCCATAAATTTTTCTTATACTTTTGATTTCTTGGTTTTCTTATTTGGATTTCCTACCTTCTTAATCTTATTGGTTCCCAAGAATGTGTGGATGATGGAAGAACATCCTAGAGACTAGATCACATTCATCTAGGCAGCCATATAGCAAGTTCTCGATATTTGCCTTTGTTTACCGGGTTTTGATGTTATCTATCTAGTTTTGGCCTTGTTTCAAATAGGTTTATAGGGTTTTGAGGAAGCTACATTTCAAGTTTTAAGTCATTTGGTTCAGAAGATTTGAAGTTAGGTCATTTTGAGATCTTGGTGGTGGGTTTTTTTTTCTGTTCTGATTCAATAAGTGGTTAGACCACCTGAGTGGTCAGACCGTTTAGGCTCGATCAGACCATTGTGATGTCGGATCAGCCAGCTAATGTTTTAGCCTATTTGTTACTTCCTTTGTTCCCATGGCTTGTTGGCTTCTGTTTTGTATTTGTTTTCACTATGCATATGATCTAATTAGCTTATCATACCAAATTGAGAAAAGAAGCCAAAGGAGGTTGCTTTATAGAAGTTAAAAAAGGGGCTAAGATCATTCGCCGCATCTGATCTCCACCATTAGTCCTACAGGAAATCACATGTCAATTTTTTTCCCTCTAGTTCTGATGTCGCATGAGACTTAAGTTTTTTTTATTTTGAATTGTAAGCTGTAGATACATCTTCATATGCAAATACCTACAAAGGGACACAAAATTAATATCCTTTATCAGTATTTCTAGACAAAGAGAAGCCTTTTCTCTTATTCTTTAGTAACGTGCATACATGGTACTTCAGTAACATGCATAGCTAGCAAGAACATGCAGTGTTTGAGGTTTTAACCAGCTGCTCGACCTGCCTCGGCGTCGTACTTAAATGCCCTATAGCATGCACAGCATAGGCACCAGTTCATCCCACTCGTACTCTTATTCATCTCCACCCTCTTCCTCTCCTCCTCGGCGGCCTCCTTCTCCTTCGCCATCTTCACCCTGTTCTTCATGTGCTTCGTCACCAGCAGGCAACCTTTCTCTGCTAGCTTGTACAAGCACGACATCATGAACAGAATGATGTAGCAAATGTTCGGTAGTATCCTACTGCTCCTACACATTAGTACAAGCCAGGGATTACATTTTCTATTTAAAAATTTTTGAATCCCTTTGAGAAATCCAAAATTTAGAAATTTCAAAAATTTTAGATTTTTTCCAAAATTTAGAAATACAATTTGAATTCAAGAAAAATTTACCAAATCCATCAAAATTGCGGCTACCGCATCCACCGCAGCAGCCATGTCATCAGTGAACTCGATACCATAGTAACACAAACTACCACCAAAATTAGGATTCAATCACTCGAATGCATGGAAGTAAGGTTTGGGAGAAGGAATATGTAGACTTACCATCGAGGAGGACTACACCGTCGCTGGAGTAGCTGCAGCAAGGTGCGGTGGAGGTGGGAGAGGAGGGGGAGGAGGTGGTGGTGGTGGGGGGAGGTGGAGTAGCAAAGGCAGGGATGTAGACCACGAGGGCCACCACAGAGCCTTGGTGAAGCTGCGAAAGAGAGCCACAAGGGCACGGTGGAGGTGAGAGAGGAGGGGGAGGAGGAGGCGGCAGTGGGGGGAGGAGGTGGAGCGACAGAGAGCACAGTGGCGGTGGGAACCATAGTGTGAGGGCACCGCTTCGTGTGTGAGGGTGTCCACTTCGCGTGAGGGAGTCAAGAGAAGACTCAGGAGTGTAGTGACAATGAGGCGGGTTGGGTTGGGTTGGGCCAAAAAATTCAAAGCAAGCTAATTTTTTTCATTGGAATGAGCCTTTTTTGGGGTGGGCCGAGAAATCCAAAATTCGGCGAATTTCATTGAAATTCACCCAAAAATGATTTCCCTAGTACAGGCATGTAAGAGAATGAACAACTTCTCATATGCAGTACAAGAACTTGAACATGCACTGATGGAGGATTCGAGGTGTGTAATCAATGTACGCACCTGGCCATGTAGATGACGTAGACGAAGAGGAAGCAGATGATGTAGATGGAGGAGGGCAAGTTGTGGGTAGGGTCAGCGATGTAGGTGTTGACGAGGCTCGTGAGGTTGATCATGGTTGTGAGGGTGAGTGCCACAACCTTGGCCTTCAACCGGAAGAGCCGCTCATTCAGGAGCAGGATGATGATCACTAGGGACATCACAAACGCTGTCGTGTTGTAGTAGTAGAAGGTTAGGTACCTCTTGACAATCTAGTCGTGCATCACCGAGTTGTCGGCTTCTTGGCTATCCTGCCAGAAGCTGCCAGGAGGGTTAAGCCCTGTCTGGTACATCACCGACGTGTCGAGGGTGGCTAGCACGATCAGCCACCCATGCATCTCCTTGCACGATGTCTCCTTGTCCAGTGGGTCATCGTTGTTGATGTCGATGACGTGGAGTTCATGGTGGTGGTGCTCGTTGGACATTGCCGCGTACGTGTCTATGACTGTACGTACGTTTGCCGAATTATGAGGCTTGGGGACGTCTAGCGAGGGTGTGCGCGCGCCCTGCAGCCATTGAGTGCGTGGTCACACGCAGTCGCAGTCGGCTCATGTACGCATGCTGCCCAAGCCAATTTGGGGGCAACACGTACGCGCGCGTGGCCACTTGGGGTGTCGGCTCTCTACGCATGTTCCTCGGAAGCGAGCAATTGCATGCATGCACATGCACCGGAGATATTAAATAAGTAACTTACAAACCCAAATGAGGGGAGGCTACTTGTATGTGAGTTGTATCCATGGTCAGAACAACTCGAAAATTTTCTACTCAACTGATTTATTTAACCCTTCGCCTAAAAAATATTTATATAACTTTTAGGAATTTTCCATTCAATGCGTGAAACAACTCGTGTAAACCATCAGAACATTTGCATTCTACCATCGAAATATTTCTATTAAATATGTGGAATAACTCGGCTCTGCCTTCAGAACATAACTTCAGAACATTTCTATTAAACGTGTAGAAAAGTCAATCCAACTCTCGGAACATTTTCATCCTGAGGTAAGTCGATTCCACTCTTGGAACATTTTCGTTCTACTTTTCGAACATTTTTATTCAACGTGTGAAATGAGTCGATTCAACCTTCGAAACATTTTTATTCTAACTTTGGAACATTTTTGTTAAACACGTGGAACAAGTCGATTCAACGCTTAGAACATCTGTCGTACCTTCAGAATATTTTCATTCAACACCTGAAACAAGTTGACTCAACCCTTGGAATAATTTCGTTCTATATTCCAAACATTTCTATAAACATGTGGAACTAGTCCATTCAACCTTCGAACATTTTGCTAAACACGTAGAACATTTTTTTAGCAAGAAAAAAACAGGAGCGCAGAAGAAAAGGTTTTTTTTCTGAAAAAAGGTACTTTTTTAACCACGACCAATTGAGAATCAAAATTGCTGAGTTTTTTCTTTCAATTTTTATTCGGGGGGCAAGGTGAAACTATCGGAACGCACTCGCTCCATGCGGGAAATCCAAGAGCCGACACAAATAAAGCAATGGGATCGGATGCCGAAAGAATGAAAGAAAGGAGCATGTGAGCAACCCACTTCGAGCCGATGAAACTGTTGAGAAACCCCTCGCTGGCGACCAGTCCAAGAGATTTCTCTGCTAAGAACAAGAACGAATCAACCACAGAAGACAGAATAATAGATTGAACACACAGAGAGGTAGAGAGAACTCCTGGTCTTTCTTTATTGCTTCATATGCATTGGGTACAAAATCAACCATATGGCTCTCTATTTATAGGAGAGGGTGAGGTGCCCAATATGGATAGAGATTCATTTAAACGGAAAGAATCCGTTTAAACGGAAACCCTTATCCCTGGTTTCCTAATACTCCCCCTTGGGCACTCATCCGACATACTCATGCCTCATTAAAACTCCATAAAAACCCAGTGGGAAAAATTTGGAGAAAGAGTACATGATGCATGTTATGCTGCGATTGCACGAATTGCCTCATTAAAAACCTTGGTCGAGAAACTTCAGGAAAACTCGTCAAGGGAAAAAGAGTACAATTCACCCAGTTTCATTTAGCCTTCAAGACTTTTATCCTCTGGGTACTTGATCTTCAGGATCAAGATTCACTAACGAGCTTGAGATAATTCTCCCCCTGAATTCTGCACTTCTCTAAGTCTCATCATACCAATTCCTCGCACGCACCTTTCAAAACTAGATGCGGGGAGGGACTTTGTGAAAAAATCTGCTAGATTTTCACAAGACTTAGTGTGCAGTACTTTAATCTCGTCCATCTTTTGCAATTCATGAGTATAGAAGAACTTGGGGTTGATATGCTTTGTGAGATTACTCTTCACATAGCCCGTTTGTACTTGTGCAACGCAAGCGGTATTATTTTCATAGATAATAGTGGGGGTTTGCACAATGTTCATCCCACATGACTGCTGGATGTGGTGAACCATTTGGCGTAGCCAAGCGCATTCACGTGCGGCTTCATACAGCGCTATTATTTCTGAGTGGTTCGTCGAGGTAGCTACAAGGCTTTGCTTAGACGATTTCCAGAAATTGCGGTTCCACCACACGTAAATACATAGCCTTTGTTGTGACTTTACGGTATGCGGGTCGACAGTACCCAAAGATCTGCATAGCCAATCAAGTTCAGATCTTGATTCTTTCTGTAGAACAATCCAAGGTCCTTGCTTCCTTGGAGATATCGGAAGATGTCCTTTATGCCCTGCCAATGCCTTTTGGTGGGCTCTGCACTATACCTTGCTAATAGGTTCACGGCAAAGGCAATATCCGGTCTAGTGCAGTTTGCTAAGTACATGAGTGCTCCAACTGCACTCAAGTATGGGAATTCCGGTCCCAGGACTTCCTCCCCCTCTTTCCTAGGTCGGAAAGGATTTTTTTCTTGCTGTAAAGATCTCCCGATCATCGGTACTTTTGATGGGAATGGTTTCTCAAAGTCGAATCTTTCTAGCACCTTCTGGGTGTAGGTCGACTGATGTACCAAGACTCCTCCAGGGACATGCTCAAGCTGCAGACCTAAGCAAAACTTGGTCATACCTAAATCTTTCATTTCAAATTCTGACTCCAAGTAGGAGCTTGCTTCTTTTATATCATCCACTGTCCCGATGATATTCAGATCATCTACATACACTGAGATTATATAGAATCCATTCTGGGATCGCCGTATAAATACACAAGGACAGTCTTCATTGTTCGTGTAGCCTTTCTTGCAGAGAAAGTCGCTTAAGCGATTATACCACATTTTGCCAGATTGCTTCAGTCCATACAGGGACTTTGTAAGCTTCACACTGTACAGATTTCTATTTGCTCTGTCTTGGTTCGAGAGAGGAATTCCTTCAAGGACTTTCATATAAATCTCGGAGTCCAAGTTATCATAAAGATATGCAGTCACAACATCCATCAGTTTCATTTCTAAATTCAAGTTCACTGCCATTGAGATCAAGTATCTAAAGGTAATTCCACTCATGACTGGGGAGTAGGTTTCTTCATAATCAACTCCAGAACGTTGAGTAAAACCTTGTGCTACCAGCCTTGCTTTATATCTCACTAATTCGTTTCTTTCATTTCTCTTTCGAACAAATACCCACTTGTGCCCTACGGGGTGCACATGGGGAGGAGTGCGGCATACGGGCCCAAACACTTCTCTTTTGTTCAGATATAGCAATTCGGTTGCTATTGCCTTCTTCCAATCTTCCTAATCTGATCTTTTCTTACATTCAGCGAGCGATACAGGCTCGGGATCAAGATCAATGATTGTGGCAATTTTCTTTGCGAAGTAGATATCGACATTGGCTATTGTCCTATTCAGGGACTCTTCCGTGTGCACATAATTTATAGCTATTTCTTCATGAGTTGCTTCTTCTGGAGCTTCATCTTGCGCATCGCTTCTTTCAATTGCGGTGCCAAGTCCCTTTAGTTTTTCGGCTCCGATGTGTGCGCACACATCCATGCCGACGGGGATATTCAGATCCGGTATACCCTCTACTGGAGGTGTCATACTTGTGCCAGATCTCAACTGGCTCCCCTTCTCATTCTGGGGGACTTCGGTGATCGGCTGTGATAAGTCCTTCTTATCCTTTTTCACCAGGCGTCCCCGGTTACTTTGGATTCGAGGGGCCGGAGTTCTCGTCCTTTTATTCTGAGGCCTTTGGACGGGATTAGGGATACATTCAATTTTCTTTGATATTTCAACCCTCTCCGGTGCATTGCGTGCAGGCACATGCGACTTAGTCACGCTCTTCAAATCACTAAAGTGATCAGGCAGTTGATTTGCTAATGCTTGCAAATCGATGATCTTCTGGACCTCTTTTTCAGTTTCACAAGTACGCGGGTCATGTGCAGGAATTCCCGTGGCTTCCCACGTAATTTCCCGACATTTTTCATCAACGGGTTGATTTCCTCCCCCTAATGTCGGAAAATTATCCTCATCAAAAATGCAACAATGGCGCGGCAAGATGCAAATCTCCCGACATGGGTTCCAAATACCTGATTATGGATGCAGTCTCATACCCAACGTATATCCCAGTCTTACGGAGAGGGCCCATTGCAGTTCGCTACGGAGGGGGTATAGGTACATAAACCTTGCATCCAAACCTCCTGAGATGAGAAATTTTTGGTGGTGACCATTGCGCTAGTTGCATAGGTGAATGGATGTTGTAGGCTGAGGGTCTAAAGTTGATGAGATTTGCTGCATGTAAGACTGCGTGTCCCCAACATGTAGCTGGCAAATTACAATTCTGCAAAAGTGGTCGGGCAATAAATTTAATTCTCTTGATCAATGCCCCTGCCAAACCATTCTGGGTATGGACACGCGGTACCGAATGCTCAACTGCAATCCCCATCGCCATGCAATAATCATCAAATGCCTTTGAAGTAAATTCTCCGGCATTGTCCATTCTAATGGACTTGATGCGATGATCAGGGAACACATTTCTGATGCGAATGATCTGCGAGATCAATTTGGCGAAAGTATGGTTTCTTGTGGATAATAAAACCACATATGACCACTTTGAGTAAGCATCAATGAGCACCATGAAATACCTAAATGGCCCTGAGATGGGCTGGATAGGACCGCAAATGTCTCCCTGGATACGTTCCAGGAATGCAGGGACTTCATCCCTCACTTTCAGAGTGGAGGGTCTAGTGATTAATTTCCCGGTGGCACATGTAGGGCACACAAAATCTTCAGGATTCGGGAAATTCTTCACATTAATATTATGCCCGTGAGAATTGTTAATTATATTTCTCATCATCCTAAGACCTGGGTGGTCTAATCTGTCATGCCATAGACAGAATAGTTCAGAGCTTCTAAATCACTGCTCTTGAGCGATTATGCTGTACTGTAGGCGCTTTAATGTTGGTATAATATAGCCCAGTTTCTAGTGAAGAAAGTTTTTCTAATACCCTTTTGCCATTCTATTCGCGCTTCGTGATGAGTAGGTATTCCTTACCGTACTCTTCTTCAGTCTCAACGTGGAAACCATTTGCGCGAATATCTTTAAAGCTTAAGAGAGTTCTAGTCGAATCTGGGTACAATAATGCGTCTTCAATGACCAAAGTTGTGCCCATGGGAGTATAATTGTGGCTCTTCCAGAACCAATTATACATGCATCGCTTCCGGCGATTGTCGTAAGGCTGCCATTACTCTTACGAATCGACTGAAAATACTTAGTCTCAATTAAGATGGTATTCGTGGTACCACTGTCGGCAAGGCATACTTTCTCCATAGGGCGCCACACGTGCTCTAATATAAGGTATTTTATTAATATGTATTAAAATACATACATCACGTAAATAAAACACACAAATATTAGAACATATCATGCTATTGTAAACTGAATAAATGAATGAATTATTCTAAAATCATCCAACCATTATGAGAAAATAAAACTAGAGTACCATTCATGCAAGATCTAACTTGTCCATTTAATGCAAAATAAATGACAATTAACGTCTCATCCATTCTGTGCATCAGACGGAATCAACTAGAAAATCGTTGACTTCTTCGGCTATCTTTTCAGGCGTGATGTTCTCTTCGAGAGAAATCATGGAGGTGGCTGCCTCTAAGTCGTAAGGGGGTGCTGCTGCCGGGATGGATTCAACCTCCATCATTTCAGGCAGCGGCACATGATGCTCCCCTCAACCGCTGCAAAGTGAGCTTCAGGCTGCACTTTGCCATTCCTCTTCTGGGCTTGGTGGGCATCAATGACATGTTGCGGCGCTTTACAGATCCGCGACCAATGCCCCCATTTGCCACACTTGAAGCAACCTTGGTTCTGCTGGCCATAGATTTTGCCACTCTCCTTAGCCCTTTTGTCATTTGGAGTATCTGACTTGCCTTTCTGGGCAATGGCCTTACCCTTCTTCCCCCTTCTTTTCATTAAGGGCTTTCGCACCTTGTAGCTCCCAGCATTGGCTTCACGGCCAGCGGAGTTCCCCAATGGCTGAGTGACGTAATTCTTGCGGAGAAGTTCGTCCTGAGCCTCCGCTACCTGCATCATATCAATCAATTCGGCGTATTCCTTGTAGCCGTCTTGACGATAGTTGCGGGCGGATTGCACAGCATTGGGGTGAAAGGTGGACAGGGTCTTCTCAATCTTCTGCTCATCTGTGATCTGCTTACCACAGAGTTAAAGATTGGTACAAATTCTGTGCAAGGCAGAATTGTACTCCCCGACCGTCTTGAAATCGGCAAACCTCAGTCTGATCCATTCCTGCTCTGCCTAAGGAAGAATGGTGTACTTTAGCCTTTCAAACCGCTTCTTGAGTGCGGTCCAGAGTGCTAGCGCGCTTTTCTCCGCCATATACTCATTCTTGAGAGTAATGCAGAGGTGGTGCCTGAGGAAATGAAGTGCCCGATCATTTTCCTCAGGTGTGGGTTTGGCGTCATGCCATCCGCCAATCCCAATAGCTGCGCGGAGCTTCCTGGCTCCAAGTACTATCTCGACATCGGATGCCCACGTCAGATAGTTCTTGCCATGCTGAGCAAGCTCCTCGAACTCCCAGTTCGTGATGCCAGTCATCTACATGTGATGAACGGGACATATAAGTTTACATCTGGTAAACATGCATGAAATTATTTACTGCAGGTAAATAAATGGTACAATAGGTTCTCATAATGTCTCATAAATTTCTATGCATTTTCCATAATTTACTGCTAATTTTCAGTGATTAAAAGTAATTCAATAATTACAATTAATCAAAACAGTAAATAATTGCAGAAAATACATAAAATAATAATGGCATAACGTGCGGGGGCGGCGTGCGGGGCGGCCGACAATGCCATGGAGCCGCGCGGGAGGAGGCCGTGCGGGGGCCGACCGGCGGCGCCATGGAGCCACGCGGGGAGGAGGCCGTCTGGGCGGCAGTCGTGCGGCGGGTCGGCGCGGGCGGCCATGCGGGCGGCGGCCGTGGCGGGGCCCGGCGCGAGACGGCCATGCGGGCGGCGGTCGCGCGGGCCGGCACGGGCGGCCATGCGGGCGGCGACCGTCGGCGGGCGGCGCGGCGGCCATGCGGGCGGTGGCTCGAGGCCGATCTGTGCCGGCGGAGCGGCGCCGCCCGTCGCGAGCGCACCGCCGGCTGCCGGGCGCGAGAGGCTGCGGCGGCGGCGCCGCTGAGGCCAGGCGGTGCCATGCGGGCACGTGGCGCCGGGCGGCGGCGGCGCCATGCGGGGCGCGCGCGAGGAGGCAGTGCGAGGAGGCCAGCGCGGGAGGCGGTGGCGGCGAGCGCGCGCGCGACGCGGGAGCCGAGGCCGGTGGCGGCGAGCGCGCGGCAGCGCGACGCTGGAGCCGAGGCGGCGAGGCGCGCGCCGTTCGGGGCGCGGGCGTGGCGACGACGGCGGCGCCTCGTGCGGGAGGCGGCGGTTGGTATGTGCGCACGTGAGGCCAGGGCCAACCAAACAGAAAAAGCAATGCAAAAGAAATTTTGTTTCTCATCTACGATGCAATCAACATCTACCCCGTTTCATAATCTACCGATCGACATTGTGTCGGCGACTTCGTGTCTGCTCGCGGTAGATTAAGGCGGATTTGCATCGTTTTCTACAGTGCAATCAACATCTACCCCGTTTCGCAATCTACCGATCGACATTGTGCCGGCGACTTCGTGTCTGCTCGCGGTAGATTAGGGGGATTTGCTCCGTAGAAAAAACCAATCTAGAACGCAAAGAAAAAGCAAATTCAAAGCGATTTAGAAAACCAATCTATTAAGTGCTTCGATGATTACCTTCGTTCACCGGAGTGATTCGTGCTGATAACGTGTTGAGAAACCCCTCGATGGCGACCAGTCCAAGAGATTTCTCTGCTAAGAACAAGAATGAATCAACCACAGAAGATAGAATAATAGATTGAACACACAGAGAGGTAGAGAGAACTCCTGGTCTTTCTTTATTGCTTCATATGCATTGAGTACAAAATCAGCCATATGGCTCTCTATTTATAGGAGAGGGTGAGGTGCCCAATATGGATAGAGATTCGTTTAAACGGAAAGAATCCGTTTAAACAGAAATCCTTACCCCTGGTTTCCTAATAGAAACATCCGGCCTACAAAGCCGAAGACTAAGGCCCTGCACAAACGTGCCTGCACAAACCACGTTTGTGCAGACCGCGCGCCCAGCCGCAAGATTCGTGCGTACGTAAATGCTCATGTTAAGCAATGAATTCTAGCTTTGCTCAAGGGTTAAGACAGGCAGGATGCCGGGTTTTTCTTGGTTGGATTATTCCGTGGATCTTTAGTGACGCCGACGAAAGAGTCCATGCATGATGCAGGGTGTTTTCGTTCCTACATGTCGCAAGAAAGGAATGCAAACTTTTGTGCAGAACACTTGTTTGGAAAAGAAAAACTTTTGTACATAGAACCGAAATGATTCGTCGATCTCCATCCCGTTTCTTTTGTGTTGGTAATAGTACGGATGATTCCTAGGTTTCTTAAGAAGATGATCAAAGGGGGTTAGTTTACTTCACATTGGTTGCCTTTACGGGTTGTGGGGAAGGAAAGGACAAATGTGAGGCACGTTTGTGATGGAAAAGGAACAAGTTCATATAGGTTCATTAAGCATCAGGCGTTGCGTGCGTGCAGAACATACTTCCAATGCCTTGGTCCCACATGCTCCATGAATGGTGTGAGTCAAGAGTAGATTCTATTGTATGTTAGGGTCGTATTAGCGATGATCAAGCACAAGTACATCAATGAAAAGAAGAATAATAAGATGTAATTCCGATGCCTACTTTTAACTTTATTGATTAGATATTTGTGCGTGCAAGATTAGCCTCTACCCCCATATTTAAGGAGAGAGGAGATGTGAGATAGTCGGATAACTATTTATATAAGACTAAACTATTCTTATTATAGCACATGGGTCTGGTTAGATAAAGTGTCTATATAATCATGCCCTTCAAAAATGGACTGATATACAACACTTTTCCTTGGATATTTTGCCAACGCTATGCTTATATCTCATTAAAAACTTGTAGGATTGTCGATGGCAATCAGAGAGGATGAATGATTGCAGTGCGTAACGGAAACTTTTCCTTAAACCTACAGTCTTTTGTTCTTTTAACATATCAATCTTAGTAAGAACAAAGACAGCGAAAGAATATATATATATGGTTACTGTAACACGCACGCAAGGCAAAGAAAAACTCACGATGACATGAGAAGAAAAATAAGACGACGACGATAGAAAATTCAAAAACGAAACGACGACTAGAAAAGAAGACACGGCGATCAGCTGAATAATAATAATAATAATAATAATAATAATAATAATAATAATAATAATAATAATAATAAACCTCTGATCACAAAACGCATGCATACGTCGCTCCTCACAGATTGCGTTCTACTTGCATGCAGTCTCCAAAGAAACACATGCATGTAGTTAAAACTTGCATGTATACCAATATACGTATTAAATGCACAGCACAAGCCCCGTTGTTTAATTAGCTAGCTAGTTCTCTGCCCCCGAGCAGTTGTAGCAATATACCAACCAGTTAACCGAAATGTTCAAGCTACTGAGACAATGCGAGAAATCTACTCGTATTGCAACACACATATGGCTCCTGATAATTAGGGGGCGCTCAACTCAGCTTTTTTCGGCTTCAGCTTCAGCTTTTTTTTCACTATTTACTACACTATCCATTAACTCAGCTACAGTGTTTTTTCAGCCAGCTACAGTATTTTTTCAGCCAAAAGCCAAAAGCCATCGCTATTCCGATCACCCCCTTAATGGGAAGAGTAATACATGTGTCTATTAATCTAATAAAATAAAGAACCATGGTCCTGATCTGGTCTAATCTACTCTGTTTTGAGAAAGAACACAGCTAGTCGCGCACCAGCTGGCTGGCTGGATTCTGTCCATGAAGCGTTTACTAATTAATATTTGGTTCTGACTTTCTAAGGGCAGTCCTAATACATAGTTTTTATATGTGATTTTTAGAGGAGAGAGAGAGTAATAACTATCCATCTAGACTTAACCACCCCAATGCTGTAGTTTCTATAGTAATTTCTATAGAGAATAAAATTAATGACCATTTGTATGTAGCAGTAATCATAGAATGATTAGCTGTGACAATATAGTGTGTGGTCAAATTGTGGCCGTAGAGCTATGTAGCTATCAAAGGCATAAGAATGATACTAGATAGCCAAGGTGATAACAGTTGCAAGCAAAGACGGTGCAAGTACCTTCAATTCAACATTCATGACCTCACATGGGATCTTCCATGGGAGATTGTAGAGTTGCATCTGCTGCTCAGCCACCTGGTTGGTCGATGCCTCCACCTGAAATGGACAAGAGCAAGAACTCCAAGATTAGCTCCCAAAACCGAAATTCCCCCAAATTGGGCGGCAAGCGCTGCAGTTGCTGCTGCCGCTCACCTGCTCGATGTGCCCCTGCGGGAAGTAGAAAACCTTCTCCCCGATTCTCGGCACCGTCACCAGCGGCCCGGCGCACGCGTTCCTCTTTCTCTTCGCCAAGTCTCCTCCTAATCTCGCGACCACCTCGCGACCGTTCCTCACCTACGTTTCCATCCACCTCCACACCTCTCGACATGGGCGCCGCCGACGCTAATCACGAGGAGGCCAGCCTCGTCCGCCGGCCGCGCCGTAGCCACCGCGAGAAGCTCCCGCCGGCTCCACTGCGCCGGAGGTCGCGAGGTGCTCGGCCGACGGATCCCCGTCGTCCATGGCGAGCCGCCGCCGCCCTTGGGCGGCGTCCGCGGGAGCCGGGACTGGGGCTCCTCTCCGCCTCGGCCGCAACGACGAGTTCTACGAGGAGGGGGAGGAGGCATCGGCGGGAGGGGAGGACCGAGGAGGCGGCGGGGAGGGGCGCGAGAGAGGCCGGAGGGGGAGCGGCGGGGGAGAGAGGAGGAGGGCGGGGGAGGGGCGGATCTGCAGAGGGGAGGAGGGGGCGGCGGGAGGCTAGGAGGGGAGGGTCCGCGCGGGAGGCCGGAGGGGAGGGGTAGCGGGGGGAGGGAGAGTGAGGAAGATTGAAGAGGGGATGGAGGGAGATTTGGGAGAAGAGAAGCGGCGCGCAGGCGAAGAGAAAGAGGAACGCGCGGGATTGGGAGAAGCAGCGCGCGGGCAAAGAGAAGCGCGCTCGGGCGAAACGCGCGGGAGCGGGAGCTGTCGGGGGAAGCGCGCGGTGGATTTCGGCGGTGGAGAGCGCAGGCGATCCGGGAGGGAGGCGATGGAAACGATGGAGTGTTGCAGCGCTAAAAAAACTGGTTTCTTCGGTATTGGACCACGAGCCGACTGCGTTTCTTCACCAGGAAACGATTTCCTTCTCTTTCTTCTTTGATTAGCATGCCACCTCACCAATTTGCTGATATGGTAGACCTATTAATTGCTAAGAAATTATCCTAATCACTGCATTGGGACTGCCCTAAGCACGCATACTGACACACGATCTAGCATACTTCATCAAATCAAAACTTTGTGTATTTTCTCACGGCCAGAAACCAATGTTGGTCACGCACAAGAATTTAGAAGAGACAAAACTTAGATTGCTAACAAAAAAACACTTGGATTATTTTTTTGCCTCAATCCTGAATCCTAATACAACTCATCCTACTTCAATATATCATTAACCCTAATACAACTCATCCTGAATCTTTTTGTCTCAATCAGACTTTTTAGCCCACTACTTTTCAAGAGACCCAAATCCTTCGTAACATAGGTTTTTTTAATTATTTTTACGCTTTTGATTTTTCCAACTTATCACGTGTCGAAATCTCCAGGACCGCATCTCCTGTATCTTCTCCACGCATCATCCACATTTGATCTTCACGTGCCCAAGTATGAGTTCGACCATCTCGTGACTCTCTCGATCGCCTGACCTCGGATATCCCCATCCTAATCCTAGTCCTCCTCTTCATCGACCACGATCGCCTCTATGCTCAATCTGCATATGCAAAGACCAAAGAATATTTTTTCTGGCACAAGTTTGTCTAAACTTGACCAACGTCAGTCCGTACACACGCAACACACTGTAAGTAATACAATAACTAACGTTATCAATTATTCATCATCTAAAATAGCCTAAATCTGACCATATAATCTAACAAAACTTCTTTCAAAAATTCAGTAGCAAAAAAGGGTAAGACAAAAAGAGTACATAGCTCACGTTCTTGTTGTTGCACATATTGACTTATTAAAAACCTTCAATTTGAGAAAACCGGTGGGACAAAACTCAATTAAAGGAAAACAGAGTACAACATCTTTTATGGATGAATATGAAGATTATATGTCTCCTCCTGAAGACAATAACTATTTGTGTCTTCTCATACTAATGCTATGAACATGCTTTGCAAAGATAGAAACTAGCAAGGTCTTTGTAAACAAATATGCAATATTTTCACTTGTTTGGATTTTCTTTATTTCTATATTCACCTTCTGATGATTTGCGGTGTTTATTTGCCAATGTCCTTAGCGAGAGCGTTATCGTATTGATATAGGTCGTTCTGTTGACGATTAAGTACAATCAGACGAACATAAAGAAGCAGAATAAGATGTCGTCCCGATGTTTCTTCTCAAATTTATTGATTGGATTTTTAAGTGTACAAAATCAACCCCCTATTTAAGGGGTGAAAAGAGATAAGGCAGCCGAATAACTATCCATATAGGACTAAACTATTCTTATTATGGCACATGGATGTCATAGGCCTCGTAGACCTGATTTAGGTAAAGTATTCACATATTCGGACCCTTTGAAAACAGGCCGATATACCACATATTCGAATGCCAGCAGTTTCTAGAACCTTTTGGGTTTTGGTGTTTCAAGT
The DNA here is from genome assembly GCA_036346265.1 of Melocanna baccifera. Taxonomy (NCBI): domain Eukaryota; kingdom Viridiplantae; phylum Streptophyta; class Magnoliopsida; order Poales; family Poaceae; genus Melocanna; species Melocanna baccifera. The sequence goes on along the minus strand of CM070692.1, from coordinate 20,828,936 downwards.
TCTCCAGCTTATGCACATGTGTAGTACAATCCAGACCTTCGTGGTGACACTGCAGCTTCTCGAACTGGGTCCGACTGGCCTCAATCCCACCAAGCACTGCCAAGAACTCGCACCTTGGTTTCTCCTTCATGCTCTCAACCACATCCAACCAGTCCGAAGCCACACAAATTGTTGAAGCATTACAATCTTCAGCAAGACAAAAAGGGCTTCGTTGCATCCAAGCACCTCCAAGGTGGTAGCTAGGATCTTGCATATCATTCCACACCATGGCACTTGCTGCAACGAAGTCCCCCAGAAATATACCTGCAGATAGCACCCACACTTCCTTCGGTTCCTGACCGAGAGATTGCCGCATCTGCATTGATTTTCATCGTATGAGCAGGCGGCAGCAACCATCTTGGGGCACTTCCTCTCACTTTAACGCCATGCGTAAGCAGTGATTTAGCCGGAACAGAAGCTTCAAGGCATGAAATATACCCCTGGATAAATCCATATGTTGATAAAAGGATTCTGATAACCTCTTCACATAGTCTACAAAACCCTCGTCATGTAAAGCTTTCCTTCTAGCGTGTGATATGGGCTATAGCCCAGCAAAACACAAAAAGTTTGATAAACTGCTCTGATTCCAGGTTCTCTTTCAAGTGGGCCTATTCATGGTCGGCCAGCATAAACCTGCGTAGACCGCAAGAAATTTGCGTGCCTACATTATGCGGGCCTATCTGTGCTTAGCAGGCTTATCATTCTTGGTGGGCTTCGTGGACGACCCACTAAGCCCAATGTCCAACTGGTGGGAGCTCGTCCACGTCGGCGTCGGCGGCACCTTCATGATTCTCCTTGTTCTCCTCTCTTGCTGTGCCTCCTCGTCTCCCGGCACCGTCGCCGCTGTCGCTGTCATGTCCCAACCATCCTCCACCTTCCTACCACCACCCCTAATTCCCACCCCCAAGCAACATACCATGGACATCCAAGAAGTGTCATCCTGCGCCAACGTTGCTCCCGCCGCACCGGCCAAGACACCACTGCCAGAATTCGAGTTCTCGTCCAACATCCACATCAAGTCATGTCGTATCCAAACCACAGCGTTAGTCAGCACCAGGGATATTTCTATCACCGAAATTTCACCGGTAACCAACGGTTACTGGTGTTATCGGTGGGTACCGGTAAAATTTTATACCAATAAAAAATTTCGGATTCATCAAAATTCATCTAAAAAATTCAAAACAAACCAAAAATTAAAAAACTTCCAAATTTCAATTCAAAATTTTCGTCCGAATTTTTTTTGAGAATTTCGATAATCGGCGGCTACCGGTCGTATCACTGCCCTCTGATAAAATTTTTGAAGTAATACATTTTACCCTGGTAGAACTACCACAGAGTCCCATCGCTACTTCATCCTCCCAAACTGTCGTGGCTAGTCCAATTAGCTCCCACCGCCTTTGCCAACATGTGTTTGGTTGCTATGACCAAGTGGGATGGAATGGGATCATCTTGAGATGAGGGGGGCATACATGTGTTTGGTTGGTGGAATGAGGTGGGATAGGATTGTCCCACTTGGGGAATACTCTCGTTTTATTCGGGATAACTCGGACGAACACGTCCCACTTCCCTCACATAGCTTGTGTGACCATACATGAGGGATGCGATCACCACCTCATTGCCTGATGTTGGTGAGGGAGGTAGTGGGGTGGCCAGAGGTGGATGGCCACGGGAGGATCTAGTTGCGGAGACCGGCTGGCAATGGCGAAGATAGAATGAAAATGAGGATGGGCTTAAAGGACTAAACTAAATTGACACAAACATAGTTTTTTACACTTTGATTGAGTTGTGATCTTGACAATTGGAAGGGTACTACTTACATTGCTTATGAAATAGTTATGTAAAGTTTGTTTCTCCATTATCGCAAATCTATGAACAAAAATAATTATACAACAAATTATCTTGCTTTGCATACTGGTGATGAGAAACATCAGCGAAGTTGTACTAATCAGAAATGACATAATCTACACATGAAAAGCTGCCAAAATAAAATAAATTTAAATAAAATCATAAAATTATAAAATAGGTACTAAGAGATAGATTATGAATTTATATGAATTTAAGAATGTGAATCACTTGATTCAGCGTTGGGACGACGGAGAACAAGTCATCGGAAAGTTTGCGAGAGGAGAAAATATAAAAAAGATAAAGGAGAGAATATTCTAAAAGAATGTTCCCTTCAGCTAAAAATAAAAAAAGAAGTTGACAAGTGAGTCATCCATATAAGTGATTGAGAGAAGGAATAAAAGGGAAGCAAAGCAGGGGGCGGCATCGCTGGCAAGGGGTGGCACAGGAGGCAAGGGCGAATGGCAAAACAGGTTGGAGGGATCCTGGGGAGGCAACTGCGCGGGCCATGATGCCCAGCGGCGGCAAAAGCGGTGGTCGAGGCTGTGGCATGATGCAGGTGGACAGTAGTGGCGGTGCTCCAGCAACGTCAACGGAGGGCGGTGTGAGCATGGGCATGGCGTGGGCGCGTAGAGTGCTCTGGTGTAGCCGATAGGCTCAGGGAGTGGCCGAAGAGGCAAGGCGACAATGGCCGATGGTGGAACTAGAGGTAGCGTCAGTGGCGGCTCTCCACAGTGAGGCATTGGTCAAATTGAGCCATGGAACAAGAAGAGGAGGCGGTGGAGATGGTGTGGGTGTGATGAATTAAAAAAATGCTCATAGGAGACGATGAATCGACGGCGGGGAGCAAATTCAACCTGTTTTGGGAAAAGCTTGATTCTTGGTGATTGGGTACACAAAAAATAATTTAACTTGGAGGATAGGTTACTTGAATGCTAGAACACGAGATGACGTGAACGATTTCATCAAAAACTCACTGAAGAGGGAGGTTGCAGTGGTGAAGCACGATGTAATATGGTCGGGCACACAGGTTGGGAGGTTCCTACCTCTAGAGGGTAGGCTAGAGCCTGATGAAGCTCCCTGGTGGCTCCGCCCCTGCCGGTTGGGAAGGCGGCCGAAGGCGAGCGGAGCCACATGGTGGGAGGCACTGGAGTCGATGGAGAAGGCGGCGGCCACAGGCAGATCTGGTTAGGGGCGTGGTGGCGGGAGGTGGCACAGCCGGTCAGGGACACGGTGGGAGGCGTGGAATCGATCGGAAAGGCGCTGGAGCCAGTCGGGTAACAGAAGGCGGCGACGTAGAGGGGGGAGGGAGGTGGTGTCCATAGAGGGAAAGGAAAGAAGGAATGAAGAAAGAAGAAAAGGAACTGACAGTAAAAGATAAGGAAGAAAGAATAAGGGAAAAAGGAAGAAAAAAATGTATTCTCACCACCTCTATATAGAAGGTTACTACAACCAATCCTATCATGTTCCATCCCTCTAACCAAACACCAACAAATACCATCCTGGACCATCTCATCATCCCAACGAAATAATATCCTGAACTACCCCACCCCTCAAATAAACATCCTACTCAACCATCCATCCTATCCCATCCCAAAGAAAATAGGACCATCATATTCCATCTCACTTCGTCCTCCCAACCAAACACACCCTAGGTATCACCACCGTACTCCATCCACATCACGAAGGTAAGGAGCACCACATCACGTTCCGGAAGCAGTCGTCACCTCACTAACAATAGCAATGGCCGTCCTTGCAGGGTGGTATAGTGGTGAGGGAGAGGAGTCAGACTTGTTGCAGGTGTCACATCTGGGTGTACCATGGTAAAGGTGATGTTGCTTGCTAGTGGCAAAGCCAATATAATTTAGGAGCTTGGGCGGGCTTAACCATAGCCAATAAGCACAAACAAGTCAATATAAAAGCAAAGTTGATAACCGTAATAGTTTTAAACTAAAAACACGATCCAATACACATGAATTAGATATGAAAAGATAAGGAAGATACGACAACAAGTACCTTGCTACGACACATGTGAAGCTTGCGGTTGTGCTAAACTTGTGCTACCATAATTCCATTATTTATGATGCTTCTTTTATCAACTAAAAAGCTCCTCATTTTTGAAATTGAATAATTCAAATATTTGATATTTTAGGAAAATGGATTGACACTGTCAGGAGGGGATCAATCGATCTCTTAGCCCAAAAATACCAGTATGACAATATTACATTATGACATGACAGGAACATTAACATGCACTCCCATAATCCCATTCAATCATTGCCTACATGAATGTACAGGTGGTTCGATCTTGATAGCTAGTATTAGTGTATCACAATTCACAATTCAAATATTCAATATTTTAGGAAAAATGGATTGGGGCACTGTCAGGACAGATAAATCGATCTCTTAGCTCAAAAATACCAGCATGACAATATAACATGACAAGAACATGAACATACACTCCCATAGTCCCATTCAATCATCACCTACATGAATGTACAGGTGGATTGATTTTGATAACTAGTATCTGTGTATCACAATTCATAATTCGCAAATCACAAATATCATAACTATGAATCTACAATCTATCTCAGATCATCATTCATCAAGTCATCAAGACATCAACTACTTAATTGAGTCAATTAGTCAATTCTTGACTCGATTCTTTGTAATGCAGCCTCAGTGTAATGCTTTATTGCTTTTGAATATTTTTGGTCCTTGAAAAACTCATTCCTATAAAACCATAAGATAAGTTAGCCTATTATGCGCACAAACAACACATTAAAGCTCAAATCTATAATAAATAAGATAACCACCACAAGAAGTCAAGATGGAGATCAAAAGATAAATAAAGGAGCATGACAATTTAGTGATTATCATACCTTTCTCTCTCCTTATCTGCAAACTTTGGATCATACTCATAGTACTTACTCTTCCCAATCCCAAGTAAGCGGTAGTTAGGGCACCATGCTTTAGGCCCCAATGTGTCGACGTGCTGACTATTGGGCTCACCCTACCGATTGCCGCCCTACACCCCTGCCGCTGCTGGCTGTCGCCCCAGCCTTGGCCCTAGTCCCTTGCCACCTCCTTTCCCTTGGTGCTTACCCCCTTCCCTTGGCCCTTGTCTTGTTGCTTTCTTAGGCTACAGCCCCTCTCACCCGGTGCCCCGCTCGACGCCCTCCCTATTGTTGGTGCGCCGTTCCCCAAGGCTCGAGGCCTTTCCCTTATCAGAGTTATTAAAACCTGAGTGGGTTTGCTGCGCCCAGAAAGCTCCACGCCCGCGCGAGGGCCTCACGCGGCGACACGTGGCACGCCCGCGCCCTGCCTTCTCCCTTCGCCCATGCCGCCCGTGCCCGGATTCGCCGCGCCCCCCACACCCCCCCCCGCTCGCGCTGTCTCCCGCACCCGCTCTCGCCTCCCCCCTCCTCCCTCTACCCCGCCGCCCCCTCCTCCGGCTCCCCCGCCGCCTCCCCCCTCCTCCTCCGCCGCCTCCCCCCTCCCCCGCCGCCCCTTCCTCCCCCACTCCCCCGCCGTCTCCCCCGCTCACCCGCCGCCCGCCGCTTCCCCCTCCCCCTTCCTACCCCGCCGCCTCCTCCTCCCCCTCCCCCGCCCCTCCTCCCCGTCCCCCTCCTCCCCGCCGCCTCCCCTCCCCCTCCTCCCCTCCCGCCGCCTCCTCCCCCTCCCCGCCATCTCCCGCTCACCCGCCGGCCGCCGCCCCCCTCCCCTTCCTACCCCGCCGCCTCCTCCCCGCGCGGCGCCCATCGGCGCTTGCGCCCGCCGAGCCCAGATCCACCATCCGTCCTCCTCGGCTCCCCGCCCACGACGCCGACGAGGAACACACCAGCGGCAGCTCCACCGCAGCGTGGGCGGCACCTCCAACGCGACCTCGGGCGCACGACTCCGCGCCTCCTCGCCCGTCTTGAGTCCGCTCCATTTGCTCGGTGCGTCCGGCTATAAGTTCGATATGATCGCTTCCGTTTTACTTGCGGGAATCGGGTCTCTTCGTTAGGTTCTCGGAGATCGACCCCAAGGCGTGGGCGGGCTGGAGGAGACGGCGTCGTCGTCGAGGCCAAGCATCACATCGGCGCGACGACCCTTCCTTTACGCCCGATCGTATATTCACCACCTTAGCCGGGTGTGGGTGTGGGTTTGGGTCATGGTTGCAGAGCTCATGTGGGAGTTTCGGTGTTGGATTGGGGAAGTGTTAGACTCTTTAGGACGTAACAAACCAAATTTGTTAAGGAATGTCCAGTGTTCAACGACTATCTATCTAAAACACTGTTCAACTTCAGCGTGTGATTAAGCACTGAATCCATACTCTCTCTCTCTCTCTTTTTTCCGAATTGTGTTTCACAGCATCTCATTTCACTTCCATTTTGTAGTTTCTAAGGATAATTTTTTAAGGGGAAACTTCGTCATATACCCTCCTCACATTTGAGAGTTTCAGGATTTACCCTCCCGAGTCACTGACACGTGGGGTCGAGATGAGTCACTGACATGTGGGTCAGAGGGTAAATCCTGAATTTCAGTCTAAGAGGAGGGTATATGATGAATAATTCCTTTTTTAAGACGTTGGCAAGAGCTCTTCGGACAGATCCGATCAGGACCTTGCCTTGGCGAAAGCAGTTGATGTGATGGTAATGAGTTTGGGCAATGATAGCAACAGAGAAACCATCTGAAGGAAATGGATCACCAGTCAGCCACCTAGACCTTGGAACCCAGACAAACAAGTAAGAGATGAGTAAATGTTTTGTTTCAGCATGTTTACAGAAGGTAACATAGTTTGGTATTTTATCAGATCTATGCACATAGGTGAAGCTCTTCAGATGCAAATTGAAATTCAGCGACGGCTACATGAGCAACTAGAGGTACAGAAGCATCATAATATAAATTATATTTACTATGATAGTCACTTTTACATCCATTTGAACAAATAGAATTTTATATTTTCTTGACTAAGGCATTTCAAGGGATACTACTAAAGTATGTTGAATTTTATGGCTTAGTCACTTTTACATCCCTTTGAACAAATAGAATTTTATATTTTCTTGACTAAGGCATTTCAAGGGGTACTAATACTATATGTTGAATTTTATGGCTGACTATCTAATAAATGTATGTCAAATAAATTTTTTTTGGAGAATATACACTAGAGGCAGGAAAAATTAGTTACAAGGGTACTACTCACCGATTGAAGGTTCATATTGTTATGGATATACATAATTACAAACAGATCATTCAATTAAAAAATATACTTCATCCACTGCATCTTTCTCCTGTATGGTTGTATGATTTCTTGTTTATTGATAGCTCCACTTCATCCACTGCTTAAAATGATGTGCTCTGTATCAGCACATGACTTCTATGAAATAAAAGAAGGCTGAATGCAAGTGTCCTGCCACCATATTGTCTAGGGAGATAGACAGTCTTGAAGTGTATGTGAATCTTTGTTTGCCATTACTCAAAACCTGTAATAATTATCACCTCCAACCTATCCGATTACAAATTAGTAGAACATTTATAGCATACGAACATTTATAGCATACTTTGATGAGTGATGAGCATTCAAATTTTAATTCGGGAGTTGCTTATTTATGTACCTTTTCCGAATATTGCCTTTGTGAGAGTGTCATTATCCTATGTGCAAAGCAGAATAATTGTAAAAAGTTTTGGCATTTTTTTTGTCCTGCTGGGATGTTAGGTCTGCAATGCCCTCAATATCTATTCATTCTCCCATTACGTCTTTTTTTTAGTTTAGTTTTGTTATTTTTAGTACGGGTATTTGCTGTTTTACAAGTATCATCCAAAGGGCTACTTAAAAGTTAAAACTAAAATTCTGTCATTTAACTTTTTTCAGTGATTGCACCTTTAACTGAAAAATAAATTATGCTGAACATCAAGTTTCTTGGCATGGTAACATATTGAAGTGATCAATTGTTCTTAATAGTTAATACTGTGATGAGAGTTCTGTAACTAAAAATTCCGATATGAGGTTCTAATGCACAAGAGGATGAAGTATTTTTTAAAAAATTAAAATACCTCAGTTTCTTTCTTGCTTATTAGTTTTGTGGAGATAGGTAATGATGCATTCCTATGATGATAGGTGAATAAGATGCTATTTGGTCTGGCTTAACCTCAGCTTGATAGGGGCAACTTTAAGGGCATATTCATATTGGCTTCTGCTTTTGGCTTCTGCTTGGAGAAGCAATAAGCCACTCCTCTTGCTCCCGTCTTCCCGAAGCAGCTTCTTCACTCCTCTCAATCCTGTCTCACTCCAGAGATATGGCAAGGGGTCATGGGCACATCATGCATCCTACTCATCTCGCTCCCGTCTCACTCACACATATGTCCCTCACTTTCCCCACTGCTTGCTATCTCCTTCTAAAAGTCACTTCTATTCATTTTCAGCCAAAAGCAAACAGCCGTAGCCAATATGAACAAACAAGGTCAAATGGCCACCATATTGTAGGGGCTGTATGATGACTATGTATGTAAGAAGTTGAAGCCACTGGAGGTCGGCTCATGGGACTTATAGGTATGTATGTAATGCTTAGAGGCGCTTCCTAAACAGCTTTTACAAACTATCTAATAAGCTGGGTTATCTGGCTTATAAGTTGACCACAATAAACCATCATATAGGATTAGCCTAATTTAAGGCTAAACAAGCCTAAGTTTATGCGATTTCTTTTAAAGAATTACTTGGTTCAGTCAATCCTGGGAAACATTAACGTAATTTAGGCTAAACTAGCTCTAAATTTGTGTGGTTACCTAGAAAAATTACTTGATGCAACGACTCATCACTATGAATGAACGACAGCTAGCATGTCAGGCCGCAAACTAGAAGAGTTAGAAGAATTGGATGCTTCCATTTCAGAAGAAGGTTTTCTATCATCAACTCTTCATCGGGCCAGACACTGGCTTATGTCGCACACGCAACATCTAAACTTCCCTACAATCTTGCTACTTGCTTCGGTTAGTATCCATCTTGTGGACATTTATATGTTTCCAGTTATGTTTGATCTTGTTACCCTACTTATAGTTACCTTGAGCTCCTTAACGGTTTAAGCTGTTAGGTGAACTCCATTTAAAATGCTTGAGAAACTCATTTTCTGCTCACTTAAATGAGAGGTGCTATAGAAAGATTACATGTAAAATATAGCCATGACTTGCATTGCTGCTAAATACTTAAATATGATTACTGGAGCACATGTAGAGCAGTTATCTTTGGCGCATTATTCCTTCATTGTTAAATATGACATCTGGAGAAACTGTTTAACTTTTTCTTCCATTAGGTGCCAAACCCTCTCTTTGATCTTGCTGGTATTTTGTGTGGATAATTTAACATCCCATTCTGGAAGTTCTTTCTAGCAACTTTAATTGGAAAGGCTATTATTAAAGTTTATATCCAGGTTTGCTACTTTCAAACTTCTTGGTACAATTCCTCCTATGTAGCATTTAGTTTTGAATTGGAATATTTGCATATTTCATATCATCTTTGTTAAGTCATCTAATTTGATAGACCTAACTATATTTTACAAATTACTTATGTAGACAACATTGGTAATTACTCTATGCAATAACCAACTTCTTGAATTGGTGGATAAAAGGCTTATATGGGTATTTGGCAATGTTCCTGGACTATCATCCATCCTTCCGTCTTTAGTTGCCAAGTTGAAGACAGCCAAGAACAAGTTTTTATCAGCCCGTGTTGCTGGATCAGCTCCACTGCTTAAAATGATGTGCTCTGTATCAGCACATGACTTCTATGAAATAAAAGAAGGCTGAATGCAAGTGTCCTGCCACCATATTGTCTAGGGAGATAGACAGTCTTGAAGTGTATGTGAATCTTTGTTTGCCATTACTCAAAACCTGTAATAATTATCACCTCCAACCTACGTTAAAATTAATGTTAAATACATCATCGGATAACTTGAGGTCAAATTAGTAGTAAGTTATTTAAGAACATCAAGATTTGCTTCTATCATATGTATAGGAAAACATGTAAAAAGGATGAAATCTAAGAAAGGTTCAAAGAGATAGGCTAATAGCCAATCGAGTGTAAATCCTTAAGGTTACTCTTTTTCGTATCTCCTGTTGTGAAAATATTGGAGCCTATGCTTCTTTGTGCCTCTTGTACATGATTCCGCTACCTCAGGTACTCTCCAATTCAATTTCCCTTGCTGCCACTTTCACATGGTGATTTGCTTGTGATCTTACTACAATTAGATATATCATGGTATTTATTTTGGAGAATTAGTGTACCTTGACATGTTTAGCGCGTAGCTAAATGAACTTCACTAAGGTTGTTACTAAGATCAGATGCTAAAGCTCAGAAAAATTTCATATGATGCTTCTATTATCACGGGTGTCGTCTTTTCTTAGATTCTTGTTCAGTTTGCTGCAATAACTATTCTAATTTATGCAGGATAGGCTACAGATGGATCCGGTAGTTCCTAGCCCTCTGCTGTTATACTCTCTTGCTCATGTCGGGTTTTATTAAAGGTTGGTGTTTTGCGTTTTGACACCACTTTTTTTTTGCATGTAAGGGGCTCCTTATTCTTATCTCCATAGTAGGATATTGGGTGATATACTTGGTACCGCCATTGCCTCGAAAGAATGTTTGATATAATACAGTAGATATCATACAGTAGAATTGACTCTTGTTTTGCTCCAGTTGTATATTATTACTTCTTCTCAAGCCAAGTTCATAGAAGTGTTGTATATGGAGAACAACCAAGAAACATGTATTTCTTTCATTTGTTACAAGTTTTACCATGAGCATAATATCTCTATTCAATAAACCAATTGATAGTTTGTCTCGGGCTCTCCGTGCACTTGGTATAGTTAGTTTAGTTGTTGATACCTTGTGCCCTGACATTTGGTTCTGCAGATTGGATCTGTATATACCTACTGGCACAACAGGGTTGAAACCGGTTGTGGCATTTGTCACTGGTGGAGCATGGATCATAGGGTGAGTAGAAGTATGCACTATCTTGGAACCCAACTTTTTTATTTTGCATTTTCTAGAATCCAGTAAGATTTAGATTTTGTCTTGACTTTTTATGGCGAATTATATCTCTCTCAGGTACAAAGGGTGGGGAGCCCTTTTAGGCAGACGCTTGGCGGAAAGGGGCATCATAGTTGCATGCATTGATTACAGGTACTCAGGATAGATTCCAAATATGCAAAGCAGCATGCTTCTCATATAATACTCTGCTTCTCATATAATACTCATGGAGCATAGCAATGGTTTGTTTGCAGAAACTTTCCTCAGGGGACTATTGGTGACATGGTAGAAGATGCATCCCAAGGAATCTCTTTTGTCTCCTGACCTGCTCAACCCGCTCCGCTCCTTCGTCTCACTGCCGCAGGCCACATTCGGCCCCAAGAGGTAATTCGCCGTTGTTCCCATGGTTTTTGCTCCAATTTTGTTTCTCAGTAGTTCTGAATTCTGGGTAATCGTGTGTATGTGTATGTGCTGCATTTGGTACATGTGTGCGTGATCGTTCATGCTTTGGTATAAGAGAAAGCAATTGCGCATGTATGCATATGCAAGATGCATCTTTTGGTTGGAGCAAGTTGTTGTTAGTAGGCGTGGACCGGAAAAATCACTGCATTGTAAGGGAAATGGGTTTAGGGGCTTATGTTAGAAGGTTGATGTGCTCTCATATGAAAACGGTTCTCAAGAGGGATTTATTTCACTCAATGCATTTATCTATACATGATTTTTTTGCGGATCAGTTCATAATACTCAATCTGATTAATTGGTGACTTTAGTGGATATCGATTAGCATAATTGGTCTGAGATCTTTAGACGTACACGGAGAATGTTCACGTTTCCTTGTTGTAATTATGCAAAATTGAATGTTAGCTAACTTCGTAGATGACAGTGTTTCTATGATCGAGAGCTGAGCATAATTGAGTGGGTAGGCTGTCTTTAGACTTCTTTGGAGATCTGCTCTAGCAATTGAATTAATTTCTGCCATTGAAGTCATGGCAAGGCGCGCCCAATGTTCTAGTGACCTTGATGGCCGCCGTGTGCCACCTGCGCCTGTGATTGTGAGTGAGATATGAGGGGGAGGGAAGTAGCCAAGCAGGGAACCGAACTGGCCGCTAGGGTCTGGGGAAGAATAGGAATCATGAATGGGGAATGGGGAATTGGGGATGGGGATTGATGGGCCGTTGCCTGTCGGCTGCATTGGCCTATGTAACGGCCCAGGCTCGCTGGCGCCACAATGGTGCAACGCTTGCCTAGGGAACTCACTCGATGGTGGTACATCGGTGCGGCAAGATGCTCTGCGTCTGCCACTACTCGTCATCGACGAGTCCGGGCAGCCGTCTAGGCTCGCGCGGGCGGTGCCTCCGCCCCTGCTTGTGTCTAGCTTTAGCATTTGTCTTAACAGGTATATATGGAGGTGACCAGTGAGCAATCATGTAATAGACCACCAGACAAGGGCTAATGTGATAAAAGTATGTATATTGGATTACAAGAGAAGTCATTATGAGCATTGAGCACTTACTTTGATAACTTTTTTTAAAGGGAAAGAGAGATACTTTGACAACTTTTCTACTATTCACCAACTGGTTATGCCCGCAACTCTTAAATGTTTATAGCAACTGTGAGTGTTTATCTTACTGTGGATAGCATCAAGCAGTTGTAAGATGGTGACAGCTACTGGTACGATTCTCCCTTTTAACTCATCATGAGAAAATAAAACAGAGCAATGACCCTGCTCCTGCATATCCATGTTATTTAATAGTAGGGGTGGATCTGAGCCTCGGCCTAGGTAGACTATAGCCTAAAGTCTAGAAAAATTAGTAGTGCAAAATATTTCTATATGAGTCAGAAAAATCCAATGTTGAGTGGCTCAGCCCGAGGCTTCGCAGCCCAACCCAAAGCGGCAGGCAGTAGCCCACCCCATAACACAAAATTAGTCAAGTATTCAACAACAATCCAGCCTAGCCCATAGCAGCACTCTACCACCCTCATTCACCCAATCACATGCATGGTGCACAGCCTCACCTTGCCCTAGCTCGCTGAATCACTTCGTGCTTGCTATTTTGCTAACCTTAGTTTGTTTTGTGTCTTGACCCGACCGACCTCACTCCACGGCTTCACGCCCACGCCTCCACTCCTCCAGCGCCACCTCCCTTCAGGCTCCAGCGCCAACGCCTCCACTCCTCTAGCGCCTTTGGCCTCCCTCCATGGCTCCACGCCCACACCTCCACTCCTCTAGCGCCACCTCCCTCCAGGCTCCAACACTGGCACCACCGCCTCCCTCCAGCACCGCCTACCGACCTCTAGGGCCGCCACCTGCCTCCCTTCCTCGCTGCCTCCCTCCAGCACTGGTGAGACTGTGGGTGAGCCGTGAGCGAGATGACGAGCAGAAGCTTCAAGCTTCGGTCAAATAATTGATTCAGTTTTGGTTGGTTGACTTGGTTTGTTCCCCATTTCCTAATCCCCGTTGCTTAATTTACCTCTTTTCTGTACTCCATTTTAAGATTTTATGCTGTCTTAGATGAAATGATGAACCATGGGGTGATAGGGATATGATCAGCTATTGGCCTGCTGCAAAATTTATAGTTGTGAGTTGTGACGTCACTTGTATAGTTGTATGAATTAATGCTAAATCAAGGTTATCATATTACAGATAGACAATTTTGTAATGATTACATCATATTACATTGTATGAATTTTGAGAGGACTATTATAGGATGATCACGCTAACATTGAGAGTTTTATTCGGGAGCACAATGTTGTTAATTACAACTACTTCATTCTCAACATCAACGGCTTCACCTGCATTTAGATAGAACGTCAAATCTAGAATAGGAACTCTCCACACGCAAAGCATATTATCACAAGATATCATCTAGGTAGGGTCTTACCAAGAATAGCAATACCAAGTTTGGTATTGTGTTCACCTTCACCTTGAATTCAAAAGAGAACTTTCATTGCGTGAAGTTAAATGATGCGCCCAAAAAGACTAGATTGGCAATATGCATAATTGCATATTTTGATAATACTGCCCCAATTGATTAGTGATGAATTATTCTGGCTTGTCAATTGTGATACAACTTTGATATGCCCCAACTGATTAGTGATTTTATTTGTAGAACACAACTGGTTAACTAAATTGAAATATTGAATGTTGATATGAATTTACTCTCATATGTTTTCTTTGTAGGTTCTGGTTCTTGTTCTACTATTGATGAAGAATTTGCGGCCTAGGATGAGAGCAAATATTTGTTATTTAGGTACTCAAATTATATCTTCACTATGCTACATTGTTTATATTTTGCCATATTTTTCTTATTATGTTTTGTGTTGAACCATTCAGCTAAATTTGTATTTACGACGTACTTCCATTATACCATGGTGTGGGTCTAAATTCACATTCGTCCTTAAGCTGTTAGCATATTACAATCTAGCCTGAGGCACGATAAAACCCTAGATCCGCCACTGGTCAATAGCATCTACATGGGATGTTACATGTCAAAAATGTAGCAATCATAGCAGATGTATTCCGTAAAATTTAATCATCAAACTTTCTTCCAAACTTGCATAGTAGCATGCGTCCTCATTCTTCAGTTACAAACAAGTAAAAAAATAGTGGCAACAACAAATAGAGAATACTAGTAAACAAAAGTCTCTAGGGCATTCTTTTCGGCTCATGGGCTTCTCTTAAATAAATAAATGAGACAGTTTTTCCATCGCCTTTCGAAGCGGCTTATTGAGACAACCATAATCCATTAGCCATAGCAAAAAAAATAATACATCCTAACAATGCATGTATGAGCAAGCATATCATGCGAGGGTTAGCCAAACAGTGCAGCATGCAATCGGCTGATGTTCCTGGGACTAAGGCTGTTGGAGTCCAACACTAGTGCTTCTTATCAAGCTAATTCATGGTGTTGTCGAATAATTGAATGTATCTTGTCGAGGGAATCAAGGCCAACAAGTCACACTTGTAAACTCGGTCTGGCCCTGGAAATGACATCGTGGGAAAATTTCATTCCTACCATTCAAAATATATACAGTATCATTTCTGCAATTGAAAATCTGCTCATTTTATTTTTGTCATCCTTCTGTCATTGCTTATTTTGTTTTTGCCACTCCATCCACTTTTTCATTGAGTCAACAGGTTTGATTGTTAAGAAATATGAAAAAAAATCCAAAAAAAAACAAAATCATAGAAATTCAAGAAATATTCAATAAAATTCCAAAAAAATATAGAAAAGTTTAAGGATAACTTTAGATTTTTTTTTTGGAAAATTTATACTAGGAAAGTTTCTCAAAAAAATTTACATGAATGGAGACATGTTAATCTTCCTCAACTTTTATTGAACATTGCTAAAAATTTCATGATGTAAAACTTTGTGAAATTTTTTAAAAAATTTAGAAGTGGTTGCTTAACTTTTCTGTATCTTCTGGTATTTTTTAATAATTTTTTTGTTTTCTTTTTTCTGATATTTTTCTTGTTTAGACACAGATTATGTCCAAGTTTTAATTTCCAATGCATATTTAGACACAAATTCTGTGCAAGTTTAAAGCTAGTAGCAAAACATGCTGGAAAACTAACTTTGCCAAGATAGCAAATACACAACCTTTTACAGGCATCCGGACAAACACTTGGTGCGCACAACAAACAAAATACTCTAACAAAACCTGATAAACATTGCTATAAACCAGATCGAATCAAAGAAACATTGCGATAAACCATATTGAATCAAAGTCTCGGTGTACCAGCATGGTGTCAGAAGGAGATGACCTAAGCGGGAGGTGGAACAAGCGGAGACTTGGAGATCAGCACAAGGGGCACATGAAGGCAGCAGGCAAAGAAAGGGACAACTGATCACCAGCTAGACACGAGCGGCATCAGCAAGCATCTTCGCTGTTGGGTTTAACTATAGACAACAAGACAGAGATGAATTGTAAGTGTAACATGTCAGTTGATAAGAATCACATCGAATCAAACAAAAAGAGGGAGATTCGAGCGGTACCAGCATGGCGTCAGAAGGCTGCGACCTGAGAGGATGACTCCGGGATCAGCACCAGGGGAGGCTGTCTGGTCCCGACTAGGATCTGACTGCAATGAATGGAAAAATTGGGTTTTTTGTGGGGAAGAATTCAGAAGCAAATAGCTAGGGTTTAATAACCAACTGTACTCTAAACTAGGAACTCTAGAATATGCTTCTCAATGTCTTAGCTTTCATTCCACGTGAAACCGGCTTATAAAGACCAGCAAATTACGTCCAGTTCATTACATAAAGTAAACAAGCTTAAATGAAATGTTCAGGCCTAATAGACAAAACATGACGTCAACAGCTCTTAATAGTGTTTACTGAAAAGGTTTCCGACCCTCCGATCTTCATAATCTTGATTCAACGCTCGAGATTGCTTGATGGCCTCCCAACTGAAGTCGACAGAGCATTCAATCCAGCGCCGTTTTTTCTCCTCATTTCGCCCAACTGAACCTGATAATGCCCCCAGCTGTGTTGAATCCTTGTCCTCAAGGATTAAAATCAGGAAAGGTTTGTTGAATAAATGTAACTTCTTCCCATATTGCATCTGCAGGTTCTAGATTTAGCCATTGTATGAGCCACTGGGCAACTGCTCCATTGTTCTGGGAATGATCCTTCGCTCCAACACGGCTACTGGTTCAGTTTTCACCCTGCCATCAGGTTCTATCAGAGGTAACCCAGCTACAGGAACAACATTCTTCCAACAATGCTTTTTAAGTTGACTCACATGGAACACGGGGTGTATAACTGCATCAGCTGGTAGCTGTAACTTATAGGCCATCCTGCCAATATTTTCTAAGATTCTGAAGGGTACATAATATTTGGATCTTAATTTCAGTGAGCCCTTCAACCCAAAGGCATTCTGCCGGTATGGCTGCATCTTCAGGTATACCATGTCTCCAACATCAAAGCTTCGCTCAGACCTTAATATATCTGCAAAGTGCTTGATTCTGGCCTGAGAGTGTTGCAAGTTTTCCTTCAGTTGCTCTAGCATTTGCTCCTTTTATTCCAAAGTAACCTTGGCTTCTTCGGAAATGTTACATGGAATTGTCAATTCCCCCAATTGAGGTGGATGATAACCATAGAGTGCCTGAAAGGGACTCATCTTCAATGATGTGTGATAGTTGGTGTTATACTACCACTCTGCCATTCCTTAGGTTCTTGGAATACCATGCTTCTCAAATAAGATTCTAGGCACTGATTGACTCTCTTTGTCTACCCATCTGTCTGAGGGTGGTAGACACTACTAAACCTAATAGATACTTTCATGGAAGTGAATATTTCTTGGAAAAGTTTACTAGTAAATATTCTATCCCTATCTGTGACAATTGCCATGGGTAACAATGCTTGAGCAACATGCTGCACAGAATATGGATGAGACATGGCTATGTAATGTGCATATTTTGTGAACCTATCCACGACTACTAAAACAACAACTTTGCCTCTTGATTTAGGAAGACCCTCAATAAAGTTCATGGTATTATGTGTCCAGGCCATGTTAGGCACTTCTAATGGGTCTAGTAGGCCAGGAATACGCAGGTTTTCATATTTTGTTACCTGACATACTGGACACTGGGCTACATATTGCTCCACCTCTTTCTTTAGCTTGTGCCAATATAACAGCTTCAAGTCTGTGATATGCGGCTCTCATATCTGAATGGCCTCCAAACGCTGATGAGTGTTAATTATCTATCAGCCTTTGCCTCAGCTCAGAATTAGCTCCCGCATATATTCTTCCTTTGTACCTAATGAGTCCAGCATCTACAGAACAAGGGTTTGGATCATTTGCATGTTTCTGTACTTCAGTGATAATTTGCTGGCTTGCTGGATCATTTATGTAACTTGCCTTGACATCCTGCACCCATTCAGGCAATACAGTGGTAATTGCATGACATGCTTCATTTGGCACCACTGCATCCCTTCTAGATAAGTCATCTGTAGCAATGTTTTCCTTTCCCTTCTTATACTCACTGAGTAATCAAACTCAAACAGTTTCAGCAATAATTTGTGTTGAATTCCTTCAGTTAACCTTTGAGTAGTGATGAATTTGAGACTCTTCTGACCGGTCTTGAATCTTGATAATCAGTTTGCTTCCCAACAAATAATGCCTTCACTTCTTGAGAGCTGCTAATATGGCCATTGCTTCCATGTCATAAATGGATTGAGAACAGGCTTTAACTCCCAGTGTTTTACTGAAATTGGCCAGTGGTCAGCCACCTTGCATCAGGACTGCACCAATACCAGATCCACAAGCATATGTTTCTAGTACAAAGGGTTTGTAGAAGTCAGGCAATGTTTACACTGGACAAGTTGTCATTGTCTTTTTTAAAGTTTCAAATGCCATATCCTGGGTTTCTCTCCAATCTCCATTCAAAAGAATCCGTATGTGTTGTGGAACTAAATGGAGTCAGCACAAATAAACTGGAATTTTACATGTCCACGATGTGAATATGAAGTTCTAGGTAAAATTCAGTGTGCACAATGTGTCATAAGTGGCATGAGAGGATTAGGACAAGTACCTAGCCTTCACATTTACAAGTTGAACCCAAAGTATATTAGGCATATGGTTTTAATTTCCAATGCATATTCATACACAGATTCTGTCCAAGTTTAGAACTAGTAGCAAAACATACTGGATAACTAACTTTGCCAGGATAGCAAATGCACAACCTCTTACAGACATTCGGACAAACACCTGGTGTGCACAGAAAACAAAATACTCCAACAAAACCTGGCAAACATTGCTATAAACCAGATCGAATCAAATAAACATTGCGATAAACCGTATCGAATCAAAGTCTTGGTGTACCAGCATGGTTTCAGAAGGTGACGACCTAAGCGGGAGGTGGAACAGGCGGAGACTTGGAGATCAGCACCAGGGGTGCTGTACTGAATCCTTGCCTCAAGGATTAAAATCAGGAAAGGTTTGTTGAATAAATGTAACATCTTCCCATGTTGCATCTGCAGGAGCTAGATTTAACCATTGTATGAGCCACTGGGCATCATTGTTTCTGGGAATGATCCTTCGCTCCAACACGGCTACTGGTTCAGTTTTCACCTTGCCATCAAGTCCTACCAGAGGTAACCCAGCTAGAGGAACAGCATTCTTGCCACAATGCTTTTTAAGTGGACTCACATGGTCGAGCACTTGGTTTCTGCGAGGAAGTAGGTGCCCTTCTCCTTGGCTCGTGCAGGTAGGAGCTGGACTGTTTGATGCACGGTGGAACAACAAGCGCCACATGATACAGCAACCCAGTCAACCACTCCCGTGCCGGCACGGCGGCTCAGTAGGTGCAGCGTCCGGTTGTTCGCCGGTGCAATTGCGCCGTTAGATTTGTGGAAACATGGCAGTTCTACGTTGTTTATACCTGCGTTGACGATGAATTTTAACGTATTCAGATGCTAGCTAGCTACAAAAGGGAAGTAAATATGATGACATTGCACTGGATGAATAGCTAATTGAATGAACATCGAGCAGCAGTATCAATCCAACTGCACTACATTTGATGAACTCTCACGCGTCCTCCTTCAACAAATCCTTAATTTTTACTAGTATTGCACGTAGCAAGCATGTGGTTGTGCTTTATCGAGTCCAAACGATAATCTATTATCCCAGGATGGTACATTCGACAAGCACGAACAGCAACATGTATGTTCACTCTTCATTTACACGTACACCGTAGCGGTTATGACGATTATTGACAACAACACACATTGAAATACAAATGACAAGTCTGTTGATTATTACACACAAGACCGAGCACAAGCAGCAGCATGTATTTTCACTCTCGAGTTACATATGCAGACAGGAGTGCAGTTATGACGATAACTGACAACAACATGCACCGAAATAGAAATAACTTGTCGGTTGATTGATTATTACACAGAAGAGTATGAAAGCACGAGATACGTTGATACAGGCTTGCGAATTAGTTCACACAGAAGCGCATACAAATTGAAATCTTGAATGGAGTGATGTTTCTGGCAGGGAGGAGTTGATGATGATGCCGTGCAGGAGTGCTGACCTGACGTTAAGATGATCACCTGAGAGGTGGCCTGGTGAGTGGATTGTCGAGGGTGGCGTCGTCGGGGTAAGGTCAGGACGGCGAGATCTCTCCTGCAGGTTCAGATTCTTCAGCATCACCAGATGTTAAGATGTTCACTTGAGAGGTGGCCTGGTGAGTTGTTGATTCTGTTGCTTCCACAATCACCTCGGATTCTTGATCATCCCCCCAGATCGTCTAAGCTCTCCGTACGCTCTGTTTGTAGCATAGGATGGTTGGGGAGTTTGTTGACTTCCTGCTGCAGCATATCTAGCTTCGCCACCTTACAAAGGCGTAGTGAAAACCCCTTGAGGTTTTGCAGATGCTTGATACCATGGATCCCTGATCTCAACTCGCAATTTCCAATGGCTATCCTTTCCATCTGAGGTGCGGTGCTCTCCTCAAATGCCACCTCCCTCAGTTCCGCTGAATAACCAATATCTAGGATCCTCAGCTTTGGGAATGCTCCGCTTCGGAACACCAATTTCTCTCCACTGTATGCTTTCCCTCTAAGACGAAGGCGCATGAGGTTGGGCAGTCCTGCCAAGGCCTCAACTTCCTTTAGCAAGCAATCTTGCAACTGAATCTTCACCAGATTCTCGGACTCGCCAACCCAAGCAGGTATCTCTTGAAGACGCCCCGCCAATCTGAGGCTCCGAAGGGATCGGAGAGGGGAGGAAATAGAAACCAACCGATCCAGCGGCCCAATTTCATATGTTCCACCAACAATGTCCTTGGCACTCACACGGAGAGAACGGAGGGAGGAGAGCTTCCCTAGGGCCTTACAGAATGCGTTGCACTTTTTCTTGGAGGCCCCTCTCCCCGTCACCGCTAACTTCCTCAGCTGAGTTAGCTCCCCTAGCTCTTTAGTGGCTTTGCTGCTGCTTCGCTTGATGTCCACCACTTCTAGTAACTGTAACTCTTGTAAACTTCCCATTCCTTTTGGCAGCCTAACTCCAGATGAACGAGAGCAACCACTACATCGGATGCTGCGAAGATTTTGAAGTTTACTGATTTCTTTTGGTAAGTTTGCAACACGTGATTCCCTCATGTCTAGAGCCTGCAAGCCTCGCAGGTTCCCTATAGATCTTGGAATTGCGTGAACATATGAACCAGCTGGAAAATGGATGTACTTCAAGTGGATCAACAATCCTATGTTATTGATGTCTCGCTGCTGTGCTTTAAATCTAGCACTTTTGAGATCCAATACCCTCAGCATCTTAAATTTGGATGAACAAAGTGTGGCTAGAGGCTCCAGAGGTTCACTGAACATAGTAAAAGATCGAACACGGCTAAAATCCAAGCCGATGTTCAATTTCTTGCTAGCAAAGCATGATATATGCCGGATGGTTTCATTTGCTGCACTGGTGGTACTTGTGTGCTCTTCAACCAGTAACACATGGTTCTCCTGCCTAGAGATTGACACTGCAATATCATGCACGATATCATGAACCCTGCAGGTCTTCACATTTCCAAGAATGTCTAACCTATGTGGTTGAATCATGCTTCGATTTATGAGTTCATAGAAGTAACTCTCTGCAACATCTTCAAGTGTTCTCCTAGTAGTACCACTTGTTATAAACCCTTCAGCTATCCACTTGTTCACCAGGTAATTCCGCTCGATCTCAAAGCCTTCCGGATAGATGCTGAGATGCAGAAAGCAAGGCTTGAGGTGAGAAGGAAGGTGGTTGTAACTAAGACTAACAACTCGCCTAAGTGCTTCAAGGCTTGGATTGCTTTCAAGCTCTGAGGGGAGTTGGTCATACACACTTTCCCACTCCTTTTTATCTTTGTTAGCTAGGAGGCCTCCTATGGTTACAATAGCTAGGGGTAAGCCTCCACATTTCTTCAGTACCTTCTCTACTATCCCCTCCATTTGATCTTTCTCTAGGCCATCGAGGCTTCTATTTGCCTTCTTCAGGAGCAACCGTTTAGCGTCTTCTTTTTCTAGGGTGTTAGGGCGGTGGATGAGTGGCTCAGGACTGCAGTACGTTGCTAGGTCACCATTTCTTGTAGTTACCACTACACAACTATCTTCCATACCATTTTCAGGAAAAGCAGGTTTAATGAGACCCCACGCTTGGGTGGTCCACATGTCATCAAGAACAACAAGGTACCTCTTCTCCTTGAGTGTAGCTCTTAGGCAATCGATGAGGTTCCCCACCTTTCCTTGAAGTGCCACCCCATGTTCCTCTGGACGTGCCACCCAAGGAAGGTACCTCTTCTCATTGAGTGTAGTTCTACGGTTCTCCACTGGACGTTGAGGTTCCGCTGGATGTTCCTCTGGATGTGCCACCTTTCCTTGATGTTCCTCTGGACGTGCCACCCCAAGTTTCTTCAACATCTCCATGAGAAGCTCCTTGATGTCAAATGATTGTGACACAGTGACCCAAACACGGGTGTTGAAACGGCCGCTGCACTCGGTGCTATCAAACACCTGCTTGGCGAGAGTTGTCTTGCCGAGGCCACCCATGCCAACAATTGAGATCACTTTCGGGCCAGCTTCGTTGGATATGGACTCTGCGAGCTCAGCCTTCGGCTTGGTTATGAACTCCATGAGCTTGGCCTTTGGCTTCTGCAATCCAATGAGGTTGGCTTCCTCAACATACAGAGCTGACAAATTCCTTGTCAGCTCCATGTCGCCTACTGCATCATCAGATGTATCGCTTGTGAGCTCGATTAGGTTGTATCGGAAGTTCCTCTGGCTCACCTCCTGGACTCTCTGCTTAATTGTCCTTATCTGAATGGCAATGCGGTGACGTGCTCTTGGGCAGAGGAGCTGCTGCAAGAGGCTCTGACGCTTGATGAAAATCATGTACTCCTCGAGGCAGTCCTCAATGTCGTAGGCCAAGTCACGGATTTGCTCCACATATGCCTTGAGCATCCCAGTCCTCTTGCGTGCCCCATGGGCTGCCTTGAGGAATGCTTGCATCATTTTTAGCTCGTCGTTGATGAACCTGACAACGGTAAGGTCAGAAACATATGCTTCCCATATATTACTGTGTGTGATTCTCGTTTTTTGTAATATATGTTCCACCATATGGTAAATGTGTTCTTATGATTCAGAAAAATATGGTGGTAATACAAAGGAACATTTCCATGTTGCAAAATAATAAAATCTCATAATATAAATGTAATTCTTTCAACCAGGAATTCACTAGATATGGGGGCATGGTATATTTATTATTGTGTGTGAGACATTCATGGAAGCTCCTGCCAAATTATTTTTTGGTTTCATTTTTATCCTATTGTCAAATTCCTGAAATCTCTTTGTATAAGCCGGGCAAAATGTTTGTTAAAGAAAAGGGCAACATATCGAATTGCATATGTAAGCAAGGATTTCTACACGTAAGCATGGCGTTGTTACTTTAGGGTGTCCCAATAATTAGACGCATGTGCTTGCATAGTGTGAGAAACACAACAGGATTCTTGTGTTGTCTTTGGTTGAAACAGTAACAACACACTATTCATACATAGTTTGCTTTTTTATGTCTTACAAATGAGGATAAGTCTCATCTGGAATTTTGTATGGTTAAAGAACGCCCCCTCCCCTAATGTACTATTTGTTTCGAAATTTTTTAAAACACCGAAGACATGGTTTTATACATTTTTAACTTTTAGGTGGTGTTCATTGGATATATCCTGTTATCTTTTAAACCATTGGATATTTTTTAAAAATAAATCAATTTTGCAGTAAAGCAAATCTAAACCTCTAAAATTATGGCCCACCAAATAAAAAGTCGAATGCTTTTCTTTTTGTGAGAATGTCTAGCATATTTTTGTTTTTTCTTAGCAACTGTAAGTGAAATCACAGGCTAGCTACAGTATTCCAGAGGAAAGGAACTGGTGTTTCCTTTGTTCCAAACGGGTAAAATGTAGCTATTCCATAGGAACATGGATTCCTGTACTTTTCCTCCAAAATTCCTCCCAAACGGGCCCTAAACGATTTTGTGAGTTACAAAATGCAAACTATTTGTCATTGACTTTTATTATATAATAGATATGTTTTTTTAAAATTCCCTCATTGTTTCCCAACTCCGGATGATCTAGGCAGAATACCATGATGTACTACATCCATGAATGTTTTGATTTTTTTTTTTGGTACATTTCTGTTGCTGCTATAAAATTCCTGATAGTAGCACCACATGCTTATAGAGGGTGCTTTCTAGTAGCGTGTGCAATATGCCAGTCAATTTTTCAGCAAATCGGCAAAGTCGATAATAGGTAAACCTGAACAAAAGTCAATCTTGGATGAAACATCGATGCGAACTAATAATGAACAAGAACGAAATCTCCAAGCAGGGGATAGATGTAACTCACAGATTGATCAACATATCGATGTGAATAGTATTGATCAAAATCGAATTATGATGGTAGGATTCTACTAGCTATGACATACTCCTAAGTTACAGAGAAAGTAAATGCAAAAGGTAGTAAATGTTGGTGTGTGCATATTTTTTCGTCATCTGGTATAGGATATTTATATTATAAAATAGCCGACTCAATTTTGGATTGTGCTTCAAGTCTCCCTCTTTATGTCGGCTCAACCTTTTCTTGGATGAAGTCCCTGTCTGTCTTCAAATTTCCTCATTTCCAACCTCCTATAGATGACTTCTGTCTTTGCATCTAACTTTCTTTAGTAAGCATCTTCTAGAGACCTCTTAATGTGGCCGATGTATGATCCTGATTTCTAGAAGATTTTGATCTTTCCTTATAATTACATCTGTTGTGGTTACAGACCAAACAGAGAGAGTGTAGTGGAGAGTTAGGTGAGCACGTTGTCCCGATAGGGCGGTACACGCGGCGCGGCATAATTGGCGCGTCGTGGGCTGTAAGCGGCTGCACGGGCACGATCGCACGCCCCTTCCCGAGAGAGGCGAGACGCGTGGCGGGAAGTAACCGGCGCGTCGTGCGTTGCCCAGGAGCCTGGCAGACGCGCCGCGTGCTCACTTTGACCGCGACGCCTCGCCTCCCCCTGGTTGAATTGTTCCGCTGGCGTTATATGCGAATTGTTAGGCACGGAAAGATGTTAGACATATTAGGGTCAGAATGCGAAGCTGCCCTTGTGCCCAAGGGCAGGCTGGAGGTCCGGTTAGACCGCCGAAATATAGGCCAAAGTAGGTGCCGGGGTCGCTCCGAGCCCTCGAAGTGGAGGGCGTCCTCGGGGCTACGTCGCCAGCGCGAGGGTGTGTGGCGAAGTGTCTTTTCGCGAGGGTGGGGGCGAAGGCGGAGCCGAGGTTGTCCTGCGGAGGCGGAGACCCTGCCAAAGCTGCTGCCTTGGGGAGCTGAGTAGGGGGGCTTCGCCCGGTGCGAAGTCGTCATACGTCGATAGGTTTGCGGGCCGGAGGTGGCGTCTTAATGGCGGCGCGAAGTCGCCAAAGCTGCTGCCTTGGGGAGCTGAGTAGGAGGTAGATGTGGTGTGACATGGTTGGCGCGTCGCGGGCTGCCAGCGGTCGCACGACCACAACCATGCACTCCTTCCCGAGAGGGGTGGGACACGTGACGGGATGCTACCGGCGCGTCGTGCGCTGTCCGGCCGCCTGCCCCTGCCTGCTACGGGTTGTCAACGGTTACACTTCCCGAGCGTGGGGAGCCGAAGCGCTGGGCTCCCGCCGGTTACATTTCGGGTAGTGGGAGAGGTGAAGCGGGGTCTTTATAAAGCATCATCGCCAGCAAGAGAGCAAGAGGACGCTTCGCGTGCTCATTTGCCATTGCTTTGCTCCCTTGTTGCTCTTGCGCACAATCTGTCCTTGGTCGTGTCCCTTCGATTTTCAGCTGCAGAGGAGGATGGCGTGCCGTGAAGGTCCCGCTCGCCGGGTTAGCAGTAGCGCCTTATCGAGCCAGCGTGGCCTGACGCCACCACCGGCGGAATTCCCCTTGGTGGCTCGCAAGCCGTCGTAGGTCAGCAAGCCGTATGACGCCATGAGGAGGTCGAGAGGCCACTGCTCTGGTTTCCTAGGGCGAAGCCGCGCTACAGATGAGGAGCTCTAGACTCTTCTCCAGGAGAGGAAGATAGATGAGCACGCAGGAGCTCGCTTGCCTGCCCGCGACGAGGTGGAGCCTCACCCCCAGGAGTCGGAGGCGATTGTCTTCGTCACGTTTTTCGAGGCTGGGCTTCGGATGCCCTCGACGCTTTTTGTTGGCGAGGTCTTGCGGGCTTATGAGTTGGAGCTGGCGCAGCTGACTCCAAACGCAATAGTGCGCTTGGCCGTTTTCGCCTGGGCGGTCCGAACCGAAGGTATCCGACCCAGCGCAAACTTGTTCGCTCTTCTTCACGACGCGCGCTGTCAGCCGAAGAAGGTCGAAGGGGGAGCGCTATCCAACTTTGGCAGCGTGAATTTCACGCTGAGGCCGAGCTGCGCGAAGCTTTTCTCCATGCTGGCGACGCGAGGGAGTGGGAGTCTGGCTGGATGCGACGGTGGTTTTACTACTGGGGGACCAGCACCAGCGGCCTCCAATGCTGAGGTCGGCCAATATCTTGCAACTGCTGTCCGGGAGTGAGGCCGTAGGGTCGCGACAAACAAGAAGCGCGGAGGCTTGCCGGCGTTGCTCTCCGGTTTAACATGCGCGATCTCACCGAGGAGTTTACCATGTGCGGGGTGTCTCCTCTCTCCGCCCGGTGGAAGTACGAGCGAGGTCACACCCGGCGAGATGGCGTCCATCCTACAGTGTCTTCTGTGCGGGAGCTCGGCGGCCCTGGTGAGTACTTCGACCGTATGCTGCGTATATAAATGCAATTGTTTTGTGAACAAAGCACTGCTTCGCGTGTAGTGCTCTCATTGGAGGATGCGGAGCGTGCTGTAGTCGCGTTCCTTGGGACGTACACGGCGAAGAAGCACACACTACGCGAAGATGCGACCGGGCCCGCGAAGCTAGGACGGATAAATCGGGTATGCGAGGTATTAGGCCTCCCCGTACCAGCGCGCGCGGCTCCGGTGTCAGCTTCGGCTCAGGACGGTGATGGCGACGGTGACGCGGGGGCGTCGCCCAGTCGGCGGAGGGCCCGGGCTGATGCCGCTGTGTCTCTCCCGCCAGCCGCGTCTCCGACGGGCACCATCGGGTCCATGGACGTGTCAGGCGCTGGGTCGAACACGTCGATTCGGGGGAGTACACCGCCCCCAGTAAGGAGGGCCTAGGCAGTGGTACGGCGGGTGTTGGTAGCGACATCCACGAGGACGAGGCCTTGTCGCCTGTACCGGTGCCGTCGCCCACCAATTCGAGGGAGCACACCGCCGCCAACGAGGGCCTAGGCGGTGGCGCGGCGGGTGTTGGTAGCAACATCCGCGAGGACGAGGCCTTGTCGCTTGTACCGGCCGACGAAGACCTGTCACCTGCGCTACCGTCGCCCGTAGTGGCCGACGAGGACATGCCGCCTGCTCCCGTCTTTGCGGCCACTAGAGCGGGCGAGGACGCGTCGCCTGTAGGAGGGCGGTTCAACGTGGCGGGCGCGGTCGCCGGGGACCTAGGGTCCGAGGGGGAAGCCACTTTGATCGAGGGGGTTATCGCTCCCCCGGCTGACGAGGCCCCGGCGACCCAGGCGGAGACTGCACGGGTACCTCCCTGTGCCCGAAGGTAGATGTACTTCATTTTCCTCCCGCGACTTTGCGAAGCTCTCTCCGATTTGCTCGCTCATTCCGTCGTCGACCTCAGAAGAGATGAGGTCTCCCGGACGCGGCCAAGGATCGAGCAGCGGAGGTGTCCGCGAAGTCGCCGGCCCCGTTGCGCAGGACACGACGTGGGCGCCCGATGCTGGCCCGAGGGTCCCGAGGCTCGCCGTGTCTGATTTTATTCCTCCATCAGAGATGCTTCTTGTCCTTAATGGGACCACGGAGCGCATCGACGGCAGCCTGGATAGGGGGGTGCTGTCGTCTTGCGGTGGGGACATTCTGGCGCTCGCACTGGGCGCCGCGGAGATGAAGGTAAGTACCGGAGTTGTGGGCTACGCCGCCTGTCGAGCACGAAGCTAATACTCGTGATGTCCCCCCTCTTTTTAGACACTTGTTATCAGCCGGGCCCTGGAGGAGGCTTGCACCAGCGAGCGGAGGGCGCTGGAGGGCGGGCTTCGCGAAGCTGACGAGGCTCATGCCGTCAAGGACGAGCGTATTCGTGTGTTGGAGGCGGAAATCACTAGGGTGACCTCCGACGCGGAGGAGGCCCGGCGCGCCGCAGTGGAGGAGCGCACCGGCTTGCTGGAGCAAATCACCGTACTGGAGGAAGAGAAGGCCCAGCTTGCCGGTGCCTTGGAGAAGAGGAATCAGACCCTGGGCGACGTGTCGATGGCGGCGTGGAGGGAAATGGAGTCCTTGGAGAGGGCCTTACGGGGCCTTTCCGTTGACGTGCCGGACGTTACGCACAGCCCCGCGAATTAGGCGCAAACTCTGCAGCGAATCGAAGAGGGCTCAAGTCTCGCGTTCCGCGGTGCTAGGGCCTTCGACGATCATTGCAGTTTCGCCAGCGCCTGCCTCGCCTTTGCCATGCTCCGCACCCGGGGGTGTGAGCATGCCAACGAGCTGGTCGATCCCCAGCTGGATCTGCCATCCGAAGTCGAGGCATTGTCCAGTGCCACCCGCGACATTCTGCCTGCCCTCAAGACTTTCTACGACAGGATCTGGGGCTACATCGGGGAGGAAGCGGCCAAGGTCGTGCTGCGTCGGACGCTGCATCGGGAAGGCAATTTCCTCCAGTGGCTCGAGGAGGTCCCTCGGCACAGTGAAGACGGCGCGGACCCCTAAGCGCACTACGCTATGTACACCTGGCTGTACGAGCGCCCTTTGGCCTCCTTTTTGCTTGAATTAAATAAGTTGCCCAGAGTGCTCCGTCGTGTAATCGCTCCTTGGCGTAACAAAGGTTGGCCTCTTGCACTCACCGCCGCTTCTCTTGACGGTCGTAGCACTGTATAAACGAGGTAGGCATGCGAGCGCTTTGTCAAGGTAGACGCGGGAGCGCTCCGTCCCCTATCCTTCGAAGTGGTGGCAGCGGAGCCGGCGCCGAGTCGAAGTAGACACGCAAGCACTCCGTCCTCTACCCTTCGAAGTGGTGGCAGCAGAGCTGGTGCCCAATCAAAGTAGACGCGCGCACGGGCGCTTTGTCGAAGTAGACGCGCGCACGAACGCTTTGTCGAAGTAGACGCACGAGCGCTCCGTCCCCTACCCTTCGAAGTGGTGGCAGCGGAGCTGGCGCCGAGTCGAAGTAGACGCGCGAGCGCTCCATCCCCTACCCTTCAAAGTGGTGGGCAGCGGAGCTGGCGCCGAGTCGAAGTAGACGCGCGAGCGCTCCGTCCCCTACCCTTCGAAGTGGTGGCCGCGGAGCTGACACCCAGTCGAAGTAGACGCGTGCACGGGCGCTGTGTCGAAGTAGACGCACGAGCGCTCCGTCCCCTACCCTTCGAAGTAGTGGCAGCGGAGCTGGCGCCAAGTCGAAGTAGACACGCGAGCGCTCCGTCCCCTACCCTTCGGTGGTGGCGCAGATCTTGGCGCCCGGTCGGCAGACGCGCGCGCGGGCGCTTTGTCGGCGAGCGACGGCGCTCCGTCCCCTACCCTTCGAAGTGGTGGCAGCGGAGCTGGCGCCGAGTCGAATTAGACGCACGAGCACTCCATCCCCTACCTTTTGAAGTGGTGACAGCGGAACTGGCGCCCCTCTTCCACTCGTTAATGTGCGCTGCCGAGGCAAGCCTCTACTGCATCGTGTTTATACTCCGCAGAGTGCGTGGGAATATCAACCACGTCTTATTTATACTCCGGAGAGTACGCATAGGGACGGTGCCCACACGTGCGTAGGGACATCCGCATCTTGTTTATACTCAGTAGAGTGCGCAGGGACAACATCTGCGTCTTATTCATACTCCGGAGAGTGCGTGGGAACATCAACCACGTCTTTATACTCCGGAGAGTACGCATAGGGGCAGGGCCCACGCGTGCGCGGGGACATCCGCATCTTGTTTATACTCAGTAGAGTGCGTAGGGACAACATCCGCGTCTTATTTATACTCCGGAGAGTGCGTGCACAGGTGGACCTTGACACTACGTCTTATTTATACTCTGTAGAGTGTGCGCAAGAGCGTCCCCCCGCTGCATCTTATTTGTACTCCGTTGAGTGCGTGCGGAGGCAGATCTCGACGCTACGTCTTATTTATACTCCGTAGAGTGCGTGCGGAGGTGGACCTCGACGCTACGTCTTATTTATACTCTGTAGAGTGCGTGCAGAGGCGGACCTCGACGCTACGTCTTATTTATACTCCGTAGAGTGCGTGGGAACATCAACCACGTCTTTATACTCTGGAGAGTACGCATAGGGGCAGTGCCCACGCGTGCGTGGGACATCCGCATCTTGTTTAGACTTAGTAGAGTGCGCAGGGAGAACATCTGCGTCTTATTTATACTCCGTAGAGTGCGCGCGAAGGCGTCTTACAATGGGGGGTGCCGATGCTGCGATATGCTCCGTTGTTTGTCCTAGACGTAATACCGCCGCAGCCTGTCTGCATTCCATGTGTGGCGGAGTGTCTGCCCTTCCAGCGTGGCGAGGCGATAGGCCCCCCGCTGCAGAGCTGCCGCGACAATGTACGGGTACTCCCACTTGGACTCCAGCTTGCCAACAGTTTTCGCGTGAAGTGCCATTTTGAGGACGAGGTCCCCCGGCTGGAATCCTCGCGGGTACATGGAGCGATCGCGCATACGCACCATTTGCCGCGCGTACTTTGCGACATGCTGGGTCGCGTTGACTCGTTCTCCGTCAAGGAGGTCCAGGGACAATTGACGCTCCTCCTCCAGCGCCTGGGCGAGGACCCTTCTCGAGCCGGTCTTGAGTTCCTCGGGCATCATCGCCTCATCGCCGAAGACGAGCTTGAATGGTGTAAACCCTGTCGGGCGCATCACCGTTGTGCGGAGGGACCAAAGGACGCTGTGGAGCTCGCTTGGCCACTTGCCCTTAGGTAGCCCGACAAGACGCTTCTTGACTCCGGCGGAGATGACACCGTTTGCCCGCTCGACTGCTCCGTTAGACTGCGGATGCCCCACAGAAGTGAATCGGAGGGTGATGCCCATGTCGTCACAGAACTCCTTGAACAGGGCGGAGTTGAACTGCAAGCCGTTATCGGCGGTGATCTCCTTGGGCACCCCAAAGTGGCATATGATGTTCTACCATAGGAAGCGCTGCATGGCTGCCGAAGTGATCTTAGCTAGAGCCACAGCCTTTGGCCACCTGGAGAAATATTCCAAGGCGACCACTATGAATCGCAGGTCTCCTGGGGCTCGAGGAAGTGGTCCCACGACATCGATGCCCCACGGCGCGGTGGCCATACTGGGGGAATGGGATTGAGGCTAGTCGGGGGTCTGTGAATGACCCGCCCCATCCATTGGTAGCCTTGACACCGGCGCACGAGGTCTTGAGCATCGGCAACAGCGGTCGGCCAGTAGAAGCCTTGCCTGAATGCCTTGCCGACAAGCGACCTCAGCGTCAGATGCGAGCCGCAGAGTCCTGCATGAATTTCCGCGAGGAGATGCTTTCCTACCCCGCGTGAGAGGCACCGTAGGAGCGGTGCGCAGACTTCTTTTTTGTAGAGTACTCTATCGTGTACCTGGAAGGACCTGGCACGACACTGCAAGCGCCGGAGTTCGACAGGGTCGTCGGGTTCTGTAATGCCCTGCAAGAAACCGTAGATGGGCTCCCGCCAATCGCCCTGCAGGGTAATCTGGTGGACGAGGGCCGCATCATATTTGTCCTGCGCGATGGCCGCTGCGGGAAAGACCTCATAGAACACTCTCTCAGGAGTAGGGAGCTGTTGACTGGCGGCCTTGACGAGGACGTCGGCTTGCTCGTTTTCTGCCCGAGGGATGGCTTTGATGGTGACACCCATGAAGTGCCGCTCCTTTGCTCGTACGGCTGCTAGGTACTTGGCCAGGTCGGGGTCTTTTGCTTGGTATGACTTGTCTACGTGGCCCGCCGCCAGACGTGAGTCAGTGCGGACGAGAACTCGCCACGCGCCAAAAGCTTTGAGCTTCGCGAGGCCGAAGAGTAGTGCCTCGTATTTGACCGTGTTGGTGGTGGTGGGAAATGCAAGGTGCGCCGAGTACAACAGGCGGTGTCCTTCTGGCGTAGTGACCACTACGCCCACGCCTACGCCGGAAACGCCATAGGCTCCATCAATGTGAAGCATCCACACCGGGTCGTCTTGCTGTTGGGCGGGCTGGGCCGAGAGGGTCCACTCCGCAAGGAAGTCCGCGAGAACTTGGGACTTGATCGCTGCTCGCGAGGCATACGTTAAGGAGAACGACGCGAGCTCGGCTGCCCACATGCCGATGCGCCCCGTGGACTCCTTATTGTGTAGCATCTCCGCCAGGGGGAATGAGGATGGCACAGTGATTGGGTGAGCCAAAAAATAGTGTCGGAGCTTCCTTGAGGCCATGACCAGCGTGTACGCCAACTTCTCGAGCTCCGTGTACCGCGTCTTGGCGCCCTATAGAGCTTCGGAAACAAAGTACATGGGGCGCTGAAGAGCACCTTCCTCGAGGACGAGGACAGCGCTAACCGCTGTCGCGGAGGCGACGAGGTAGAGCATGAGGGGAGCCTCTAGCGTTGGGGTGACCAAGGTGGGGAGGCTGGCGAGATGTCTCTTGAGCTCGTCGAAGGCCTTTGTGCAGTCGTCTCCCCAATGAAACCTACCTTCCTGAGGTTGTCGAAGGTCTCTTGGAGGTCTTGGCCGTGGGAGGCTAGCTGCCTGGTTTTGACGACTATGTCATCAACGTAAGCCTCCACATTCCTCCCTAGTTGAGAAGCCAGCACTAGCGCGACGAGGCGGGTGAAGGTTGCCCCTGCATTTTTCAAACCGAAGGGCATCCTGACGAAGCAGTATGTCCCTATCGGCGTGATGAAGCTGGTCTTATCTTCGTCATCCTTAGCCATATAGATCTGGTGGTAGCCAGAGTATGCGTCCAAGAAGCTTATGAGTTCACAGCCGGCGGTGGCATCGACTAGTTGGTCTACCCGGGGCAAGGGGTAGTCATCTTTTGGGCATGCCTTGTTGAGAGCAGTGAAGTCAATGTACATACGCCAGGCGCCGTTGGCTTTTTTGACCAACACCGGGTTGGCTAGCCAATCCGGATGCTGGACTTCGTGGATGACTCCGGCCCGGAGCAGCTTCGCTACTTCCACCTTGGCCGCTTGCTGCCGGTCAATGGACATACGCTGAAGCCTTTGCCTGACCGGCTTAGCGTCAGGGCGGACCGCGAGGTTGTGCTCGATAAGGGAGTGGTCCACACCTTTAATATCCCCCGGGGACCATGCGAAGACATCCGCATTGCTCCGGAGAACCCGGAGCAAGCCCTGCTCCACCTCCCAGGGAAAACCTTCGCCGACAGACACAAATTGTCCCTTGGCCTGGAGAAGTATCCGCTTGACCCCACCCTCTGGTCGGGGCTTGGGCATCCACCCCGGAGCAGACGGTGCGTCCGCCTTGAGCTTATCGGCAAGGACGTGCACCTTGTGGTACGGGCTTCGGGCACGAGCCTCCACGCGCCGGGTGAGGTCTTGGTCACCGAAGACAGTGATGACGCCCCGTGGGCCTGGGAGCTTCATACATAAGAAGCCATGATGCGGGACAGCCCCGAAGGAGTTGAGGACAGGGCGGCCCAATATGGTGTTGTACGGGCTCGGGATGTCCACCACATCGAAGACAACACCCTCGCCCCTGGCGTTGTCGCCCTGACAAAAGGAGACTTGGAGATATACCTGACCCAGCGCCGTCAGCGGTTGCCCTCCTAAACCTTGGAGTCTTCCGCAAATAGAATGTTTGCGGAACTGCCCCCGTCGACGAGGACATGCCTGACGTCGCAGTCCGCGATGTTGGCTTGGATGACCAGGGGATCCTGGTGGGGAAACTCCACGCCCCGGGCGTCGGTTGGCGTGAAGGTAACTTCACCATACGCCGCTCCCGGAAGCGGTGGGGCCGTGGTCCCCAGCGAGGAGCCTCCGGAGATGACGCTGATGATGTGATGCTGGGCCCCCTCTGGGACCCTGGTTGGCGGGGGGTTCGCTTGCGGATACTGCACTTGGGCCGCGCTCTCCGTCGGATGGGCATCGGCGTGCTCGCCTTGACGCTGACGCGCGTCTCCTTCTGCTCTGGCGTAGTCTTTGATGGCGTGGCGGCTATCTGCCGACTTCGAGCCTCTTGCATGCTCGACACAACTCAGCGGAGATCCGCTAACTCCCGTTGGAGCGTGCTGAGGGCCGCTAGCATGGCGTCCTCCCCTGCTGGCGTTGCGGGGGCAGCAATGACTACGGTTTGCGCTTGTGGGTTGCCCGCCACGTCGGCGTAGTGGACTCCGGCCTCGATGCTGGGGCATGCGTTCTTACCAGAACCGCTCGGCGCTCCCGCACAGGGTGCAGGGACAGCAGTTGCGCCTCCACAAGCGCCGATGTTACGACTCCCGGCCCCCTTGCCGGTACTATCGGGGTTGACTGTTGCGCTGGCGGCGGGTTCGGGCGTCACGGGCAAGGCGGGGTCGACCGTCGCGTCGGCGGTGGCGAGGTCGACCGTCGCATCGGCGGTGGCGAAGGCGACCGTTGTGTGGTGGGCGTCGTCGTTCACACCCGTGACCGCCGCTGACGAAGCCCTGGTGTTGACGCGGGATTTCTCCACGGCCCCTTCCTTCTTCTTCGCCGCTGATGATGAAGCTTTCTTCGGTGCCATCCTTTGAGATCTTGAGGCTTGCTCTTATCGTCCCTACAGACGGCGCCAACTGTTGTGGTTACAGACCAAACAGAGAGTGTGTAGTGGAGAGTTAGGTGAGCAATGTTCTGTCTCTCTCCCCATGGCCAGCACTACATATATATGTTCTCATGGGAGTGTTTTTACAACCATACCCTTACATCTAAATATCCTTCATAAGGGCAATCCTGTCATTATACATGTCCCACTTTGGAGCTTACAACCTTCCACCAGGCCTGTTGGGTTTAGGTGGGGGCCACCCCTACAACAACATCAAATACCAAAAATACTTTTGCAACAATTTTGCCTCCCAAAATGTGGCATCCCAAAATTTTACTTTTTATTTATTTTCTTTAATTGGATTTTTTGGATTTAAAAATCCCTTTTCTAAAATTTTAAAATCAAGCCAAGAGAGTGAGTTATTAAAATCAATTGTGTAATTGTGGTCAAAACAAGTTAAAATTATTTTATTTGGGTTTTTTGCTTTTTTTCTAAATTTATAGGAATTTTTTCAGATTTATTTGGATTTTTCCGCTATTTTCTAACCTTTATTTGAATTTCTAGGATTGTCTAAAAATCAAAACAAAAAATAAAAAGTTTAAACTTTCTTGCTTCCCCCTCTGGGCGATGCGTGGATGGCCAGGATGTACCGACGTTGCCGCTCGAACTCATCCCATCGCTCCTGCCTCACCATCCTCTCCGACCGACGCATGGACGGCTTGGATTGAGCGAAGTCTCGCGCTAGCCCATCCCCGTCGCCCCTCCCTTTCCTTCTCACGCCCTCGCTGACGTGTGGGTCCTACCAGTTAGAACCGTCGTCTTCGCCGTGCCCCGCTTTCCTTTCTTCTCTCCCCCTCTTTCCTTTTTCCGCCAGAAACCAAATCGCCGCCGATCTCGGCTTCCCTTCTCCGTCTCTCTTCGGTTTTGGAAATCACACACGCTGCTGGGACAAATCCCCCAAATCCCAGCCCTCCTTCCTCCCCTGCCCCTCTTTCCTTTTTCTCCCTGATCGCAATTCCGTCGCCGCTATCTCCGGTGAAAAATCCCATCCAACTTTCTCCCCCTCAACCCTATTTAAACCCCCACCGAGAACCCCTAGCCTCCACACCACCCCTTCCCGCCTCCAATCACCTACCCTGAGCTTCGAGTCAACCCCGCGTCGTGCTCCCGACTCCGCCAAGCCCCGCTAAACTCCGACGAGCAATCCTCACCAAGGTTCTAAAACTCGGTAATCGGTACTCGCTTGGTCACCTCACCTTGTAGCGATTATACGAGAATCGGCCTAGTACTCGGCCTTGTAACCGGTTTTATATTTTTTAATAACGGATTTATATATGTGTATTCATATAAAATCAAAGCCACATTTGATGCTATTGTTTTGAACTTTTGATATATATAGGTGGTTGAAAAAAATAATTCCCAACATTGGTACATAGTGAGTACATAGTGACAAGTTAATTATTGCACCATCAAGATTATTATCGCCACAAAAGCATCACAAGATGAAGAAAATGGAAGGACAAATCAAATCTTACATCAAAACTTTTATTTCTTGCAGTGGAATTATGCAACGCTTTGACACAAATATCTACTACATCAGCACAGCTGATACCCTACATTACAAGTCAAAGATTAGTGTTCCATGTGAGACAATATTCACATCATAAGACACATGCAAGCTCCAATACTTCATGAAGTTCACCTAAGAGATTTTGTTCCCTTGATCAAAGATCAATGCACGTTGACCACCAGGTTCTTCCTGGAAAATGTTTTGTTGAGTGGTCATGATGCAACCAATTTTAACTTTTAATGAAACTTACAAAACACTTTGAAAGTAATTATGCTCTGACAATCCTCTCACAATCCTACTTCATGGTTGAAAAAAAAATAGAAGTAGATGGCTACTAGGCGATCAGTACACAAGCAATGAAGAAATTTCAGCAAACAGAAACAACAAACTGAATTGCACTGTTGCAACTACTCGGCCTGGTAGCCGATTATGCCGAATAATTGGCTGGTTATACCGGTTAAACCGGTTAACTACTCGTTTTAGCCTACTCGTACCCGGTGAGAGGACCTTGTACGAGTATTCGGGCGATTACTCGGCCGAGTAAACCTGTTTTTAGAACCTTGATCCTCGCTGCATCGGCCACCCTCAAGGAGCACCACCGCCTCCATCAGCTTCCTCGTGGCCCAACGAAGCTTGACGACCCCTCCATCGCCCGTGATCACCGTCGCAGAAGCCACTTCACTGGAAACCCGAGCAGCGCCGTCGCCAATCCTCGCCGCCGACCCATCTCCGGTCACTTCTGGTAATGCAACCGTGCACCACTAAACTCCCCTTACTCTCCTCTCTTGATTGCACCACTCGTCAGTCGCCACCGAGCCCCGCATCGCTGGCGATCATCGGATTCCGTGCGCCGCCCCTCGCCGGCGAGTCCGCGTCAAATGGCACGACTGAGGTGGCCTCCACATGGCGTCAGTTGGCAGCCTACCTCAACGCCGAGCCGCCACACGATAGCCATGCTGCGCGCCACCCACTACGTCAGAATGCACGCCCACGTGGCACTCATGTGGCATGCCACCAAATGGCATAGGTCCACGTGGCCTCCACATGGTATGCCACATCAACCCCCGAAGCCCTCCCAGGCCACGTCAGTGCCACCTGGATGCCACATCAGTAAATCATCCTTGTTAGCCGCCACGTGTACGTCACCCTCCCCGCCACCTCAGCCGGTCCATGCTCTATGGACCTAGTCCATGGTAGACCAGGCCCACTAGTCAGTTTCGGTCAACCCAGGGCTAATGTCAGTATGACATCATAATTCCGATTTTTTTTAGAAAAATAATTCCCAAAATCCATACTGACATCACAAATCCCTTTTTCAATAGAAAAATAATTCAAAAAAATCCTAATTTGTTTCTTTTTCTTTAGAATTTAAACTTCCAGAGCCTCGTTCTCCTTCATCCTAACTACGATTAAGCCCGTTCAAATTTCTAAATTCATCAAAAATTGAGATCTATCCAAATATATGTTTGTAAATTTTAGAGTTTATTTGAATTTTATTTAAATTTAGAGAGTTATATTCATGTGTAGACTACGATGATTCCGGATAATTTTACAACAACGATTCGCATCAACACCTTTGATTATGTTAATCCTAGTTTTATAAATATATTTATGTTATTTTTAAATTATATTGCATGCTTAATATCTAATCCCTGTATTTTAAATACAGTTTTACTTTAGTTATTTCCCGTTTGTTATAACTCTTTTGACTTTGCAAATTCTTGTACCTTGTCACCTTAGATTAAAACTCTAGTTAGTACACTAGTATGAGTAGAGAAATTTTGTAGCAAATGCTTATATCTGCATAAATATAACTTTAGGTTAGGATAAGTTTTTCACATGAAATGATAAATTTTTAAAATATATTTTTGACTTCAGTGAGTCAGAAGGTCTATGGAATATTTCAAAACAAAATATAAAACTTGGTTTAGACTTAGGCTAATGGATAGGTGGTGGGTGCTGGCATGTATTGTTGTTCGGTGACACAATGTTGATTATCAGGCATAAGGGGTATATGGTTTGAGCATAAATCAAGTTAAGCATCAGTCTGTGAGCTACTGCTATCAAGCCTAGTCATACTATCACAAGACTTGTATAGGACAGTCTTGGTTAACTAATTAGTGGGCCTCAACTGGAGTCTCGCTATAGTCTGAATGTGAGTGTGGCGTAGGCTATGGGAAGTTTCATATGGCACAAGAGGGGTCCTGATCTAATGGATTCCTTATTGGGGTGAAATCTTAGTGGGGGCGTGGTCAGATTGAAGGCTTAGCTCTGTAAGGGCCTTGTTATGATTACTCAGTCACACGCCCAAGAAAATGTGTAATGACCGACACAATGAGCAATTCATATCTTACGGGTAAAGCTGCACCACCTCTGCAGAGTTTATAAACTATCTAGGATAGCCGTGCTCACGGTCAAGGGCATGCTGAGTAAGATTTTTCACAGATTAGACTTGGTTTTTCATAAAGAGATTTTAGCTGAAAATGTGGTATTTTTTGGAGAAGAATAGTCCGGGTGGGATACCCATGGTTAAGTTGGTGCTAAGTCGGTGCTTGCACTAACGTTAATATTTTGAATTACAGTATTTACCTTCTATAATAAATTCAATAATTTCAATCTATTTACTATATTTATTTAAATGTTGTTTATGCTTAAATAACCATATAAATCTTTCTTTGCTATCTTTATCATTATATTGTATTTTTTTGGTGTGACTTGCGAAGTACGAGTTTATACTCACCCTTGCTTTATCATCTCAGAAGAGGACGATTTCGACTACAGTGAGGACCAGGACGATTATACCACTTCTTACTATCGTCTGCCTGTGGGCAGGCTTGCTTCGTTTTCTTGAGTTACTTCCGCAGTTGTTTCCTTTTTCTATTTCTGCCAAGGAGCATAGATGTAAACTTTGGGTCATAGGATTATACTCTTTTATTTAATAAAGATCATCATTTGTGCTTGATATTTATCCCTGTTACTGCTGTGTGCACTAGCTGATCTTGTACTAGTGCGATTTATATAAAGAATCCAGAGTCATTGCTCCAAGGTCCGACACAAAATCTAACGACAACAATTTCTAACGCTACAAGATTGTGTCCATACTTAATAAGTGTACCTACACCTAGGCTTAGCTGGTACTTTACCGTATAAATTACATGCATCAAGCGGATAGGAGCCATAGATAATGCAAGCAGATCGATGCACTGCCTATCGGGCTGGTGTGGCAACGAGGCAGGGTGAATGATGCCTTCAATTTTTTTTCAAGTATTCGTCAATCATTCAATTGTATAGCTACAAAGCTATAATGATTAGGATGAAAAACCAACACAAAATCCACCAAATCAAGAACCCAAACCAGCCTAAAACAATAGGGTGAACAATGATTTTAGTTCGATGAACAGTGAATACAATACTATTTCAAATCCAAAAATCTATAAAACTTTTGATCCGTAGATCCAAAAAACTTTAAAATTGAATTTGAGATTTTTTTTGTTTAGTTGGTGAAGCTCTGCTGCATTAAAAACCAGACTAAATCTAATATTGAGCTAACTCTCAAAGCAAAATTCTAAATCACGTGAAATTTGATATACACGTTCTCTAGGATGTCAGGAATTTATTTCAATTAACGATCAAGAAAATTACTGCCAAAGTTCTAACATTTTTTCGTTTAAAGAAAAATTACATCAAAATTGATAAAAAAACAGCGAATATAACTCATTCGTGGGTGAATAATAGCCAATATGGCTCTAAATGTATTGCCATGGGGTCACAACAAGCTAGGACAACTAAGAAAACGAGGCAAAAATAACTGATCAAAAAATCACTCGGAGAGACCAAATTAAACAAAAATCGGGCAACTTCAAGAACTTGTAAAATTTAATGTCTAAATGGATGGAGATTGATCTCCATGACTCACCTTCATCAATTACATGTCCTTAGCATGAAGCAAGATCAAGAATAAAAAGAGAAGAGATCAAAACCAATAAAAATAAGAATAAATCAACCAAAACAATAAGATCTATGAAAGATGAATAAAGTTGATATATTGCTATTTGAGAATGAATGTTTTATAGCCACTCCATCTAGAGGATATAGGATAGAGGATAAGAGAGCACACTATAATACTCATATTTCTGAAACCTTAACCCTAGAACACTTAGATATAATGGATAAAGTTTGGATGATTCATAAGTACCTAAGTTTTTTTCAGAGGGCGCTCGTTTTAGCGATGGCTTATGGCTTTTGGCTGAAATTTCACTGTAGCTGGCTTTTTTTTACTGTAACTGAGTTGGCTTATTGGGCATAATTAATTTTAAAAAATGTAAAAATAGAAAAACATGTTAACCCATTAGGGACAATACAAAAGAACACGGGAAAAAAAGAAAATACAAAAAAGCCTAAAATATCTAAAAAATTCTTTAAAAGACGAAATACTGAATAGTGAAAAAAAACAGAAGTTAGAAGCTAAAGTCGAAAAAAAGCCGAAATGAGCGGGACCTTAACTTCAAAAAAAAACTTTGCTACTATAGCTCGATTAGAAGTTGCTCCACGTCCAGACCTCACCGCGGAACATGATGAATCCAAAGTCGTTACTCCTATCGGTAGAACATCCTAGTCGCATCCCTGCCTCTAGGTCGAAGGGCTGGATAGGTAACTGAATTGAGAATAAACAAACAAAATGTGTACTTGTTTGGGTTAGCCGTTAAGATACGTACCAGATATCGTCCTGCACTCCAATCAGCAGGCCGAACTCCTCCGTTGC
Organism: Melocanna baccifera; assembly: GCA_036346265.1. Classification (NCBI taxonomy): domain Eukaryota; kingdom Viridiplantae; phylum Streptophyta; class Magnoliopsida; order Poales; family Poaceae; genus Melocanna; species Melocanna baccifera. The sequence goes on along the minus strand of CM070692.1, from coordinate 20,787,954 downwards.
GGCCGACGAGATAACGCCCAGCACACCGCCCACCAGTGTCGTGGCCATGCCCAGCGCGGTCTCCGCCATGGCACCTCCCTCCCTGCTCTCCTTCGTTTATCTCTCTCCCTTTTATCTGTGTAATGTATGTGCTGCCTGCGAGTGTGTGGATGATGCAGGCCTGTGGCATATCTAGTGGAAACCTATACGTGCATGGAATGTCGTCCACAATCCCACACAGCACATTTTGCAAACAACACCCCGCATCCGCAAACATTCTTCCAGAGAACACCCCACCTCCCTTCCAACCCATTCCTCTGCTTCCTGCCTTCCCCAAATTCATTCACACGAGCTAGGGTTCGGCCAATGCGGCGGCCATGTGGGGCGGCTGCCCTGCAGATTAGATGAGGTGCGCCTCCTCCTGCGGTTCCCTCCTTCAGCCGGCGGCTCCTCCTGCGATCTGCGACTCCCTCCGGCTGCGCCGGCTCCTCGATCTGCTCACAGCCATCTAGGAGCTGTTCCACAGGCGTCGTCCTGTTCCGATCTGTCCTTGCTGGCTGCCCACCGTCCAAGAGCTTCCTCAAGTTCCCTTGCTGGCTGCTCACAATCCACTGCCCATGACGTCCACGAGCTCCTCCCTACTTGCTGCCTGGCCATCGTCCAAGGAGGTATGCTTGCATTGCTTCTGCTAGCTTTGGAGTTGTGCTAATTCGAAGTGTGGTGTCTCATATTTGAGATGTACCGGATGCTCTTCTGATTTCGTTTTGAAACGAGGAAATTGATACAGTAGGAAACAAAACCCGAGCAAATTCTATTTGTGGTGAAACCTGAGCAATTTTTACTAGTACAGTTCAGAAAATTGTATTTGCCCATTTGGGTTCTGTTTAACTAAAATTGCTCCATTCCAGTATTTTTGGGACAGTAGCTGTTGAATTGTACATTTCTATTTTGTGTGAGACCTGCAGTAAGCATGGGTTGTGTTGCACATCTGGCAAGCATACCTGTTCTTGTTGATGTATTTTGCAAGAAGTCGAGTCCTTTGTGGCTCTTCTTTTTGGTTTTATTTTTTGATTTTTCTATAATAAAATGATTTTCTACAATAATTAATTTTTAAATAGATTATTTTTTAAAATAGAGTCTACAAATTAATTATAGTAGACACTATAACGACTTCATCTATATTGATTAAAACTGTATAGAAATTTATCTTATTTCATACTCTTTTATGGCTTTTCTATAAACTTCTACTATTCATTAAGAACTAAAAACTCGGTGTTTGGGATATTTTGGGGTGTTGGGAGTGAGGAGGTTTCAAGAGGGTGTTTGTGCAAATGCACCGGTCAGCAGGCGGGAGGCTTTTTGCATAATGTTTCTGAGCTGTCGGCGTTTGCTCTCACCCGTAGAGTTTGATGTAGACATGTCACATGTGCTTCTGCTGCTTGGCCCGTACATGTTGGATCAGTTTAATGTAGACATGGCTAGTGGGCCAGACCGCCCTGTCTTGCATCCTTATCCGGGGGAGGCCTCTCTATTATTTGTCAAAGATATATCAATCATCTGTAGCAATGATGCTGTGCTAGTTGGATGATTGCTTTGTTGTATTCACTGAGCTCGAGATTTTTCTTCCAACATGTTTAATGTAGACATGGCTAGTGGGCCAGACCGCCCTGTCTTGCATCCTTACCCGGGGGAGGCCTCTCTATTATTTGTCAAAGATATATCAATCATCTGTAGCAATGATGCTGTGCTAGTTGGATGATTGCTTTGTTGTATTCACTGAGCTCGAGATTTTTCTTCCAACATGTTTAATGTAGACATGGCTAGTGGGCCGGACCGCCCTGTCTTGCATCCTTACCCGGGGGAGGCCTCTCTATTATTTGTCAAAGATATATCAATCATCTGTAGCAATGATGCTGTGCTAGTTGGATGATTGGTTTGTTGTATTCACTGAGCTCGAGATTTTTCTTCCAACATGTTTAATGTAGACATGGCTAGTGGGCCAGACCACCCTGTCTTGCATCCTTACCCGGGGGAGGCCTCTCTATTATTTGTCAAAGATATATCAATCATCTGATGCAATGATCTGTGCTAGTTGGATGATTGCTTTGTTGTATTTCCTGAGCTCGAGATTTTTCTTTAAGTTAGTAATCAGGGCCTGTCCTGGGATTTTAGGGGCTCGGGGCGAAACTAGAAATAGGGGCCCTAGTATAAGTATTTAAATATAAATCTACATACACACCATGGAATAAAGAGCATACCTACATGAGGAGAATTGTGCCATTTAACTAGGTTAAAAGGTAGGAAAACCATACCAGATTCAGTTGACCTTCACATCTTCTCCTAGCAGCTGTCATTGAACAAAGAAAACATTTAACTTAGAGATTCTACACCAGGCCACAATAGAAAACCGCTTCAGTGAAAGGGCTATGGGGATTTCATTACCTGAAGAAGCTTGTATGTGCAGCCTTTTGGCCCTCCCGAGAATGAGGCGAAGACAACAGGTACTGGCCTAGCCTTCAGTTCCTGGATATCAAAGACGAATCCAGCAACGGGTGCATGATTGCAACAAACAATGAGATTCACCAACACAGATAGTACACACACAAAAAAAGAGGAGTAAGACAAGTTGAAAGTAGCGCAGTGATGTGCATAGCCTAACCATCAGATGCAGCACTGACTTTAACGAGCTCTGCAAGAACTCCATCGGTGAGCACAGGCAGCAGCCTTCTCGGGGAAAAACCTGCAAATGAGATTATTCAAGCGATTCAATCATATGAAGTAGACCCAAAAAACAGTGCTCAGAGGTTTTCTACAGTTCATATCAGAGAGCAAACCACGCATATCTCCCGGGCTTTACGCAGTCCATCTAATTTAGCCATCTAAAATACTGTAACAGAACTACACATGCCTTTAGGATACACAGGATGCTGCAAGACAATTGCTTTGCTTCTATTCCAAAACACTGGAATCAAACAGAAGTGACCAACTTCTTGAGTTAATATAACCGATCAAACGGCTTAGAAATTAAATCATCTTCAATCTATGAGGATCGGTTCATACCCAAGAACACTTGTAATTAAGCCAAAATAGAAAGTTTTTCCTTGCATGCTCGCAGCACATCAGATCATCTAATGATTCTTCCCTCTACTCCGATGAATAATACTGAGAAAGAAACCATCTAGTGACCGCCGTTTCATCGAACACTCTAACGGCGTCTCCAACCCTACCCACCCTCCACCACAGCCCCGCGATGACCACATTGTACGATAACGCGTTGGGGGCGGCGTGCCGTCACCGCCGCAGGCCCGCAGCCCATCCACCGGATAATGGCGACGACCTCGTCTAGGTCGCCCGCCACGACGCACGCCTGGACAGCCTTATTCCACGCGAAGGTGTTCGGGCGATCCCCGACGGCGGCGAGGAGCTCGAACGCGTGACGCGAGTCGGCGTGGCGGCCGAGGGAGAGGAGGGACTCGAGGAGGAGGTTGCAGGAGGAGAGGGACGGCAACGGCGCGCGGGCATCAGCCAGGAGGGAGAGCAGCCGGAGCCGCACGGAGGCCGCGTCGCAGAGGAAGGAATGGGGCTGTGGGTCGCCCGGGGAGGCGGAGGCGGCGAGGGCGTGGTAGAGGTCGGGGACGGAAGCAACTATGGGGGGCCCCTGGATTTTGGGGGCCCGGGGCGGCCGCCCCGCTCGCCCCCCCCCCCTAGGGCCGGCCCTGTTAGTAATGATGATGTAACAAACCGTTTTCAAGGCATGATGGAACCGTATGAAGTTGTAAATTTTTTCTAAAATATTTGTGATTTTGGTTATAGTTTAAACAATACATATAACTTGTTACATTTAAACAATTAAACTTTAATAGTATGTACTTTGAAGTTGAACTTTCGTGTTTGCCTCCCTATCGTTGGAATTTTAGATCTGCCACTGATTTTAGGCTCGTTTGTTGTTTTAGTTGGTCGATTTCAACGGTACAAACTACTACCAACTATGGATCTGAGTAAATGAACTAACTTTTTTTTTAGAATACGCAAGAGCTCTACGTATCATTTCATGTATTCCATTGAAAGGTAAGGTAGAAAGAGAGATACACGTGTAGACAACCGACCAGACTCGAAAGCCTATTCTTCGGAAATATGTGCTACCGGCGGTCATGAAAAAAGAGACTACAGTCCTGTTTAATCCTGTCAATCAGCTCATGTCACAATGGTCAATGGGTTGGCCTCTGTTGAAAACACGGTCATTTCTGGTTTGCCGTGTGAGCCACATGACGAGCAGAATGACTGTTGATGCCTTCCCATTTGGCAAGCGCGCGCGGCCGAGCTTGATTGCGCTTTAACCTTTTAGCTTCTAGCTTTTTATTTTATTTTTTTATTTTGTTGTCTTTATTTTACTTTTTTTTTTGCCTTTTCTTTCGAAGCAGTGCTTCTATATTTTTCTTTAATAAAAGTAACATTAATCTTAAAATAGATAAAAAGATAAGTAACATTTATCGTCTTTCATCATACTTTAAAAATTGTACAAATTACTATTAAAGAAAGTATAGAAGCACCACTGTTTCTTTTTTCCCTTGTGATGAGAAAACATATCTTTTCTATTTTTAATTTTTAAATTTAATTATACCAAAAAAAGTTTACAGCGGCTACAATGTAAAAAAAAACCAGTATCAAACGGTGCCCAAAAAGCCCAAAAGCTAAAAGCCTAAGCCAACTTAAGCACTGTAGGAAAGCCTTTGTCAACGGCCATGTGAGTTGCTCGGTCACACTGACATTACCTAGATCTTGATAGCTAACCAATCATTTTTCCGCGACGGAGATACAATGAAACTACACACAGTGGATGAGCAAGAACCACTAAACGCACATCTAGAAAAATGTGGCACCACTAAAGCGGCGAGACACTAGGGCGGCGGCGTAGACTTGGACCGGTCGATCATGGCCTGCTCGAGGATGTGGTGCGGCACGAGTAGCGTGCTGCCCGGGCCGCGTCATGCACCCATGGCATGTCGACGATGAGGCCCAAAGTGCGCGTGCAGCCATGTCGATGACATAGAGGAAGACGACGATGGTGAGCACGATGATGTAGATGGAGGAGGATACCGTGCAGGTGCAGACGATGATGTAGGCGCCCATGAGCCCCACCATGTCGAGCATGATGATGATCTCCAGTGCCTCCACCTTCACCTCTGAGTGGTAGAATGACTCGTTCATCAGTAGGATGATGATCACCACCGACATCACGAACGTCGTCGCGCTGAAGTAGAAGAACACATTGTACCTGCATTAATCAACATCTCTTTTGTTAAGGGTAATTAAACGAAATACTCATTCTAATGGTAGGGCGCAAAGCACATTAATTCAATGAATTTTTCTTTAATTAATCAAGTTATTATGGTCAATTACCGTTTTGGGAACTTGGACTTGAGGGCCGGCATGCCAGTGACGTGGCCTAGTGGTCATCCTATGATTTTTTATAAATAATATATTTTTATTAATATTACATAAATATATCATCATTAAAAAAATTACTCCTACTATCATCGTTCCAAATGATGACAGAGGCTCTATCATCATTTCAAATGGCGACAGAAGCTCTGCCATCAAACGAATGGACGATAAAGTGCCATGTCGACGCCATGGCTTCTGTTGCTATTTTAATTGATGACAGAGAGACCAACGTCATTTGAAATGGCGATAGAAGCCAAACCTATGTAAGGCCTAGAAACAGGCTGAAAGTCATTCTAATTCAAAAAAAGAAAGAGAGGGAGGAGAGGAGAGGAGAGGGGAAGAAGAGGGGAAGAGAGCAGAAAAAGGAGTAGATTTTTACGCCTTAGAAGTGAGTTTCTTGTTTCTTTGTAGATTTTATTTTGAAACCATAATAAATTAGCAAATAAAATAATTAGATATGTAGTTATATAGGTAGTGGGTAAATGTGCAAATAGTGTGGTTGTAGATATGTAGTTCTTTATAGTAGTTTGTATAGGATTATAAATAGTGTGGTTGTAGATATTCTTGTAGATATATTAATTTTTTGTAGTCGGTAGTTGTAGTGCACGAATCAGTTTTAGAATATTAGATCTGCTAGTTAGGTCTATTTAGAACATGGGGAGTAGGATTAATATTAATAAAAATATTATTTTTTAGCAATTATTTATTATATAATTTTAGCAATGATTTATTTATTGATGAAATGGCAATAGAAGATTATTTGTGTAATTTTTTTAGTGAGGATTAATTTATGTAATATTAATACAAAAATAATATATTATTTTAAAAAATCAAGTAGAATGTGTGTATATCCATTATTAACTATATGTGCTACATAGATGAAGCATGCATGATAATTTCAGTTTTTACAAGACATATACAATTGCTTCCCTTTCTTTAGGGTATGGCACGTTAGGGAAATCCCCTCATATGCAAGTTTATTTGTGAGTAGCGGATTTATTATTAGGTCTATTTCGTGTTTATTGAATTGAATGAGCAACTATCGTTAACATTAGATTATTTGTCGAAATGATCAATATGTACAACTGAACACTTGGTTTTCAAAATGCACTATGGAGTAGGGGTTGCATGGATGGGTATGGAAGAAGTCAATTTGCACAATTTTCTCTCTTATGACAGCCAGTCTATCAAATGCAAAGCAACATCCCTAGGGCACTGTTATGAGATACTAATACCAGTTATTCTCGCTAGACTATGCATTGCATAACCTAAAGTTGCATGGCATTCTACCTAGGTACGACAACATACATACTGGTAGCTGGTGGAACTGAAAGGCAAAATTTGTGGAGCTCATATGTGAGATTGATAAAGGAGCGTGGATGGTTGCTAGTCTTGCTGGCCTAAGCCTTTGAGAAAGTCCCTTCGGCTTATGTAATGTAGAAAGATGCCATTGGTGGTGATGCTGAAAAAGTTGGGCAATCCAGCCAAAATGTGTCATATTGTTTGAGTCAAGAAGGGAAAGGTAGTACCGACTTAGTCAAAACTAAGACTATACACCTTCCTATGGCTGAGGCGTAGGAACCCATAGAGATTATAGATGAAGGTAAGCAAATCAAAATCGTGGTGGAATGGATAGAACTCAAGACTGTGACTATAAGGCAATGTCAGATGATGAAGGTTTAGATGATGAGCAAGGTGGAGGTGATCAAACCATTCCGTCGGAGTGTAACACATACTAATTTGATAAACTGGTAGTAAGTGAAGGTGAGCAACTGGCCTGGAAGTACCAGCAAAATGAGATCAGGCAAGGAGCATTTTACAAAAGTAATGGGGTGTAGGAAGTAGTTAAGTTCTGGGCAGTGTCATTGAGAAGGACATTCAAGATAGTGAAGTCAAATCCACATGTGTATGGCATGAAGTGTGAGATTAAGGGATGCTCTTGGAGAGTCCATGCATACCTACCTATGTGGGACACCCATTTGAAGTGTTCCAAAATCATTCTGTACACTTGCATGGCGACAAAGTCCATGCAATCCCACAGAAATATGTCTTTAGGCTTTGTTACAAATGTCATGTACGGAGTGATTGTGGACAGCCTAGATTTTGAGCCACACTCCATTATTCTTGCAGTAGAGCAGAAGTTCCAGTACACAATAAACTATGATAGGGTTCGTAGGGTAAGGCAAAAGGCATTTAAAGTAAGGTTATGTAATTCGAAAACTCTTACCACAACCTCCGGTCTGCTCTAAGTTATACAGCAAAGAAATCCTAGGACCCATGTTGATATTCTGAAACAAGCATCAAAGTGGTTCCCTAGGAAGATGATACTTGAGTGAGCATTCTTCGCTTTTGGTGTGTGCATTACTTGCGTGGATGACACCTTCTTGATTAGGAAGTACAATGGTCAGATATTGACTACAATCATAGTGGATGGCAACAACTAGATTCTTCCTATCGCTCTTGCATCTATTGAGAGTGAGAACACCAACAGTTGGTTATGGTTTCTGAGGAACATGAAAGTCGGTGTCGTGGGCAACCACCCACTGATTTTCATCATACATGATGTACAGGCTAGGCTCAACACATGGAGCCATACGTCTAGCAGAGGGCACTTGCATTGCAGGATGTCCACCCAGAGTCTACCCTATATGGCCACTCGACGTACGACAACTATATTGAGTGGTACAGAACACGCACTAGGATTCGAGTCGTGTGTGTCATGGAGGATCCACTGAGGTATGTCGCTAGCACGGTTGACAACTACCCCACCCAGCCAAACTCCGCTTTCCATCACTCAGTTATGTAATTATATTCAATTCCTTATAGTCACATTAATTCTAACATATTTTGCTTGCCGCATAAAGTGCTCTCGCTACAGAAGTTCATGATGATTTAACCTCTCTTATGTCTCGGATTGGGGATGGCAAGCTTAGAGCATGCTTGGATAGATCAAGGGCAAGGCCAAGTGCATCATCTCACTAACATCATGCAAGAGGATGAGGAACAATGTGGTGACGGTGCCGCCATGTGCTTCCTTGGTACATGCTCGAGGAGTCAAACACAGCACACCGTGCAAGTCACACACTCCCACCACACCTCCTATGGGGAACTCTTCTTGGCATCGTACTGCCCCTACTCCGGTCTCAGGTAGCGTTGTGTCAAACATGTTTATGCAATCTTTCTCATAAAATTTTGTACTAACGATTGCTTTTCTGAACAGGAGCACAATTCCATGGGATGGTTCAGTACGCCTGAATGTTCCCAGGTATACTATTCCCTTCTTGTTGCATATGCTCGACTTTGGGAATACATTTTAATTATATACTATCTTCCTTGCAAGCCAGCATACACATATTAAGGACTACGCGGAGAACATGTCCATCCATGGGATGCAGTCGGATGACAACAAGATAGGCCATAGGGCATAGTCAAACAATGATGATGTCCTAGTGACGCCTGGTTGGCCAAGCCCCCAAAATATGAGGCAGCCCACGCCCTAGGGGGTTTGTAGCTCTCTAATGCGCTAAGACCGCGCCAGCTAACCTGACAAGATGTTGTGATTCCCGCACCTTCTGCTGCCTAGCTAGCCCATGGCATGTACCAGACCACTAAACCTACCCGTCAGGTCATGCACAGCTCCAGCCCAAGGCTGGTGCCACTTGTGGGGTAGCGTCTAGGAGGAACCACGCGTAGGTCACTTGTAGTTAGTTGGTCCTTGTAATACATTACTATGTGTTTGCCATGTGCTATGATATTCGTGGTGTTATACTCCTCTTTATTCTGGTTTCTTTGTAAAGTTGTTCTATTATATGATTTCTGCTATTATTACGAGATAGCCCCCCTTTTCAGCAACGCGACGAGTGGGTAATAGTAACACTACACATCATAGCAAGAAAAGTCCATTGACTTTTAGTTAGAAATGACAACACCATATTGCCTCCTTTTTCAGCTTGAAGTAACAATACTCCGACCATCCTTTTTCAGACCGAGGTGATAGAACACTACCATCTGCTTTTTGGATCAAAATAATTGCACCTTGCCCCTATGTGCTTCAAGTCTATCACTCACATTCGAGAGGCCTATAAATTGTCCCACGCAAAGAACCCAAGTATCTCAAGCACACTCCTCCAACCACAACATGGTAGGCAAGGTGAGTAGCTCAAGGTGTGGGAGGAGACAATGGACATGGACTTGGTTTCGAGGCCGTGACCCTTACATGAAAGACACACACATCTATAGTGCCCTAGATCCTAACCCAGCAAGCCCCGATCTACCGCTTGAAATCAAGGAGTCCTACACCCCTAGAAATCCCCTCTACAACTACCCACACATCCCCAAGCCTTGGCCACAATGCAAGCATAAATTTGACGTGGTGGTCTAAGTTTCTCACGATGTGGGAAACCCAAGACGATGATTCTCTCGTTGCCCTCTGTTCATGGTAAGTAGTTTACTTCCTATCTATACTTCCACACATGCATCACTTATAATCATTTTGTCTTCCTTACAAACCGTGGATTGCAAGTTCATTAAATGGGTGGATCAATCGTATTCAATACTTGCCCAGGTTTACATCCACACTCTCTAAATCTATCTAGAAGAGTTGCAGGAGAAGCTCTAGACCGAGAGAATCAACAACGATGAGCTTTGTAGGTAGAGGATCATGGAGAAGAACAATGAGGAGGTTGTCCACCTCGATAGTGACTACCACCCATACCGCTGCTACGCTAACCCGAGTTATAATTGCGTCTGCCACTACGCGACAACTAGCCATGCCCATGCTACCCTGATGACCACCACTCCATGTGGGTGCTCTACGGTGTTCCATTTTCGCCTTAGGTGTGTTCGCCCACAAGCCCGATTAGATCTACGACCACCATGTTGTTTACATTCCATAAGGTGCACATATATCTTATTTATAGTAGGTTGGTTGGATCGTGTGTCTTGCCATTTGTACTATAGGTGTAGCTATGTATTGATGCTTCATGGCCTGGTTGTGCGAGTAAAACACATCATGTACTATAGCATACTATCAATATTTCACCTTTTTGACTAAATGTATAGTAACATGCCAGCTTTTCTCGGTGATTTGAAAAAACTCACACCAGCTTGTCTCAGTGTTTTGATAACTCTCACCAACTTTTCTCAATGAATTGACATCTCGCACCAACTTTTCTCAGTGATTTGACAACTCTCATCAGCTTTTCTCAATGAATTGATAACACACACCCACTTTTTTCAGTGATTTGACAATGGCGTGACCTTTCCTATGTCCAAAGATTTGCTCTCATGGATGTGAGTGCACTTCTATTCACCAAAATTTACTCCCATAATACTACACATGAAAGTGGGTTGCCAACAAGGCGGGAACCTACCCTGATTCTTTTTGCAATGATACACTTGTACCACCAAAGTTTCCACGTCCACAATGCGAAAAAGGTAATCCAGCAAAGATCATTCAATCACACATCCAAACACCACCGCCCGAATGTACTACACGTGCAGGGATCACCATGTAAGTAAATGTCATGTATTGATATTTCAATTGCATGTTGCATTTTACATATCACTAACTTTCTCTGTACATAATGGCAGCCGTCGAAACATTGCTACTTTTTTTCAATGGATCGATGGCTTGGTGAAGTATGACAAAGTATTCATCCAACAAAAATACATACTCAACTATGCAGTTGCGCCTGAGAATTTCATCCCTTGGAAACCTTACACCTTGAAAGATAGGGAAAAACCGAAAGGGGGGAAGACAAGGGAAAGGTGCTAATGGCCCCCGATGCCCCTCCTGAGCATGAGGTTATTTCAGACACAGACAAGCCTGCGGACCGAGAAAGCAAGTATTGAGTTTTCATATATAGGGATCAATGGAGGAAGGCCAAAGCCCATACCCATAGGAGAGACAAGGGAAATGCACCGATGGACCCTAATGCATAAGATGTATGACCATAAGCCTGACTTCTTTTCCATCCCACAATGTTTTCGATTCCAAAAGGCGCATGTTGCCATTTGTATCGTAGGAGTAGTGAGGCAAATATATGCATCTAACCAAACCCTACGCATAGTATAATTCACACTTTCATTATGAAGTGTTTTGTTGAGCTTTAAATGGTTTACTTAAACAAAAATCATTAATACAACATGAGATGCACTAGTCAAATTCTCTTTAATAGTTAGATACTATTTCAAAACTACTATAACAAAAAATACAAGAATTTTTTAAATAATGCATTTTCATTAAGAAAAATGTACTCTTTAAAAATTCAAAAATACAACGTTAGGACCCTATCACTATTTCAATTGGTGACAAGATCTCTATCGCCAAATGTCCCCACAAAGCTTGACGCCGTGGTTGGACGCTGGAGCAGACAGAGCGAGATGAGTGAAGTCAGTGGCGGAGAGAGGGGGGCCAGGGGGGCCTGGCACCCCCCAACCTTCTACTAGTGCACTTAGTTAATGCAGCCCAATTAGTGCCAACTGCCAACTAATTAGGCAATTACTATTAGTAGTATGCAGTGACGCTTGACGCTCAGGACTGTTGATGCTTCATATTACTATTAGGCGAGAACAACACGTCTCCACCGGTGCGGGCGCCGGCGCAAGATCGCCGGCGGCAGCTCACTCGCCGCCACTCGGCCAGATCTTGCCGCCGCAGTCAGTAGCCTTGAGGCACTCGCACGCAAGCGTGGGAAACCTCCAGAGGCGATCATCCGAGAGACACCGGTCCTCGTATTGTGGGGTTTCACTTGTCCGTCATTCAAATGCAGAAGAAAGAGGATCAGGGATTATTTGAATTGATCAAGTCTCTATTCAATCAGGCTGACCGAGAGTGGGTGGGATTTCTGGGCCCAATACACATATGGCAGGTTTGTAGTCTGTTCGCTAAAAATGATTTCGAATTGATTTGACATATTAATGGCAGTAGTTAGTAGAAAAGAAAAGATAACATATTCTAGTTATTCGAACCATAGTTTGGTAGCTCACAAATGGAAGGGTAAGGACATTATTCAAAGGGTGCTCTCTAGCTATCTACCATAAGGATTTTATCAAATATGAATCTTTTGTTCATTGTCATCATCGGGGTCCATACATGCGGAAGTTAACCTTTTAAAACAACTTTAGTGTGCTATTTAATTGCAGTAGTAAATTTTGTTTGAAAAACGAATTATAACAGCACAGGGAAGAGGTTGCATTTGTAGTTAACTATGTTGAAATGGTCTTGGGTTGCATGATGTAGGAAACTCAGGGACTAAGTATAGATAATAACGAGAGTGAGTTGCGTATGTACTAAAAATGAATCTCAAACTGGCATGAGAATTGATAAATGGACACTATTATACAGAAATTTGCACCATGTTTATCATTGGACGCAATAAACTGCTAGAGTCCAATATGTTGCTTGATGAATAATCTTTTCCTCAGATTATATGTTATGCATTCCCATGTTGCTGCGGTCTTCCTGAAGCACTGAACCTCTATTTATCTTAACAGGGGATGGATGACCGGGTATTTGTTGGTGAAGGTCTTGTGATTGATGAGTGGGTAAGATCACTAGATCAGTATGCTGCACCGTGCCTTGATGCCATCAGGTAATCACTAATCATTCATTCGGTGATATTCCCTTATCTAATATCTAGAGATGTAATTTTCTTTGCATTGTAATTTGCGAAACATATTACTCTGATATGTGACTATTGGATCGGTAAATCCGGCATAGTTTACTCTACTTGTTGTCCATGTTGCCCCCCTCCCCCTTATATCTAATTCCTGGCTTCACCCCTGAGTGAAGTGTCCAAATTGAGGGGATGTGGATTGAGAGAAAGCGAGAAGAGTAGGGTTCAAGAGGAGTGGTTGAAACACTTTAGGATTCATGCGACAGGGACTTGATCGAATGGGCATGGGCTATAGCATCTTTTTTAGGGAACCTCTATAGTTCAGCGGTATTTCACTTTTAATTTGCTTGGTACTATTAGAAGTTGGGTTTTGTTCTCTGGTCATCACTCATTTTTTTTATCTTGTGTTCGCCACTGCCTCCTTAAAAGGAAACTTCTTTTTAAGGAAGGTTCAAAACAAAACTATTAAAGGCACAAGAAAGTAAGAAAGCATTTGGTAGCCAGCTAAATTCATTTTCATGCAATAAATGTAACTCAAACATGCACCTAAGAAAAGATACATAAAAGTATGGATTGGTGTTGGAAAAAATGAGAAATTAGCACCCCTGAAAGATTATTTCGATAGGGGGGATTCAAATCAAAATTCTTAGGGCATCCATAGTGTATGAAAAAGGGGGTCTTAAGCCACCTTAAGGTCAACCTTATACATTACAGGGTTGGCCTTAAAAAGGCCATAAGCAAAAAAAGCTTAAGACCAGCCCTCAAGCTAAAGACCTGGCCATAAGCATTAAAATACAATTTTTCTTGTGTATTCTGTCCTTCTCTCTCCTAAGTGGGACCCTTTCTTAGAGCCCAGTGGTGATCTTAAACATAACAGAGGGGACCTTAAGAATTAAATGGGGTCCACCTTAAGACCCATTGAAATCTTATACACTACAGATACCCTTAGGAATCTACACCTGATCTTAAGTTGCACTTGCAGCGTGTCTCCGTACGTTAAGTCCCCCAGTGCCCAGCCGCGGGGTGTCCTGTTTGGTGGCCATGCTAGGCAAGATCATCCACGTTCGTGCATTGTGGGACCGCTTTGCCTCCCGCTGTCCGCTGGTTCCTCGACGTCTGTCCTGTTCGCGGTTGGCTGCTTATGGACTGGGTGTTCTGTGCCCTCTCCTTTTAGCCCTGTTCTTTTCGAGACTGTGCTTCAAGAAGCAAGTTTGGCCTGTTATTTCCTGTTCTCTTGTGTAATTGTATATATTTTGTTCGCTTACAACCAGAATATGCTTGAGGTCTCAACAAACAAGAATTTTGTTTTACCTAGTTTGTCCTAAGTTCCTTTTGATAATTTCCTTGGAAGTGCACACTAGCGATTTAAGCTTTAGCCAATGCAAGGGGCTAGGAACTGATCAAGATGCCAAGACTACTACCATGTAGCTATCAGCCGTAGTGCTGCTTTGCAGAAACACTTTCCAATATATTTCTTCCATGGGTATGTTCTTTTTAGCTTATTTCAGTTTTATAACTTATGACTTCTCTTCAACAAATAAACGGAACGGCTTCTCCACTGCCGTTTCAAAGTGGCTTATCAGTATATATAGTCTTTTAGAATCGACTTTCAGTTCGTTCACACGAGCACTTGCACTAGTGGCATAGCCAACCAATGGATGGGCCTCGGGCCTGTCCAACCGAAATAACGATGGTACAGGAGGCACACCTCCATCATAAGCACCAAACAGCAAGCAATTTTGATCTGGAACTTGGTCCATTGCTCCAGCGACCCAAGGCCCAGCTCCGCCCCTGACTCGCACTAGGGCCAAAAGACATAAGCCTTAGCCCAAAAGAACAAGCCCACATAGTTTTATGCATCAAACCTGTTCTAGTTATCCCTATTGCAAAGGAAAAAATTGCTTATCCATTTTATGCTTCCTTTCTACCCTTTGTTCGTAGTAGTTCTCCCACCATTATTTGCCCTGAGTATAGTTTCTAAACTGGATCTGCAAAGCCTTTTATTTTGTGCTAGATTTGTGAGCAGGATGAAGGGCTGGAGACGGGTGGCCATGATGCTAGCTTATAGCAATTGCCTACGTTAAGTAGATAAAGTAAGCTTTCTTATTTGTCTTTACATTCTTCCCTAATTTCTAAATTCAGTATATAATCTTTATCATTTTTGGTGGTGGTAGAACTACTGCGAATAAAACAAAAAAAAAGTCCCTGCTATTAGGCCAGTGTTTTCATATGGCATTGGTACGTATAGTTCGCCATACCCTATATTAGGTTTTCACATTTTAAAGCATTTATCATGTTCAAGTTTGACTTATGTTTCCATTATAAATACAATGCAGTACAAGAAACATATGCAGCTATGCTTCAATTCGCTCCTCCCTTTGCCGTTGTGGGACAGATAAGTGATTTATTTATCACATTTAATCATTTAAATATCCCAATATGCTTATAATGTTGGTTTGTTTCTCTTAAATTAGTTCATCCATTTATTATTGACTAGTTGATTGCCCATGTATTACTACAGATCTTTTTTGAAGAAAAAATAACGCTCCATGTTCTAAAACCACAAAATAAAATTATCATTGCAGTTGGCTCATCAAATCATTCTACCATCAATTTATGGTTGCTGACAAAGAGTTCTGTATGAACTTACAAAGCTAGGGTTTCTAGACATTACTCAGCTAATTTTTTCAAAAAAATTTAGTCAAAATTTAGGACGTACGATGCGGATCCAACTATCTCCATCTCCAACCTTATCCTCTCTCTCTCTCTCTCTCTCTCTCTCTCCCCACGTTGATCCATCCATCCATGGCCGCCACCGTTGGATCCCTCCTCAGGCCACGGCCCATATGGCGCCTCACCAGTGCCAGTGATGCCCACCAGAGCTATGTCTTCACCCGCTCCTCCTCATCCTCCGCTCATGCCTCCCCCACACTCATCACCACCGACCCCTCCAACGCCTTCTCGAAGCCATGGCTTCCTACTCTTCGTCTCAGGTGTCTTTTCCTATTCCACGATCGTCAAAAACCCAATTTAGAAGAGGTGATCAAATGGGTGACTTGTCTGAGCGTGCTTCTACTCACACCAATCCGTCAAAATCAGAAATGAGTCCTACATGTCCTAATCCATCATTGGAATTGACTCCTAATGATAATTTTTGAATTTTAAGAATAAATCACTTCCTAAATATGATGCAAAAATCTTAATTAAGCATGCTCTTCAATTTTTCCTAATTTCTTTCAAGATAATTTTTCCTTTTTGTCTAAGTCATTTGTTTATTTTATGTCAAATTAATTTGAGGTGTAATGTATCGGAGAATTAATAGTTGAATAAATAAAGCATGAAAAAACAAGAAAGAAGAGAAAAGAAATATGATGCAAAAATCCTAATTACGCATGTTGTTCATTTTTCCTAATTTGTTTCATGATAATTTCCCCTTTTTGTCTCAGTCATTTCTTTATTGTGTCGAATTAATTTGGGCTGTAATGTATCATAGAAAAGAAAGGAAATTCTTCAACTTATTTTGGCCCAGTCAGCCAACCCATTCGGCTCATACATAGCCCGCCTCAAACCACTAACCGTAATTTTATCTTCCCCCTCACTCTTTCCTCTCTCCCCCAATTTCCTCTCCACCCGGCCGCCACTCTCCTCTCCTTCCCCTCCTATCTCTCTCTCTTTCTCTTGCTAGGCATCGTCCTTAGATCTGCCGACACCTGTGGCCATCCTTGCCACTGACTGCTTGTCCCATCTTCCCCTCATTCTCCTCCTTTTCCTCCCTTTGTCGTCGCTGCCCTCCCCCTTCCTCTCTCTCTCTCTCTTTTTGGTTAGGCCACTTCCAAATCTATTGTCGTCAGTGGCTTTCCTGGCCACTGGCGGCCTCCCCAAGCTAGCCTTCGGCCTACATCATCTCCCTGCCACCTTCTCCCTCCCCTCTCACTCCCTATCTCTCCCTCTCTCACCCGAGAACCATTGGCCCGACACCACCAGATCCGGCGCCTCCTCGCCGTTGGCCACCCCCTCCTCTCTATCTCACTCCTCTATCCCCTACCCTTGCACCGCCAGCTTGATCTACCGGTGTTGGTGACCTCTATCACCGTCGGCCTTCTTCTTAGCCCCTAGGGCCTCACCACCGCCTCCACTGATGATGGCCAGCATGGGCTCACCAACCCCTCCTCTGAAAGCTATAATCACTACGTGCACGACCACCCTTAGGCTGCCAACGTTGCTCCCATGCGACGTCGACTCGTGGCCTTGTGGGATAGGCCGACCCAAGCCGACCACCACACCCTCAACGTCGGCCTTCCCTTCATCTTCCCCATAAGCTAAGTGACACCCCTGCCAGCTCCAGATCTTTCCCCAAGTTCGTTGGTGTTAGATCTAACCTTTCACAAGCTTGTCGGCACGGTTGTGGCTTCCCTTGAGCTATTTAGTGTGGATCTGGGCTTCCCTGTGCTTCTAAGCTCATCTGCTAGGCTTATCAGAGGGAGGGGTGCTCAGGGAGGGGAGAGGATGGGGGTGTGGAGTGGAGGGAGCCAGGGACTTCGTAGGCATTGGGGTAGGATGCCTATCAACGCATGTGGAATGGGGAGATGGGGGCAGACGAAGAACCACCACCGAATTGGGAGTGGAGGAGTGGTGGCGTGTCCATGCATGTGGTGGGTTGACTCTCCACTCTCTCTAGATGACAAAGGGTACTTTTCTATAGAGAGAACGGACGACAACCACCAACCTCTATTTTTATAATAGTAAAGATTAGTCACACTTTTTTCGCTGGGATTGCAATTTGTGATTACAAATCAGGATTTAATTTGATTTTGTTTCCTTCTTAGTTTCAATTTTGTCGTACTTCTCTACTTTCTTCTTTGGAGTAGAAGATTGATATATGGTACAAGATTATTATTTTCCATGCTAAAATGGTCAATTTTCCAATTATGTTCATTTTTAACTGAAATGTTCACAAGGGTGCCCCTCAGGTTTTCTTTTCCTCAATTGTTTATTTTCTATGTAAAAACTTCTTTTTAGTTAGTATGACAGGTAGTATGAATCCCCCCAAAAGTCACTGCTCATATAATGAAGGCAGGCATCATGGTGTTGAAAGAATCTTGCTCTTCAGTCTTCAACTGATGTTGTCATCCTCGATAGATAGTGAGTTGTGGATAGAATGAAGGCAGTGAAATCCTTTCGGTCTGGTACGAATGATGATAATGAATAGTGTTGAAGTATAAGTGAATTACCCATCTTTCCTCATCAGTTTAAGCTTTTGGGTGAATTGGTTGGTACATGCAACTCAATATGGTATCAGAGCCAAGAGGTCTTGAGTTCGAGACCCAGCTGGCGCAATTAAATAATAATAATTGCAACCCACTTCTATTCCACGTCTTAGGCCTGAGTGAGCCTACACGTAAGTGGGAGTGTTGAAGTATAAGTGAATTGTCCATCTTTCCTCATCAGTTTTTAGGTAAATTGGTTGGTGCATGTAACTCAATAAATAGTTCAATTGTAGAAGCTCATGAGTTTGCCATGTTGCTAGCCTGAACCAAATTGAACACTTTAGGTTTTGTTTTAATCATTTTTCAGCCTTCTCGCTGTATCTTACTTGTCGAGAAAGGATGGCAATAAAAATCCCTTTAGATGTTGTTCTACTCTTTTCAAATTGTAGGGTTCATATCCTTTGATACTATGGCATCGGACATGGTGAGTAGCCTTTAGATGCAAACTTACTTTAAGACGTTTCTATTCTCTTATGCATTTTGTGCTTATATTCAGATTCTGTTTTCTTTTATCATCAAGTTACAAAGGGAATGGAGCCTGTCCCTGTGTACCTCTGGCCATTTAGGATTATCAAAGAACAAATAATCTGTAAGAGGCTTGCTTATCTATTCCTACACCTGTGCTAGGTTTTGCCATGAACGTTATATGCGTGTTGTTTCTATCCATTGTGTTGTACAAGGACTGCAAATGTGAGGTTTCAGTTCCACATATGAATATTTCTGCTTCCATGACACCGTCCACAGGCACAATCAGTAAAGGTTTGTTGAATAAATGTAACATCTTCCCATGTTGCATCTGCAGGAGCTAGATTTAACCATTGTATGAGCCACTGGGCATCATTGTTTCTGGGAATGATCCTTCGCTCCAACACGGCTACTGGTTCAGTTTTAACCTTGCCATCAGGTCCTACCAGAACCCAGCTAGAGGGACAGCATTCTTTTCACAATGCTTTTTAAGTGGACTCACATGGTCGAGCACTTGGTTTCTGCGAGGAAGTAGGTGCCCTTCTCTTTGGCTCGTGCAGGTAGGAGCTGGACTGTTTGATGTACGGTGGAACAACAAGCACCACATGATACAGCAACCCAGTCAACCACTCCCGTGCCGGCACGGCGGCTCAGTAGGTGCAGCGTCCGGTTGTTCGCCGGTGCAATTGCGCCGTTAGATTTGTGGAAACATGGCAGTTCTACGTTGTTTAGACCTTCGTTGACGATGAATTTTAAGGAATTCAGATGCTAGCTAGCTACAAAAGGGAAGTAAATATGATGACATTGCACTGGATGAATAGCTAGTTGAATGAACATCGGACAGCAGTATCAATCCAACTGTACTACATTTGATGAACTCTCACGCGTCCTCCTTCAACAAATCCTTAATTGTTACTAGTATTGCACATAGCAAGCATGTGGTTGTGCTTTATCGAGTCCAAACGATAATCTATTATCCCAGGATGGTACATTCGACAAGCACGAACAGCAACATGTATGTTCACTCTTCATTTACACGTACACCGTAGCGGTTATGACGATTATTGACAACAACACACATTGAAATACAAATGACATGTCTGTTGATTATTACACACAAGACCGAGCACAAGCAGCAGCATGTATTTTCACTCTCGAGTTACATATGCGGACAGGAGTGCAGTTATGACGATAACTGACAACAACATGCACCGAAATAGAAATAACTTGTCGGATGATTGATTATTACACAGAAGAGTATGAAAGCACGAGATACGTTGATACAGGCTTGCGAATTAGTTCACACAGAAACTGTTGGATCGTATGGGCCTTCTCACCCCAAAAGCTAGTCAATGAGATGAGGGACTCTACCATTTTTAAACTAGGTCTCTTGCCTTTCCACAACCAATGTGGGACTATTTTAACAATCTCCCCCTTCACACATTGGTATCTCTCAGCCGTTCACTGCCCCTTCACTGTACACCGACGGTCCTTTAGAGTTCCCTTCACCGTACACCGACGGTCCCTCAGGTTCATAATCCATCAGGCGTTCACACCTTAGTGTCCATTGGGGCAGAGATGTTAGAATCGGACTTTGATACCACTTGTTGGATGGTATAGGCCTTCTTACCCTAAAAGCTAGTCAATGAGATAAGGGACTCCACTTTTAAACTAGGTCCTTTGCCCTTCCACAATCAATGTGGGACTATTCCAACAGAAGCTCATACAAATTGAAATGTTGAACGGAGTGATGTTTCTGGCAAGGAGGAGTTGATGATGATGCCGTGCTGACCTGATGTTAAGATGATCACTTGAGAGGTGGCCTGGTGAGTGGATTGTCGAGGGTGGCGTCGTCGGGGTAAGGTCAGGACGGAGAGATCTCTCCTGCAGGTTCAGATTCTTCAGCATCCCCAGATGTTAAGATGATCACTTGAGAGGTGGCCTGGTGAGTTGATTCTGTTGCTTCCACCATCACCTTGGATTCTTCAGCATCCCCCAGATCGTCGAAGCTTCCCGTTTCCGGTGTGTGTAGCATAGGATGGTTGGGGAGTTTGTTCACTTCCTGCTGTAGCATATCTAGCTTCGCCACCTTACAATAGGTAAGTGAAAACCTCTTGAGGTTTTGGAGATGCTTGATACCATGGATCCCTGATCTCAACTCGCATTGGTCAATGTCTATCCTTTCCATCTGAGGTGCGGTGCTCTCCTCAAATGCCACCTCCTTCAGTTCCTCTGAACGACCAATTTCTAGGATCCTCGGTTCCTTTGAACCACCAATTTCTAGGATCTTCAGCTTTGGGAATGCTCCGCTTCGGAACACCAATTTCTCTCCACCGTATGCAAACCTTCTAAGACGAAGGCGCATGAGGTTGGGCAGTCTTGCCAAGGCCTCAACTTCCTTTAACAAGCAATCTTCCAACTGAATCTTCACCAGATCCTCGGACTTGCCAACCCAAGCTGGTATCTTTTGAAGACGCCCCACCAATCTGAGGTTCCGAAGGGATGGGAGAGGGGAGGAAATAGCAACCAACAGATCCAGCGGCCCAGCAATTCCATCCCAGTCCCTGGCACTCACACGGAGAGAACGGAGGGAGGAGAGCTTCTCTAGGGCCTTACGGAATGCCGTGCACTTTTTCTTGGAGGCCCCTCTCCCCGTCACCACTAACTTCCTCAGCTGAGTTAGCTCCCCTAGCTCCTTAGTGGCTTTGCTGCTGCTTCGCTTGATGTCCACTTCTTCTAGTAACTGTAACTCTTTTAAACTTCCCATTCCTTTTGGCAGCCTAACTCCACCTGAATAAGACCAACCACTACGCAAGGCCATGTGCAAGTCTCCAATTACCTCTTGTTGAATGAGACACCAACAGCAAGACAAGCCTATTGCATCACACATGCATTCTTTAGGGTCATTTATATCAAAATGACAATAGACTCGTCTTTTGCTACATCGGATGCTGCGAAGATTTTGAAGTTTACTGATTTCTTTTGGCAAGTTTGCAACATTTGATTTCCTCATGTCTAGAGCCTGCAAGCCTCGCAGGTTCCCTATAGACCTTGGAATTGCGTAAACATATGAACCATCAGGAAAATGGATGTACTTCAAGTGGATCAACAATCCTATGTTATTGATGTCTTTTTGCTCTGCTTTAAATCCAGCATTTTTGAGATCCAATACCCTCAGCATCTTAAATTTGGATGAACAAAGTGTGGCTAGAGGCTCCAGAGGTTCACTGAACAGAGTAAAAGATCGAACACGGCTAAAATCCAAGCCGAGGTTCAATTTCTTACTAGCAAAGCATGATATATGCCGGATGGTTTTATTTGCTGCACTGGTGGTACTTGTGTGCTCTTCAACCAGTAACACATGGTTCTCCTGCCTAGAGATTGACACTGCAATATCATGCACAATATCATGAACCCTGCAGGTCTTCACATTTCCAAGAATGTCCAACCTATTTGGTTGAATCATGCTTCTACTTATGAGTTCATAGAAGTAAATCTCTGCAACATCTTCAAGTGTTCTCCTAGTAGTACCACTTATTATAAACCCTTCAGCTATCCACCTGTTCACCAGGTATTTCCGCTTGATCACAAAGTCTTCCGGAAAGATGCTGAGATGCAGAAAGCAAGGCTTGAGGTGAGAAGGCAGGTGGTTGTAACTAAGGCTAACCACTCGCCTAAGTGCTTCAAGGCTTGGATTGCTTTCAAGCTCTGAAGGGAGTTGGTCATACACACTTTCCCACTCCTTTATATCTTTGTTAGCTAGGAGGCCTCCTATGGTCACAATAGCTAGGGGTAAGCCTCCACATTTCTTCAGTATCTTCTCTACTATCCCCTCCATATGATCTTTCTCTTGGCCATCGAGGCATCTTTTTGCCTTTTTCAGGAGCAACCGTTTAGCATCTTCTTTTTCTAGGGTGTCAGGCCGGTGGATGAGTGCATCAGGACTGCAGTGCTTTGCTACGAGGCCATTTCTTGTAGTTACCACTACACAACTTTCTTCCATACCATTTTCAGGAAAAGCAAGTTTGATGCGATCCCACGCTTGGGTGGTCCACATGTCATCAAGAACAACAAGGTACCTCTTCTCCTTGAGTGCAACTCTTAGGAAATCGATGAGGTTCCCCACCACTGCCACCTTTCCTTGATGCTCCTCTCGACGTGCCACCCCAAGTTTCTTCATCATCTCCCTGAGAAGCTCCTTGATGTCAAATGATTGTGACATAGTGACCCAAGCACGGGTGTCAAAACGGCCACTGCACTCGGTGCTATCAAACACCTGCTTGGCGAGAGTTGTCTTGCCGAGGCCACCCATGCCAACAATTGAGATCACTTTCGGGCCAGCTTCGTTGGATATGGACTCTGCGGGCTCAGCCTTCTGCTTGGTTATCAACTCAATGAGCTTGGCCTTTTTCTTCTTCAAGCCAAAGAGGTCGGCTTCCTCAACATACAGAGCTGACAAATTCCTTGTCAGCTCCATGTCGCCTACTGCATCATCAGATGTATCGCTTGTGAGCACGATTAGGTTGTATCGGAAGTTCCTCTGGCTCACCTCCTGGACTCTCTGCTTGATTGTCCTTATTTGAATGGCAATGCGGTGACGTGCTCCTAGGCTGAGGAGTTGTTGCAAGAGGCTCCGACGCTTGATGATAATCATGTACTCCTCGAGGCAGTCTTCAATGTCGTAGGCCAAGTCACGGATTTGGTCCGCATATGCCTTGAGCATCCCGGTCTTCTTGCGTGCCCCATGGGCTGCCTTGAGGAATGCTTGCATCATTTTTAGCTCGTCGTTGATGAACCTGACAACAGTAAGGTCAGAAACATATGCTTCCCATATATTACTGTGTGTAATTCTCGTTTTTTTCTAATATATGTTCCACCATATGGTAAATGCATTCTTATGATTCAGAAAAATATGGTGGTTGTTGTAGACGAGGCCCCCACCTAAACCTAGCTAGCCTGTTAGGAGGTTGTAAACCTAAGGTAGGCGTGTACAATGACATAGTTACCCCTAGAATGACACTCGGTGTAAGGGTACGATTGTAAAGACGCTCTTTACGAGGGCATGCATATATATCACGCCAGCCTTTGGGAAAGACCCAAGAGGACATTGCTCACCTAACTCTCCACTGTCATACCTCTCTCTCTGTTTGGTCTGTAGCCACAACAGTTGGCGCCGTCCGTGGAGACGACAGGAGTAAGCCTCAAGGTCTCAAGAAGGATGGCACCAAAGAAAGCTTCACCGTCGGCGGCGAAGAAGAAGGAGGGGGTCGCGACGAGGCCTCGCGTCAACACCAAGACTTCGACATCGGTGGTCGCGAGTGAGAACGACGATGCTCTCCGCGCAACGATCGACCCCGCCACCGCCGATGCGACGATCAACCCCGCCACCGCCGATGCGACGATCGACCCCGCCATTACCGATGCGGCTATCGACCCCGCCACCGCCGGCTTGACGGTTGAGCCCACCCTCCGCGTGATGCCCCACCCAGTCGCTGGCGCGACCGTCAACCCCGACAGTACCGCTCGGGTGCTAGGGAGTGGTAGCGTCGGTGCCAGTCAAGGCACGGCCATCGTCCCCACACTCGGAGCGGCGGTTACGACTACCTCGGCAACACGACCGGGTGCGCCCATCGCCTCGTCTACGCCGGGGGTGGAGCACGCCCTGTTGGTGGCCCTCGGCACACTCCAGCAGGAGTTAGCGGATCTTCGGGGGGCCGTGCGGACAATGCAAGAGGCTCAGAGCCAGCAGACCCCGCCGGTGGTCGCGCCGGAGCCCACGCCTGAACGGGCGGATAGCCGTGACGACCCACGTCCAATCGCGCTTCACTGCGACGCGTGGACCCGAAGTCCCCGTTATCAACGGGCCTGCAGCAGGCGGCATGGTCGGAGGATTTCAAGTTCCCCAGCGCCGTCACGTCATACAAGGGCGACACGGACCCCCGGGAGTTCGTGCGCGTATACGAGACCGCCATCAAGGCGGCAGGCGGAGACGATACCACGAAGGCGAAGGGGCTCCCCCTCGCGTTGCAGGGAGTGGCGCTTTCTTGGTTCTTCACCATAGAGCCAAACTCCATCTACGCATGGGAGCAGGTTTGCGACCGCTTCTACAACAACTTTCAGGTTAACTACGTCGAGCGGGTCGACGCGGATCAGCTCTTCGTAATTAAACAAAAACCATCGGAAAGGCTCCGTGAGTACTTCAAACGCTTCGCGCAGGTCCGCTATCAGGTCAAAGATGTCAATGAGACAACAATCATCAATGCAGCGATACAGGGTCTTCGCCCGGGTCCGCTAGCTGAGTACAACGTGCGGAAGCCCATCAAGACGGTGGCGAAGCTCTTCGATAAGATGGAGGAGTACGTCCAAGCGGAAGAAGATGCGAGGCGGCGTCAGGACAACGAGGCCGACGCTAATTCCGCGGAAGGTGCGGCGAAGAGCACCGACCCGTTGAAAGAAGACTCCTCGCGGAGTAAGCGTAGGCAGGAGTCGTCGAGGGACGCCTCCCAGCACAAGGACGCGCCAGTCGACAAGCCTCCGCGCGGCCATCAAAGGTCCTGGAGACACCGCTATGTCTTCGACATCAAAGGCGGCTCAGAAGACAATGCCCCCGCTGGCCGCGGGACCAGGGCTCGACGGGGTCGGGGGCGAGGCCGAGGCCGAAGCCGCGACGGGAGGGCCCACGCGGAGTACGGCGATCAACACCGCCCACAGTGGTGCGAGGTGCACGGCCAAGGCAATCATGACACACGCTCCTGCACCACCATCGCGGCACTTCGACAAAGCGTCACCAGAGACAGGGATCTCGAGGCGCAGCCACCTGTTGTCGCACATGTCCAGCAGCCCCTGGACAGCCCCCTACGGATTCGAGATTAGGAGCCGCAGACTCAGGAGGGCCTCCGGCGGCTGCAGACTTAGGTGCAGCAGCCCCAGGAGAGCCCCCTGCGGATCCACGCCCTTGAGGGCGCTCAGCGTAGGGTCAAAACGTAATCTCCGGGGGCTCCTCCCTGGAGTTCGCTTCGGAGCGACAGCGCAAGGCCTACGTGCGGAGGCTACACCATGTGGCGGCGTACCCGGCACATGCACCGCCGGATTGGGCGCAATATGCGATCACCTTCACGCCCGCCGATGCTGAAGGTGTGGAGTTCCCCCACCAAGATCCCCTGGTCATCCAGGTCGCGATTGCCGGGTGCGATGTCCGGCGTGTCCTGGTCGATGGAGGAAGTTCTGCGAACATTTTGTTCGCAGGGGTCTTCGATCAGATGGCGATCCCTCGAAGCCACCTAGGCCCCTCAAAAATTCCACTGCAAGGCTTCGGAGGTCAGCCGTTGCTGGCGCTGGGCCAAATATGTCTGCAGATCTCCTTCGGCCAGGACGACAACGTGGTGAGCGGGGACGCCACCTTCGATGTCGTGGATATCCAGTACCCCTACAGCGCCATTTTGGGGAGACCGACCCTCAATTCCTTTGGGGTGGTCCCACACCATGGCTTCCTATGCGTGAAGCTTCCGGGCCCGCAGGGTATCATCACCGTCCTCGGCGACCAGCACATGGCTCGGCACATAAAGCATGGCACCCGAAGCCTGTACCCAGGAGGCGGCAACCCGAGCACCAGAGGCTCCCTACCTCCCCGTCACGACAATGAGTCCAATGGTTAGTCCCCGACCTTTTGTACTCGCTCACCCGTGCAAACGGGAATTTAATAAAGTTCACCGTTTGCGAAGCTATTTGTGTTCCCCACAAAGGTGTGCGGGGGTTTGCCCCCGCACGCACTCCCCTGGAGTATAAATAAGACGCGGATGCTCTCCCTGCGCACTCTACTAAGTATAAACAAGACGCGGAGTTTCGCGCACACGTTGGTGTCACTGCCACGCGTACTCTCTGGAGTATAAAGACGTGGTCGATGTTCCCACGCACTTCACGGAGGTCCACCTCCGCACACGCACTCCAAGGAGGCCCGCCTCCGCACACGCACTCCACCGAGGTCCGCCTTCGCACGCACTCTACGGAGTATAAATAAGACGTAGCGTTGAGGTCCGCCTCCGCATGCACTCTACGGAGTATAAATAAGACGTAGCGTCGAGGTCCGCCTCCGCACGCACTCTACGAAGTATAAATAAGACGTAGCCTCGAGGCCCGCCACGCACTCTACGGAGTATACATAAGACGTAGCATCGAGGCCCGCCTCCACACGCACTCTACGGAGTATAAATAAGACGTAGCGTCAAGGTCCACCTCCGCACATACTCTACGGAGTATAAATAAGAAGCAGCGGGGGACGCCTCCGCGCGCACTCTACGGAGTATAAATAAGACGCGGATGTTTTCCCTGCGCACTCTACTGAGTATAAACAAGACGCGGATGTCCCGCGCGCGCGTTGGCGTACCCTCCAGAGCTTAAGTAAGTCGTGGTTGATAGTCCCATGCATTCTCCGGAGTATAAACAAAGACGCGGATGTTTTCCCTGCGCACTCTACTGAGTCTAAATAAGACGCGAATGTCCTGCGCGCGCGTTGGTGCACCCTCCGGAGCTTAAGTAAGTCGTGTTGATAGTCCCACGCATTCTCCGGAGTACAAACAAAGACGCGGATGTTTTCCCTGTGCACTTACTGAGTCTAAACAAGACGCGGATGTCCTGCGCACGCGCTGGTGTCATCACCGCGCGTACTCTCCGGAGTATAAATAAGACGTGGATGGTATCCCCACGTACTCACTGGAGTCTACATACAACGGCGCACGGGCACCAGAGGCTTCTCGCGCTTCCAGCAAACCGCGTGCACCGCATGGACGGGCGACCGCGAGTGCAGGGGCGAGGCGCACGAGCTCAATGGCCTACGCCACTGCAGAAGAGGCGAGAAACCAAACGCGCTCGTCGAAGGCGCCCACACGGGCGTGGGCTCCCGACACGGGGAGGTGCCCCAGCAGACGCCCGAGACCGCGGGCGTTCGAGCTCATGACGCAGCATCGCCCCAATAAGGCGGCACGAGCTCGATGTCAAGCCTCCGTTACCAGCCAAGCCGAAGGAATGAGAGCGCCCGTGCAGGGCGCCCCCCAAGGGCGTGCCACCCCGAGCTGGAGGAGTTGGAGCCCGCCCTTGGAGCAGCACGGCTCCTTGCAGCGCCGCAAGCGGCAAGACCCCCCAACGCACCACGCGCTCGCCACGGCTTTCCGCCCGCGAGCCGGGCTCGACCCCGGAGGTGGGGCGGCACACGAGCTCAACGGCCCGCGCTTCTGCCGAGGCGATGACGGCACAAACGCGCTCATCGAAGCCCGCCCACCTCACGGGCGGCCTCACTAGCGCGATATAGAAGTCTGCTCCCAAAGCTAGGAGTTTCCTTGCTGAAGTACAAGTGAATTGCCTACCACCCCGCACCAGCCGCGACTCTTCGGCAAGCCGGCGAGGGGAACATGCGTCGCGGCGTCGCACCCACCTCGTATGGGCCGGATGTCTGACACCGCGGTCATCCCGGCGGCATCAGCCACGCTTCGGATCCCTCGGCGCTATCAACGCCACCCTGCAAAGCAGAAAGAAGCTGAGGTGCACCAGGGACGGCGAGTCCGCCAGGGGTAGTTGTAGGGGTGCGATGTTTGGGAAGACGAGTGCCGCTTCACTTAGGCACTCGCCCCTTTTAAAGAGCCCCAGAAGCAAGACAACAGAAATTACACCTCAAGAGTCCCATCGCCCGCCCCAAGGGGCACGTGATACAATAGTGCCGCCCTGCGCCATTTATAGGACTCCGCCAGCTACGCTCCACGTGTCCCCCTATCCTGGGGGGCCCGAAGTAACGGACGATGAGCGGGGGACACCTCCCTCGCAGCGGTACAGCGCCATGCGCAGAGCTCCGCTGCTCCCGCCTCAGCTGTCCCGTCAGTATCTGGAACTGCGAGGAAACAATGGCGCCCGTGAGGCCCCCCATCGACCGCAGCAGACAGGACCTACGGAGCTAGGTTCCTGTCGCTTCCCAAGCCTACCTTATCCTTATCCTGCCCAGCAGTAGGGGACGGAGCGCTCGCGCGTCTACTCCGACTAGGCGCCAGCTCCGCTGCCACCACTTCGAAGGGCAGGGGACGGAGCGCTCGCGCGTCTACTCCGACTAGGCGTCAGCTCCACTGCCACCACTTCGAAGGGTAGGGGACGGAGCGCTCGCGCGTTGCGCTCGCGCGTCTACTCTGACTAGGCGCCAGCTCCGCTGCCACCACTTCGAAGGGTAGAAGATGGAGCGCTCGCGCGTCTATTTTGCCCTGGCGCCAGCTCCATGCCTACCTCGAGCATCTGCCCCGACTAGCAAGCAAACTTCACAAGAAAAGCACAAAGCGGATGCACCCAAAAACGACGGCGGGGATGACTGCTTCAGCTTATCTACCACGCCGCTACAAAGTCATTACAAAGCCCACCAGGCCAACACTACTCGTCCGGCTTCGCCTGAACGGCCCTCCGCGCCGAAGCCTCACCCGTCGAGGGCCGACCCGCCCAGAAGTTCAGCGAGTCTTCGGCCCGCCACCAGCACCGTAAACGACGTCGGGTCACGGCGTCAGAGATCAACAGCCGGTCCCCATCGGGCAGCTGCTTGGAATAAAATGGCGCGGTTGGTCAAAGAAGGGAAGCAATTTTCACTTCATTCGCAGCATGGAGTACACAGGTTACAACATACACTGGCGCACAAGAACCCCGGGGTCACACCTGCCTCGAGCCGTCGGCGCCGTCATCGTCGCGCTGGGCAACTCCATCCAGCCAGTCGCCAAGGTTACCCTCGCCGTACATGTTCTGCCGCAGCTCCACCTTTGCTGCGGCCTCCCCGATGTACTCCCAGATCCGTTCGTGAAAAAACCGAACGGCGGGCCGAACAGCGCGCACGGCATCGGACATGACTCCGACCCCAGCAGGCATCTCCAGCTGCGGGTCACCCAATTCATCGACATGACGGCAGCCCCGATGCTGGAGAAGAGCGCACGCCAGGCATGCGGTCACGTAGGAGTAGTGATTGCCAAAGGACGTCGCGGCGGCCTGAGCGAGATCGGCCGCTTCCCCAACCTGTCGAAGTGTCCGTGAAAGCTCTTCGGGTCCGAATGAGCGGGGTGGCACTTCAGCAACAAGGTTTTCAAGGGTGCCCTCCAGAGCCAGCATAGCCTCCCATGCCGTCGTCGAGGCGTCACCCAGCATCTGGTCCCGCTCCCTCATAGACGCAACAAGGCGGCCCTTTTCTTCCTCTAGCACAGCAATCTATCGAAGCAGGCCGTCCCGCTCTTCTACTGTCGCCCGCCGAGCCGCCGCCACAAGCTCCTCGGCATATGACACGGCCCCCACGCGCTCCGCTTCCAGACGCCGAAGGCGGTCTTCCTTAGAGGCATGCGCCTCCTCCGACATGCGAAGAGCTCCTTCGGTGGCGCGCAGTCGGTCCCCCAATACATCCTGTTCGCGGGCATGGGCCGCCTGCAGCGCCCGACCAAGGGCGAGGGTCTACACGATAACGCGGTCAGTACACCTCCAAAGAGCCGCATGCCACCAAGGGTTAGATACTTACCCTCATCTCGGAGACCTCTAGCACTCTCCCAAGCAGTCCCGACCCGCAAACCTGTAGCGCATCGCGGTCCAGACTCGCGGCTGCGCTATCCGCGACCCCCTGCCACGCCGCCAGCACCTCTGCTTGAGGAATGAAGTCCGCTAGACGTCGGGCGGCATCCGCGACGCTAGCTTCGGCGGCGCCAGACGTCCCTTCCAAGCGAACGCCCTCGTCCTCCGAGGGCGGCCCGTGTTCGGGGAGCCATGTTGCTGCAAGAGGACGTGGCGGTCAGCCCTGCAAACACATACCGGGCCACACCAAGTAATGTAAGTTTACCTTCAGCCCCGCCCGCATCTGCAGAGATCTCGGCGTCCCCGGCCACCCCGCCGGGCGGGGGGACCTCTCTGTCAGAGCTTAGCTCCACCAAGCCCCCGCCCCCGGCAGCCACAGACCCGATCGGGGCCGCAGGGACACCGAGGCACTCGGTGTCTGAGTCGGAGTCTCATAGGGCTCCGACCTTGCTCGCTACAACGAACCCGCTCGCCGAGCGAAGGGGCGATTGTGTGTGGGGCCGCTTCGCCTTCGGGGAGTCAGAGGGCGACCCCGCCTCGGAAACCGCCGCAGGAGCAAGTTCCACAGTGGCAGGCACGGACTCCGCCCCAGCATCCTCTGCGAGCGACAGCTCCGCCTCAACGCCGGCTGGCGGCGAAGCGGCACCCGCGCCTGCCTCCAAGTCGGCACGCTTCGCCGAGTCGGAACCCGCGCCCGATGGTACTCCTCACACCCAGGGCTGGACTTGGGGGTGGAACAGCGCGCTCTGGCACCCTCATGCCCAGGGCTTCGCACACACGGTTTATCCGCCCCAGACCAGCCTCCGCGATCGCAGCTACGCGTAAGGCATGTTCCCTGCCGTATATGGCCCGAGGAATGCGTCCACCGCATGTTCCACGTCTTCCAGCAAGGCCCCTGTGAGTGGCAACGGGCACAACTTAAAACAACGTGCTCGATGGCCTCCACAAGGAAGTTGAGCCCCATCAATACTTACATGGACCGGAGGGTCTCGGCAGTGAGGACACGGACGGGCGTACGTCGTCGCGCCGAAGCTTCTCGGGCGCAATACGCCACTCCGCAACAAGTGGTGCCACGCCATGCATGACGAACTCCTCAGCGCATATTGAAGCGGGCGGTGATCCCCGCAAGCCTCCGCGCTATTCGGTGATCTTCATCATCTATCAGCACACCAGGCGTGGTGTTAAACGTCACGGGCCGCCCCGAACACTCAAGGCCGCTACCGCTCGCCACGCGGTGATAGAACCACCGCCTCATCCAGTTCGGCTCCCACTCCGCCCGACCCGAGTCCGATGGGAAGATCTTATCGCATCCCGAGCGCAAGACAAGACTGATGCCGCCGAAGCTGGGGAACTTCCCGTCTCCCCGTTCCTCCGACTCCCACCGTGCGTCATTAAGGAAGGCGAACAGTGACGCGGTCGGCCAGCACGCCTCCGTGCGCAGCGCCCAGCTGTACACGACAAGATGGGCTATCGCATTCGGCGTTATCTGCGCCAGCTCAAGCCCAAAGGTCCGCAGGATGTCCCCGACAAGTTTGGCGGCTGGAATGCGCAACCCAGCCTCGAAGTAGGCGACGAACACGACCGCCTCCGATGTTTCGGGGTGCGGTTCAGTCTCGTCGCCCGCGGGCAGTCGCACCTCCCGACGGTCTGACAGCTTCCCTTCCCGCAGAAGGCCACGAATGGTCTCTTCCGTCACCAGCGTCGAGCCCAGGACACGGGAGCACGGGCCTCCTACTCTCTCCGCCTCCGTCCACCATGTGTCCACATGTGTGGAGTCGCGCCCCTCGAGTGTGTATCCCACCTCAAGCGGCGACGGCCGCCGAAAGATGGCGCTGTCACCGGTCGGCTGCGCGCGCGCCCCGTCATGTGCCATCGTCCTCCTAGAGCTCCGCAAAGGAGGCAGCAAGGAAGGCAGGAGATTGAGGCATGCGACCAAGAGCTAGAAGGCAAGGCGACGAAAGTACAGGTGGTGTAACATAAGGGGTATTTAAAACCCCTGCATCACCCACGTCACCGACGCGCGTAACTGTTGGGAGGCGAACCGCCCAACTTCCCACGATCGAGACCGTAGCGGCACAACTACCCACGCGCGCCAGGCCCGGTCAAGTGACGATCACATCAAAGGGCCTGATAGCGCACGACGCGCCAATAGCGCCCCGCCACGCGTCCGTTCGAGAACCTGTGCAAAACAACCCGGCTCAGCCTTCGACGACATCTTCGCCTCCGCAAGGCAGCCCCGGGTCTGCCTCCGGCTTCGACACGCACCTACGTGCCGGAGCAGCACGCCAAGAATCGCCCTCCCGGTTTCAGAGAGCGCTCGCAGAGCAAGCCATTCAGCGGAGTCCGCGCCGACCGACGCAAAGCCAGCCAGTCGTGAGATGCGTCGTCACCAAAGCACGCACAGGACGCGCCGGTCAGCTCCTTTCCCCACGGGCGCGCTGCGGCCGGTGGTCACCGAATATTGCGCTCGAGAATAGGCCTCCTTCAGTTCATCAACATGACAATATTCTTCTGCATGTTCATGAACTGAAGGCATATTTTCGAAGTCAAGATCATCTCAACTACGCCCAGAAGGCGCTACAGCCCTCCTGGTATATATACACAGCTGTCCCCCGCATGGGGAAACCAACCGCCGCCAGTGCAAGCGACGCGGTCGCCCACGTGCGGAGAAGCGCAACCAATGGAAGTCGAAGCGACGCGGTCGCTCGCGTGCGGAGAAGCGCAACCAGTGGAGCCCGAAGCGACGCGGTCGCCCCTACGCATGCGACGTCCCAACCTATTTTGCCTGCGCACCTCGCCTGCGTCAACGAAGTCTCCGCCCCTGCAGGCCAGCTGCGACTCCGCCTATGGACCCCGGCTCCGAGTCCGCGCAGCTATGATCGAGACCGACGCCCCAATAGCGCCCCGCCGCGCCTCCGCCTTCCGTGAAGCCTTCGTCCCACCGGAACGGCTCCGGCTCCGCCCTCGATGACATCTTCACCTCACCAGGGCAACCCCGGGTCTGCCTTCGGCTCTGGCACTTCGACACGTAACTGCGCATCGGCAAGCCGCGTCAGAGGGCGCCCCTCCTGCTTCGGTGGCCTGGGACAACCTTGGCACTCGCTGCACATCATATCTCTTCACTCTTAACACAACCGTTTTCGCACCCTAATGTGTCACACGTCTTCCTATGGATGCTAGGTTGCAGAGAGCGCTTGCGCAGCAGGACGGACGGAGGGTGTTCACACCAATCGCCGCAAAGCCAGCCACCGGACAGAGGCACGCGCTCGCGGATGCAAGGGATGGCCCTAAGCTCGGAGGACGTCACGGAGGGACCCACGCTGTCCTGCCGACCGAAGTCCAGCGGTCCACCCCCTTCGCACGAGGGGCGCAAGTCTTTCTACCAGTTCAAGAATGTACCTTCTTCCGTCCACAAGCATGCACAGAGCGCCTTAACCGACGCCAACCCTACCGCATGCTCGTGAGCGGAAGAGGAATATTCTTGACACAAGCCGTCCCAGCAATACTTCAACACACCGCTACGGCCATATATATAGCCGCTTTTGGGAAGTGCAACCGGCGGGAGCCCAACCGACGCGGCCGTCCACGCGCGCCCAACCACCGGGCGTTCGGACCGACGCAGCCGCCCATGCGTGTGGCGCTCTACCTTCCTGTGCCTGCCTGCCTGTTCCGCGTCGACGAGCTCCCCGCCTCCGCAGAACAACTGCGACCTCGCCTGCGACCACCCGGTGCTGAGTTCACTTTTTGAGCCGGCACAGGACTTCGACATCGACTCTGCGTGCGGTCCCGCGCCTCCGACTCCGCGGAGCCACATGGGCCACATGTGCCAAATCATCTTCGCCCACAATCACACAAGCTCACAGGCCGCGGGGACGGAGGGGGCCAAAGAGCTCAGCAACATGACTTCGGCCTGTGAAGCCCTTCACCATGAGAGGCTCCTGTTGTAGGGGAGGCCCCCACCTAAACTCAGCTAGCTTGTTAGAAGGTTGTAAACCCAAGGTAGGCGTGTACAATGACATAGTTGCCCCTGGAATGACACTCGGTGTAAGGGTACAATTGTAAAGACGCTCCTTACGAGAGTATGCATATATATCACGTCAGCCTTTGGGAAAGATCCAAGAGGACATTGCTCACCTAACTCTCCACTACCATACCTCTCTATTTGTTTGGTCTGTAGCCACAACAGTGGTAATACAAAGGAACATTTCCATGTAGCAAAATAATATAATCTCACAATATAAATGTAATTATTTCAACCAGGAATTCACTAAATATGGGGGCATGGTATATTTATTATTGTGTGTGAGACATTCATGGAAGCTCCTGCCAAATTATTTTTTGGTTTCATTTTTATTCTATTGTCAAATTCTTGAAATCTCTTTGTATAAGCTGGCCAACAATGTCTGTTAAAGAACAGGGCAACATCTCAAATTGTATATGTAAGCAAGGAGGGGCAATATTTCTACACGTAAGCATGGCGTTGTTACTTTAGGGTGTCCCAATAATTACACGCATGTGCTTGCATAGTGTGAGAAACACAATAGGACTCATGTGTTGCCTTTAGTTGAAACAATAACAAATCACTATTCATACATAATTTGCCTTTTTTATATCTTGGAAATGAGGTTGAGTTTAATCCTGAAATTTCGTATGGTTAAAGAACACTCCCTCCCCTACATATAATATTTGTTTCAAAATTTTAGAAAACATCGAAGACATGGTTTTCACGAGTTTCCAACCTTTAGATGGTTTTTACGGGATATGTCCATTTCTCTTTTAAACCACTTGATATTCTTTAAATAAACCAATTTGCAGTAGAGCAAATCTAAGCCTCCGAAATTATGGCCCACCAAATAAAGGGTTGGATGTTTTTCTCTTTTTTTGTGAGAATGTCTAACATATTTTTGGTTTTTCTTAGCAACTGTAAGTGAAATCGCAGACTAGCTACAGTATTCCAAAGGAAAGGAATTGGTGTTTCCTTTATTCCAAATGGGCAAAATATAGTCATTCGATAGGAACAGGGATTCCTATACTTTTCCTCCAAAATTCCTCCCAAACGGGTCTAAATGATTTTTTGAGTTAAATAATTTAAACTATTTGTCACTGACTTTTGTTATATAATATATATGTTTTTTTAAAAAAAATTCCCTCATTGTTTCTCAACATAGGATGATCTAGGTAGAATACCGTGATGTACTACTGTTTTGAGATTTTTTTGGTACATTTCTTTTGGTGCTGAAAAATTTCTGATAACAGCACTGTGTCTCTATAGAGGGTGCTCTCTAGTAGCATTTGCGATGTGCCAACCGATTTTTCAGCAAATCAGTGAAGTCGACAATATGTAAACTTGAACGAAAGTCAATCCTAAACAAAATGTCGATGCAAAGCAATAACGAGCAGGAACGAAATCTCAAAACAGGGGATAGGTGTAACTCACAGATCGATCAACACGTCGATGCGAAGCAATATGATCAAAGTTGAATTATGACAGTAGGATTGTACTAGCTACGACATACTCCTAAGGTTCAAGGAAAGTAAATGCAAAAAAGTAGTAAAGGTTGGCATGTGCACGTTTTTCCATTAAAAAGTACAAGGTATTAATATTCTAAAATAGTCGGCTCAATCTTGGATTGTGTTTCAAGTCTCCCTCTTCATGTCGGCTCAACCGTTTCTTGGATGGAGTCCCTATCTGTCTTCAAATTTCCTTGTTTTCAATCTCCTGTCGATGACTTCCATCTTTGCATCTACCTTTCTTTAGCCAGCATCTTCTAGAAGCTTCTTAATGTGGCTGATGCATGATGTTGATTTCTAACAAATCCTGATCTTTCCTTATAATTATGTCAAATACCAAAAATACTTTTACCGACTACTTTGCCTGCCAAAATCTAACGGTAGCAATTTCTAATGCAGATTGTGCCCAAACTTAATGAGTGTACCTACACCCAGGTTTAGCTAGTACTTTAGTGTATAAATGACATGCATCAAGCGGATAGGAGCTACAGATAATGCAAGCAGATCAATGCACTGCCTGTAGGAATGAAATGGCAACAGAGGTGAGGTGAATAGTGTCTTCAAATTTTTCTCTAAGTATTCACCAATTCTGCACTCCGATAGCTATAGAGCTATGAAGATTAGGATGGAAAGTCAACACAAAAGCTATCAAATCAAAAACCCAAACCAGCCTAAAACAATCGGGTGAACAGTGATTTCAATTCGGTGAATAGTAAAAATAACACTATTTTAAATCCAAAAATCCGTAAAACTTTTGATCCGTGGAATCAAAAGACTTGAAACTTGAACCAAGACTAGATCATGATCTTAAGAACCTATCCCACCAAAAAAACTTAAAAGATCTTAAGATAATAAAGATCTTTTATTTCGTTAAGATCTATCACACTAAAAACAGACCAAAACCTAAGGTTGAAGTAACTCTCAAACCAAAACACCAAATCACTTGAAATTTGTAATACACCTTTTTTAGGATGTCAGAAAACTATTCTAATCAACGATTAAGAAAATCAGTGCCAAAGTTATAACATTTTTCCATTTGAAAGAATGTTGCACCAAAACCTTTAAAAATGGTGAATATGACTTGCTTGTGGGTGAATAATTGCCGAGATCGCTCTAAATATATTGCTACATGTCACAACAAGCTAGAACACCTAAGAAAACAAGGCAAAAACAACTGGATCAAGAAATCACTCGGAGAGGCTAAATTAAGCGAAAACCAGGCAATTTCAAGAACTTGTAAAATCTGATGTCTAGATGGATAGGGATTGATCTCCTGGGTCATCTCCATCATTTACACATTCTTGGCATGAAGAAAAATCAAAAAAAAAAGAAGAGTAGAGAAGAGATCAAAACCAACAAGATCAAGAACAAGTCAACTAAAACAAGGAAGATGAATGATAGATGAACAAAGTTGATATATTACCTCTCAAATCCTAACTGTAGAACACTTGGTTTCAATGAGTAAAGTTTAGATGGTTTGCAATAAGAATAGGCTTGTAGCTCAACGTTTTTCTCTAGTAAAAGGTTTAAACTTTAAAGATACATTTGCTCCTATAGCTAGATTAGAAGCCATTCGTGTATCACTCCACGTCCAGACCTCATCGTGGATCGTGACAAATCACTTAAAAACGTGACACCAACTAAAATATAAACCAGTACCAGAGGAAACACAAATGGACATTGTGACATGCCAAATTTTAATTACTTCACTAAAATTATTTTCTGAAATTAAAGAAAATGTTTTATGGATTTTCTGAAGCCCAAACTTAATTTTGTGTGAAATGAAAAACAAAAATTGTTTTAAAATATTTCATTTGGGCTCCAAATGATCTAGTTCAATTCTGTCGACTTTTATTTAATAGTTAACCTTATTTGGTATTTTTTTAGCCCATTTATTTTTTTTCAAATTTTCTAAAATGAAAAATCAAATTAAAATCCAAAACTTCATTCAAGCCAAATTCCTTCCCAGTCCGTGACCCTTTTCATTTCTTCCAACTTCATTCATCAGCCATGCCCACTTGTTGCCCTTTTTCTTTCTCCCCACCAAACCGGCCCATCCGACCCATCAGCCATGCGCAGCCCGCCCCCTTCCCTCTCTACCTCTCACTGCCAAGCGGGGCTTGCCTGTCGGAGCCATCTTCCACCATGTCATCTTCTTCCTCACGGTCGATCCACTTTCGCCATTTTCTCCGCCGTGGTTCTCAAGCTGGAAAAGACCGTGCCACTACCCCGTCGAAGTAAACCTCCAGATTTGTTTCCTTTCTTCACCCACACGATGCGCACCCAGCCATCTTCCATCCTCACCCCCCCCCCCTCCAGATCTGTACGACGAAGAATGCACAGAGGATCTAAAGTCGTTACTCCTAGTGGTGGAATATGCTAGTCGCATCCCTGCCTGTAAGCCTAAGGAAGGCCCGGATAGGTAACTCAGTTGACAAGAAACAAACAAAAACTGTACTTGTTTGTGCTAGCTGTTAAGGTACGTACCAAATGTCGTCCTGCACTCCCATCAGCAGGCCCATCTCCTCCCTCGCGGCCGACGAGGCGACGCCCAGCGCGCCGCCCACCAGCGTCGTCGCCATGCCCAATGCGGTCTCCGCCATGGCCCCTCTCTACCTGCTCTCCTTCCTTTATCTCTCGTCTGTGTGATGTATGTTTATGTCTACGAATGCTTTCTGCCTGCGAGTGTGTAGATGATGCAGGCCCGCGGCACTCAGCACTCAGCAGCCCAGTGGAAACCTATATGTACATGGAACCCTGGAAACCACCGTCAGATCTACATTTTGCAAACAACACCCCGCATCCACAAACATTCTTCCAGAGAACACCCCACCTCCCTTCCAATCCATTCCTGGAATCTGAGGGTGAGGCGAGCATGGTGCGGCGTTTGGATTTCAATGATGTACAATCTGATGCGGAGTCAATTGCGCAAGTCGTTTCTACTCCGAGAAATACACGTAGGACACCTCAAAAACCATTCAGCGTCGCTTTTTTTTGTGTAAGGACAAATGTGCGACCAATTTTTATGTGAAATTGGCCTACATATATCCCATGTTAAGTGACGACATTTATTGTGCACATTACAGGGCTCATCTTGTACTCCGGTGTGTGATGATGCCATTAAACCAGCCATAGGGATGGCTTTTGAGGAATTGTGCTCAGCGAATGAGTTCTACGAAGGCTATGCTCATCATGTTGGGTTTTCAGTCCGCATCGCTCAACACAAGGCCGTCGATGGTGTGCTGTTGTACAAACGCTTCGTTCGCTCAAATGAAGGATTCCGTGGTGTTGGACATGGAGAAGAAGCAGGTTCAACACAAGTGGACAACATCACTAGGAGCTGCAGCAGCATACCTGATCTTCTTTATGTATTTTGCAAGAAGTCTAAATTGTTTTTGTTCAGGTAGTGCGATACTATGTCGGAATTATTCATCATATACCCTCCCCTTAGATTGAAATTCAGGATTTATTTATGTCGCGTACTGCTGTGCTAAATTATTTATGTTTCATGTATTGGAAACCTCCTTCGAAACTTACGCAATAGAACCTTCAATAGAATTTTGAGTCTTTTATCGGCCAAAACCGTACAGAAGTTTTCTTACTCTATACTCTCTATCACGATTTCTCTATCAAGTGTTATTATTTATCAGCCGATGCCAAAAACCACCAATCGTAACCCAAAAGAACAGGTTGAACATTGCAGGAATGATCATATACTAATCATATATTCATGTACTAGTAAGGTTGTTAGCGACAAGTTAGTCGGCAGCTGCTGTTCTTGTGCTTTTATCTTCCAAAAATTATATGTACAATACTACAATGATCGACTTATCTTCCAAAAATTGATGCCCATCACAGAGCATGAAAGCCTGAACATCATATATCCAAGGACCATGTACAAGTTGATACTATGTATACGATTCCAGAAGAGGGGGATAAAAATTAAAAAAAAAAAAAGAGCTTCATTTTGGTATTGCAGGAACACTTTATGATCTAACGATTGTGGTTAAATTGTCGCAATACTTTGCATTGGACCAAATTTGGAGAATGAAACAGCCACCTGCACCAAGGAACAAGTTAAGCATCATTAGCGCCTCGATGCAACTGGTACAGATGGCAGAATTTACAACTCCCAATCATCAAATCCTGACCTCGAGATCAATTGGCGCCCCAATGATTGTATTTAGTGTACCAAAAAACTGACCTTGAGGGCAATGTCGCCGGAGCTTGGGAGCCATGGCGAGGCCGTCGTCCATGGCCACAGAAAAACTGGTGGCCATAACAGAGGATGGAGACCCTTCCTACCGCTTCCACCGCGTCTAGCTTCGGCGCCCCGCCGCATCGCGTCTCCATGGATGAATGGCCATGTTCTCGATCCCATCCACCAGCACAAATGCCAACATGCTCCTCACCCCCAACGACGCCGCCGTCGTCGCCATCGCGCCGCCAAACCCTAGGGTGTGGACGAGCGCCTCACATCTCGATTTGGGCTGGGACATTTTGGGGGTGATTGGGGGGATTTTTGGGGAGACACCATTAGTTAACTAATCCTTCCTCAAAACACCATTAGTTAGTAGAGCATCCAGGAAACAACATCTATTATCCTGACAATCATCCTCTAAATGCCATTATCTCTAATTGCTCTGGTATCTTTTTCTTTTTGGAATTACTTCACTTTTCCTTGACTGATTTGCCCCTCCTGATCTTTTCGCTTTCTTTCCAAAAAGGCCGCAGGACATCCTGACGCCGCTTCAACTGCTTGGATCTAATTCAGACCTAGAAATAAAAATATGAATGAAATTAGCATAACAATCTCAGTCAAAAAATCCAAATACAAAATCCCAAAACAAATTTACCTTCCTGCGAATCTCTGGTTGCTACCCACGTCATCCATGGTCGGGCGACGGAGCCGCTGCACACATCGGGCGACGGAGCCGCTGCACGCGTCGGCCGTCGGTGCCTCGCGCGGCGTCGCCGATTGCGCCGTCGCCGATTGCGCCGTCGCCGCCTGGCCTGACGAAGCGGCCACGTAGAAGAGATGGTCGACTGGTGCGAATTAGCTAGGCAGTTGAAGCGGCGTCAGGATGTCCTGCGGCCTTTTTGGAAAGAAAGCGAAAAGATTAGGAGGGGCAAATCAGTCAAGGAAAAGTGAAGTAATTCCAAAAAGAAAAAGATACCAGAGCAATTAGAGATAATGGCATTTAGAGGATGATTATCAGGATAATAGATGTTGTTTCCTGGATGCTCTACTAACTAATGATGTTTTGAGGAAGAATTAGTTAACTAATGGTGTCTCCCCAAAAATCCCGGTGATTGGGGGGAGGAGGTTTCAAGAGTGTGTTATGTGCAAATGTGCCGGCAGCAGGCGGGATGCTTTTTGCAAAATGTTTCTGAGCTGACAGCGTTTGCTCTCGCCCGTACATCCAAAGGTCCCTCCAGTTATGTAGACATGTGCTTCTACTGGAGTACTTGGCCAGCCCATTTATATCTGTCGGCAAATGATTGTGACTCTTGTGCGTGCCAGGTCAGCGGGCTAGTGCGCCAGGGTTTAGGAGGCCCCTCCATTATTCATCAAAGATCTAGCGATCGGCTGCACCCGTCATCTCCATCACTCCCTGGTCCCCAGCCCATTAGCCCACGGCCAACCAACCAAACCCTAGTGCTCTCTCTCTCTCTCTCTCTCGTATCAAGCAGGGAGAAGGGCGGTTTGAACGGTCATGGCCGGTAGGCAGCGTCGGGCGCCGAGGATGGGTGGGTTGGACGTTTTGGGCAGCGGCTGCGTCTACAAGTAGTCAAGTACCAACAACGGCCTCGGCCGGTGAGCGACGGCCGATGCTGCGGACAGGTAGTTGCCGCCTTGCCGGACACCGGCTGGGAAGAACCGAAGAAGGCAACAAGTCCACCCTCCAGTTGGATGATTGCTTTGTTACATTCATTTAGCGTGAGTTTTATTTCGCAAGTTAGTGATGATGATATAACCAACCGCTTTTGAGGCATGATAGAACCGTGTGAAGTTGTAATTTTTTGTAGAATATTTGTGATTTTTGTTGTAATCTAAATAATACATGTAACTTGTTATATTTGAACAATTGAACTTTCATAGCATGTACTCTGAACGTTCACGTTTCTGCCCCTATCGTTGAAATCCTAGATCTACACTGATTTTAGGCTCGTGGGTTGTATTAATTGGTTGATTTCAACAGTACAAACTACCAACTATGGATCTGAGTAGATGGACTGAACTTTTTTTTGGAATACACAAGAGCTCTACGTATCATTTCATGTATTCCATTGAAAGGTAGAAAGAGAGATACAAGCTCTACCGTGTAGACAACCGACTAAACTCGAAAGCCTATCACTACTATAAAAAGGCTTATATTACACGTCTCATATAGACGGTTCACCAAAACCATCAATGTTAAATGCAATAACAAACGATTTAAATTTAGAAACCATCTATGCTGCTGCTGGCGTTAAAAACCGTCTATAAAGAGATAATATCACAGACGATTCATGATGAGCACCATCTATGAAGTATCACAGACGGTTCTTATTAAGAATTATCTGTGATATTTAGTAATATCACAGACGGTTTTTTTATTTAAATCATCTGTGATGCTTCACAGACTATTTGTATTACAAACCATCTGTGATGATGAAGTTATCACATAAGGTTTGTATTAAAAATCATCTGTGATATGTTTTCCGTCTCGCAATCTCCTAAAATTTCATAATCTCCCGCCTGAGTCTGAATATGATTCCGTTATGAGACACCTTCAGTAAAACGGATATAACTTTTGCATACAGTGTCTGTTTTTTGACGTTTTTGTACTCGTTGGAAAGCTAATAACGAGCCCGATCCAAAAAAAATGATGCTTGTGCTAGTTGCCCTCTAAGACCTCCAAAATCAGCCATCTTTAGCCTCAAATTTGTGTCGCAAGTTTTCAGTTTTTGTTTTTGCCAAAAACATTTTGATCTTCCCTTTAGAATTTAGGGCTCGCCTCAACTGCAAAGTTGTAGTTCTCATCGAAACCTTTTAAACGAGCATATATAAGCTATATAAAACTTTGCTATTTTATCTTTTAAGACTAGTTGTTTACATTGCACCGATATATATATATATTATCTTTGATAATTATGTATCATAGACAGTTTGTGATAATTATATGTCACAAACGGTTTGTGATTCAAACCATCTGTGATAATTATGTTCCTAATCGTTGGGCTCATTGATCCTCCCCAACCCAATCCCAGCCAATAAAAACCCACCAACCCGCACCCCACGGATCGTAGCTCCATCTCTCCGTCCCCGCACCCATTCTGCCAAAAACATTTCCCCTCCCGTCTCTCCTGCCCCTATAAATACTCACCCAAACTCATCCCCTACTATACTCAAAATCTCTCCAACCTCCTCACCATCCTCCTCCTCGACCTTGACCCTGATGGCCCTTACGAAGTAGATGGCACATGAACATTATATGTTGCATGTATCTTACTTGTCGTGGAAGGATGGCAATAAAAATCCCTTTAGATGTTGTTCTACTCTTTTCAAATTGTAGGGTTCATATCCTTTGATACTACGGCATCAGACATGGTGAGGAGTAGCCTTTAGATGCAAAATTTCTTTAAAACGTTTCTATTCTCTTATGCACTTTGTGCTTATATTCAGATTCTGTTTTCTTATCATCAAGTTACAAAGGGAGTGGAGTCTGTCCCCGTGTACCTCTGGCCATTTAGGATTATCAAAGAACACAATCTGTAAGAGGCTTGCTTATCTGTTCCTACACTTGCGCTATGTTTTGCCATGAACATTATATGCGCGTTTTGTTTCTATCAGTTGTGTTGTGCAAGGACTACACATGTGAGGTTTCAGTTCCACATATGAATATTTCTGCTTCCGTGACGCCGTCCATAGGCACGATCCTCTTTTTGACATATTGCATATTGTTCAAAGTTCATTGGTGTTGCTGAACAGTTGTTTCCTCAGAGCAAATATTACACTACTACAGAAATTATCATCACAGACGGTTCAAAAACATCATCGCAGATGGTTTTCCGAACCGTCTGAATTTATGGATCAGTGATAATCGAATGTTATCACAGACGGTTTGTGAGCCGTCTGTGATAAATACAATACAGACGGTTTGTAACTAGAACCGTCTGTGAAAAATACTATCACAGACAGTTCTAAACAAAAACTATCTGTGATACTTACACATCATAGATGGTTCTCATCAAGAACCATCTGTGATTGCATTTAACACTGATGGTTTTTATGAATTGTCTGTGATGAGATGTCTAATATAAACTTTTTTATAGTAGTGTTAGTTCTTCGTAGTGTTGACCTATGTATTGATTATTTTTAGATAATATTATGGCAATGTTGTACATGTAGCCTACAAAACATCACAGTTTGTTTTTACAATCTATACTTGCAATTGAAGAGAATTATACGATATGCAGGCTTGCAGGGTCTCCTTGGCCTCCCATTACAGTGGCTACTATGGAAGTAAAATATGTTCTTTTCAGTTATGGTTGATAGTTTTTAGTTCTAGTGTGAGTACTTATGCGAACAAACCGAATATCAATAAGCCGATTTGAAAATATTGTCTCGAAAAGTCGCTTTCGAAAAAGCAGTGAAGAAATCGTTCTATTTATTTTTTAGAAAAAAATTATAAGCTGAAAAAAATAGGACCATATGTTTTTTCTGAATTATGCTTCTGTTACTTCGTCGCATCAAAGCTGGCCGTGCGCAGCATAGCACGTGAAACCTATCTAGTTTAAACTAAATCCCAAAAAATTCCAAAGCAATCCCCTGGTCCAAAGACGCCTCAAATAGTATTTATTTTATTGAACAAAAATAACAAAGCCACGATTTTTTTTTTGGAGAGGAACCCTAGTCGTCGGCGCAACTCCATCAGTCCTCCGTATCTCTCACCTCTTTTGGCGTTCTTGATGGCATTGAGTGGGTGGAGGTCCCGTTGATTTTTTTCATAAGTAACTTTAGATTTTTTTTTAGTTTTTTCTGTTTTCCTTTCTA
Source organism: Melocanna baccifera (assembly GCA_036346265.1). NCBI lineage: Eukaryota > Viridiplantae > Streptophyta > Magnoliopsida > Poales > Poaceae > Melocanna > Melocanna baccifera. The sequence goes on along the minus strand of CM070692.1, from coordinate 20,743,060 downwards.
TGATAAATGTGTTCTTCTGTGAGTTTTTAGCCGAATTTTATTTACCCACGATGAGTTTTATTGGATCGACTCACCTAGATGACAATAGCAATCCTTCGCCAAAAATTGACACCGGGTTGAAATGGGTGCAAATAAATCACCTATGATTTTCTTCCGACAAATAACATCACTATCGAGGTATAAGCCCGACACATCAATAGAGATCATCAATAATCTACTTTCCATTACCATGTTTATCGGCAATCTAAGACACAATTGCGAGATATGAAGTCAATGACAACGAAGTTAAAGAAATCCAACACATTCATTCACCCAAAACTAGATGGTATATGTTATTTGTCTATAATCTTCAATGTAAAGTTGGATTCTTATGTACTTGCTCATTGAGTTAGAGCATGTACAATAGTATAGACGTTAGTTATATATAATATACATCTATATCATCTATAAATAGGACTAAAGATAATTCATACAATAGATTGTCTGTAATATCCTCACATAATTAATGAGTTGTGTATATAGTTGTCTATATAATGGTATAGATAGTAGAAATCATCTATAAAACTATCTATTAATACTAGATAATATTTTTCTCTCTCCTCTATATCACCCAAAACCCAAAACCCTATGCGATTTAAACAACTATGGATGAGGCCTATAGATTTCGATTTCATTCAGCCCAGGAACAAAAGATTGGAACCCAGATCCGTTTGTCCAAACTAATCTTACGGCCCACAAGTACTACAGCTCTATCCAATTGCACTGGGTCGCCTCGTTCAACGCCCATTCCTGCAGCCCTCAAATTCCTCGACCTCCCCGTTAGACCAAACCGCCGCGCACCAAAAAAAACTCTCTGACCAAGTCGCGCGTGCGCGCCGACGATCGCACGCCGTCCAAACCTTCGCGCCGGCATCATCAACGGCTTCCATGGCCGCCACGTCTCGTCGCGGAACCGCTCGCGTCCCCTCACGCACGCAGCCCACTTAGCCTCGTCTACCGGCGCCACTCCCTCGCTCCTCGTCTCCCCTATATAAACTCCTCCCGCGGAGAGATCACAAGAGAGATTACCGATCGCAAAAAAAGATTACCACACTACTTCTTCCTCACAAACACGAGCGCTAATAGCTAGTGGTGGTACGTTCCAGCATCGATCGAGCGATGGCCGGCGTCCTGTTCTCGGCAGTTGCTTGCATCCTTCTCGCCGGCGTCGTTGTCTCTGCGTCGGCGGCGCCGCACGTGTTCACCGTCGGCGGCGATGCTAGGGGGTGGAGGCAGCCGACGGCCAACGAGGAGACGTACAACCACTGGGCCACCAGGAACCGCTTCCACGTCGGGGATTTCCTGTGTAAGCACACGCGCGCGTCGCATTGCAAAGCATAGTACCATCCATATGTACTGTAGTGAGATACTGAGATGTGACATGCGTGTCAGCGCGTGTATATGACGGAAACGTACGTAATTTTCGTAGATTTCAAGTACGCCAAGAACGACTCGGTGCTGGTGGTGTCGCGCGACGACTACAAGCTCTGCAGCGCGGACAGACCGGCCCTGCGGTTCGACGGCGGCGAGACGAGGTTCCGGTTCGAGCGGAACGGCTTCTTCTACTTCACCAGCGGCGCACCGGGCCACTGCGACGCCGGGCAGAGGATGACCGTGCGCGTCATGGCGCAGCACGACGGGAAGGACGGCGGCGGCGCCCCGTCGAGGGCGCCCGCGATGTCTCCCGGTGACGACGACGGCGGGTCGTTCAACTCGGGCTCCGGCTCCGGCTCCGGCTCGACGCCTGGGTCCAGCGCCGGCTTGGGATCGGTGCCGGCGCTGCGGGGTACGACCAGCGGCGCCGCGTCCATGCACGCGGCGTCGTTTGGTTGCTATCACGTCGCTGGAGCTGTTCTGGGCGCTGCCATGCTGATATTGGCATGAGATGCATGTATGTTGTTGGTAATTCATGGTAGACACGTCGCAGATGCAGCACTAGGTTTGAGTTGGTAGAGGGTTTAGAATTACCGCACTAGTTTGTTCAGTCGATCTGTTGTTAATTTAATTATCATCGTGTTAGGTTAACTCAATGTGCTGTGTTAGGGATGTTAGCTACAGTCGTGGTGTAATTTGTTGGTCTCTTAGAAATACATCTCGCAGTGGCCTTTCTGGCTTTCTTACCGTGAGGATCTGCAGTTTGCAGCTGTCTCCTTAGTCCTTTTACGTAAACTGGCAATCCGCCTTCGCGGCCGTTGTGGAAAGCTTCCTTTCTATTCACCGTCTCCGTCCGCCGCCGCTTCCCTTCCCGCCGCATCATTCACCAATGGCCTCGCGGCTCCGGCTGGACGGCACGGACCCACATCCCAACTGTAAAGACCCAACCCTCTGTCCCGGCGAGGCGACGGGGCCGCGGCGGAAGGTGACGGACCTGGGTGGCGGCAGCGAGGTGGTGCACGTCCCGCGGTTCGTGGTGCGGGAGATGGCATGGGAGTGGTTCGACTACCTCGACAAGCGCATCCCGTGGACGCGCCCCCACCATCCGCGTCTTCGGCCGCTCCGACGTCCAGGTCGGCGCCATCTCCATCTCCCATTGCCCATTTCTTGCGCCGCTTTCGGTTAAGCTTGGGGGGCTCCTGGCGTTAACATTGTTGGATTCTAATTCTTGTGCGCAATGTGGTAGCTCTGCTGTTATTAGGGTAAAACTAGCTTCTAATACATTGTTGGATTCTAATTCTTGTGCGCAATTTGGTAGCTCTGCTGTTATAAGTAAAATTAAGTGCTAATCTTTGTAAGAGAAGTTCTTTGGTCTATTGCACGATTGGTGTTTACTGGAGGAAAAATCTGATCTTGCGATGGTGGGTTCGATCATCGGAGTGGTTCGGCACTTCAGCAGTGGTCGATGCTTTCGGTAGGGAACGTGCGTTGTGGGGCAAGCAAATACAATATGCAATGGTGGGTTTAGCTGTAACAAAACTGATTATGTAAGTCGATCAAGGTTGTTGCCATGCGGCGTTTGTGCTATCTGAGTGTGTCTTTGTGGTTTAGGACTTGCAAATTTATTTCAGAGAATTACTGTGTACACCGACTGCGGTTCATGTAGACTGGATTTACACTGAAAGGAGAATTAGACTATGGGTAATTGGCATAGCAAAGCAGAGTCAGCAAAAATATCAGGAAATGGCATCGTGCAAGTAATCCATTGTCATATGTTAGTTCATCAGATCAAAATTCACCATTGGTTTGTCTACGTGGAATTGTTGGTTCGTTTAGTTTTGACAGCTGACGAGAAGTGTAGGATGGCCATCTAATTTGCTTGCCAGAATGGAACTTGTGGGCAGCAATAAACAGATACCAAATTCTAGTAGCTCTGACAAGCAACGTTGGCTAACTATTGTTGGTGGATTGGTGCCACTGTAAGTCTGTGACAAAGTTTCCGATGTGTTATGTCTCTAGAGCTACTAGTCCCATTAGCTCTGTAATGCTATTCTCATTTAATGACAAGAGTCAAATTGATAATTTAACACTTGTGAAAGCTTCTAACCCAATTATCTGATCCTCTTACTATTCTACAGCCTAGAGATACATGCTATGTCGCATATGAAGGGCTAACAGATTTGAAGTATAGCGGTCATCAGCCTCAGGCACATTCTTGGGATGAATTCCCCGTGCTCAAGGATATCTTGAAAGCGGTAAAAGCCGTGCCAAAGTGATTCTTTACATTGCTATATGTAATCGGCAGAAACTAGTTGGCTATAATATTTGAAAACTATCCAGTAGTTTGCATTTCTCGACGATTCATCATTTCTAGTGCTTTGCTGATTCATATATGTTCCTTAGGTTCATGAAGCCCTCCCAGGGAGCTATTTTAACAGCTTGCTCCTGAATAGATACAAGACAGGTTCAGATTATGTTTCATGGCATGCAGATGATGAGCCACTCTATGGACCTACTTTGGAGCAGGGGAAATTATATTGGAGAGCAGCGATATGACTGGTAACGACCGGTTACTGGAAATTTCGGAATTTTTCGGCCGGAATTTTTTAATTGAATTTTGTTTTTGTTTTTGTTTTTTTTATTTTTTAGATGAATTTTGTTAAATCCGAAATTTTTTGTCTGATATAAAATTTTATCAGTTCCTACCGATAAGGCCGGTAACCGCCAGTTACCAGCGAAATTTCGCCGATACAATTTTCCCTGCTCCGGAGATAGCATCTGTCACATTTGGATGCGATTGCGAGTTCTTACTAAGGAAGAAGCCTCTACCAAATCACTCCGTATGCAACACACTGACTCAAAAAAGTTCTTACTATGGACCATCGCAGCATCAAAATTGATTCATGTTAGTCATCTACCAGCTGCTACTGGATCTGGAGAAGTTGCTCGAAAGCGGCTCAAGGTCAGCGCCCCTCAGCAGCATTCTTTTCTTCTGAAGCATGTTTCATTGCTCGTGATGAGAGCCTACACAGCAGGACTGGCAACGCTCGATGCCTAGGTGTGCAAAAGCGACCTCACCTAGGATCAATCTGACTTTCCGACGTGTGCTAGCATAAACATGTCCTGTTGCAGTGATGTTTACTTGTTGCTTGAGGCCACCCAATATCCTGCCCCTAAAGTTTTATGGTCATGTAAATGTATCACGCACATTTTGCTTGGGGATTAGATGCGTGTATCATGTTCTAAGGGTCCCTAAAGCTGTGTGGTCATGTAAATGCATGACACACATTTTGCTTGGGGACTAGATGTGTGTATCATGTTCTAAGGGTGGGTTGCATCTGAGAAATTTAAACTCTAAACTACATCTCAAAAAAAAAAAGTTTGACATGTATGACCAAATTGTATTTTTCTAAGCCCCCTAGGCATCTAATGTTTGTTAATAATCCTACCAACCTTGCTGCAGTGTATTGATTAGAATTGCATACATGTGAAAATTGAATCAAGCTGTAAAATGGATCGAGCTTTGTGTGCGTGCAATGTTTGAGGCTTCTACGCAGATTCGGCTAGGGGGTGGCAACCTGACCATATTCTGGTCCGATCGCTGGTTGGATGGCCATACAATTCAAGACCTTGCCCCTGCTCCTGCTCTTCTTTCGACGATCTAGAGAAGAAACACGCAGAGGACTGTGAGGGAAGCTCTCACCGACACAAGATGGATCAAAGATGTTCAAGGGGGGCTTACTGCCCAGGTTCTCGTCGAATACATCAGACTTTGGTGGTGTCTTCAAAGTGTCCAGCTGCAGCCCGGAATTGAGGATCAATTTTTTATTTTATTTTTTTTTTTGGAAATGGACCTCATCACCTCAGTACTCCGCAGAGTCTGCATATCAAGCCTTCTTCAGTGGCTTGGAATTTTTCCCAGGTGGCGAGACACTGGAAGGCGTGGACACCAGCAAGTGCAAGTTCTTTCTGCGGCTTTCGCTGCAGCGCAAAATTTGGACCGCAGACAGATTACGGCGCCGGAGATTGTCATCGAATCATGGTTCCTGCCCATTCTGTCAGGACGTGCAGGAAACTGCAGAGCATTTGTTCACCGGCTGTGTTCAAATCGAGATCATCTGGCGATCGATGCTGACTGCAAACCAGGCCGCCGATCCAGGAGGGACTGGCAGATTGGTGGCTATAGGCGCGTACCAGGTTTGGGCAAACAAGCAAGGGCTTCGACTCATTGGTAATCCTGGTCGTATGGTGCCATCTCGAGGGAGACGCCCTAGTTCTCGACGGCAAGGTAGCAAGCACCCAGCAATTCATCCAAACAATGCTGGCGGAAGGCGGGCTTCGGCAGGTGCGCGAGGTGTAGCAGAAGTGGATCATGCAGAGGCAAGACTAACGCAACAAAAGACTGGAAACCACATGTCAGTGAGATATGAGTGACAAATACTCAAATACACATCTTCTGCAGTGGCAAATACTCAAATCCCCCCATAACATTCTGTCCAGGGACAGCAATGGGGCTACTCCCCACGGGGATGCCCTCTCAAGGATTGCCACTAAACATAATGTAGGATTTAAGTGTTAACAAGTTCACAAAATAAAAATGAACTTTAAACAGAATCTTCTGTACACGAAACTTCAACAAAATCTTGGGAGTCCAAAAACATGTCAACACATAATCACTATTTCTGCAAAAGAATGCTAACAGATGTCACATAGCCTCTGACCTCCTCAAGGATACGCACCATGAAATTCGGCGGACACAAGGCCATTCTAAGTTGGCAACAAGCTCTAGCATCTAATAACATTACAAGCAAATCCTATTCCACTGCTCTTCTATACTAACCTGTTGCTATTGCAAAGAACATTTTCTACATTACAACTGTCGATTGCAAGGGTCAATTAATGAGATATCCACATTCCCGGCCGACTGCCTGTGAAATCTGCAACCTACGAAAAATAGTCAACTGAGAAAGCAAGCCTACGTTGCTTTTGCCGTGCGTTTTCTCCAGACGCTCTGCACATTCAACACAGAACAATAGAAGAGAATCATAAGATGAAAAGATTAGAAATCCAGTATTGGAGACAGGCTCAGAGCACGGTGATGTGCTTACAAGAGTTTCATTGTCAGATTCCTCCTTGCTGTTCAAACTATGGCCATCAGGCTTTTCCTCCTCTTTCAGCTCCAGACCTTCTTCGAACTCTTTCTCTGGCTTTTCTTTCTCAGCTGAGCTAACTGCTACTTCTTTCTCCTTGTGGCCATCTGGGATAATAGAACAGTCACGAGCTAAGCTCACTTATGAAGAAATGGCATGCATATTATGAACAAACAAACAATGGGGCCATAAAATCAACCCTAACCACCATACCAGATTTTACATCTTTGTCAGAATCTGAGCGAGCAAGAGAACTGGATGAATCTGAATCATTAACGCCACCGTCACTGGTAGCTTCAACAGACACTTTACCTTCTGCCGTCTTTCTACGTTTGTTTTTTGCCAGCCCTTGTGGCTTGCTTTTCCTCTTCGGATGTGAGGGCCTATGAAAGATGGATTAATCAGATGAATTGTGCCGACGTCCTGAAGTCTGATCATTAGATATGGACTTACCTCTTTTTTGACTTCTGTTGGTTAGGCGGAGTTTGCTTGCTGCTGGTAGTTCTCATCTCCTGTGCTCTGCAAGGTGTGATACAGATCAAACATGTAGGGATGACTACAGTAAGGATTAAGTATGAAATATTCAAAGGTCTTCAATATAGCAGAGTTGGATAAGGTGGTAAGCAGAATTAAATTATTGGACGTGAGATATCCTTTTGTCTTGCAAAGCACACATTGAATGAAGAGAGTTATAGGCTGAGTTCGCTTAGGCTTAGGCTTCTGTTGCTACAGTAACTCACCGTTAAACGATGTGTTTTATCAAAGCTGGGTCTACAAGTATATTATAGTACAAGCTGTACCAGCCAAAATCCAAAAACCACAGCCATAAGCCATAAGGCTCAGCCCAAAAGAATCCACCCATAGTAACATTTAGTCTGACTAGAAAACTATAATAACTACCTGTTACATCTGAAAAAAAGTTGGCAAAGTACAATATTTACAGAGAAAAGCAGTACTTTGTTAGGCACCCTCTCAATCATATGATGGTATTAGTATTATCAACTTCTGGGCTAAGTGCAAGATATAGGCTGAAAAGAGTAATTTATCTCAATTTTTAAGTTATTTATTTTTCTTTGATGCTTTGTGCCTCGATCCTGTACTGCATTTTTCCCCATATGTTCGACTACAGTATATCTGAAGTAAAAAAGGAAACTCCGTCTTACCGTCCTTGATTTGTCCCTGGATGATCCTTCTTTTGCTGCTGCATTAATTTAGTGAACTATACTGAATTAATCATCTTCTTCAAGGTTAAAGAGAGACTTTCTAGGAAAGAATTGACAATACTCTACCTTTACTGCTGGATTAATACTTTCAATCATTTTCCACTTTTCTTTAGCCAAGTTAAGCACTTCAACATCTCCGTCGTCGTATAGCACCTATGCAGAGAAGAGTAGTCATATTTAGTATATCCGGTACAGTTACAACTACAAACTCCTACCAATTTGAACTAAAATTATAAATGATACACTGCAGCATTCTGTGATGTTGATTAGTTGATGCTATGGAGAACAAAAAAGTTGCTATTGAGACTTTGCTAGCACCAAGTATTATATATAAACATGTCCAACACAATAACCCTTTTTAGTAACAACAATTCAAAGACAATGTTAGGCAGAACGGGAGGAAGTCAGAACAAATACCCTCAGCCATCTTCATAGAATAGCCAAAAAAGATAAAACGCAAGGCACTCAATTGATTTTCATGCTTGTACTTATAACAATAAAATGAGTCAAACAAAGACATCATATCGATACTAATTAATGCATCATTTGAGGGAACTTACCGTATGTCTTTTCTTTGCTGAATCATAAGATTGCACGACACCTTCATAAAATCTAATAACAAAATACATCCATTAAAATCTAGGCCACCTTCAGAAATAAGATAATGACATATGTTCATTGTTCAGAATTACACAAACTTGAGTACTTACTTCTTATCCAAAGGCCACCAAACTTTTATTCTGTGTCCTACCAAGTCTGCACTGCTTGAGTCATGTGTTGAGCACTGCAAGCATTAATTAACTCTTAGTACAGACGTAGAAGGACTTGAACTTGCACAAAGTAGAATACCATTAGCGCACATATACTTCCCTTCAGGGATGTTAATTTACAATGTTGCGTAAAGCATGTTAATAGGTTGGTGCTACTTACAGAATAAAAGAAAACCATAGAGATTACCTTTGCTAAACCAGAAATCAATTTTGGCTTCTGCCTTTTGAGTGACCCGTTTAGGCTTCCAAATTCAGCAGTTCTTTTAGTACTTTCTGCATCAGCAGACTTCTGGAGGAGTGCAACAAGAATGACAAATCAGAACCTGAACTTCACCCATAGGTCCCATACATACATACCATAGGGATGGAAAGAAATTACCTTTGGACTACTACTCATGACTTCAGTATAGGATTTCTTAGCACCTTTTTTCCCTTTGGATACAGGTGTTTTGGTACTAGTAGGTGATGCTAACAACTCTGTATCATTTGAGTCCTCACACCCTTTCTCCTCCTTCAACTTATTTTCCAAGGAGTTATTGGTTTCATCTGTGCTGACAGAATGCAGTAGAAGCTCATCATTGTTTTTATGGCCTTTCGCTGAGTGTGGTCTACTCTTAGAAACTGATCTTTTGCGTTTTGGTGTCGAAAAATCTACTGGCTTTTCATTGCTCTCTTTCATATCCGTCCGCCACTTCTTTGGTTTGCTCTTTTCCAATTCTCCTAAATTTCCTTGGTTGACCAAGTTTATTTCTCTTACCAATCCCAAGACATCATCATCTTTTCCAGTATTTACTGAACCAGATGGTGCCTTCTGCTTTCTCCCCGTCTTTTTTGCTCCTTGAGATTTAAGAATTTTGACAATTTTCCCTAGAGGAACTTCATTACCAAATTCATCAGTCTGATCTATGAGCATCATATCTTTGGGAGATTCAACCTGGAAGGACACAAAACCCAATAGAAGTCAAGGTCCAGTAGATGATTGTAGCTGAATCATAATATGGACAGCTAAATATGCATTATGTACCTCAGCATCTTTTGCTGTCACAAGAGACTCAAAATGGGCCAGTACATTCTCACATCCCAGCCACATCTGCTCATCACTCTCCTACACAATTTCAGATAAATTATCAATATCAAAAGCCTAAGAAAGATGAAGCAATAAATTCGTTGTTTAGACGAACTATCAGACGATTCTTAAAACAAATGGGTTGCTTAATGCTTTGTCGAGAACATACCACAGAATTTTCATTTTGGTCATTCTGAACTGGCGCATAAAGTTGAGCAGGCAACGGAACCACTTGAATTTCTGATACATTTATCTGATCTTCACATAACCTCTTTGCAATAAGAATACCAAGATCACATATAGCATGCAGAGCCTGCAAACAGCATATCTCATCTTTAATTCATACTTAATATCAAGCAAGCCGATTATGGTACAGCAGCAAAAATATAGAAACAATCAAACAATACACTCAAAACAGCTTCCTACCTTGGTCTTATTTAAATCAACCACGTCGTGAGAACATTTGACACTTCTGAATATAGATAATATTGTTGTGAAGCTCTCCTTTTTCATGCCTGGAACACTATGCTGCAAACCTTCTTCTCCCAGTAGAGTTGAAAGAAGCAGATGCAATCGCCTGGAAAGAGCTTTTTGATAAATATGCGTATGCAAGCAAGCAACAATTTCAGGTAGAAGCAAGAAAAGCAAATTTGGTGTTGATTTCTTTTGTGTCAGAACAGCACAGATTACAAAACAAACTAGAGTCCGCTAAGAGGCCTTACATTAACAGCCATAGGTGCGTCGTTTGAATTGAACCACTTAGCCTAAGACTCTAATTCTTATTAGCAAACACTTGGCTCTAATTAACCTTTACCGTAACAAATTCTTCACATCTCTGAAGGACACTTTAGGGGTTGGCCATTTAACTTTTCAGTTGGATAGTTAGAATGTGAAATTCATTGACAGCAACATTACATTTTATGTACACAATGTAATTAAGATGTGCAAATCCCAAGCAATACTATGAAGAAAATTAGAATGATATAACAATGATAATGAGATAACAATATCATAAGAGCTATTATCAGGTAACAGTAAAATGATAATATATGGGTAAGACAAGCAAATTCATGATAACAAGCAAGAGAATAATATCGTAAGAGCTATTATCAGATACCAGTAAATTGGACCAAATGCTTTGACATCCTCATATTCCTCAATGTCAGGGCATGCAGGATCATGAACAAGGACATTAATCAAATAGGAAATTATATATTCTGGGTAAGCCGTGAGCAAATTCATATCTGCTTGGACAGAAAGTTGACGCATCTTAACTTGTTGGCATATTTGCGCCACCTCAATCAGGTTGTGCTTAAACTAAGAAAGGAAAATAAACAAGAGAAACATGTTAGAATCAACAAAGTAATGAAAATCAATTGGTTATCGTGTTTAGAATATGAACCTCTTCGTACTGTGGGGCACGATAATCATCCATGCCTAACAAGAAGGCGCATGCATATTTTGCATCCAAGGCCCTCTCCTTGATATATTGATGTACTTTACTGAGAAACAATTTCCTCACCTGATGAAAATCATCCTGGAAATGAAAGAAACTATAAATCTCCAAAGAAGATGGCGCATACAAGTGAATCAAATGAAAGAAACAATGAGAAAGTTGCTAAGCTGCATCATCCCCAAGACATACCTGTGAAATCCTCAGAGTCAAATAAAACACATCAACAGGCACTTTGTGGTCCCATTGTCTTGATAAGCGGAGAACAGCTTTCGCTGCTGCCAGCCTCAGATGGGCCTTATCAATAGCACTGCAAGTAACGGAGTAATGAGAAATGACTCTATATACTGCATAATGTCCACATTAAATAGAAAGGCATGTCTCTGTTGGTACCTTGAAATCATATTTGGGGAGATATCACCATAGGTAAGAATATTCTTAAGGATACCCATTAACTTTTCTATTCCAGGTTGTGCTTGAGCATCTTTGCAAGGGAGACAGCTCTTCACCAAAGTTTTAATGCCATAAATCTACAGAAGAAAATACCACAAGAGACAAACTAGAAGTCAAAGAGAATTGATGATTCAATTAAAGTCAAGACCTTGAAAACAATAATTTCACTAACCTTTAACAAACAACTCTGTGTACTATCACCCCATTCAGATTTATGAGCAGAAACTTCAACCATATCCTGGTGATGCACTTGGAATTGCAATAAAAATGTATAGGGAAAACCAGAAAGAAATTGGAAGGGAGTAAATCTTACATCATTGCAGTCAAGAATTTTTTTAGTTATGAAACTTATTATCTCTTCCCCCCTTGTTTCAAAAATTGGCATCGCTATCTGAGCTATACACCCCAAAGATTGCAAGATAGATGGTAGATGCACTTTCTTCTCCTCCAACAAATCCACAAGCCTCTGTGAAGTTACAAATGCAAGGCACAGTATATCAGAAATCTCAAATACATAAAAGAAAGAAACAACTGGAGAAAATTCACACCTTGTAAAGAACAGATAGCGCCATCAGACCATCATCTTTTGTTATGGCAGCCAGAGCATGAACAGAGTATTTAGCCTGCTTCCGCGTTCCTTCTAAACATAGCCGCTCTAATAGAAGAGCAATTGAGCTGAAAATAGGAGCTACAGCAATTTAGTTCCATAATCTTAGTAAGCACTGCAAAATATAGTGTCACAGAACGAAGACTTTAAAGCAGCTGCACCTTGATGAGGCTAGTTGTTCACGAATGTGGCCACCAGCCTTCGACAAAACATGGGCAATACCCTCTTTAAGCAGATCATTATCCTCCTTCAGGAGTTCGATGATATCTTCTTCAAGTCCAGACAAAAGTGAAGGGAAGAAAGTTGATATTGCCTGCAACGAGTGAAACAACATGGAATGGGAACTGTCTTCTAGAGTTTGACGGACCAAAATGCACACTAAAAGGGATAAGAAACGTAAGCTTCAAAAATAATATCTAAAAGAAGAGATGTTTTACAACGCTTGGGAGGTAAAAGAGGTACCTCCACTCAGAAAAATACCAACCATTGATTTCCAAAAGTGTACTTTACATACGGATCTTTGTATAAACACAAGTAATCTAGTAGTTGTTAACTAGCCTGACAATGGCCTGCCATCACCATTGGTCCGATGCCTAAACCTTTCTCAGCCATTGCCGTTGTCATGTCCTTCATCTATATTCACCATTAGAGGTAAATGTACAACACTACAACATGTCATGAAAAGTTTCAATTAATGTCAATCGTTACTTAACCTTAGTGGCAGGCAGGCAAGCCAATCAAGAGACCCAAGCGGAAGGCCTTTTGACCTGGGCAATGGCATCTACATCAATAAAATTGCACTGGAACCTTCTGTGCTCATTCAATCCATAGACCATAGGTGCAAATTTCATGATTGATTCATCAGCCCAAGGCCCTATCCATCAATAAGCACGTGCACCACCGCAGTTATGTTTTTAGAGTACCGACACAGGTTTGGGACAATGGAATATAGAAGCAAGGCTAATTTTAAACCTCCTTATCCTCTTGTACCTCATGTTCTATTTTGATGGATACAGCAAGTTACACATCTAGCTTTTTATCCTAATTTTAATATGCCCAACAATTTAAGTACATGTCTACCTGGCCCGCAAATACCTCTAAACCAATGGCTTACAACTAATGAATGGACCTCATGATTTTAAGCATTGGAGGAAATATCCTGAAATAATTGTTCACTTCAGTAGCAGTATATCCGTAACATGCAGCCACATGCAGGCAACTCCTGAAGATGTTTTGTGCTTCCTTGATGGCAGAAATAAATTGACGAAGATGTTGCATGAAAAGAAACAGTTCAGTGAACTATACCGTTAGAAGATTCATGCATGACGAGATGAGTTTTGTATTCCCAGCAGATTTTTGTTCAGAAGCTTCGGAAAGAATATCTTTGACATATTCCTTGTTCACAAGTAAATATGAACATCTCATCGATAGTGTGCTTACAAAATCATATAGTACATGTTTTTCACCAAGTATCTTAAGCAAATCAACCTGCACATGACAAATAAAATTCAAATTGTTTAGAATAAGACATTCAGAAAACAGTTCGAACAGGTCTAGCCATCATACGTGTTTTCCATTTTGTTTATATGGGTCATGAATTAGGTAGTAAATACAATTGCTTAGCCATTATTTGTATGGCAACCATCCATATCTATATCCAGCAATGGATGAGACAAATGGTACCAGAAAGAGTAAAAGCTAATGCTAAGAATGAGCTAGAGACATCGTTTCTTAATATCCCGGTTTTCGTTTCTATTTTATATCTCAACTTAGAAAAAAATAACTATAGGTAAATCAAATCGTAGGTACCCGAAGAGACCAAGCTTTGTCGAATGTTGTTGAACAATCAAGCAAGCTTGTGAATATGTTCCAGATATTGGCATCTTTTAGCTGATGAAGCATGTTCAAGTTCTCCTCAGATGTTGCAGGGTCACTGAACAAACGAGACATGCTCCGGAAACATCCGAGGATTTTTTTTTGTACATCGGGGGCATTTTCCTGCTTTACAAGAAAAATAGGTAAGGCAAAGAATCTCATCAGAGAGTAACTCTGCAGGCATTCCAGACTTCAAGATTCACAAACCTGGCTTATTTGCCGAAGGGAAATGTACTTCAGCATTTCTTGTTGTAGTCTGGAATTGGAGGCAACATATTGTGAGAGAGAGAGAGAGAGAGATTATCAAACTAAGCTATTTCTTGACAGACTTGACTGTCAGACCTTTGCCTTTGCAGAAGAATTTGTTCAAGAGCTTTCATCTCAACTTTATCAAACTGTGTGACAGCTGTTACCCAGTGTTTCACTCTTTCCTTTGTCGGAAACTCTGGTGGGAACAATGAACCACATAAAACTGTTTCGATTGACTCCGGTCTGCACCAAATAAATGAAATAATCACATGGACATTTTCTCATAGGCTCACACTAGAACTTCACTGATCACAGTGTATGTCACACAATCACCTAACTAAAATATCTGTCTCAGTGAAAAAAGTGGTAATATTGAACTGATTTCCATGCAAGACTTAAAGCATACAAGTTTTTATTTGTGTTTGTAACCAGCAGATGTTGACACTGGAGAAAATATGAACAGATACCCAACGGAAAGCTTGCCCATAATTCTATAAAATGTCAAAAACATGAATTTATGCTTTTGTAATTTTGTATCCAATGCTTGTCTCATGTGCAACAGTAAGAACTAAGAACAACGTATAAAATGCTATTAAGTAGATCTCAAGAAAAGTGGAAAACCATAACAAGCAGTAAACATTACCAAAAGTAGCGCGTGGGGGATATCTTACAGGTAAGAAAATACCAGCAAGATATTCCTGATATGCAAGCATATATAGTGAGGGAGTATAAAATCACAAGAATATCTAATCGCAAATGTTGAATAAATTACATCATTTGTGTTGCATAATTGTGAACAGAATTCGATATGCCTCGAGAATATTTAATGTACTTACCGAAAATCTTTGTCGTAAAGACATCTTAATATTTTTCCAGGTATCCACTCAAAATCATCAGAATTTGTTGAGCTGTCAGAACCCTTCAGGCAATACAGCTTGTAGATATCAGCCAATCTCTCCATGGTGTAACACTTCACAGAAAGCTAAGAATACAACATACATTTAAGTAAATAATAAGCTAAGAATACACCATACATTTAAGTAAATAATATAGATCAAATTACATGAATTGCATGAAACGACAATTTGAAAGATGCGGAAAAGAGCAAAGGAATATTAACTGTTTTATCACGGACACGCTCCGCTACTAATTTGATGGTTTCAACTGGAACAGCACCAAGTGAATGGCAAGCAACATCACAAACAGCAGCCACCACTTGCTTTCGCACATTTTCTTCATAATCCAACAATCTGTCACATAGTGCCTCTGCCAAGGAGCCAACCATCAGGGCAAGCACAATTCATTGCTCCCTCAAATGATATGTACAGTTATTAGAAAAAAAAAGAATACTTACTGATAATCTCCGGAGCTTCAGGTCGGGAATGGTTTGACATTAGACATTTCTTCAAATGTTCAATCACAGAAACACGGATTTCTACTACTCTGTCGGTCAATCTCTTCAGGAACTCAAAAAAAAGAGACTTAAAAGATTCCAAGATAGGGACTCCAGGTAAAGAAAAAAGCTCCCCAAGTAATTCAACTGCTTTAGACCGAATTTGTACTTGATCTGCCTAGAAAATGTCAAATACAAACTTTCATTAAGGCAGAACCATCTGATGAAATTAGACACTTAAACTAATATGTATGGCAATTTTTAGTTCATTTTCTGATAAAATAGAAGACACATTTAGTTCCCAAAGCATTATTTCATACTGAACAGTCACTGTCAGTATATAGGTACTTCTGTTTCAAATTGATAGGGAAAGTTAGGTCATACCAGTAATTCCCCAGTTATATAAGGCACCACCGCTTTAAGAACCTTAGGAGCACACTGATACACATCAAATATGACTTCGTGATGAGCAATGTGATCATTTGAAGAACTGCCACCCCCAGCCAAGGATGATGTGAGAAACTTCTTTATATAAGGTTCAAGCTTTCCTGCAGAATGCTCTATAACATTGCGAGCAAGCTTACGCGCGGACATAGAAACACCCTAGTGATCAAAAGATGCAAAATTAAAACTTTACAGAACGATATGAAAGATAAGAATTGGTTAGAACCGTACACACAGAAGCTAACGACAGTTTAACAAATTACAAAATAGGCCCGAAAACGCCTTAGAAATGAAAGGAACTCACAGTTTTTCTCCAGCCTAAAGCTGATAACAGTACATGTAGAAGGCTTTCATGTATATCCTCACTCTCGTCTATAATAAGGGCCATTATTGTCTGCATTGACTTTACAATATTTGGCTCATGGTTGTCACTGCATCAAACAAGTCAGTCAAAACACAATGGGGTAAACAAAAAAGGGCTATCCATAGCATATAAACTTCCACCAAAAAACTACATAATTAGAATAGATCTTGCATGTAGAAGTCACTTGGCAGCATTAATATTTAATAGTCAATCATTTTGGCAGGAAATAAGAGTTTGTGTTTCTTCCTTAGGACAATAGATTACAATATTCCAAGTAAAATAACTTGGTATCATGAAACAACATAGTACTACTACACCAATGGTGGAATGGAGAGAGATGGCGTAATGCAGTGTTCTAAATTAAGGTTGTTAGAGCCGCAAATGGGACCGTAAACTTCTAAAGAGCACAAGCAAGCCCATCTGCTCTGCATGTCAAGGCTGCCAGCCCGCACATCAACGCCGCTATCAAGGCTGTTAACCTGCATGAGAGCATAAAGGTTGGCGGCCACTCACTAACTGCTATTTAGAACACTGGTGACAACAGTTGTATAATTCCTTTTTTGCAATTTTCCTATTATCCATTCCATTCATTTTTTTAACAGAATACCTTTATAGAAAACTAAAGTATTCTAATGATTTAAAGAATACTTCATGCTGTTAAATTTTCAAAGAGGTCTGCCATGCAAGGCAGACCTCCATGCAATTTAAACCTTCAGATAAGTGCTTCGTACACATTACTGTCTTCAAAATACGAAGTTCAGTCCTTGTGATTTAAAATTTCAAAGAGTGTCCTTCACACAATTTGCACAACGAAAATTTTGTAATGTATATCTCAGTCTTCAAATTAATGTATCCAAGCACAACCCACAAAGAAATTAAAACAATTCTTTGTGAAGTAGCGTCAAAGAAGGCCAAGAAGTTTTACCGGAGAAATTTTACATAGGACACTTTTACCACATGCAACTAACAGTGAGAAACCAAACAGGGTAGTAATTACCACTTGCATGACCATGCACAAAGTGTGAAAACTAGTCAGAGTGCAGTGGTATTACGTAACACAAGGCATCACATCCAACCAAATCTGACCTAGTTGACAGAACAGAATTACCTGATGACATCCAAAAATGTTCGGAACATGTCTGTGATGAGATCATTGCATTCAAGGTCTAACATCACAACACATGCCCGGTATCTTGCAACTGTTTCCAGAATAGCAACTCTCCTGCCAAAGGATTGGCTATTAACATCACTGAGCCCGCTAAATGTACCCACAATCAGATGAAATATGTCCTGCAAGAGATAGAAAAGAAAAGAATTCTTAAATGCTGAACAAACATAGTAAACTCAGTCAAAAGTTATTTGGTTTAGTGCATTCTGTAACAATTCTTGTTGTTAGTTACCCTTAAAATATCATCACTGTAGGGAGCTTCAGGTGCAGTTATTCTTGTAATTTCACAGAAGCAGGTCGCCAAGTGGACTTTGACATCTTCATCCTGATGTTTCAACAATTCTTCTCTGGCAACTGCCTTTAGACATGGTTGGATAGTTTCCATCACCAACGACCCTGGCGATTGCTCTATTCCATGTAGGCATTCCGCGGCTTGCTGCAGTAGTACGATTAGCTTTAATAGCGTATCCAGAGCTTACTTAAAAAAAAAGAATTTCAAGCAAACAGGTAACATGGCATCAACATGAATATAAGACATAACAGTGCCTGATTCTGAGAGATCATGTCAACAGTAAGCAGCTAAATACAGATGGTACTGTAATACTGTCTTACACCCTGTGACCTGTGCTAGGAATGAAAGTACAAGGCAGACAACCAATTCTCAGGACATCTTTTTCCATCATTAATGCCACCAAAATTCCAGTGTTCCCTCTCAGAAGAAAAAGGTCTAGCTTTTGAGCTTTCAGATTTGTTCCTAATAGTTAAGTCCAGTTGTTCCAGCTAAAGCAACCATAATGGATAAATGCAAAAAGAAAAAAGAAAAAATTTGAATCATAACAACATTTGGCCACAAAGCCTGCACTTACGACCTACCAACTCTTATTTTGGAACTACTATTGCAAAGCAGCGGATAATTCGCACAGAACACAGAATACACAACTAGAAATGAACGGTAGAAATATCAAAAGTACGAACTACGATAAGTAACTAATTTGTGCTAGGCTCTCTTTCTACAAATACTCAGTTGTTTAATTCATGCCACATACTTATTTTAGATTTAATTTATGTCATAGTTAGATATTTGACTAATAATGCCAAGATTACATAACTATATTAGTGATTTTTCAAAATTCAAGTTCTAATTTTATTTTATATTATCTGAATCTTGGATTAGCTGTTTCAGCCTTGCATGCTTGTGGGACAATAGCCTGTTCATATACACATGCAATGGTTGTGACATGCTTGTATTTGGAGTGCGACGCTTGAACTTGAATGGCTACAGTTAGCACCTAAGCAAGCTCAAAAGCTATAATGTCCCAAATCCAGCTAAAGAACCGAAAAGAACAATAATGATTCAATTGACTCTGAACAATAGAATTTACACCATTAAACCCCAGAGCAATGCAGATGAACCTGCATTTCAGCCTAAAAAAACTTGCACCCAGACCTACCAAACTTGCCCTAGATAATATGCAGCTGTCCATCAAATTACCCAAGTCCCTATGCACAAGCATCAATACATCCTAAGTTAACATTTTCATTTATAACTAAAATAACAAAAGCTAAATCACAGCTATGTGCAACTGCAAACTCACAGGATCTAATCAAGGAGTGGCAAACTCCTTCTGAGCATCTTTCACCGATTTCATTGATTATGCTATTTACTTCCAAAATGTTCACAATTGGAAAGCAGCAAGAAGAGAATCGAATATCCCACAAACTATACATATTTATACGGCTATCTACATCTTAAACCCTAACATAGAGCTGTCGGCACCAGCACACATAAAGCCCAAAAACTTGAACCTAGGGTACAAGGTTGACTTCCAAGTTCCCCTCGCTGGTCAGTTCTAAACTAAAGAACAAAACAAGTAACCTAAGAACAAATAGTTAGATTGCATTCGATGTTACTCCAACACGGACAAGTGTCAGGGTCCAACAAATGCACTGGTATCGTATTTGGGTTGTTCTAAAAAGAACGATTAGAGAACAAACCTAACAAATTAATTTTATTCTAAAAATAATGTCTACAGAATTATCGAGACAAAAACTACCATATAAACAATGCATCCTCATTGGAGCACTTCCACACAACACACCCTAGGTGTAGAACGGTTTTCACGTGAACACCCAAAATAGGAATTCGCAGACCGAAACTTACCATTTCCTTAGCTTCTCTCACTTCTCAATTATAACTGAAGCAACCGCCGCCACACCAACTCACCCGAAGGTGAAGCCTTTGACACCGCTAAAACCCCCTAAACACTAATACACAGAGCTTCATCATGCAAAACAGCAGAAACTGAACCAATGGGTCCCAAGTCGCAGCCGCACAATTCAGCACACAAAACCTCAACACGCCCAAGCTTCACTCAGCGCTTCCTCCCTACACAAGCCAAACAATTCCAGCCAAAACCAGCAAACAGGCACCAAGCATAGCACCAATTCAAGCGCCAACGCAGCCTCCGCGACCAAATCTCGCCAAAACCTAACAACTGGCCTCCTAATTACCCAACCACCCGACGAAAGCTCCCACTTTCGAACCCTCCCGACCACCAAATTGAAGCTAAACCATCCAAATCCAGCAACAAAACCCCTAATTCGCACGCGAAACCCCACTACCTCCACCCTACCCCCTACCACCCTAAACCCTAAACCTGCCGAATTGGCTCACCTCGGCCACAGATCCACTCAAACCCACCCGACCTCACCCCTCCACGACAAGGGCAACCAACCAAACCAGGAAAGAAACCTTCTGGGGTCCCCCATCTCACCTCGAGGAGCCTGGCGAGGGCATCGGCCGGGTCCGCCGGCGCCGCGTCCAGCTTCTCCCCGAGCTCCTTCAGCTGCTCCGCGGCCGCCATCCCCCCAGACACCGCGCAGGATCGACGGCGAATTCGCGCTCGCGCCCCGGCGAGGGTTTCGAGCCCGAAGCTTCTCCTCCCCCCTCCCCTTTTCTCCCTATAGGCGAAGCGTTCGGCTTTTGGCTCTCGCTGTTTCGAAATTGGTGTGGGGTGGGAGAGAGAGGCGGAGAGCTCGTGATTCGTGAGCGAAACGAGAGGCCTGGTATACTACCGCCGCTACGCTCCCGAGCCTCCTACCGTTTAGAGGTCGCCTGCCTTGGCTGCTACGCTGCGTGTATTGCGGCTGCCTGACGTGTAGGCCCTATATTACAGTGGTCCACATGTCAGTGTGTTACATTGCGCATAGAGTGGTGGGGATGATTATTTTTGGGTGGTTTTAGGACAGTATGTAGATTCCGGAGGAGGAGTACAGCTTTGGGGCTCCCAGGTCAGGTTAAACTCCGAGAATGCCATGCGTGGTTTCCAACCCTGGGACCGTGGGATCGTAGCCGCACTGTACAACCGACGCAACGGAATACAGTAACAGTCGGTTTGTTACGTAACGGTTGCAGACTTCTGGACGACAGATACACAAAGATACAGTAAGTACAGTCTACAAAAGTTCAATAGGTTTTAGCCAATGGCCTTACATTTTAATCTGTCAAAAATAAAAGGCAAGTAACTTTCTCAAATGTAAAACCCTAACCATCTTACTAGTCATTGC
This sequence comes from Melocanna baccifera, assembly GCA_036346265.1. Classification (NCBI taxonomy): domain Eukaryota; kingdom Viridiplantae; phylum Streptophyta; class Magnoliopsida; order Poales; family Poaceae; genus Melocanna; species Melocanna baccifera. The sequence continues at coordinate 20,721,865 of CM070692.1, read as the reverse complement.
TTATTTTCCCGTCCAAATACCTGCCTAATCACTCATGCTAGAAATTACCACTCTCTTCCAGCGTATTTATGAATTCACATAATTTTATCGCTTTCCATTATATAAGACTATGATGATGCCAAATATTACGAGTAAGTTGTTGGTGTGATATTTTTGTTACACCAATAGATTAGAAAGGATAAAGTATCCAATGTAACAACTGCACAAAAAAATATATAAAAAAGCAATAGAACCTTAACACCTAGATAGGGCAACTTATCATGTGTAAGAGTCCTATCCATCGATTTATCATTTTGTCTTCATCTTCTTCCTTAAATCATTTCCTCTCCTAAAATTTTAACTTCCTCGCTATCGTGATCACAAATTCCTCAAATTTCAACAATCAAGATCTTTATCCCCATGGCATCTACGCCGACAACGTTTCTCGATACTATATCTAGGGGATCATCTATAAATTCAACAAATTAAGTACTTTCAAATGATAAAAGGAAATCAAAGAAACAAATAAAAAATCATGTGGGAACTTGTGTTCTCAACATGGTGTAAAAGGGAGAAAAAATAGTTCTTAAAGAGCATGTCTTTCATGGTGAGAATTAGGGCATATTTCTCTTTGGCTTTTATTATTTCTAATTTTGATTTGACATCCTATTGTGGCAACATTGCCATCACCTTCACCATTGCCCCCAACATCAAGCACAGCTCCTTCCCAGTGTTCCTCCAAACAGCTAGCAACATTACTTTCACCAAAGGGTTTCAACTTCTCCACTCTCACTATTCATCATGTTTTAGATCCAAGAAGTCTCTCTTTATAATCAATAATCAAGCTCAATTCTAGGGTCAGCTTATGGATTGTCTCCTTCAAATTTTAGCACATTAGCATCCACGTCTTCGACGGTTACTTCGCTATATTTCTCGACAGACATACATCGTCGCTATTGTCAATTATTGATGGTAGCAAATGGAATAAAGAGTTTTGCTAGTTTGTTTGTGATGCTAACCATTAGTGGACGAGGGGAAGTGGTAGAAGTTGCTTGAACACACTAAAAGGCATGGGCACATATGTTGAGCTAGAAAAAGTTTAGATCTTTAATTTCAGCCATTAGGAAAAAGAAACCCAACACACCACCTATTAGGCATCCGACCCACTTCAATGACAACAATGAGCTTGGCACTGAGAGAGGTAGTTGGGGCGAGGGAGGTGGCAGTGCTTGTAGGTTGTCGTTGGCAAGGTGATGGGAACGGGGTCCCGATTTTTCAATAGGTTCTGGATATGTTCGATTTGGTGGAGGCATGACACAACTCGATTCGGCTTCCGAACAACACGTTCCAAACCCCGCAATCGCAGCACCACGTCTCCTCAGGTTATCAACTGTGCGCTGCCCGGTTGACCTCGCCAAGAAGGCTAATCCGCGCCTGCGAATCGAAGAACACAAGCAAGAACAAGGAAGAATACAACGGATTTGCAGATGTATTGATTTAGCACTCGAAAGTTGGGGTCTCACAAACCGATGAACGGCGAAACTGTTCAAGACAGAATTAATCTAAGCAAAATCCCAACCCTAATGTGGGGGTGGTGGCTGTATATAGAGGAGTGAGGGGCGTGCAAAACCCCTGGACGTGCCCTAATGGGCTCCAACACGATACAAAGCCGAACGACCCAAAAGACGGTGGCGCAGCACCCTGACAGATTCTGAAAACCCACTTGTTTCGACGATTCCCGTTGACTCAGAAGAAATTTGGACATGGGACCAGAGCCATTGAAAAGGTCGTCTTCTCAGCTTTCCATACATATGTGGAACGTCCAAAACGGAGTCCGGATGCGATCTGGGCGTCCGTTTTAGTGCGGCCTGGTTCTTGACTCCGAATTGGATTCGAAGTCGGCTTGGTTGGGCCTCCAACATAATTCGACCGCCCTTACTGGACTTGTGCGCCTCGTAGCCCTTCTCCAAGTACTTCCAGGTCCTCTCCATGGTTCCTAATCATAATTAAGTCATTAGGTAGCAATCGATTCTCAAATGAACAAAAAGAAGTACCTAGGAACGGGCTCATATGTAAATTCAATTGTCGGGCACGAGCTCTAGTGATTGGTCCTTGAATGTCAAGTGGAGGAGTGTTGTGTGTATCCGAATAAGTGATATCCTCATCATAAGGAATAATGAAGGAGCTCGATCTATACAACAATGATATTGTATTGCTTGTTTTGGGTGACACTTATGTGTATGCACATTAGGCATTTGATTAAATGCCTCAACAAGTTGTGTGCTAAAGATATCATATGATGAGATCTAGAGATGTTAATTATTCAAGGCTTTGAAGGATGGAATCATGGAAAATAATGTCAGCTTTTTTGATTTAAGCAAATGAACTTTGATGGTAGAAGCATAGGTTGTTGGTCATTAAGTGCATACTGGCACAAGCAACGACGACAACAGTGAATGATGACAAGGAGGCCATCACACGCGCCAGTTGATAGAAGGATGGGGAGGGGAAGACAACCTAGTTTATTCTTCCTCATCTTCGATGTCATGCACAATGCCGAGGGTAGTGCAAGCGACGATGAGATTGGTGGGGGGAGGCGCGAAGTAAGGAGAAAGCCACTAGCAAATCAACCGCAGGCTAGGGGCAGGCTAGGAGATGGCGACACCAATGAGGCTGGCACCATTGCCATCACCTTCACCATTGCCCCAACATCAATCACAACTCCTTCCTACTGTTCCTCCAAACTGCTAGCAACATCGCTTTCGTCGAAGAGTTTCAGCTCCTCTCCCTCACTATTCATCTTGTTTAGATCTAAGAAGTCTCTCTTTAAAATCGATCGTCAAGCTTGGCTCTAGAATCAAGTTGTGGATGTCCGCTTCAAATTTTAGCATATCAACATCTGCATCTTCTACAACAACGTCACTACCTTTCTCGACAAGCCTACGCCATCACTATTGTCAATTGTTTTATGATAGGAGACCGATGAATAATTTTGCTACTTTTGTTTGTGATGCACGAGCATCAAAGCCTCAAGGTGTTTTAGCAATAAAGAATAAACAATCCCCTTCCTCCTTTGTATTGGAAATTTGTTTTGTCTTTATTCGTATGTGTAAGTGCAACACAAGAAAAGTATTCATCACAGGAGGGGGTTTGGGTTTAGAGAAACTTTTATATTTTTTTTCTACAGAGTCAAGTGTGCCATTTAAGTTTTGCAATAATATTATAATATTTAGCTATATTTTGAAATATGGAAACTATAACCATAGACTAAATTAAATTACTAATTTTCTACAAACAAGGTAGAAGAAGTTCAATACTTACCACTAGTCAATATCATTCATCTCACGCCTACCATCTAACAAATACTACTATTTATTGAGTATTATTTCTATAACTAGGCATAGAGTGATCCACTTGTACATATAGAAATGTGGTAATGAATCTCACACATTAGGTTGTGGGCTACTTCAAACTAAAATAGGGTTAAATCAAGAGTAATGTCTTCGAAGACCTGGAGTTACTCGTTGGGGTTCTCTTTATAAAACTTTTAAGAGTTTGGTTCACTTGTTCCCAATAATTGTTAAAGCGCTAGAATTTGTAGAAGAAGATGACAAGGACAGAACAAATAGAGATCAAGCATTGGATCTTCTAGTGTACTTTCAGTCATTTAATTTTGTCTTTTATTTGCATATCATATTAACTAACTTAATAATCACAAACACCTTCTCATTAGTACTGCAATGGAAGGATCAAGACATTATAAATGCTATTGAATATGTGAAATCAACAAGGTTGCATTTGGATGAGCTTAGAAGAGATGGATGGGAATCTCTCATAGACGAAGTGTATGCCTTTTGTGAGAAATATGATATTTTCAAGTTGAAAATGAAAGAATCTTATGTTAATCCAAAGAAAAAAATGACAAAGAACTGGAATTAACAACAAGCATCATTATGAAGTAGATAATTTTAATGATATTCTTGATTGGTTACTTCAAGAGCTTGATAGTCGCTTTAACGAAACACATCTAACTTGCTTGTTTGGTCGGCCGCTTTAAGTCCAAGAGACTCATTTCATGATTTTAATTTGAAGAATTTGATAAATCTAACTAAACTTTATCCCAATAATTTTGATTATGGGGAATTGAGAGACCTTAACCATCATCTTTGTCTCTACATTACTGATGTGCAAGTAGATGATAGATTCTCTAATATACATACTATTGGTCAGCTTTTTCAAAAAATGGTGGAGATAAGGAAACATCTTACATATCCTTTGGTTTATCAACTTTTGAAGTTAGTTCTATTATTGTCTGCTGCCACTACTACAATTGAGAGGTGCTTTTTAGCTATGAAAATTTTGAAAACTTATTTGCGCAATCGCATCAATGATGGTTTCATGAGTGATAATCTAATTTGCTACGTGGATAAAGAAAGAATTAAGAAAGTTACCAATGATACAAACATGCAGTGGTTCATCGCTTCATGAACTTGAAAGAACGTAATTACTAAAATGTAATGTATTTATTTTCATTTGATCATTTTACTATTTTTCTTGAAAATTTCAATTCAATGTATTCTCTTTTTGTAGCCCATTGAGGTTGGATGACATATTTTGCTAATATTGACCATCTTTTATACATGATTTCACTCTTACCTTCACTTTGTTGCAATTAACTAATAATATTAGTGGATTTTTTCATTTTGGTAAGTATTCTGATCACTACGTTTTTATCATTGTACATTGCCATTGGTCATGTTAACTTATTGTACATTGCCATTTTGGTAAGTATGATGTAGAATGCATACCTCCATAAATTTCACCTCTTTACCCAAATGAGACTTAAACAATTATAATAATCAGTAAACATGTTAGTCTCACAATTGCATTTGTCATTATATCCAAAAATATTTGTCATTAATTGCATCTAACTGAGACTAGGTAATGTCATAACTTTAACAAATAAGTTAGTCTCATATTTGCATATGTCATTATCATCAAAATCAGTTTAATGGAGTTTGAACTTACAACCATGCAATAGATCTACATAGGGCATAACTTGATTAGGTCCAACACGGTTGGCCCAAATAAGTTACCTTATCGTGCCGTGTCGACTTACATATCTGCCCTTTGACCTAGGTCCTCAAACCGTGCTTGGTTGGCCTACTATGCTTAGCCAAATGGATCACCGATGGTCTATTGATTTTATTGCCAGTCTGATTTTATTGCCAGTCGTAAGTAATTTTACTACTAGTTGCTGTAATTTTTATTGTCAATCGCTGAGTTATAAGTATTTTTACTATTAGTCACAAGTAATTTTACTGTCAGTCATAAGTAATTTTATTGCCAAGTCACTCATCCGCGCTCAGAAGAATACAATAACCCTAATATAAGTAATTTTATTGCCACTCATAGACAATTTTACTGTACTACCATACGAGAGTTACTGTGCATGCCGGTCTGACACCTAGGCCGACTCGTCATGCCTAGGTGTCAGCCCAAGCGTGACACGCTCGGTCAAATCATCCAGCAAGACCCATTTATTATTTATATCATGCCATGCTTGGGTCATACCAATAGCACTATGCTCGAACCGCCACGGTTGATCAACCTATTTGGCTAGATCTACGTTATGTTGAGAGTTTAGGCCACGACCTATTAACTGAGACTAGCACCCCACCTCAACGGGCTCTCATGGCTCATGGGCCACACTCAGGGGTGTAGCCAGCCGCTGGCTAGGCCTTGAGCCCAATCTATTGGAGAGCGCAGGAGATTAGCATTTAGCTGGTTAGCTACAGTATTATATGGTAAGAAATTTTAACCTGGACCTCAAGCCTTTGCTCCGGCGGTTCGAGAGACAGCTCCGCCTCTGGCCACACTATAAATAACCAGGATGGGTTTGAGTTCGAGAGGTCTATTTCATTTTCCTTCCATTTATTTATCTCCTGGCTGGCTGGCTTCTGTGCTGTGGCGCTCGGTAGGCCGTGGCAAATCCACGCTGGCACTTGACGCCACGTAAAAGCTGTGATGCTACGGAAAGAACAGAGGCAGACAGCGCTAGCTGCAAGCCTCGTGTACCAATTCCAAGGTTTTTTCCGTGAGAAAAATTATGTTTTTGCCCACTTGATTATTTTTCGATGGTTGACGCGGACGTTGCCACGTTGGTGCTGTGGAATCCGGGGAAGTCAACAGTCAGAACAGACCCCCCCCCCTTGTTTTTTTTCTTGAACTTGTCCTTTGCATTGGTAGCACTAGCTAATATTTGTATTTGTCATTAATTGCATCTAACTGAGACTAGGTAATATCATATCTTTAACAAACAAATTAGTCTTATATTTGTATTTGTCATTATCACCAAAATTAACTTAATGAAACTTGAATTTATGAACATACAATGGATCTACATAGGGCATAGCTTGATTAGGTCCAACACGGCTGGACCGAATATGTTACCATGCCGTGCCGCGTCGACTTACATGTCTGCCCTTTGACCTAGGCCCTTAGACCGTGCTTGGTTGGCCTACTATACTTAGCCAAATGGATCACCTATGGTCTGTTGATTTTATTGCTAGTCGCAAGTAATTTTATTACTAGTTACTATAATTTTATTGCCAATCGCTGAGTTGTAAGTATTTTTACTATTAGTCGCAAGTAATTTTACTACTAGTTACTGTAATTTTATTGCCAATCGCTGAGTTGTAAGTATTTTTACTATTAGTCACAAATAATTTTACTGCCAATTGTAAGTAATTTTATTGCCAAGTCAACCATCCACGCTTAGAAGAATGCAGTAAACCTAATATAAATAATTTTTTTACCACTCTAGACAATTTTACTGTACTACCATTCGAGAGTTAATGTGGATGCCGGGCCGACCCGTTGTGCTTAGGTGTCAGCCCAAACATGACGCGCTCGGTTGACTCATACCAGCAGGACCCATTTATTGTTTATGTCATACTGTGCTTAGGTCATACTAATAGCACTATGCTCGAAACTGCCACGGTTGATCAACCTATTTGGCCAGGTCTACACTACGATGAGAGTTTAGGCCACATCCTATTAACTGAGCTAGCACCCTACCTCAACGAGCTCTCATGGCTCATGGGCCACACTTAGGGTGTAGCCAGCCGCTAGCTAGGCCTCGGGCCTAATCTATTGAAGAGCGCAGGAGATTAGCATTTAGCTTGTTAGCTACAGTGTTATATAGTGAGAAATTTTGATCTGGACCTCAAGCCTTTGCTCCGGCGGTCCGAGGGACAGCTCCGCCTCTGGCCACACTATAAATAACCAGGATGGGTTTGAGTTCGAGAGGTCTATTTCATTTTCCTTCCATTTATTTATCTCCTGGCTGGCTGGCTTCTGTGCTGTGGCGCTCGGTAGGCCGTGGCAAATCCACGCTGGCACTTGACGCCACGTAAAAGCTGTGATGCTACGGAAAGAACAGAGGCAGACAGCGCTAGCTGCAAGCCTCGTGTACCAATTCCAAGGTTTTTTCCGTGAGAAAAATTATGTTTTTGCCCACTTGATTATTTTTCGATGGTTGACGCGGACGTTGCCACGTTGGTGCTGTGGAATCCGGGGAAGTCAACAGTCAGAACAGACCCCCCCCCCTTGTTTTTTTTCTTGAACTTGTCCTTTGCATTGGTAGCACTAGCTTTCGTTTGATGTTGCTGGTAGTCCAGGCCTAAGGGAACAGTATTTTTATTTTTCAAGCGATGAGAAAACAGATGTGAACGGGACAATCTGACACAACGAGGAGTAATATTTGGTTCAGTTTTCTTATTAGTTTTTGTCTTGTTTCAAACGCATTATTATTTTTTCAACCACCATGACCATATGGAGCTGTCATACTCGCATGCATAAGAGTACCATATGCAGTTGACATTCGACACCGTTGGATGAAGTAGCCAAAGATTTGCTAATCCAACCAGTTTGTATAAAATTGCCTAAGCTAAATGTTAAGACTTAAGAAGACCCACCAACCACATTATCATGCGTTTTATTTATTGAGATTATCAGGATTGATTTGATCATACGATCTCTCTGCAGTTACACTTTTCCCAATCAGACTATAGCTCCGTTCAAAGTGTTGTGCTTGGTTTTGATTGATATAGTATTATAGCGGATTTTTAGCTATTCATTAAAGTAAAAATAAGAAAAAATGGGAAGGAAATGAAAAATATCATTATATCTTCATAATTAATGCAAAGAAAAAAAATCTAATGGGTTCTAAATGCTCCAAGAGTTAAAAGTCATTGCTCTTTAGAAACAGACCTATATTCACGGTTGCTGTTTGGAACTTAACTTTTATGCTTAACAGTATTTTGACCCTAGCGAGGCTAACACTGAAGCTAACACGATACTAGCGTGCACAGAACCAACTTTAATTGATGTCGACTAACATGGTCATCTTGACCTCTTATGCAAAAACAAGTTGAAGACTAGCCCGCTCACTAGATCAAGGTAGTGCTCAATTTAATATTAGTTTATAATTTTTTACTGTAACTGATTTATTTTTTACTATAACTGAACTGACTTATTTAGTATAATTAAATTTAAAAAAGTAAAAATAGAGAAAAACATATTAACCTATCGTAGACAATGCAAAAAAATATAAGAAAAAAGAAAAGGTAAAAAACCTAAAAAATTTAAAAAATTAAAAAAATAAAATTACTGAATAGTGAAAAAAATAAAATTTAAAAACAGAAACTGATTTTAAACTAACTTAAGCATAACCCAAACCTAAAAGCAACCAATGTTCTACACGACCTCCATCTAACGTAACCTGCATAAAATCCTCCAGCCTCACTAGCCGCTTCCACTTTCTACCTTCCTACAAGAACACAACCAAATCAAACGATGAAATTAAGGTAAGTAGATGAACCGTCCCGGTTTCACTTTGTATTCTCACAGGTCCTTACAAACCTCACCTTAAAAAGTCATAGGCACAGTTCTTTTTAGTTAATAGTTTTTTTCAAACAAATAAATAGAATAATTTTTATCACTATTTTTAAATAATTTATCAACAAACAGTTCATTTACATAAATATTCATAATAAAATATAAAATAATCAGTCGCAGCAAAAAAAATAACGCACCCTACATAAACAAACAAACGGACGCTGATTTTTTCCAATTGCATGTAAAGAAAGCCACCCCTACGACCTCAAGATTCCAAGCGCCAGCTAAGCACACCGACGTGCACCCCTCCACTCCTCCCCACCACCTGCGTTTCCACTCTGTCTCCCCGACCCCACCACCTCCCCACCCGGTCAAACCCCCCGCCGCGCCGTCACCACCTCACTGTCACCGGGCCCCACCTCGGTCCCGCGCGGGCCCCACCGGCCGCGCGGCTCACATGCGCGTTATCCAAATTCCGGGGCCCGAAAAACGAGCAACTGCCTAAAAAAGAATTAGATAAAAATTTAATTTTTACGGAGGAATAGGAATACTCCACTCTCTAGGTATAAAACCTATCGACTACTTTTCCACTTCCGATTCGTCTCCTCTTTAATCTATCCGCTCCTTTCCTCTCCTCCCAACAGCAGAGAGGAAGCTTTCCCCAAAATTTCCTGCTTGGCGGATCGGACTGGGCGCAATCCATGTCGGTAAGTGCTGTTCTCTGCAAGCTTGGTATTTGTTTTCGTTGATTTGGGTTGGTGTTTGGTGGTGCCTAGATCGAGGTAATCTCACCCTGTCTTGAATTTTCTTGGTTAAAAAAAGTTAGAACCAAGATTTACCTGTTAGTTGATTGGGAAATTTTGTATGGAAAATGGAGGGAGATCGGACCCTGATGCAGGATAGAGGACTACTGGTTGAGATGACGCTTGGCAGTTTTGGAACCTAGGTGTAAAGAGGAAATTCGCTCGGCCTTTACTTGGACAGAAGTACAGGACTAGTGAGCAACCAAGGACAATTTATTTCATCTATGTGTAGGGAAGAGAGCTCAGCCTGTGTCGTATGGATTCTTGATTTTACCAATCGAATGATTGTTGATCCCATGCGATCTTTCGTTGATTGAGCATAGTATTATCTTGGTAAAGCTATAGAGAGTTATGTCGCTAATGTTGAAAGTGAGGTCCAACTGAATGGGTTGAGATGATCTTGGAGGGTTGTACTCTTGTAGGGGAGGAAGTTTATTCATTTTCTAATTTTGTGATCATTCCTTGTCAGTCTTGCTGATTGAACATGAAAACCAGATTCCTGGACATTTCAAAAAGCATTAACTTCTTGATAAAAGCAGAACCAACTAATAGTTATGCTTTGCTGCGGCGAAGTTTTGTGATGATTTGAAATTTCATCCTACTCAATGTAATTGCAGAATGTTGGCAATGTCATGTCAAACTATTATCTAGCAGCATGACACTATGGGTTGAGCGGCGCATTTCCAGGTTTAGCCTGGCACATTTTACTATTGAGCGAAACCAATCTTTAGTAGTTACGTTCATATTATAAAATTAGCACTACCAATTTTCCATTTGTATTTCGTCAACAGCATCTTTGGTTTCTGTAAGGTGTATTGTATGCATCATGGAATATCAGATCGCGTATAAGAGCGGTGGTGACAGGCTACTGTTTTCTTCTCAGGATGTCGTTTGTAATGGGAGTTGGGTTTTCAATATACCTTTGTTCATAGTAAAAATCTCCTTGATGATGCATCCATTGGGTCCTTGAAAGCTGTGGTGGGGTAGCTTATCAATCATCTCTGATATTAAAACTCGGACTGTTCTATTAGTTATCAAGTGAAATATGTCAACAACATTCAACAGGGCAGTTTGTAATTTATACTACGTGTCCAGGGATATTTACTTACAATTTCCCGCCCAAGCAGTCAATAAATGAATGTAAATCTTGGTGCTGTTTTGGGCCATGCTGAAAATACCAACTCTTTCATATTGCTATCTGGGTGTATACACGTATCAACCTTCAACTACGTGTTGGTAGTTCCACTGTACAGTACCATTTCTCTTGGGTTTTATTGAGCATCCACCCATTTCAGAAAAAAAAACTTTTGCTCATGCCATGAATCCATGATAATATTTTGCACGCTGAATTCATGATTTCTACATCGGTTCTCCATTGTTTTGTGAGTACTTTTCTGGGTTTATGCATTATGATGGATCATAACTCATAAGGACATCTTGTATCCCAAATGAAACAATTAAAGAGAGCAGTTCATATATCATATATTTACTTGTTTCTTCACAAGGTTAGCTTAGTTCCTCAAAGTTATTGCATTTCATGTTTGCTTCACTAAGTCTCTCTCTCTCTCTAATAAGGTAGTCGGTCACACTTGATCTTCTTCATGTAACCAGAATATACTTGAGATTTCTAATTGACAGCAATTGTGCACACGGTGTTAACAGTAGGATTTCATTTATTACTCTTCTGTTACTATTAGTACCATTCGGAAGAAGGTAGGTTCCTTCTTTGACATGGATAATGATATTTTCCTAGGAGGAAGCTGGTCGCCCTTTACCCAAGTTTGGTGAATGGGACGTCAACGACCCCGCTTCTGCTGATGGATTCACAGTTATATTTAACAAAGCCAGAGATGAGAAAAAGGCTGGGAATGGACAAGACAATGAATCACCTTGCAAAGATACTAGGACTGAGAGGGTGGACTCTTATGCCTCCAAGCCAAACTCAGTATGTGACATGACTTGGATCATATTCTTTGAATTTCACCTGATGAAACTACAATACTATCTCTAGTACTTGGTAGCATGCAATTTTTCATTAACGTCATTGTTCTCATGTGCAGAAGAAATGGTTTTGCTGTGTGACATCCAGTCCTACACAATCTTGAGGAAGACAACTGCCATGGATTTCAAAATACCGTCTTTTAATTTTGCTATATATATACTATCCATAAGACCTTGTAGAGGTACCCATACTCATGGGCCGCTAGGATGGGTATCTCTTGAAACTCTGAAGTGTGTGTATGTATGTGTGAAGGTTATCGGACACGCTTTTGGATAAGTGAACTTCTGATTGTAATTTTAGTCCCCCTTCTCTGTCTCTTTTTATGACGTAGTCGTACTTCAATGATATGAATGAATCTCACCTATTGCTATAACTGCAAAGTGCAAACATTGAAATTCTGAGTTTCTGGCATCATATTTCTGCTTTACTTTGTTAATTTTTGCTGTTCTTGATCAAAGCAAATAATATCTTTCCCTCGAAAGAAAAACAAAAGAAATCATCTAAGATTGCCGGTGGTTGAAAGCATCTGATTGGTCATTTTTTTTGGCTAGCATCAAGGATTCAGGTTATTGATATAATTGTCAAATCATCACGTTTGGTTCAGAAAATTCATTTGGAGGGATGATGAATGTTTAAGAAGGACGATTCCATGCGCAAGTAACGGAATTGTCTTTAGGAACGAGCCTTGCGTGTTCGAACATTGTGCCAAACGATTTCTTGCCCCAATTTCATTTCCAAAAGCAGAGTGAAAACTTGATAGAACTCCAAGTCCAAGAAGAGAATCTATTCACCTTGCCCAATTTTAGCCCATTCGGCTGTTCTTAGGGGGTGATCGGAATAACGATGGCTTTTAGCTTTTGACTGAAAAAACACTGTAGCTGGCTGAAAAAACACTGTAGCTGAGTTAGTAGATAGTGTAGTGAATAGTGAAAAAAAAGCTGAAGCTGAAGCCTCTCATCCACGGATATAACCACGAGTGATGGTTGTGGGGGTTGATACGGGCACTCTCTTATCTTCTTCCTTTTCATCTTTTTCTCTTGCTTCTTCTCCATCGCCGCCACCGCATCCTGCTGTAGCACACCCTTGCACCTCTTGTGGTTTTGAGGGGGGGGGGGAGGTTAGATTTCTTCCCGCTCTTGGTCCTTGCCCACTATCGGCGACGCTCAAGCTTAGTCCTATTGCTCAGACCCGGAAGAGTGGTCATGACAATTCACGCTCCTCCAAGAACGACAACTGTGACTCTGATGCGCCATCGATCCATAACAGCCACATGGATCTTTGGGCATTGCCTCCTCATCTTAGGTGCTCCGACGCCGGTGCTGCCCTGCCTAGAAAGGCAAGGTGGATTTTGATATGACAATGCTCGCCACCGGTGCCTCTGGCCCTAGCGTACCCTCAGCAAAGGGTGTTAGCCCCACACCTGACGCTGCTAAGGGGAAGTGCTAGAAAGGGCTGGACAAGGGGTCCTTGTGAACCGCCTCAGGAAGTCACTGGTAACGCAAGACTTCCTCGAGGGCCTCATTCGCGACTGGAAGATAGCGCACATCGACCTAGTGTGCAAACCCTAGATGGCGAGGAGGTTTCACCGCCTACTTCGATGCAAAGCTATGCTTTCCTTGTGCCAAGTTTGTGGCAGAGGTGCTCCGGTTGTACAACCTAGAGCTTTCCCAACTGATGGCCAGCACGATCGCTTGTCTGGCCATGTTTGAGTGGGCCATGCAGTTGGAGGTTGCCCCTACAGACGGCCTCTCTATTCGCCTTCCTTCATGATGCTTGTCCTCAACCTAAGAAGCTGGTAGATGGGAACAACCTTCACAATGCAACTAGAGGAGCACCTCGCATCAACAGGGTGTGCGAAGAGATATCCATACTAATGCGGTCCCTCCCAAAAGCTTTGAGGCTTCGTAGCCTCCGACTGTCCCACCTCTTCCAAGAAGAAGAGGGGCGTAAAGAGGAAAGGGGTACCCAATCCCACTCCCTTGTCCTTTGCATCCCCCTTGACCATAGACGAGGTCAAGGAAGACGATGAAGATGATGATGAAGAGGTGCTAAAGGAGGTCCGTGCCGGGGTGCCTCCTCCTTCGAAGAAGGCCAAGGTGGGTGAACTGAGGCGTGCCAAGTCCTATTGGTTTCCGCATGGTCACCCCGACCTCTGATGATAGCTCCAGGTTGGAGGGTTCCCCCTGAGGAGTTCTCCCCTGGCCACTAAGGATCATACACTGGTGTACGTGCCTAACCAAGAAGTGGCAGGTTTGGATTCTACCTTTGCCTCCTTTGACTTCAAGCTCCTTTCTCCCTAAGGGCCCTGCTCATTCCTTTGCCTATGGTAGCTACTACTATCAAAGTGAAACGATGATGCCACTCAGGCTGAAGGCTAGGTCAAGGAGGCTATGTGTGTACTTTAGATGCCTGTTGAGCCTTTACCAGTCGAAGGCAGGGTGGCTTATCCTCCCCATGAACTACCAATACTTGGCGTCCCCATCGTGGGTGCGAGGCTGCTAAAGGCAGTAGACTTCCTACCTTGCTCCTCTGTGGCATCGGTGCTTTAAGCTATTGCCGACCACCTTGACTTTGCCGTGGCTCATGACTTACGGAGCCCCCATGGGCTCAACCCTCTGTGCGCTGGTTCTTCGTGGCTTGCAGCCTTCGTCAGGGCGTCGGCCTCCACATTATCTGCCTGTGGGCTGGTTTTGACCGTTATGTTTAGGTAGTGACGCTTGGAGGCTCTAACAACAGGGAGGTACTAGCAAGGTCTAGATCTCACTAAGTACCTACAACTTGTCTATGTGGCTAACAATGAGACAGGAGTAGCTTTTAACCACTACCCATCGGGCTCCAAGCACTTTGGCCTTGCGCAGGCCAAACAAGAGGGCTTCATACTCTGTTGCATTATTTATCGTTTGGAGCTCCAATCTGGCCACATATGCTATCTTTCGACCTTCAAGGGGTGGCGATGACGATGTCCTGTTCCTAAGGCGCACCATGCACCATCAGAGTGTAGAACTCACATGGGCTTAATTGAGTCACCTGAAGGTGTGTGGGGCGATGGTGTCTACTTGGCTACGAAGTCAGTTAGGACTTGGGACTTGATTTTTGTTTGAGACATGTACGTTATAGGGAAGGGGCGATCTCCGCAGCCCACTTACCTTTGTAGCCTGTGGCCTCCCTATTCGTGAGCATTTCCCCTAAGGGAAATTATGAGAGAACAATGATGTGATGCACCGGGAATTAATTATGAAGCTTTCGTGAGGACATGAGGAGGACGTAAGCCATCTTTGTGAGCTCCGTGTACTGGACTTTCGCTCCCTATAGGGCATCTGAGACATAGTACATCGGGCGTTGTGCTCTGTCATCCTCTTGGACAAGGACGGTGCTGACCGACATCATGGTTGCCGCAAGGTACAACAGCAAGGCTGGCTCCAGTCGAGGGCATATGAGCTTTGAGGTTGGCGAGGTACATGTTGAGGTCCTCGAAGGCCCGCTGGCACTTGTCATTCCACGCAAAGCCATTGGAGCCCCTGAGTGTTGTGAAGAAGGGGAGCCCCTTCTCCGTGGACCTCTACAAGAAACTGCTGAGGGTCGCTAGGCAGCTCGTGAGCCTCTGGATCTCCTTCATGGTTTTGGGGGCCTACATGTCCATGATGGTGGAAATCTTGTTTGGATTGGCCTCGATTCCCCTCTTAGAAATGAGGAATCCCAACAACTTCCATGCATGTACCCCAAAAACACATTTCTTTAGGTTAAGTTTGATGCCTGTGTGGTGGAGGTTGTCGAATTCTTCTTGTATGTTGGCCATGTGGGACATCTCTAGGAGGCTTTTGACAACCACATTGTCTACATAAGCTTTGGCATTTCGGCCAATTCGCGAGGCAAGGACATGGTAGACCAGGTAGTTGAATGTAGTCCCTGCATTCTTCAAGCCAAAGGGCATCCGAATGAAGTAGAACATACCCAAGGGCATGATGATACTTGCTACAATGTCATTGGAAAAATTTTGTTCTTGCTACTCAAAATATGTGTAATATCATTTTTGCCATCGAAAATCTACTTATTTTATTTTTGCCATCCTTCCGTTAGTGCATATTTTATTTTTGTCACTTCGTTCAATTTTCTATCAAGTCAACATGATTTAATCGTTAAGAAATATGCAAAAATATCAAAAAAGAAAAATTGAAAAATATATTTAAATGTACCAGAAGATATAGAAAAATTAAGGGACCAATTCTAACAAAAAATTTAAAATTTGACAAAAGTTTTACATCAATAAAATGTTACCAATGTTCCATAAAAATTGAGCAAGATTTACATGTTTCTCTCCGTGTAAATTTTTTGAGAAACTTTCCTAGTGTTAATTTTCAAAAAATGTAAAAAATTATCCTTAAGGCCCTATACATATTGGCGTCTAAAAGCTACTTTTATATAGTAAA
Organism: Melocanna baccifera; assembly: GCA_036346265.1. NCBI lineage: Eukaryota > Viridiplantae > Streptophyta > Magnoliopsida > Poales > Poaceae > Melocanna > Melocanna baccifera. Next base: position 20,705,753 of record CM070692.1, on the reverse strand, counting down.
TAGCTTTTTTACAGTACCTAGCTTTCAAATGAAGTATCTTTTCAAGATGGTCGATTATAGTATACACTATTGTGACTTCAGTAAATGACTTCATTTTGGATATTTTCATATTTCTTACTTGTCAATCCTGTTTTTTTTTATCGGAGTGGCAAAAAGGAATAAGCCCTGATGAAAGGATGACCAAAATGAAACAAACAAATTTTCAATAGTAGAAATGATATTGCACATATTTTGAGTAGCAGAAACAAAATTTTCCCACAATGTCATTTCCAGGGCCCAGACCGAGTTTACAAGTGTGACTTGCTGGCCCTGATTCCCTCGACCAGACAACATTAAATTATTCGACAACACCATGGATCAGCTTGATGAGAAGCCCAGTCTTGGACTCCAGCTTCCAGTCCCAGAAGGATCAGTCGATTGCATGCTGCACTGTTCGGCGAACACTTGGAAGATCTACTTGCTCATACGTGCAATTATCAATAGCACTTTGTTTACTAGTATTCTCTATTTGTTGCTGCCACTATATTTGTATTTGTTTGTAACTGAAGAATGAGGAAGTATGCTACTATGCAAGTTTGGAAGAAAATTTGACGCTCGAATTTTATGGAATACGTCTGCTATGACTGCTATTAACAAACATGGATATGCAGCAGCAGGGTTTATTGCTCTGTTTTATTTTCTCACGATGAGTTAAAAGGGAGAATCGTACCAGCAGCTGTCACCATCTTACAACTGCTTGATGCTATCCACAGTGAGACTTGCAGTTGTTGTAAACATTTCGGAGTTGCAGGCCTAACCATTTGGTGAATAGTAGAAAAGTTGTCAAAGTATCTCCCTGCCCCTTTTTTTTAATGAAAGTTGTTAAAGTGTGCTCAATGCTCATAATGACTTCTCTTGTAGTCCCACATACATAATTTCGTCAAATCAGTCCTTGTCTGGTGGTCTATTAGTAAGCTATTCCAGCCAGTATATGTTAGAACTAATGGATAATATCCATAGCTGACACGCTAGCTAACAACTTTCTGTTGTGGTATGTGCTGGTGCTGTATATATCTCATGCATATAAGTTGTAACAGACACGGCAACAACAACCGTGTAAATCCTGTATATTGTTCATGATCCGAGAATAGCTTCAGCGGTGTATAAATAAAAGAACTGGGCAATCAAGTTTCACTAATGATTTTAGTAGATTCACTCGGATTTAGTTGTTGAGATGTCGATATGATGTCTTCCATGTGTTTTTTGCAATTTCAAAAGTATGTTGAATGGCTTATTGGAAAGCAAATTAAGTGCGTTCAATCCGATTGAGGTGGGGAGTACTAGAAGTTACAGAAATTCTTTGATAATCTTGACATTGGGCATAGGGTGTCATGTCCTCACACATACTAGCAAAGCAGATTGGTTGAATGAAAACATCGTCATATTGTCGGCACTAGTCTTGCTCTTCTGCCACTCAAATTCTAGGACGAAGCCTTCTCAATAGCCATGTATATTATCAATAGACTTCCTACTCGTGTTATTGATAACATGAGTCCTCTCGAACGGTTAGGTGGCGGCTTTGGGGAGTCGGTCGCATGGCAGCGGAGACGACGTCGATTTTGGCGTCCGGTGAGCGGCAGCTCCGAGTGGTCGTTTCAGGCAACAGTCGGTGACTAGTGAGCGGCCGACGATGGGTCCCGGTAGCCGCTGAGGCGACGGCGCTGCGGCTTCAAGCGGCAGATCGGCAACATCCAAGGCTGTGGCGGTGACTGAAGGGCGCAGTGGCAGCGGCAGGCGCTTCGGGTGTGGGGCACGGCAGCCGGCGACTTCGGGCACCATCGGTGACAGTCTATCGCTGAGACTTTGTGTGTGTGCTTTTGACTCATTGCATGATTGGTACATCAATTAAACTGATTCTGATCTATTTTGCTAAACCGATCTAGAACATGGATGTCTAATTCTACTGGATTGGAGGGTTTGCTGATCATGCATATAAATTGTAGATCAATCAGTGACTAGAGATAACTAGAACATGATCGATCTAATCATAGCATTGCAAACAAATCTAACTTCAATCTAGATTGAATTATGAGATTGCAATGCGTAATATATCGATTCGTGATCCACTTGCCTTTCATCTTGGAGAGCGATTTGTGCTGATGATGTGTTAAGAAATCAATAGAGAATAGATGAACGGCAATGCAATCTACACAATTAATCAATCACCATGAATACAATATATCAATCACAAGGGAGACACCAATTGAGAATGAACACCAAGAAAAGTATTCTTTGTTAATTCTCAGATCTGATTATATGGTACAATGACATCTTTATTTATAGTCTAAGCCCACAAGTAGTAATTTTAGCATTTACTCATACCGGAACCTTCTAGTTTTTGTAACAAAACTGACCATCACCATGCCAGCCTGGCAAGAGCTAACACAGAGACCAAGAGCTAAAGCTTGCCAGACAGAACAGCAGAGATTCATGGCTCATGTGTCGGAAAGAGCTCATCAGTGACGTGAAAGTTAAAACATGTTTAAGATAGATCATGCCAACTTGCCAAGCAACGCATGATTCGTTCCTTCTTTTATCTAAACAGCGCAACTCTTCTCTCGGAACATTTGACATGTACAGAAGACAAGACAAACATGCAGGCGTTACCAAGCTTATCTGACTACAATGTACAGAAGCCAAGACAAACAGCGCAACTCTTCTCTCGGAACATTAGGTTCCTTAATTTGCAGAATTTTGGGCTGTTACTGGACACGGATTCATCTGACTATCTGAGCACATGCGAAATGATGACCCCCTAGATGTAGAAACGGATGGGATATGATGGAATAGTCACAAATACAAATACGAATTTATATTTTAAAATGAATGCGGATATAAATTCGAATATTCTCGAATGCGAATATGAATCGGATGTCATAACGAATACGAATTTGAATTGAATATGTACTTAATTTAGTTGAATACGAATATCCTCATACGAATGTTGTAACCGGCCGGTTTTTCCAGTTACTAGTTTCAAATTCAAATTTCGACATTTGAAATTTATTTTTTTGGTTTTTCCGGTTACTGGCCGCCGGCCGGGATTTTAGGCTGGTACAGATATAACCTCCAATATAGGAGGCCGCTGGGCCGCGCCGCTAGGCCGACTAGCTGATAGGCATAGAAAATGAATCGAATAGTCTCAAATACGAATATGAATGTAAATACGAACATTCTTAAATACGGATACAAATATTGTCGAATACGAATATTTTCTAATACGAATTTTACTTACCATATTCGCGTTTTCTTGGATACGAATATCGGATGAAACAGATTATCTATTACCGTTTCCCACCCCTACCCCCTGGATCCGGCTTAGCTCTCTCTTTTGATTTCTTCTTTACCTCCACAATTGTGTACTAGTTCACAATTCCGCGCATAAAAAGAAACTGCCTAACACAGAGACCAAGAGCTAAAGCTTGGCAAGACAGAACAGCAGAGATTCATGCCGCATGTGTCGGAAAGAGCTCATCAGTGACATGTGAAAGTTAAAACATGCTTTAAGACAGATCATGCCAACTTGCCAAGCAACGCATGATTCGTTCCTTCTTTATCTAAACAGCGCAACACTTTTCTCGGAACACTTGACATCTACAGAAGCCAAAACAAACATGCAGGCGTTACCAAGCTTACCAATGAACCATCTGATGGTGCTAACAAGCAACCGCATGAACGGACCAATGAACTCAGACAATGTTTTCCTTTCCTCGTAACCCAGGCTTTCATTCATGCACACAATGCAAATACTGAACATTATTGTTAGTTGGACACTACGGAGCAGATGATCCAGATGTGTGCGCTCATATATATATTTCCTCTGTTTTAAAATATAAGACATATAGTTTTTCCAGTTTTGTTTCAAAATATAAGACGTGCATGTGACTTTAATGCCATTTTCTCTCTTTTGTCCTTAATTATCTTTCCTCTCTCTTCAATATTTATGAGTAAACACCCATCCACACTTCTCTCTTATTCCAAAGGTATTAACACCACATATACAATGGTAATTTTCCTCTACTAATCTCTTGGTTTCTTGCTCCAGCCAAGAGTTGCAAAGAAGGCTGGCATCTGAGACACTCGTAAAAGCTCAAGGGACTCCAAGAATGTCTATTGATCGACGAAGAAGGAATTCGATGTTTAGCTTGAGCGTCTTGTAGTTCAGGAGACTCCAAGAATTAATGTTTAATCAGGGAGAAGAGGTAGCCGATGCTGCCTTCAAGGGCAAGCAAAGCCGACGAGAGCATGGAATCTAAGACCACCTATATATAGCTACATCACCTCGTAGACATAGACATACATCACCCAGACATAAGGGAGAGAGATAAAGGTAGGAGAACAGGGAGGGAGGCGCCATGGCAGAGACCGCGCTGGGTATAGCGACGACGTTGGTGGGCGGTGCGCTGGGCGCCGCCTCGTCGGCCGCGAGAGAGGAGGTGGGCCTGTTGATTGGAGTGCAGGACGACATCTGGTACGTACCTTAACGACTAGCACAAACAAGTACACATTTTGTTTGTTTCTTCTCAATTTAGTTACCTATACGGGCCTTCCTTAGGCTTAGAGGCAGGGATGCGACTAGCATGTTCCACCACTAGGAGTAACGACTTTGTATTCTCCGTGTATTCTACACTACTCTATAATCAGTTAGTATATATAGTTATTTATAAAGATGAATATCAAACAAAAACAAATATTTATTGTTATAGACAAACGGGCTGTAAACCATTGTTTGCAAATCACAGCTCATATGCCAACATTTATTAAGTAGCGGAAATAAAACAACAATAGTAGGTCCAAGGATTTGCCACTGACAATCAACTAAGGCAATCAGCCTAGTCGTCATACCCTTCAACGTCGACAAAGTCCTCGTCTGAACAAAAATATATAGCAATATAAGTACTTGGAGCACTCAACAATTTACAGAAAATGAATTTAACGCAAGGATAATAACTAGGCATGCATATTAGGGTTGTTTGAGCATGAAGTAATAAATGGTTTTTAAATACAATAATAGGTGTAAAAGCACAATTTAATACAATAAAGTCAAAACCTAGATTTAAACATTGAATGAAAGAGTTATTGCAGGCTAAACCTCCTAATACAAACTAAGCGTTAAATCACCCACAATTTCCCATTTAAAATGTTTCAAAAACCAAAGTCCAATCCACGAAAGGCCTCTCTTGGCATGCTTATGACTACGGGCTCGGCTATCTACCTAATTTTATAATATGCAAAGGTTATATAGCTTTACCAAAAGGTCATGAACATCTCACATTGCCACACGATTATCACACTTCTTTTGATGTGTGGTAAAGAGGTCATGATAAGACCTTTATAATACTCCATCCCAATAGTTCCTGCTCTCTAATGTCTCCATCGCTGAAGGGTTAAACCACCTAGTCAGAAGCTGTAAGGTTAAGAAGGCCGACTAGAGGGGGGTGGATAGGCATTTTAAAAATCTCTTTGGTTAAAACTGAATTTATGTACGGAAGCACAAATCAAATTATTTTTGCATAATTAAGGCATAAATCAATTAGATTCACCAAAATGCACCAACACCCTAAGTTTATGTTAAGGTTTGCAATCATTAGGTGACAACCAATAAATTTAATTGCTATGAATATAAATTGCAAGTATGTAAATTGAGTTTAAGAAAGTAAACCACAATTGACACATGATGTTTTACCATGGTGTTCAAAAACTTGCTGGTTTTTCCTAATCCACGTTGAGGTAAGGCTAAATAAATTGAACCAGTTCCATGAATTAAGCTAATCATCTCACTTTTCACTAGTGGTAGCTCTTCCCCATCTAGGTAGGTGAGCTCCAACCTTCACAATAATGTCAAACTTTCTCATAAGGTTTTTTGAGAAGATTACCGAACATGATGCCCCCAAGGCCATCTAGGAGTCGACAATCTCTAAGAGTAACAATTTAAGCGTCTCGTTTGCCTCTCACCACGTAAAATGAATGCACAAACCCAATGTGGATACGAAATCCATCTTTAGATGCAACACATATAACTAGAGACTTCCCTCCTTGCTCACAAGGTGCAACACATGTATAATTGATAGGAGAGATTCACACTAACTCAAGAGTGATGAAATGGGTGTAGCAACATAGCCAACATCAGCAGCAACCTTCTCCCAACTGGCCAAGGAGGTATTTATAACCCCACCTAAAAAACTAGACGTTGGGATGAAATCAGCTGGAGGACGGTAGTACTGCAGGCAAACAGCCGTTACTACTGTGACCTCTGCAACGGCTAAAAAACTAGCCATTACAAGTCTCAGCCAATTTGACCATCCACATAGGGACTGATAAGATCGCATGCCGGTCGGACTGCCACACAGGCCGGTTTGATCGTAATAATCACAACCAGAAAATAGAGCACTAAATAACTACCAATAATAAATACTCAGTAGTACTACAAGACTGGTCATATTGTGCTGGTCTAATTGCTTGTCATGAGCCGACCAGATCGTCAACTAATTACCGGTCTGACCACAGGCTGGTCAAACCTCCCAGTCATACCATCGCACTTAGAGTGGTCATATGGCTTACCAGTCTGATCGCTCACACAGAATCGATTTGACCACTGCAGTGATACCACCGTCATACCACATGTCATTTTCTAGCAGAGCTAGATTGCATACACTTCAATGCTTTTGCAAAACACATTCATAAATTATAATACCATGTAAACAAAAGTCAAATTATGATTCACAACAAGTTGCAAAACATATTTGCGCACTTTAGAATCATACAACAATGATTGGGTATATGGACTCAACTCGTTTGCAAAACACATTTACAAACCTAAGTCACATGCTTAAGGACTGTGCATGAGCTACAACTATTTGTAAAACACATTCATAAATCTAAATATGATGCCACAAGGAGTAGGCAACAAAGACTTTAACTATTTGCAAATCTAAGTCATATGTTACAAGGATTATGCATGAGCTACAACTATTTACAAAACACATTCGCAAATATTACCATCATACCACAAGAGTGCTAAAACACAGGAATAACTGTCTAACTGACTGTCAGACCCGGATTGAAAATCCAGAATCCTCTGTGATTTCACCGCACTATTCCCTGGATCAGTAGATAGTGCTCACAGTACATTCCTGAATCAACTCATACATCGCATGATGATCATACAGTCATAATATAATTTACATCAGAGATTAAAATACGCCACATCGGACGACTGTTTTACATAACGGGCCTCCTAGGCTAAATACTTACAGACCAAAAGTACAGCAGCGGAAACAAAAACATCAGTGGGACCAATAAGCCACAAGCAGGCGACTGGAGGTAAATGTATGCATCTATATTGCCTAACCCTAGGTAATATAGACGCACACCCTTATGGCAAGTCTACATGCTTAGAACTAGGTATTTAGAAATCCGCTCTAGTTGCAGTCGTCAGCACACTGACTTGGTGCATCCTCGTAAGCACAATGATCTTGTCCTCCTGCTTCTGGATGTGGTGATGTGAGGGTGAGCGCACTAACCACTGTGCTTCGCGAGCCAATACATAGTATGCAATAATTTAACATGCTCAGCTTGACAAATGATAGGCTCAGGTTATTTTGTTTACCAAAAAATTCGCTTTTAAAAGACGTAAGATACATATATAAAAACCTCCTAAGACTTAGTTATTTAGACTAAAATCATAGTGACTTAGTCATTTAGACTAAAATCATAGTGTTTTGATAAAAAGACATGTAATGATAGTATTGGTACATATTTCATTCATCTTTACATGACACTTGCACCATATATTAGCCTTTCAGCGTTATAGCCGCTTACATTATCACTGGGATGACACCTAGGACAACACAAACCCGGACTGTCCATCGTCCTTTATTTTTCTTCCAGGTACCTCCCACCAAAAATTTATTTTTGAAATAGAACTATATCAGAGTTAAGTTCCCATGTCCGCCCTTGACCGTGGGCACGACTATTCGAATAGTTTTGATTCTGCAGAGTGTGTACACTTTCACCATAAGAGACAATCCGCTCGTTGCCCCGCATAATTCCTTAATCATGCAGTTGAGTAGATCATCATAGTAACCTTTCAAAACTACCTGCCTCGGGGTCTCATCTCACCCTGTGGGCCGTTCCCACTTGCGGTGGGTCTCATATGTTGCGCGAGATGTTAATCATTATTACTAGCACCTCTAGGCTCCGCTGCCCATAGTGCTAGTAAGACAGAGAAACCAATCACCCTTCCTGTTGGTGTCCCTTTAGCCACAACAGGCCCTGGCATTCCAGCACTTCTTTCCTCAACCTGTGAGATGAGTCCGAGATTCGATAGGTTTACTCAGCCAAGTTGTATTTTGCAGACTTACGGTTGTACTGTTTTACAATGGGAGGTCATGACCCGATTAGGACCTTGGGTTGTCTGGGCGGTTCTATCGCAATCCACACACTCGTGTACTCCAATGCACCCTGCCCCTGAACCATCCGCTCAGACATATAAGCAGTTTGGGGATTTTTGGGGCATAAAATAATAATCATTTTAAAAATACACGACCATTTCCATCTACAACTTCCCCCAAAACTGCTATTTGTATTTGCATGTGATATCGGGGTATTTTAACACCACTAGAAACTAAGCAATGCTAGGTCGTATAATATATACGTAATTGATTTTTTGAAACAATTACATTTATAATTTTTTCCTAGGGATAACAAGGCTCATTGTCCAATATACTAATGGGTATAATATTAGTACTTAAGTAAAGGCACTTAGCTAGACTATTACAAACAGTCATAATATTGTACATAAAATAACAACATGCAGTTTATTAATTTGAATCTAAATAATTTGCAAAATAGGTATTCAAAATGATCAAAGTATTGACTCACCTGGATCGCAGGGCCTTGGTCTTGCTGGTTTTGGTTTGCATCTGCCTTGGATTCTTCCTCTTGAGCCTCGTACGCTAATTTTGCGACAAACAGAATTTTAAAAGCAATTAAAAAGAATCAACATAGCCAAATAAATTATCATCAAAATTCAAACAAGCTCAAAAATTCATAATTTTGGTTCCATTAGAAAGAGGGTGAATTTAGATGAAGTTAGCAATTTTTCTCACTTAATTTGGAGTTAAAATGAATTAGTTATGAATTTTTGAAGTTCTCAGCCGAATTAATCAAAAATAAAAATCAGAAATCATTAATTAATCCAAAGAAGAGAGAGTATGTGAGACTGACAGGTGGGATCCACTGGTTATATTATTTTTCTTTTTCTTACATTGGTAATGGGACCCACAGGTGTTTATTAATTCTTAAACTTTCCCAAGACTAACAAGTGGGGTCCACTGAGATTTTAATCTCTTAACTCATGGGGTCCACCAAGGTTAATATCCCTTTTCCTCGGTGTCGTTGACAGAGGGGCCCCACAGGATTATTATTGGATCTGACGCTGACAAGTGGGTACTGATATCGGTTTAAATTTAATCGGGCCCACACGTCAGTGAGTGTTTAATCTAACAAACATTATTAGCACTAATTAATTACTCCCATAATCATATGGCTGAGATGAACAGTGTCATCTTCCTCTGGCCGCTACTGGCGAGGTTCGTCCCCGGCGGTGGGGGAGGCGGCCGGCCTTGAACATTCGAAAAATGGAATGCTTGTGGCCGCGCCCACCTCCTGACGAAGTCTCGCTGGTTGATTTGGTCGGAGCATCGGCCGACGGCGAGCTCGGGCGGCGGCAGAATAGGGCTATGATGGTTACAACGCTAGACATCATTGGAGTTCAACTACTCGCTCAGGGAATACTTGGAGATGGTCACAGTGTGGAAATTGGGGTTGGCGGAGCTCGGGCGTGGCTGAGGGGAGCTGTCGACGGGCGGCGGCGGTGCTCAGAGGAGGTACACGGCGAGGGAGAAGCTCAAGCTTCGGGAGCTTCGGCTGATGCTCGGGATGGAGTCGCTGTGTGCTGGGGATGATTGCGCGACGACGTGGGCATTGTTGATCGGCTACATGGAGGGGATGGAGGAGTTGTTGGTGTGCTACAACAAGGATGGAGGTAGCATGGGGTGAGGTTGCACTCTGTGGACTGCCGGTCCGAAGGGGGAAGCCGAGGTGGGGGCCGCAGCAACGGGAATCTAGGGAGGAGGACGCCCTGGTGCTGGCGCGCGCACGAGTGAGTGAGCGGGCGAGCGAGAGAGAGAGAGAGAGAGCAGAGGGAGCGAAGGGATAAAGGGAGAAGGGGGGACAAGGCTTGGGCCAGGCCGAAGGCCGGCTGAGCTCCCCCTCTTCTTTTTATTTTTCATTTTCATTTTTGCTTTAAATTTTCATTTGTATTTTAGGCATATTTGTGTGTGTGTGTATTTGCTTATGTTTTGTGCCTGAAATCTCAAAATATCCTTCTTGTACTTTTACTTTTCCTTACAAATATTTTCTGTATTTTATATATCCCCATTTTAATTTTGGGTGATATTTATAAGCTTTGTAATTTTAGAAAAATTGCACATGTATTTGCAATTTTACTTTTGCAAATTTTTGGGGCAATTGTTTGAATCATCTTTTTAGATTCGTATTCTCCTTTAAAATTTTCTTTTATAAAATGTATCTTCTCCTTTTAGTGTTTCCCTGGGTTTGTGTCTTAACATTATATGTGTATATATAGTTATATGTCAATTCTCCTTTTACTTTCTGGAACCTCAACCAAAATCCAACAAAAATCTAGAGATTTGAAATGTCAGAAAATGCCAAAAATTCAAAATGCCCCAAATTACACAATATTCATAGTTTCAAAAATTGGAATATTACACTGACACCCACATTCAATTGGATGGTGGAACCTATGTTGAGATGTTACAAATTAATTGGCTAGATCTATTCCATATTAGACTTGTGATAGTACAAAAAGGCTTCGAAATGCATCTCACAGACCCATCTATAATTGACTGGTGGGACTTGTGACAAACCCACAACATGCATAGGAATGCACCCTCCTGCCAACCATCAACCCAAGTCTAAACTATTTTTCATTTTATTTATAAAACATTTCATAACAATCACTGGCAACAACCTTGCCAAGGGTTACTTTTAAAATCATAAGAATTTATGAGAAATTTCCCCATCATTCTAAATTCAGTGAAGCATGGCTATGCATTTTGCTACAGATAGTTCTAGTCAATATTATACTAATGTATAAACTAGTGTTTGCTCTACGTTGCTAAGGTATAAGGATTCCAACATAAAGGAAGGCTACAACAATTAGGTATTAACTAACATTTAAAACTGGTATTTAAAGCACATTAATAAAATTATTAAGAATGTATAATAATTTAAATATACCTAATTTTATTTGCAAACTAGGTTCAATATGATCAAAGGGGTTTTAGTTGCCTTTCTCGTAGTACTGCTGCTGTTGGTGATCGTTGTAAATACACATCCTAGCTGTTTGTATCTAAACAAGGAAATTACCAAATTCAAATAAAATTAAAATAAACTCCAAAATTTGAAAACTTGGTTGTATATGAAAGTTTAGGCTTTTATATGAATTTAGAAAAATAACGGGCTTAATTAGACTTAGAATGTAGGAGAACAGGCTTCCAGAAGATTTAGTTTGAAGAAAATAAGGGAGAAAACATTGTTTAAGTGATTTTTCTGATTAACCTAATTTTATTTCTAATGGAAATTTAGAGTTATTGCATCATACTAAGTCAACAAGGTTTTAAATTTTGAAATAGACACTAAGGCCCATGGTGGATTTGCCACACGGACAACTGGGTGTTGCAATACGGCTGCCACACGACCACTAACGTGGCCATAATTGCGATGGTAGTGCACGGGGACCGATGGTCATCAACACTGCGTAGGACAATGGAGGATAACAAGGTGTGCAAATGAGAGAGGAGATGCTAGGCAGTGTATTCACCTGCTGCGGGGCACCAGAGAGGGAAGGAGGTGGCTAGCGGCGAGGTCGAAGTGGTGACAGTAGATCTTGCTCTGGTGAATTTGTGTTATGGCAGTGTTCCAAGATGGAGGAGGGGTTAACGAGGTCGGCGGCAATGTGGAAAAACTAGAGGTAGCAACTACGCGTCCTGACTTTACTTGCTCCAATAGCTAAGGCTAGCCAGAGTTGGCGATGGAGCTCAGAGAGAGGGGAGGGTGGCGTTAGGGCACGAGAGCTCTCGAAAGAGGGTGAGGACGACTGGCGATGTGGTGCAATGTTTGCGGTACCAAGGAAGGGATTTATAAGGGTGAAGAGGTGGCACGACATGTGGGATCAGCGCCAGAGATCGCACCAGCGAGAATGGCGGAGGGAAAGAAAAAGAAGATGACTAGGCATGTATTACATGGGTGAAGAAAGGAAACAAATATAGAGGTTTCCTTCAACAGGGCAGTTACATGGTCTTTTCTAGCTTGGGCACCACGGCGATGAAAATGGTGAAGGTGGCTCGGGCATGAGGAAGAAGATGACAAGGTGGAAGATGGCTCCAACAGGTGGGTCCCACCTATCAACGAGCGGGAGAGAGAGGAAGGGAGGGGCAGGTTGTGCACGGGTGATGGGTCAGATGGGCCGACACGGTGGAGAGAAAAAAAGGGAAAGAAGTAGGTTGCACGGGCTGGGTGAAAGGAAAAGGGTCATGAACTAGGAAGGAATTCGGCCCAAGGGAATTGAGGATTTTAAATTGATTTGTCATTTGAGAAAACTCAAAAAATATAAATTGGATAAAAATACCAAATAAGGCTAAAAGGAACAAAAAATTGACAGAATTGAACTAGAGCATTTTGAACCCAAATAAAAAATTTTAACATAAATTTTGTTTTTAATTTCACACAAAATTAATTTTGGGCTTTAGAAAATCCATAAAATCTTTTCTTTAATTTTAGAAAATAATTTTAGTTCAGTAATTAAATTTTGGCATTTTACATTGTCCGTATGTGGTTTATATTTTAGTTGGTGCCTTGTTTTCAAGTGATTCATCACGTTCCATGGTAAGGTCTAGACGTGGAGCAATGCGCAAATGGCTTCTAATCTAGCTACAGGAACAATGTCACTCTAAAGTCTAGGACTTCTATCTAGAAAAAACGTTGAGCTATAAGCCTAGCCTTATTGCGAACCATCCAACCATCCAAACTTTACTCATTGAAGCCAAAAGATCTAGATTTAGGGTTTGAGAAGTGTGAGTACTGTGTTGTGCTTTCTTATTCTCTAGGTGGAGTGGCTATAAGATCTTAATCCTCAAGGAGAAATATATTAATTTTGTTCATCTCTCATGGATCTTTCTTGTTTTGGTTGATTTGCTCTTGATCTCTTCTCTTCCCTTCTTGATCTTCCATTACACCAAGGATGTGTAAGTAATGGAGATGACTTATGGACATCAATTCTCATCCATCTAGGCATCAAATTTTGCAAGTTCTTAAAGTTGTCCAGTTTTTGCTTGATTTGGTCTCTCCAAGTGATTTCTTGATCCAATTATTTTTACCTCATTTCATTTGGTGTTCTAGTGTTCTAGCTTGCTATATCATGTGGGAATACATTTAGAGTCATATTGGCCATCATTCATCCATGAGTAAGTCAGATTCACCGTTTTTTTTAATTTTTTTGACCTGTTTTGGTGCAACCTTCCTTCAAACGAAAAAAGATCAAAACTTTGGCAATAATTTTCTTGATCATTGATTGGAATAGGTTCTTGAAATCTTAGAGAAGGTGTATACCAAATTTTAAGTGATTTAATTTAGAGTTTTGGTTTGAGAGTTAGGTCAATTTTAGATTTTGGCCTGATTTTAGTGTAGCAGAGCTTCACAAACCAAATGATCCTAATTATCTTAAGTTCTTTTAAGATTTTTAGTTGGGATAGGTTCTTAAGGTCATGATCTAAACTTGGTTCAAGTTTCAAGTCTTTTGGGTTTACGGATCAAAAGTTTCATGGATTTTTGAATTTAAAATAGTACTATTTTTACTATTCATAGAACTAAAATCACTGTTCACCTGATTGTTTTGGGCTAGTTTGGGTTCTTGATTTGGTGGCTTTTGTATTCATTTTTCATCTTAATCTTTATATATCTGTAGATATTGGAGTGAAGGATCGATGAATACTTCAGAAAATATTTGAAGGCATCATTCACCCAACTCTGTTGCCATACCAATCCTATATGCAGTGCATCAATCTACTTGCATTATCTATGGCTCCTATCCACTTGATGCATGTCATTTATATGGTAAAGTACCAGCTAAGCCTGGGTGTAGGCACACTCATTAAGTTTGGACACAATCTTGTAGCGTTAGAAATTGTTGCCGTCAAATTTTGGCAGGCAAAATAGTTGGCAAAATTATTTTTGGTATCTAATGTAATTATAAGGAAATATCGGGATTTGTCATAAATCAAGATCATGCATCGACCACGTTAAGAAGCCTATAGAAGATAACAACTAAAGAAAGGTAAATGCAAAGACGGAAGTCGTTGACAGGAGATTGGAAACAAGGAAATTTGAAGATGGACAAGGACTCCATCGAAGAAAAGGTTGAGCCGACACGGAGAGGGAGACTTAAAGTACAATCCAAGATTGAGTTGGCTATTTTAGAATATAAATACCCTATACTGGTTGACGGAAAAATACACACATGCTACTAGAGAGCACCTTCTATAGGGACGTGGTACTGCTGTCAGGAAATTTCCAGCAGAAATAGAAATGTACCAAAAATCTCAAAACATCCATGGATATAGTACATCATGGTATTCTTCCTAGATCATCCCGAGTTGGGAAACAATGAGGGAATTTAAAAAATAAAAACATATCTATTACATACTAAAAGTCAACGACAAATGGTTTACATTTTTTAACTCAAAAAATCGTTTAGGGTCCGTTTGGGAGGAATTTCGGAGGAAAAGCACAAGAATCCCTGTTCCTATGGAATGGCTACATTAATTTTGCCCATTTGGAACAAAGAAAACACCAATTCCTTTCCTCTGGAATACTATAGCTAGCCTGCGATCTCACTTACAGTTGCTAAGAAAAAACAAAAATATGCTAGACATTCTCACAAAAAAGAAAAACATTCGGCTCTTTATTTGGTGTGCCACAATTTTGGAGGCTTAGATTTGCTCTACTGCAAATTGATTTATTTAAAGAATATCCAGTGGTTTAAAATAGAAGGACATATCCGGTGAAAACCACCTAAAAGTTGGAAACCCGTGTCTGAAATAAATACTAGATGTAGAGGAGGGGGTGTTCTCTAACCATACGAAATTTCAGGATTAGACTCAACCTCATTTGCAAGATATAAAATAGACAAATTATGTACGAATATTGACCTGTTACTGTTTCAACCAAAGACAACACATGAGTCCAAATGTGTTTCTCACACTATGCAAGCACATGTGTCTAATTATTGGGACACCCTAAAGTAACAACGCCATGCTTACGAGTAGAAATATCACCCCTCCTTGCTTACATATGCAATTCTAGATGTTGCCCTTTTCTTAAACAGACATTTTGGCCAGCTTATACGAAGAGATATCAGGAATTTGACAATAGGATAAAAATGAAACCAAAAAATAAATCTGGCAGGAGCTTCCATGAATGTCTCACACACGATAATAAATATACCATGCCCACATATTTAGTGAATTCCTGGTTGAAAGAATTACATTTATATTGTGAGATTTTATTATTTTGCAACATGGAAATGTTCCTTTGTATTACCACCATATTTTTCTGAATCATAAGAATGCATTTACCATATGGTGGAACATATATTAGAAAGAACGAAAATCACACACAGTAATATATGGGAAGCATATGTTTCTGACCTTACTGTTGTCAGGTTCATTAACGACGAGCTAAAAATGATGCAAGCATTCCTCACGGCAGCCGATGGGGCACGCAAGAACACCCGGGTGCTCAAGGCATATATGGAGCAAATCCGTGACTTGGCCTACGACATTGAAGACTGCCTTGAGGAGTACATGATTTTCATCAAGCGTCGAAGCCTCTTGCAACAGCTCCTCAGCCTAGGAGCACGTCACCGCATTGCCATTCAGATAAGGACAATCAAGCAAAGAGTTCAGGAGGTGAGCCAGAGGAACTTTCGGTACAACCTAATCGAGCTCACACCTGCCACATCTGATGATGCAGTAGGCGACATGGAGCTGACAAGGAATCTGTCAGCTCTGTATGTTGAGGAAGTCGACCTCTTTGGCTTGGATAAGCCAAAGGCCAAGCTCATTGAGTTGATAACCAAGCCAAAGGCTGGGCTCGCCGAGTCCATGACCAACAAAGCTAGCCCAAAAGTGATCTCAATCGTTGGCATGGGTGGCCTCGGCAAGACAACTCTCGCCAAGAAGGTGTTTGATAGCACCGAGTGCAGCGGCCGTTTCAACACCCGTGCTTGGGTCACTGTGTCACAATCATTTCACATCAAGGAGCTTCTCACGGAGATGATGAAGAAACTTGGGGTGAAACTTCCAGAGGAACTTCAAGGAAAGGTGGTCGGGGTGGGGGACCTCATCGATTGCCTAAGAGCTGCACTCAAGGAGAAGAGGTACCTTGTTGTTCTTGATGACATGTGGACCACCCAAGCGTGGGATCGCATTAAACTTGCTTTTCCTGAAAATGGTATGGAAGATAGTTGTGTAGTGGTAACTACAAGAATTGGCGGCCTAGCAAAGGCCTGCAGTCCTGAGCCACTCATCCACCACCATGACACCCTAGAAAAGGAAGATGCTAAACGGTTGCTCCTGAAGAAGGCAAATAGAAGCCTCGATGGCCTAGAGAAAGATAATATGAAGGAGATAGTAGAGAAGATACTGAAGAAATGTGGAGGCTTACCCCTAGCTATTGTAACCATAGGAGGCCTCCTAGCTAACAAAGATATAAATGAGTGGAAAATTGTGTATGACCAACTCCCCTCAGAGCTTGAAAGCAATCCAAGCCTTGAAGCACTTAGGCGAGTGGTTAGTCTTAGTTACAACCACCTGCCTTGTCACCTCAAGCCTTGCTTTCTGCATCTCAGCATCTTTCCGGAAGACATTGAGATCGAGCAAAAATACCTGGTGAGCAGGTGGATAGCAGAAGGGTTTATAACAAGTGGTACTACTAGGAGAACACTTGAAGATGTTGCAGATAGTTACTTCTATGAACTTATAAATCGAAGCATGATTCAACCAAATAGGTTAGACTTTCTTGGAAATGCTGTGAGGACCTGCAGGGTTCATGATATCGTGCATGATATTGCAGTGTCAATCTCTAGGCAGGAGAACCATGTTTTACTGGTTGAAGAGCACACTAGTACCACCAGTGCAGCAAATGAAACCATCCGGCATATATCATGCTATGCTAGTAAGAAATTGAACATCGGCTTGGATTTTAGCCGTGTTCGATCTTTTACTCTGTTCAGTGAACTTCTGGAGCCTCTATCCACACTTTGTTCATCCAAATTTAAGATGCTGAGGGTTTTGGATCTCAAAAATGCTGGATTTAAAGCAAAGCAGCAAGACATCAATAACATAGAATTGTTGATCCACTTGAAGTACATCCATTTTCCCGATGGTTCATATATTTACGCAATTCCAAGATCTATAGGGAACCTGCGAGGCTTGCAGGCTCTAGACATGAGGGAATCAAATGTTGCAAACTTACCAAAAGAAATCAGTAAACTTCAAAATCTTCGCAGCATCAGATGTAGCAAAAGATACAGTGACATGTGTGCTGCAATATGCTTGTCTTGTTGTTGGTGTATTATTGATCGTTCTGCGGCAATTGCAGACTTGCACACGGCCTTGTCTAGTCGTTGGTCTCGTTCATCTGGAGTTAGGCTGCCAAAAGGAATGGGAAGTTTAAAAGAGTTGCAGTTACTAGAAGTGGTGGACATCAAGCGAAGCAGCAGCAAAGCCACTAAAGAGCTAGGGGAGCTAACTCAGCTGAGGAAGTTAGTGGTGACGGGGAGAGGGGCCTCCATGAAAAAGTGCAAGGCGTTCTGCGCGGCCCTAGAGAAGCTCTCCTCCCTCCGTTCTCTCCGTGTGAGTGCCCAGGACTGGAGTGAAACTGGGCCGCTAGATCGGTTGGTTTCTATTTCCTCCCCTCTCCGATCCCTTCGGAGCCTCAGATTGGTGGGGCGTCTTAAAAAGATACCTGCTTGGGTTGGCAAGTCCAAGAATCTGGTGAAGATTCAGTTGGAACTTTGCTTCGTAAAGGAAGTTGAGGCCTTGGCAGGACTGCCCAACCTCATGCGCCTTCGTCTTTATGGCAGGAGAGAAATTGGTGTTCCGAAGCGGAGCATTCCCAAAGCTGAGGATCCTAGAAATTGATCGTTCAGCGGAACTGAGGGAGGTGGCATTTGAGGAGAGCACTGCACCTCAGATGGAAAGGGTAGCCATTGTAGATTGCGAGTTGAGATCAGGGATCCATGGTATCAAGCATCTCAAAAACCTCAAGGGGTTTTCACTTTTCTTTTGTAAGGTGGCGAAGCTAGATATGCTGCAGCAGGAAGTGAACAAACTCCCCAACCATCCTATGCTACAAACAGAGCGTACGGAAAGCATCGACGATCTGGGGGATGCTGAAGAATCCGAGGTGATGGTGGAAGCTACGGAATCCTTTTCTGAACCAGGGGAGAGCTCGCAATCCTGACAGCACCCCAACGATGCCACCCTCGACAATCCACTCACCCTTGACAACTGGTCAGTACTCCTGCACGGCATCATTATCAACTCCTCCCTGTCAGAAACATCACTCCATTCAAGATTTCAACTTGTATCCGCTAAAGTGTGAACTAATTCACAAACCTGTATCAACGTATCTCGTGCTTACCTGTATCAACTCGTGCACCCCGGCATCATCACCAACTCCGCCTTCAGAAATGCCACCCCATTCAACATTTCAATTTGTATCCGCTACTCCATCAATTTGTATCAACGTATCTCGTGCTATTTGCATTTCAGTGTGTTTTCTCGTCAGTTCTCGTCATAACAGTTCTTCGGTCTGGTGTTCTGAAGGGACAAAAAACTGTTTGTGTCTGTATATGTAACGGAAGAGTGAAAAACACATTCTGCTGCTGGTGCTTGATCTGATGTGTAATCAACTAACACGTCATTTATATTTCAGTGTGTTTTCATGACAGTAATCGTCATAACTGCTATTGTGTATATTTAACTGAACAGTGAAAATACATGCTGCTGCTGTTGGTGCCTCCCATTTCCAAATGAGTTCTCCTCCTTTTGGGGAATGTTCAAGTATCTGTTAGAGGAGGAAGCATGAGAGTTCATCAAATGCATTTCAGTTGGATTGATACTGCTGTGCAATGTTCATTCAGCTATTCATCCAGTGCAATATATTTGCTCATTTCTAGTGAGGAAGAAGGGCGAGAGTTCACCCAATGTCATCCAGTGCAATGCTTGGCATCTGAATCTCTAAAATTCCTCATCAACGCAGGTACAAACGTATATAGAACTGCCATGTTTCCACGAATCTAACCGCACAATTGCATCGCCCGAACAACCGGACGGTGCACCTGCTACCTCCTACCTGCACGGGCCAATGAGAAGGGCCCCTACTTCCTTGCAGAAACCAAATGCTCGACCATGGTCTCCCTGGCAATGCAGACGTCCGGTGGCCACGTGGGCGGCCAGACGCATGTCGTCCTACTGCCGAGCGCCTGCATGGGCCACCTGGCCCCCTTCGGCCGCCTCGCGGTAGCCCTCTCCTCCGGCCACGCCTGCGATGTCTCCGTGGTGACAGCGCTCCCCACTGTGTCGTACGCAGAGTCCAGGCACCTCCAAGGGCTACTTGACGCATCCCCGGCCGTCCGCTGGCTCAACCTCCACCTCGCACCATTCGACACGTCCGAGTTCCCTGGCGCCGACCCATTCTTTCTCCGATTCGAGGCCATGCGCCGCTCTGCGCACCTCCTCGGCCCGCTCCTCGCCAACGCCGGCGCATCGGCGCTCGTGACCGACATCGCCCTGGTCTCCATCGTCATCCCCGTGGCCAAGGTGATACGGACCAACTAAGAATTAATTGATGCGAAGGGATGGCCCGATCTTTTCCGATACATTTAGCTAGGTTCCTTCTCCTCTGGTTCTTGCAGATGGAGTCTTCTCCTTATCTTGACGTCGCCAACAACCTTGATAAGGATGATTTGCACTAGTATGCAATGCGCAAACTAGAATCAATCTATCGAATTCTCCAAACCGTGAATTCAGCAAAGAAGACACAAACTAGATGAGATGAACCTTGTAGAATCGATGGGCAATCACAAAAACCTCCTGTTCTTGCCTTGCACCAACTCAGCAAACTCCAAACGAGAAAACCTTGCAATCACGCAATCTTGCTGCCAACAACCATCATAGCGATTTTCTGCTTTATTTCACAAGTATCAAAACTTATCATATCATAGTCTAAGTTACAATGGAGCTAAAGCCCTAACCTTATATTGACACCAAAGGTGTGGCCACCTTGAATATAACACGAACACAAAAAGCTTACGACAATACGAACTAGGAAGGAAATATCTAAAATAGAAATGTCGGTTTGTTTGCCAATTTGTGCTGCGACCAGGAGGTTTCTGTGGCTGGCACCTTATGGATTGTATAAGGCTTTAAATTAGCTTTCCAACGAGTCCAAGAACACTTAAATCGGACTCCGTTTGTGAATGTTATGAGCGTTTTAAGGTTAGCCCTGCTGGTTGTTCCGAATCGAGTCCGAGTTACATTCAAATCAGGTTTGTCTGTCAATTTGTGCTGCGACTAGGAGATTTCTGTGGCTGGCACCTTATGAATTGTATAGATCTTTAAATTAGCTTTCCGATGAGTCCAAGAACACCCAAATCGGACTCCGTTTGTGAAAGTTATAGGCGTTTTAAGATTAGCCCTGGTGGCTGTTCCGAACCAAGTCCGAGTTGTATTCAAATCTTCGTACCTTTCCTTTCTCGGTTTAGGAGGCTTCCAAATCCAATTGTTAGATTGAAAGGAAATCTTCTCAACCTTAGAAAGTCATGTTGCGGTCCAATATTATCCACACTTGTCTTGCAATGCACAGACTCATTATGTTTGGCATCTCTCGCGCGTCTCTCCGGACAGCTTGTGTAGCGTCTAATGAAGTTGTCATATCTTTGTGTAGGATACTCCAAATCAAGTGCCGTTTGATTTGTTGAAAAATAGACTTCATTAGCTTTCCAAATATGTGTTTTCTATGCATTGAAACCTCAAAATTGGCGTTGAAAGCTTCATGAACCTTGTGCACAGAACTACAAGCACGAAAATTTGATTGTTCTTGTGTCTTCCGCTTGAGCCCAACTAGCTTTCTTTCTTCACCATCCACACCTCCAATTCCATGTGTTGCTATCTTGTTTGCATTATGCAAAGGAGGAATTACATAAGCATCTGCATGAACTAGGATTTTCTTATCTCTCCCATAATCGGTTGTTTCTTTCTCCTTGCTCAATTCAGCACTAAGCTTTGTAACTTTGGATTGCATGGATGAAGCACAAATCAATGTAGCATTCACACTCTTGGCCATATCATCCCCCCCATTCAAGCGAAACCGTCCTCAGTTTCATGGTATTCTTTAGAAACTCCTTACTTTTGATGGCAATGTCACAAACAATCTCCTCATCTCTCTTCGGTAGCAAAGATTGAAACACACCTTTATGCATAAAAGTGAAGCGATTGACTCTCTCTTGGTGTGTAACATTGTGATCAAATTACCATAGACGTCCCAACATGATATGACAAATGTGCATGATCACAACATCGCAATCCACCTTGTCTTCATAACCATCAATTGAAAACAGCACACGAACTCTGTGAGTAACTTTTAGCTTACCAACATTGTGAAGCCATTGCATATAGTACGGTTTAGGATGACGTCATGTGGTCAATGAAAGCGCATCAATCACGTCCTTATTGATCACATTGTTGCAGTTCCTCCATCTATCATAAGCTTGCATCGTTTGCCTTTGATCATGCATTGGGTTTAAAAAACACCACGTCGTTGCCCCTTCTCAACAATCAACTTATTATCACCATCCACCTTTTGAGTCATTAAAGTTGGACCAACCTCAAGATCACAATACACAACTTCTCGTGGAGAATCATTGGATTTATCATCATCATCTTCAAATTCGTTGCTTTCATCCTCCGTGACATATCCTTTGTGTGTGAGCAACACTTTCCTTGTATTTGGGCAATCCCGCATCATATTAAAACAAAGGAAAAAGTCCAAATTACTACCTTCAAGTATAGCCTAAGTCCGGATAACCTCCCAAAGAATGAAAAAGTTTACTTAACCCTCTGTGTTTGCTAAACCAGATCAAAGTTTACATTTTACCCATCTCCAAAATTAGTTTTGCTGAGTTGACCAGTTTTGTTGACTAGGATTGACACATAGGACCTTTTACCCATCTCCAAAACCAGATCAAAGTTCCTCCAAAACAGAACGCGCACATACCACGATGGAGGAACTCCTTGCAGTGTGCGATGGCGCTCGCGATGCCGTCCTGCTTCTCGAGGAGCGAGTCGTCCCGCCGAGGCGGCGACGACTGAGCTACGCAAGCCGCCATCTGCACCGCGGACACCGAGCAGCCCTTCCGTAGCCGGAGTTCCACAGCGGCGGCTCCAAGCTCCACAGTCCGTAGCTGCCTGGAGATCTTACTCATGTACCGCCGGATCACGTCACCCAAGGGTGCCCTCTTGGTCTCCTCCTGGTCCGGCGAGTCGTACATGTACGTGGCGAAGAGCCTGGCCGAGCGCACGCTGTTGGAGCTCCGGGAGAAGCTGGCGCGGGCGCCGTGGAACGCGGCCTTGGCGGATCCGGCCGAGCGCCCGCCTTGCGCGCTGCCGCGTCGTACGCGCGGCGTCGCCGGCTTCGGACGCTGAGAACTTGAGAGGCCGGGGATCCGCCCATCCGCCGCCGCCGCCGAAGAAGAGGCGCTCGTAGGACGGCGATGCGGAGCGGCTCCGCTGCAACGAGATGACGAAATCGACCTCGCCGGTGCATGAGTCCTATATGTAAAAGGTCCTATGTGTCAATCCTAGTCAACAAAACCGGTCAACTCAGCAAAACCAGTTTTGGAGATGGGTAAAAGGTGAACTTTAATCTGGTTTAACAAACACAGGAGGTTAAGTAAACATTTTCATTCTTTGGAAGGTTATCTGGACTTAGGCTATACTTAGGGGTATTAATTTGGACTTTTTCCTAAAACAAAAGCCTAAAAATATTCATCAAATACAGAAGAAAAGATATGTAGGTATGCCTTTGGAAGCTATAAGCTAAGCAATAAACAACACAGATAGAGAAATTTTAGCAATAATCTATACAATAAATTCTTTTAGGCTATATTTAGGTTTTAAAGAATTTACAGTAAGAACAGACTGTGAAGCCATATGTAGATACTACAATCAAATAAATAGCAAGAAGAGTTCTACTCAAAGATGGATTTTACTTGAAGACATTATTACTGGAAATGGTTATAAAGTTATATTTGAACATATAAAAGAAAGGATAACAAATTACCGGACTTGTTCTCTCGTTCCTCTTTTTTGCAGGTATGAAGAGATCTATGAATTATAACGAAACTGGATTTTTCAGCTTCGGGGTTGATAATAAGCTTAAAATATTCCCACCAAATTCTTACAAATTCAAGCCAAAAGATCATATAATTATTGATGAAGTACAAGAATGCATACTGGATAATTTTTGAAATCAATATAACAATAAACACAAAGAGAAAGGATATATGTTATCAATATTAAATAGTTTTGCCGAATATTTTCATATGACAAATGAGTCAACACATATTCTAGAAAATCCTGAATTTATAGAGCCTGAGCCTCTATATGTAATATTCGAAGAACACCAGGTGTGTGTGTATCATTTGAAGAGATAGTAGCCCAAAAATTAGACTCAAAATTAGCAGGAGGTATATCTTGAAAAAATATGTAAATATTGATGAAGCATTAACCCAGGCCAGGAAAATACTAGGGGTAAATTATCATATGGAGTCAGCTACTAAGACTATCTAAAAATTTAAAAAATTCAGAAATAAGAAAGCTTATATATCTTCACCCTCTTCAAATATAAAAGAAGAAACTTTCAAGGATCTCACATACAAAGAATGCTTAGTGAAAGGGGTTAATCCTTTAGATGGATCATACATAGATTGCAAGATAGATGAAAAGTTTTGAGACCATATCTCCACAATTAAAGAAAAATATAAAAGAGAAAATTCTAAAAGAATTAAAAAGAAAATGAATAATAAATATGAAGAAATGCAAAAAAAAGTATATGATGAAAAATTCGATATATCTTTCTCAGGTGACGATATCATGGATATTGCCAGGAATAGGCAAAATCCAAAATTGTATATATATATATACTGAAAGCGCCACTGCGCCAGCATACAAATAGGTAAAATTTATAAAGGTAGTCTCTATGAAGAAAGAATTGGTAAAGGTAGCCCTAAAAAGTTATAGGAATATTGATAAGATGCTATCAATTATTCGGCCAGAACATCTTTACTACACTACCGACACCTTTAGCAATACCGATATGCAAAGAATGATATAAAGGAAGACTTTACTGCACTGCCGACACCTTTAGCAATACCGACGTACAAAGAATGACAAAGAAAGAAGGCTATTAGCGCGTCACGCAATGCAAGACACCAATTATGCAAGCCATATCAGTGCGTGCAGGACATGCACCAAAAAATTCAATGACAAACAACATTTTATGTCTACTCAGAATGACTAAAGGTTTCATAACTAACCAAGGACTCCCTAGGCTACTAAAAGCCTAGGTTTTATAGATCAAATTAAATAAAGAAGAAAGGACTCCTCCAGCGACTATAAAAGGGGACGCCAGTAGCAACCTAAGTATCGAGGATTAGAGCTTGTGAGCATTCAGCTTCCTACCAACATCCACTTTAGTTCTTAGTTCATAGTGTGAGAGTCCTACTGTAATATATTCATCAAAAGAAAAGAGTTGTAATATTTCAGTGTAAGGTATATTTTCTGACTTTCTATTAGTTATCGGGGTTCCCGAAAAGGAAACCATATGTAAGCTAGTTTGTGGGCATGAAGTAGTTTGCCTTTGAAAATCTCTTAGTTTTTTTAGTCGGATCATATGAGATGAGGTTTTATCCTAGGGACCCTTTAGGTGAAAACTCTTTAGCATTTCTTCAATGAGCCCTAAATTTGGCATAGCCATAATAGGGAAGGAAGAACCTTATGACCGTAGAGAAGTGTTCCCTTCGGGTGAAACTATCTAGGGTGAAGATAAAAAATTATCTCATATGATTTCGACTGAGATCACTTAGAAAAAGTTTAGCTACTTCTGAAGCAAATTAGCAAGAAATATGGTGAGTACCGAGTAGGATTTTTCAAACCACTACTGCATGACCAACTGACTTGTTGGTTTCACCAACCAACAAGATCCTGTTTTGAACAATATATTTTGAATAGTAAATTTCAAACTACAAATATACATATTTCTGTGAATTTCCTTATATAGATTTGAATTATTACTGTGAATTTCCTTATATAGATTTGAATCATTACTGTGAATTTCCTTATATACATTTGAATCATTACTGTGAATTAAAAAGAGCGGGCTGTAACCCAAACAACTTTGCAAATATAATATCAAATATTGTTATAGTAGACGATTCAGGATTAGGATATACTACCTTACAGAATGAAAGGTTGAGAGAGAGAGATAGAAAAATTGACATTAACAAATTGAAAAGGAATAAAAGAAGTTTCACAACACTATTTATATAATGCCACTACATCTAAGCAAGGTTACAATAAAGGAGAAATTGAACAATACTTTAATAAACTACCTGATTCTTTAGAGAGTATGATATTCGATGAATATAAAAAAGAAACTGAAGGTGTAGTTATTAATATATCTCAAGCTATAACCTTTGTATTTAAGCAATTAAGAAAAATATGCACGAATATACAGGCTCAAAGGTCTATGAAATATGCAGACTATAATTTTTGTAACAACACTATATAGATTTGGCAATGCGTATATATATATATATATATATATATATATATATATATATATATATATATATATATATATATATATATATATATATATATATATATATATATATATATATATGAAGCCTCTTTTCTACACCGGGTGTAATTATACCCTATGTCGTATCTCATATCGTAGGGAGTATCTCGGGTAACGGAGAGTATGTACGTATAGTATACGAGTATTTAAAATCATCTACGTGGTATGAACAATTTTTTAGAAGTGGTATGTATATATTTTAGACATACTCCTTTTTATGTGCGTATATAAAGGTATTTACAAAATACGCTAAAAACTATGGATTCCCTTGTAATTTTTTCATGTGATTCACATTGAAGTATCTTATAATTAGTATCCGAATATATCCAAAGTGATAAATGAGTATTTTAAGTTTGTTTAGGTGGTATATTAGAGATGTATTTTTCCTATATATATATATATATATATATATATATATATATATATATATATATATATATATAGGAAAATACTTTCTACACCAGTGTAATTACACCCACCTCTAATATACCACCTAAACAAACTTTAAATGAGTAATTATAAAATACTTCAATGTGAACCACATGAAAAATTGCAAAGGAATCCATAGTTTTAGTGTATTTTATAAATACCTTCATATACATATTAAAAAGGAGTATGTCAAAAACATCTACATACTATCTTTGAAAAATTGTTCATACCACCTAGATAATCTTAAATACTGTGATACTACACGTACATACTCTCCGTTACATGAGATACTTCCTACTGTATGAGATACGACATATGGTGTAATTACACCTAGGTGTAGAAATATATATATATATATATATATATATATATATATATATATATATATATATATATATATATATATATATATATATATATATATATATATATATATATATATATATAGTTTTAGATTAGCCCAATTTCAAAGAAGAATGGTTCCTCGAAACAAGCTACTTTAGTTCAATCCTGAGGTGAAGCTGTTTTACTAAAGCATGCTACTTCTGTTAGTATTTCCTTTTGGTTGTTAGACATGAATGATAAATTGCCTGAACAGTAGAAGAAGACGCAAGTTCTAAAATGTTTAGTAAGAATAAATTGTGTTTTTCGTATGAGCGCTTCTTAGCAAAGACTGCTATTTTGCCAGCCATCTGCTCAACCTAAAATAGAAGTACTAAGATATCTAAGCAATAGGGAAATCAGCAAAGAGTAACATTCATAATTAACAAGGAAACTTAACACTTTCAGCAGTATGATAAATTAAGTTCCTCTTAATTTTCCAAATTCCTCGTTCTTTTATCTAATATTTTCTGCAATATATCTTTTAGTTATCAACAAAATATCATTGGTTGGGTTAACACCAGAATAATGCTGAGCTCAATAGCTCCAACTGAACGGCCAGAGTAGTGGCGCCAACAGTGTATCCACTCCAATCATTTGCATGTAGGTAAGTAATGTACCTTTGGAAGAAGACTTTCTGCAGACACCAGCTCATATAACTTGCATATGATTGTTTCTTCTTCTACCTGTGTAAAACGGTAGCAACAAATTACCATCTAAAAAATATCCCCCCAAGGTATATTCTCAACACAAAAGATTATACTATCTAAGGTTCACTTGAAGTTTATGCAACCCATGTGACATTGGTCGGTATGTTTCCATTAGGGCATGATTTTGCCTGCCCAAACGCCTGCAGATCTCTTTTATGTTATATAATGAATTGAAATGATGATTAATTTAATGCTAAAGAATAGTAAAGAAATTGTACCTGGACATTTCAGCTAAATGCTTTGGTTCCATTATCACCAAAAAAGTTGATATTGCTTCCTGCAAATGACATGGTCTATGAGACAATCATTTCAAACCAAGCTAGACACAGTCTATTAGACAAATATTTCATACCAAGCTAAAAATGTACCTTCATCTGTTCATCTTTTGTACAACTATCTAATCTACAAACGGCATGCAATACTTTCTTAGTGCCGTCTAATAACAATCACCCTAAATCAAGCTAGCAGACTGTCCATTGTATGATGTGTAATGAAATCTATATGTGCGTCACTTGTAACATAAGTTCTGTTATCTAAAGAAAGCCTTCTCAAACATGCTACTAAAGATTGGGTAGGAGTGGTCAAACGAGCTATGTGTCGTTGACGGAGTAGCCGATGTTGCGTAGTTCGTCGGTGAGGACCTTCACCCGCTGGCTGTAGTCGGCGATAGACAGATTGCCTTGAACGAGCGAGTGAAACTGGTTGTTGAGGAAGATCGCGTATGACTCCTTGTTGTCACGGAACAACGCCTCGATCGCGACCCAAAGAACTCGTGCGGTCTCCTGATCCGTCATCGCTGAGTTGAGGATGTCGTCGGAGACAGAGCCATACAACTAGCCGAGGACGGCGGAGTCGGCGAGGGCCCAGTTAGCCTCGTCGCGATGCGCCGTGTCGGTGCCGTCGATATGGGAAAGGCCAAACTTCGCGCACATGGTCCGAATGAATTTGGACCATCGGGAGTAGTTCGGTGTCTTCAGATCGAGGGTGGTCGGCACATGGGACTTGTCGACGACCATACAGTAAGGGTTGAGGATGATCGGAGGGGCGACAGGCGCGATTGCGCCGGCGGTGGCAGCAGCTGGATCGGAGGGAGGGGCCGACATGGTCGAGGATTGGAGCTTTTTTTTACCTATATGTAGGCCTGTTTCGATGACACAGCCAGGAGGTGAACTGCACGGGCGGCCGGCTGACGGAGGGCAGCCGACGGCAGTCGGCGGCGGCGACCGGTGGAGGCGGCAACGACCGGTGTTGGAAGGGAGGAGACGCAGCAGGATCCGGGGTCGGAGGAGCTCAGCCGGCGGTCCGGGTTGGCGGTGGCAATCGGTGGAGGCGGCGGCGACCCAGGGGCCTGAGGGGCTGTGAGCGACTGGCAGCGCCTGGACTGAAGACGGTGGCCCGAGAGAAGACGGCAGCTCCCAGGTGGTGACGTCAGCGGTGGCGGCTTGGCCGGATCTGGACTGATCCGGTGGAGAGTCGGTGGCGGCCTGGCCGAATCTGGACGGATCCGGTGGAAGGGAGTCCCAATCCGGCGCGAGGAGGCCGAATCTGGGCAGTGTGCGGTGGGCGGCAGCCGGAGGAAGGGCGGCGGCCAGGGGGAGCGATGGCTAGGGCAGACGGCAGCGCCTGCAGGGGGGAGGCGGTGGCTCCCAGGTGGTGGTGGCGGCGGCGGCTACCTGGAGGGGAGGCGGCGGCCTAGAGTGAGAAGCGGTGGTGTCGGGCTGGGGAAGATGTAGTAGCAGCGAAAAACTCAAGAGTGCTCTAATACCATGTAGAGTAGAGAAAGATTGGAGCACACACCACACAGCTAAAGGGCTGAGGTGGCTTGTATATATATTGACCTGGTGTAGGCATACAAGGAAAGTATATACATAGAAAGCGCATACATGGAAAGCGCATACAAGAAAGGCATATACATGGAAGACGCATACATGGAAAGCGCATACATAGAAAGATATCTAATTATTCTAATATAAAGAAAGCCTTCTCAAACATGCTACTAATTCAAGAGTGTCACCTTACGCAAAGTTGCTCCTTGGCACTTGTGTCCACCATTGACTGTTACATAGTACTTCAAATTTTCGATTAACAAGTGACCAAATGACCCCTTAGCTATCCCAGTAAATGAACATATACCTAAGACTAAACAAAAGTCCTATATATGAGTAAATTCAATATATTCAGAGAGCAGAAAAGCATTTTCCTTCAAGAAAAGGAAGAACTTCATTATAGACAATATTTTTTATAGAGGAAGAAGGTGTTGAATCTTCCATCTTTTATGAGCATCTTTAAACCATCCTTGGATGCGATTCTAGAAACTACTACACAAAGTTACTCATGTGCATGGTTGTCACGGCGACCACGGTGCCTAAGGACCGCCAGGACGCCTAGTCGTCCAGGCGGATGCCTAGTCGTCCTCTAGGCATTGCTAAGCGAGTTAAGGCGGTTCACTTGACGAATACCTAACTACTTAACTAAAACAGCAAATTAGAGAGAGGTCAATAACAATCGCATACCTAAAACCTTGATGAGTCTGCCATTCTTTTGAATTAGATGAAATCCATTGAATCCATATGTTCCTGCCATGGAGAAAGATAGCAAATGTTAGAATGTAAAGTTGTAAAATAGTTACCAAATATTGTAATTTCATATTTGTACACTTGAAATGATAAAATAAAATAAGTTTTTGAGTTGACATGATGAAACTGAGAACAAAAACTAGTATAACATTGCCACTTTGCCAGGATAGACCCATCACATAGTAGTACTACTACATAGGCATCACAGAGTTCAAGACAAAGAGTCAAAGACGAACAAAGTTTCAAAACACAAAGTTTAAACAACTACAACTCTCCATCAAGGCATCAACAATCATAATCTGAAGTTATATCATCTTCCTCATGGGCTACACCACCACTTTGTGCATTGTCATGAGTAGTAGGAGGAGGAGATTCACCGTAGTCATCCTCAATGTCTTCATCATCCATCTCAAAATCTTCATCAAGCTCGACATCTCTCCTGCATACTTCTTCCTCAACCGGCCTTGAGCTTGAACCTGTAGCACTAGCACCACCATGGCGTCGCCGATGATAAGACAATACATCGCTCCCAATCCCAGCAGTTGTGGCATGGGCTTGCCTAGGTAGATTGCGACCACGGAGCGCATTTGATGCACCCACAACCTCGTCAACAAGTGCCCAATCCAGATTTTTCTAGCCTTGTCTCATGCACATCTTCAGCACCCGCATCAATCCAATCAGTGTTCCACTCATACTCATCAAAGATCAATGGGTTAAAATTGCTCCCCTCTACACGCATCTTTTGAAATCTTTCAGCAATCTTTTGGTTTTATTTGATATAAACCAAATCATTCAACCTTTGGTGCTCCAACCGATTCCTTTTCTTTGTATGTATCTAAAAGGAATAATAAAAAAACTCAATTAGACAATTATTAATTTATTATTATACATTACTTAGTACTGGACTACCAGTTAGTATCTACTTACAAATTCAAATGTGCTCCAATTGCGTTCACACCCAGAAGACGAAGCACAAAGACCAAGAAGACACTTTAAACCATCCTTGGATTAGATTCTAGGAACTGCTACACAAAATTACTCATGTCATGTGTAAGTACGAGATTCATCAGGTGAACTTCAACCTATCTTCTTTGGCACAACATTACCAACTAAACTGCAGCTGGTCATGTCTATGCATACAAAACCCATCCAAAATAGGAAATTTTCAACAAATGCATGACATGCATCTGACTGGTAAGAAACTAATAAAAAATCATTATATGACACAAACTTACTTAGCAGACATTATTCTTCAGTTGTACAAGGTTCCGGGCAGTACTAGGGCTTTCGGTACAATATTAAGTAGGAAACCTGGAATATCAAAACCTGCCAGCCATCTTACCTGATCCCTAATAACCATATCAAACTTTTTTTTATCACATAAATACTGTTAGAACCCTTCCCCCAACACATTCAAATATCCTATATAGGTCTGTGCAACTGACATGTCTCTGTAAACAGGTCACCTTCCACTTCCACAACTGCTATGCATGCATCTTGATTCCTATGTTGTAGCAAACATAAAAACAGCACACCAATTTTTGTATTGCCAATTGAAAAGAAAAGCAATATATATATATATATATATATATATATATATATATATATATATATATATATATATATATATATATATATATATATATATATATATATATATATATGGGAGCATATCTAGTGCAAAAGAGTATTTGAGTGCAAAAGTGTAAAAACTTCTAAGAGCCATCTGATCTAGCCTATACTGCTCAGATCAAGGAAGGTGGAACCCTACCCCATAAAACTTAATCTATACAGGGGTTTTGTGAAAGATTGATTAAATGAATTAAATGAGGTGGGGTTCCACCTCTTTGATTCGATCCGTACAATGCAGATCCGATGGTCAGAGAGAAGTTTTTGCACTTTTGCACTAGATATGCTCCCTATATATATATATATATATATATATATATATATATATATATATATATATATATATATATATATATGAGAATATAAATGAAAGGTTATATTTTCCGTCTTTGCATTAGTTGTCAGGGTTCCCGAAAGGAAAAACCATATGTAAACACTAGTTTGTGAAAATGAAGTAGTTTGCTTTTGAAAATCTCTTAGTTTTTTTAGTCGGTTCATATGAGATGAGGTTTTATACTAGGGACACTTTAGGTGAAAACTCTTCGGTATTCTTCGATAAGCCCTGAATTTGGCATAGTCAAATAGGGAAGGGAGAACCTTATGACCGAAGAGAAGTTCCCTTCCGGTGGAACTGTCTGAGGTGACAAAAAAATTATCTCATATGATTTCGAGTAGGATCACTTAGAGAAAGCTTAACTACTTCTGAAGCAAATCAGCAAGAAATATGGTGAAGCCTTGAAAAAATTGTTAGTACAAAGGATAATATCAATATAAAGTGTAGAATAAAGCCCACTGAAGAGCATAGTTGGCATTCTTCACATAGTCATTTAAATTTATTTGTAGAACACTATATAATTTTTATATAACTCGGGGCAAAAGACAGGACGATTTAGAATTAAAATTAGATAGAATACATAAAGAACATAATTAGTTAGCAGAACAATACTTCCTTGTCAATAACAATATAAATTTAGTCTTGCAATTATTAGAAGGTAGAATACAGTAGAATAAGATTAGTCAAAATAGTGATTATATTAAAGAAGTCGCGTTAAAATTAAACCCTTTATTGAATTTAGATAAAACCCCTGTTAAAAGGGAAGTTACTAAGGTAACAAAAGATTTAAAGAACCAAGATCAAGAAGTTTTTAAAATTAAGAAATTGATAGAAGAAGTTAAAACTTTGGTTCTCTCATAAATATATGTTAGAATATAACAAAGCATTACAAGAAACAGAAAAATATCTTGAGCATCCTATTGGTTTCTCTGATAACGAATCACCTAAAGAAGACTCTAAAGTAATGATAATATAAAATAATACTATCCTTCAATTATTAGTTAGATCTTACATAAAATTAATATTGAAAAGAGAAGTAAAGAGATAGTGCTAGGCAAGGTTATTAAGGCGTCGCTTAAGTGACGCTTAGGCGGTAAGGTGCAGAGGAGGTGTATGGCGTTGGCGTCGCCTTGCCAGGAGAGTGTATGGCGTCCGCCTCACGGCCATGGCGTCGCTGAGGCGACGCAAAGCGCCTGGACGGCCAAGGCGGACGCCCCAGATCCATCGCTGAAGTATAAAGAGATGGGCGGATGAGAGGGGGCCAGCCGGCCAGGCTAGAGACGAACCTTTCGCGTGAAGCCCAACCCTAGCGCCGCCTCCATCCCTGAAGCGGCGCACCGACGGCCATCTGCTGCAATACCGCTGCCGTGTTGCGCGCCGGCACCGCCGCCCTCTCCATTCCAGGTTTGCCCCATCCCCTCCTTCCTAGCCTCCACCTCCTCCCTCTACCTCCTCGGCTCCCCCCTCCCTGTCGTCCTCCACCTCCCTCCCTTCTCCCCACCTCCCTGCCATGTGTGAACCAAATCGATTCGATTGGCGGTTCGGGGCGGGAGTTAGGGCTCAAGTGGATCGAAGTGGGGGATTTCTCTCTTTCTTTTCATTTCTCTCTCCCCTCTTGTGCTACTGGTGTTCTTATTTTGGCGAGCAAGGCCCGTCTAGTTCGATGGAGATGAAGGGGAGAGCCGGTGAGAAGGGGAGTGGAGAGGAGTGGGCAGCAGCGTGGGAAGAAGGGGAAGGGAAGGGCGGTGGCGCCTTGACCAGGGCGACGGCGACGGCGAATAGGGAGGGCGGCAGGGCTACGAGAGACGGGAGCTGGGGATGGCGGTGGGTCTGCGGGGGCGCCGGAGGGGTGGAGCGGGCTACGTGGAGGAGCGCTGGAGAGGCGGAGAAGGCATTGGCGCTGGGGAAGAGTGGAAGCGCGCGGAGCGTACGGAGGCACGGATTCCTTCACCTATAAGAGGCCTGCTTGGGAGCTTTATAATTTTTTCCAAATGTAAAATGTTTCCACCGGTATTTTCCTGGGCACAAGAAAACCGTTCGAATACAACCAGATTTTCCCCCCTGTAAAATGTTGTTTGGGTAAACTTAGCTTAAATCTATTCTCGAACTGATTAGAAGCTACAAACTAGGGTCTGTTCTATTTGGCTACGGCTGATGACTTTTTGGCTGTTTGCGACAGAGATTACGAAAAGAGAGATTATCGCTTACGATTTTTGATGGTACAGATATTAGTTTTTTAACGTGTACTACAATTAACTTATAGACCCTGTCTAAAAAAAAATACTCCGATTGAAAGTCAGGTACTGTAACAGAAGCTAAAAGCAAACAAACCCTAGGCTTTTCTCTCCTTGCTAACGAATTGCACAAAACTTGCAAGGATAAATTTGCATGGGAACATGCTACATGGAGATTTGCCTAGTTCAGTGGTTAACCTGATGTGATGATAGGGTTCCGATCTTTTGATAGGATGATAATTTCGATTTGAAGGAGAACAACTTTGACAATACAGGCTTCTAACTGGTCACCACAAAAACAACAAGCAATCGCTAATTCATACTCTGAGTTGTTATCAACCACGTTAAAAACACGGTTGACCTGACAACGAAGATCTATTCCTGCATTCAACCGAAGAACATGCAAGAACAAGATAATAAGCAAATATGATTTGTATCCATATGGGTCATATCCTCATCATAACCTGTCTAAAAATTTGGAGCACCTAGTTGTCAGGTCAAACAACATAATAGGGACTATTCAGAGGGCGGACTTACAGTGATTCAAGGGTATTCAACTAAATACCTAATTTTATGAATTACTGATAAGATATGGTTTCGAATAAGGATCTTGTCTAGGTGGTATAATCGATACACACAGAAGATACAAATTACAACGAAGGTAAACTAAACATAAATGAAATCCAATGAAACTAGCGGGGTGCGACGTCTTTAAATAGAGAGAGAAGCCATACATAATTAAGAAATAAGAGGATGATACTATTTATGGTACCATTCATGTGAACAATACGCCATGAATAGTACGGGCCAAGAGGTAGGGGCACCTTTCCCTTGGGTCCAAGCATTATAAAGCCTAATTTAGCCCAAACAGATGACGCAACATCTTATTTTGATGATTACGGCAGGCTGAGAATGGATTTGGAGTAGCATCATATAATTTATATAATATAAAGGCACTCCTAAAAACGAGCTCATCTGATAATTTAAGTGAAGTGTACGAGCCCTTGTAATTGGAATAACAAGTATAACAAATATGATTGTATCTATATGGGTCATGTCCTCATCATAACCTGTCTAAAAATTCGGAGCACCAAGTTCTCGGGTCAAACAACATAACAGGGACTATTCAGGGGCGGACATACAGTGATTCAAGGGTATTCAACTGAATACCTAATTTTTTTTAAAAATAAGTATATACAAAGTATAATGCACACACACACACACACACACACACACACACACACACACACACACACTAGTAAGGTGCCCGTGCGTTGCAACGGAAAACCTTCCATAATCTAACATATGCAGGGCCAACAAAGACAGAGAGTGAGAAAGCATAATAAGATGTTTAGAAACATTGAAAACAAGGAACAGTTAATAAAAGAAAAATTATCGGAGAATAACTTACATTATATGCAAAGGTAAAATCTTTGTTTGACCAATTCTCAACAACTGCTTCATGCAAGAAAGACAATTTCTCGCCTTGCCTACTTTTTTCCTGATAATGCAAAACAAAATCTCATGATAATCATTGTACTGCAAAGTTTCTTCAAAATGATACTTACAAAAGCAATAAATAATTGATTACCTTCAACGGATGGCTTGTGCCCTGCAATAAAACCTCTTTACTCACCCCACTATTCATAGTCAACTGAATTTTCTCCCTTTTCATGAAAACTTTTGGCAAAGGGTGTGGAAATCGAAAAGGAATATCAACAGAAAATTGTCTATTGTCATACAGCAACTCCTGTGACCATCTAATTGTGGCTCACATAAAAGTATATAAAAGGTACCTTTGATATTGTCAAGGAAAACAAATGGCGCTTTATAATACCCCACTATCGGTTTTTGCAATCTTCACAAAGATCGTGATCCTCTACATCAATTACATGAGTATTGTATGATCTTTTCCCAACAGTAACCTCAGCGCTAAGAATTGAACCCTATTAGCCAAATTATTCTTAGGTTGAGACCAGCAGCAAATTGCAAAAAATAACTGTAGTGGGATAATATAAGCCTCGTCGACAGACCTCGCCTCGATGATGGAGTTGTCCCTGTTGGTGTTGGCAACGAGGACGACGCGCTCGTACTCCTCCTCGGCGGCGGAGGACTATTCATGCTAAATTCCATCACAATGTGAGATGCAGTTGCCTGACCTTCCATTGACAGATCATCCCAACTTCTCCTCGGCTGCCTTCTCAGCCTTGACACGCAGCTTCACCAGTTGCTTTCTCCTCTCATACGCAACCTTGGCCTTTTCCTTTCTCTTCTCTTCGAGCTCCTGAAGAGGAATACGAGTACATCTTAAACCAAATAAATTAGTTTGCAATGTAGTTGACCAACATATGTAACCTATAATATATTTTGCTGGACATAATGCTGCATAGTACAATAGTAGGGAGCCTCAAAGATCATCAACTGGGAAAACCCATCAAGAGTAGCAAATATGTAGCTCACACCACAGGCTCAATGCAAAATCACATCAGAGAACTGCTTAAGAAAACACTCATTCCGATGCCACTCTTTGAATCAAAAGATGTCATGTCTTTGCTAGTGGCTCTTGCACTAAATGCAAGAGAGTGCGAACCAAGCACAACCAAACAAGAACTGCATGCTTAACTATCAAGCAATAAATGCAGCAGTCTGAAACTCTTAACCATTCAATAAAAGAACAAAATATTAATATTTGTTGTAAAAAATGGCATGATCTGTCAGAAGTAGCTGGTTGTTAAAATCATATTGAAAAATCAATGGGAATCCATCTGATTTTCTTCATCACCCAGAATCATGCACATCTTAACCAACAGAATACAAAAAGAATATTCTAACTGTCTACACTACGAAATCAGTGATAAACAAATAGCGTCATACAACAAAAGATGGACAATCACAGACATGCACAAGTCTGATACTCTTTAATCATTCAATAATAGAAACATATCATAAAGCACTGTAAATGAACAAACAAAATGTTCTCATTTGCTGTGAAAATGGCATGATCTGTCAAAAGTAGCTGGTTGTTAAAATCATATTGGAAAATCAATGGGAATTCGTGTGATTTTCTTCATCACCCATAATCATGCACATGTCAACCCAACAGAATCTTAGAATATTGGAGTGAAATGATTGCAAAATTAAATAGAAATCATAAAACACTGTAAATGAACAAACAAAATGTTCTCATTTGCTGTGAAAAATGGCATGATCTGTCAGAAGTAGCTGGTTGTTAAAATCATATTGAAAAATCAATGGGAATTGTCTAATTTTCTTCATCACCCAGAATCATGCATATCTCAACCCAACAGAATCTCAGAATATTGGCGTGAAATGATTGCAAAATTAGAGCATTACAACTGGTGACAACAGAACAACAAGCGTTATCAAACACGACAAGTAGTAGCAAACTGAACATTACAGATAGCTTGACCACATGTAATAGCACAAGGGCAGGTTAGCTCAATACCAGTGTCAATTTCGTTTAGTGTCACAGAAACATATAAATTTTGCTAGTGATACCTCAACCGGCTCGTAAAGTCTCATCGCAACTACGGAGTTGTCCACCAACAAGAAACGTATTGAAGGCATATGTATGGGGAAGGGGAAGCTTACCCTGATGGTGTCGTAGTAGTTCCATCCGACCTCCTTGGATAGCTGGTCGAGGAGGCAGTACTTGTGCACAGTGCAGCCTCAGAAACCTACAAAAGCACACCAAGCATACCCCATCACAACCAAACCTCCTTCCCAATAGACATCGGGATATAGACGAGCGAGCAAATCCCACGTACTTGAGCACGTTGGGGATGACCATGCGCTTGGTCCTGTTGTAAGGCGGCGGCACGGCCTCGTGCGCCTTGAGCACGGCGGCGCCGCCTCACCCCTCTTCGTCTTGTGCGGAATCATCATGCCAAACACACCACGCACGCCATCAGGAACGCAAATCGAAATGGAACAACAAAGCAAAACGAAAACACCATGGATTTGCGCAGTGTTCCCTTACCCGCGGACGGCGCGCCAGTGGATCTTGGAGGGGGCGCGGAAGTGGATCGGCCCGTGGAATGGCTTGGTGTTCATTCGCTTTCGGAGGAAGCGGAGGTACTTCATCTTCTACCGGACCAGCCCGCCGGACATGGGATTGGAGGAGACGGAGGTGGTGGGAGTGGGTGCGTTGGTGCGTCGGAGGAGGAAACAAGGGAGCGGTTGAGGTGGGCGAACACGAAGCGACGGGAGGGGCGGGGGTAGGGTGGGATGACCTTGCAGATGCCGTAGCCGGCGGCCTCCCGCTCCACTCGGGAGAGGAAGGCGATGGGATCGGCGAACTCCGATTCCGTGGGGCGGTACTCGGCGCGCGAGAGGCAGCGAGCCACGCCGGGGCTGGGGTCCCGCGGATCGCCACTGCGGAGGCGGCGGTGGAGGCGGCATCAGGGGCGGGCTAGGGGCTAGGGTTTTGGGAGGCGGAGTTGGGGAGCGGACGGGGTGGGGAGGAGGAGGAGGTGGCGGTGACGCGGGGTGGGG
Source organism: Melocanna baccifera (assembly GCA_036346265.1). Taxonomy (NCBI): domain Eukaryota; kingdom Viridiplantae; phylum Streptophyta; class Magnoliopsida; order Poales; family Poaceae; genus Melocanna; species Melocanna baccifera. Next base: position 20,666,836 of record CM070692.1, on the reverse strand, counting down.
AGGGAGGTGGCGGCGGAGCCGCGGGGTGGGAAGGAGGAGGAGGCGGCGGCGACGAGCCGCGGGGGGGGAGGAGGCGGCGGGGGCGGAGGGGGGGGAGGAGGCGGCGGCGCGGGGGGGAGGGAGGAGGCGGCGCGGGGTGGGGAGGAGGGGAGGAGGCGGCGCGCGGGGTGGGGAGGCAGGGGAGGAGGCGACGCGACGTAGAGTGGGGGGAGGAGGCAGCGCATGGGGTGGGAAGGATGGGAGGAGGCGCACGCGGGGTGGGGAGGAGGGGAGGAGGCGGCGCGCGGGGTGGGAGGAGCGAGATTGACGGTTCAGATTTTATCTCTTAATCAGATCGAATGGTTAAAAAAAGTGAAGAGGACGGACCAACCACCAATTGCTTCTTTTATAATAGTAAAGATAAATATATATATATCTTTACTACTTTAAAAGAAGGAGTTGGTGGTTGATGAGTCCTCTCCTATATCTCTCCTTAATCATTTGATATGAACAATTAAATCTTCACTGTAAATCTCTGCAACCCTAAAACCCGTGCTGACTCCCTAACAGACTTCCTAACGAACCCGTGCGCGGCCTGATTCCCACAACTACCTGCTTTCTTCCGCTATCTCATCTCCATTGCTCCTCCCACCGCCGATCTCCGTCGCTCCTCCCGCGCCTGCCACGTTTCTTCCACCTTTCTCCGTCTCCATCGCTCCTCCCGCCGCCGCGCCGCCCTCGCCTCGTCCCCTCCCTCCGCTCTCACCACCTCCGCCCCTCCGCGCCGCCGCATCCTCCTCCCCGAACCGCCTCCTCCCTAGCCCGCGCCGCCGCCGCCGCCTCCTCCCCTACTCCCCAACCCCCTGAGCCGACGCCTCCTCCCCTACTCCCCCAACCCCCCGCGCCGCCGCCTCCTCCCCTACTCCCCCAACCCCCCGCGCCGCCGCCTACCCCTCTCCGTCCCCCCCACCGCTGCCTCCTACTCCCCCCACCCCTCTCCCTCCTCCGCCGCCGCATCCTTCCCTCCCTTCGCCCCCCCCGCGCCGCCGCCACTTGATCGCCAGCGTGAATCGCCGCCACCACCATCAACTCCCTCCTCCTCCCTCTATCTTCATCGCAGTTGGTGCCCGCCCCCGGCCACGCCTTCCACGACCACGGCGAACCCCTGGGCCCAGGGACTCAACGGCGTGTAGCGACCTTGCCCCTCCCGCAAACACCTCCTATCCCGAGCTGGGTCAAGACCGTCGCCTCCGAGGTGGGATGCCATGCCTTCTCTCTGTTTCTTGATTCGATTTGGGTGTCATTTCCTTTCCTTTTGTACTATGATTTTGATATTGTTGGTTCTGTGACATGTACTTCCTGATCAAGAAGGCAGTGGTGATAAGGAAGCACCTTGAGAGAAATAGGAAGAGGACAAGGACTCCAAGTTCAGACTCATCCTTGTGGAGAGCAGGATTCACCGCCTCGCCCGCTAATACAAGTGCACCAAGAAGCCCCCGCCCACCTGGAAGGAGTAAGTCACTTGCGCATATGCCAGTTTCCCTTAGTTGTTAGTAGCATAACATATGACTCTAGAAGTGTGTAGTGATGGTTAGTTAACTTGATAATTATTCTGTTCTTGCTGAGTAATTTGTTTTATGTGTGCCTGTACATGTTACAGGGTAATGTATTAGGGAGTAGATAATAATGTAGTGGAGTATCAATGCGTAAATACGTTAGCGATTGAAATGCACAGAAGGTCAAGCTGCGTTACTACTCTGCGGCGATAGGTTGTCGAGCGATGGTGTTTCTTCAGGATGGCAAGTGCCATAGTCGCTTTGAGGTTAAGCCTTTTCTCGGGTGAGGTGAGCGGTGCCGCTCCCGATCACGATCACCTAGCTCAGTGCATCGGGAGAGAGGTGGCCCTCGTCCATGATAGACAAAAGGAAAATAAAGACTCTGTTCTAAGATGAAAAAAATACAATCCAATATACTTGCTAGAATCGTAAATCGAATGCACACTTAACAAATGTTTCCAATCACTTAGTTCGGTTTTCAAGTACAACTTCCCTACTGCAAGTTACGAAAATGAGAACTAACATTGTTCAGATGATTTTTTTGCGGTGTCATTTGTGTTATAAAATTATTAGTGGAATTCGTGGCTTTCGACATTGTTTTTGGAATATCTTTTAAATCTATATACAATTATACATTACGGTTTTTCACTTACATAGTCTATTTGCTAATATATCTATGTTTGAAAAGGTTGATTATGTTGAAATCTTATTAGAGTGGTTGGATCATAAGTTAGGCAGTTATTTTGCATATTAGGGTGTTGTACTCTTTTAGTTGTTTTAGATCTGTCCATCACTGTTATGATTTAGTTTTTTTTCTACAGCACAATGAGGAGTCAATTTAGCTAATGTATCTCTGAGGCTGGAAGGCCAATGACTCTGTCCTTTTCATTCTGAGTGCCCTATTTGGCTGCTGAAGTTATTTGTTTCTATTAATCTATTTCCTGTTTATTTCTTTCAATTTGTGATTCTGTTGTTTTCTTTATCTTCAGCTTGATAGCTTCATTTCCTTCTCGTCCTTCCATACTGCACAGATATGTGTGGTAGTTGGTTGGTTCCCGTTGCCTTGTCTACTAGCATTTTCATTTAGTTCTTGTGATTTTGACATAAGCAAAGCTATGGTCTCCAAATCAGTTGGCCATTGGCCATTTCTGAACGAATATGTCTGGGAAACAACGGTCTAATTTTCGGCTATCAATTTTCTGAATGAACTTTCATTTTCTGTATTCATGTGCATATATCTTCATTATTAGCTTTCCTGTATGGCTATATGCGCAGAGCAGTAAACCTCTATGCCGTTTGTATTGTTCTAAGGTTCTAAACAATAATTTCTCGTTCTGGTTTATTACAGTAATCATACTTGATACAATTCTTGTACTAGCTGGGTTTGATGCACCAGGCCTGAGATGAGTTGTTAACTTGTTATTGGTGGTGCATACTATCACTTATATATAAAAGCAAATCTTAGGCAACGCACGGGTACACAGGCCTGAGATGATAGGATTAGTTTCTTGTTCTGGTTTATTACAGTAATCATACTTGATACAATTCTTGTACTAGCCGGGTTTGATGCACCAGGCCTGAGATGAGTTGTTAACTTGTTATTGGTGGTGCATGATAAATGTGAGGCAGCCTATATTAATAGTACATGTTCATGATGTGTGTCTGTCATGTTTTTCTTTAAAAAGCTTACTCTGCTTGTTGTACTACCTTTACTCGCCTTGAATTACAAACTTGGAATTGATGTGATGTTCTTCTGTTAAGAGTTGTAGATTGCTTTACTGCATATACATTTTCTTCTCCTTGATAAGAGTCTAAATTATTCGGTTAAAATAAAATACAGCTTGAAATCCGTCCTAAGCTCTGCGCTTTGCCCATCCTGCCACGCCCTTGTCAATCTGCGGCGTGGATCACCAATCCGTGAACGCGCAAATCGCAACTCAGCTCACCAAGGGGTTTCTTGTGCAGTACTTGAGGTAATGCTGTTAATGTTTTCCTATTTTTGGTGTGAGCAGCAGCTAGCATTAAGCTAGCCGAGCAGCAGCAGTTAGCAGCTAGCTCCAAGTTGTTGCTTCTCGATTGCGAGTTTTGTTCTTGTGTCTTTGCGGTAGTCTTTTATTACAATTGTGTAATATGGATAAGGCATAGCCGAAGCGCTGACTAGCAACAAGTTGTTGCTTCTCAGATTGCGAGTTTTTTTGCTGTGTGCTACCAGTAGTCTTTTGTTACAATTGTGTAATATGGATAATGCATGGTGCCAAATTATTACTTCGGTGTTGTAACTTTATATTTCAATTAATCATGTGTAATAACTCGTGCACCAGATAACGTTAAACACAGCGCTCTGTAATTTTGCTTGTACAAGTGCTCACAAATGAACTGTTGAATGCAAAATGGTTTCTTTGGCACAATCTGCTATTGATGTATTGTTGGTGCAAAATGGTTTTCAAGCTATGGTGAAATGCTTGTATTGCTGGTCCATTGCACTACACAATTGAGTTGAGAACAAGCTCAAGGATCGATGAATACAAGCACTAGCATCAGCACATAAGAGCCAAATTGATGAATATAAAGGAGGGGGATTTTCTTCTTATTCAAAATACCATTTGTTGTTTGCACAATTATGGGTTTAAAATAATTGATGTGCATTAATTGATTCTTTCAGGCAGTGGCTGCAATTACTGTTCATATACATTTCAAGTCGCAGCTAGACCCGGTATTGGTTGTACTGCTCTATGTTTTACCAGTAAGTGCATGTACTCCTATAAGTGTTGAACCATTTTCTGCTTTTACATACACATACATACATACATACATACATCTCTTTTTAGGGGATGGTGGAATTTTCCCATATCCTGTAAACTGGTAAATTCAAAGGTTTATTGTTGTCTTCATAACGCACGGGCTCCATAGTATGGAATTTGGGCGTTACATTAATTTGTGTGTTTATCCGGATGCATGCGGGACTACAAGCTATTACGAGGAGGTGAAGCGAGAAAGAGAGAGGATTATCTTCTCAGCAGAATATCTGAAGGTAATTTATTACAACGAATAAATGCTTAGCAAAATAGTAGCAATGTTGAGTGATGGTTCGCCCACATTTACACATTTTTTGTTTTCTTTTTAACTTATTTTTAGAATACTGATGGTAAAATTCCACGTTTCCTGATATATCTTTCTGTACTTCTAAGTAGTAAGTATCATTAGCCCCTATCCTCTAATTAGTAAAGAGAGATGATTATGCTTTTTCAAAAGTAAACCTTTCTAACACCTTCTGAGTATAGGCTGAGTGATGCACTAATATCCATTTCTACTTTTCATATCGGTTTCTCCATAGATCATAAAAGATTTTAGTGAAGATGTCGCATCATCCAAACCAATCACAGAATATACCACATGCCCTAAGTGGATTCTTTATACGTGACACATCAAACGTTGCATGCCAGAGTTTTGCATCATTGTGTACATTTCCATCTCGTAGTACTGTCACGACAGGGGTATTGCTACAAGGCGATTGCTCAAATGGTAGGTTGTTTTATGCACATTAGTTCTAATGGTACACACTTTGTTGCATATCTTCTATTATTATTAATTAGATGCCCTATAAACTTTAGGTAGGAATCGTGACCACAATGTGGGAGCGAGTTCTGCTACCATACCACCAAAGCAAACACAACCAAGTCATGGTCAAGCAGAGGCTCACATTACATTCGAGCAAAATGGAGCAAAATGTAGGTATACAACTTATACACCAGAGCAAGGCTAGCAAGACGAGAACATCAAAGAGCACGACGTCAAAGTTTAACACCCGAACAAAGGGAAGAGATTAATGCCCGTCAAAGAGCACAACGTAAAGCACGTGTCCAAAGTTTAACATTGGAGGAGCAGGGTGAGATTAATGCCCGTCGAAGATCAGCCAGGCGAAGCATTACATCTGAGGAGAGGCAAACATTGCTTCATAAACGTAATGCAAGCTATGCAACCAGGAGAGATACCCCATGCACCGAATCAATTGCAATGCAATGTCCACATTTAGAAGCTTCATCGGATGTCAATCCATCATTGATCTCGCACGGCTTCGCTACAGCTGATCCTGCGGATGGAGACACAATGGAAGACACTGACTTTGATGAGCCATCTGACGCCTGTCCCGTCGGATCAAATGTCCTAGATTCCTACGATCATGTATACATCAATATACCCAATACCACGCACATGTTGAAGCCTGAGCCAGACTGCGCGCACTGCCACGCGAAGAAGTTTCAATACGAGTCAAAGGGTTTTTGCTGCCGAAATGGTCAAATCAGGCTGTTGAACCCAGAGCCAACACCAGATCTCCGTAGGCTCTGGTCAAGTGCAGATCCTGATGCCAGACATTTTTAGGACAACATTAGATTCTTCAACGGTCACTTCTCCTTTACTACTCTAGACGTGAGTCTTGATAAGAACTATACCAACATGAGGTCTGGAGTATACACATTTAGAGCCCACGGACAAATTTATCACAATGTACAATCCTTTGGTTGAGTGACTCTGCTCCGAGCATCCGAGCTCTATTTCTCGATGGCGACCCCACTCTCGATCACGGTTTCGTTACTCCCTAGCCTCGACCGGGAAGTCGTGAGGATGCTTGCCAACATTCTTGGGAAAACCCTTACTCGCAGACTTTCCGAGCCTAGGCGGGTTGAAAACCTCGAGGAATATCGTGTCTCACTAAACACGGACTTAAAGATGGACGGAGAGTCTACAACAGGTGATAACATCGGAGGTGGCATTGTGTGGGTTGAGGGCAACGAGTGCGCAAAGATTTCAATCGTAGCGTAATCCTATATGGTAACAATAATGAGAAATATAGTATCAAGCCGTACTACGGATGCTACGACCCTTTGTCGTATCCAATGTTCTTCCCGGGAGGGGAGCTCGGCTGGCATCCACATATTCCAAAGCATGGCGTGCCCCTTGCAGCTGTAATCCAAGCATGTGAAAATAGTAACAACGATGGTAGTGACGTGCATACAAATAACCGACTTTGCGTGTCTGTAAGAGATTACTACTGCTACAAATTCCAAATGCGTCACGGGATATTCAATGCCTTATTATACGGCAAGCGCCTATTCCAGCAGTATGCGGTCGACATGTACATCAAGGTGGAGGGTACAAGACTTGACTACTTTAGGCAACACCAGAAGGAGATACACGCAGACTTGTATAAAGGCTTGGTTGATAGCATAGAGTCTGGAGAGAGCCGTGCGCATGTTGTAGGCAAAAGGATTGTGCTCCCGACATCATTCATTGGGGGCGATAGAGATATGAAACGAAGGTTCTTGGATGCTATGGCCTTGGTGCAAAAGTATGGAAAGCCGGACATTTTTCTAACTATGACCTGCAACCCAAATTGGGAAGAGGTAAGGCGTGAGCTAGAGCCTGGACAGACCCCACAGATCGCCCGATCTCATCGTTCGTATTGAGCCAAGCTAGAGGACCTCAAGGAGCAGTTATTTAAGAAGCATATCCTTGGCGTAGTAGCTGCTTATGCATATGTCATTGAGTTCCAGAAGAGGGGACTTCCTCATGTTCACTTTCTTCTTATCATGAAGGGAAGGAACAAGCTCACTTGTCCCGGCGGTATGGTATCTCATCTCATGAGCTCCCGGACAAAAAGAAGTACCCAGAGTATGCACGAGATGGTCGTTAAGCATATGATGCATGGCCCTTGCGGAGTCCTAAATCCAAAAAATGTGTGCATGCATGATGGTACATGCAAGAACTACTACCCACGCCCTTTCAACGCAGCTACACTACAAGGCAAGGATTCGTACCCAGTGTACAAGAGACGAGATGATGGCCGCCGTGCAAAGGTTCGACGACAGATGCTTGACAACAGATGGGTTGTGCCATACAACCCTTACCTCTTGAGGAAGTATAACTGCCACATAAACGTTGAGGTTTGCTCAAGCATAAAGGCCGTGAAATACCTTTTCAAGTATGTTTATAAGGGCCATGACCGAGCATCTGTTTCTCTTGATGAGCCCGATAGCAATGGGAACATCGATGAGATCAAGTAGTACAGGGATGCTAGGTGGGTTACCCCACCAGAAGCTCTTTGGAGGATCTATAGTTTTGACCTTAGCAAGATCTCCCCACCAGTGTTGCAAATGCAGCTGCATCTATCGAACATGCACATGGTCTCGTTCCACGTGGGTCAAGATCTTCATGATGTGGTTGCCCGGTATGGCGTCGAGAAGTCCATGCTGACAGAGTATTTTGAGATGAACCGAACAAATGAGGAGGCTCGAGGCATCTTGTACAGGATTTTCCATCATCATTTGTTTGGCAGCCAGGCCTGAAGAAGTGGAAGCAGAGGACGGAACGAACACAAGTTGGCAGAATTGTGTCTGCCCGCCCAAATGAGGGGGAGCGGTACTATCTCAGGGTGCTACTAAACCACGTACCTGGCGCCACCTCCTTTGAAGACCTTAGGATAGTGGATAGTGTAGTCTACCCATTCTTCCGTGATGCTGCTGCGAAGAGGGGACTTATCGAGGCCGACAACATCCTAGAAGAGTGCCTAACAGAGGTTGAGCTATTCCAGATGCCATCCTCGCTCCGAAGGCTCTTCGCAATTATACTGGTGTTTTGTGAGCCAAATGATGTGCGTGGGCTATGGGACAGGCACCTTGAGGGAATGTCGGACGACTACCGTCGTTCCCATGTATGCCCACACACCGTTGAGCAGATGGTGTTGTTGGACATCAGAAATATGCTTCAGTCGATGGGTAAGGACATAACATCATTCCCTCTCCCCACTATAGATGAGTCGAACGAAATCAACGATGGAGAAGCTAAGGAGATCTATGAGGAGTCAACGATTGAGGTAGACCCTTACCATATTTCTCTGTCATCCTCCCTCAATCTTGAGCAAAGGGCAGCATACGACGAGATATTATCTGCGGTTGACAGCGGCAACGGAGGTGTCTTCTTTGTTGATGGCCCGGGAGGCACGGGAAAGACATTCCTGTATAAAGCTTTGCTTGCAAAGGTCCGAGGCGATGGGAAGATTGCGGTGGCAACGCGGCGTCGGTGTAGCTGCCTCCATCATGCCCGGAGGTAGGGCGGCGCACTCGAGGTTTAAGATCCCACTCAACATTGGTAATGGGGCGATCTGTAACTTCACAAAGCAGAGTGGGACCGTTAAGCTTCTTCAGCGTGCATCGCTAATAATATGGGACGAAACCCCATGGCGAGGCGGCGAGCGATCGAGGCCCTAGACGATAGCATGCAAGACATCATGGATTGACCCGACTTGCCGTTCGGTGGGAAGGCGATCGTGTTGGTGGAGACTTGAGCAGTGCTTCCGGTTGTTCGTAAGGGGACTAGGCCACGAATAAGCGATGCAGCGCTGCGTAAGTCATATCTATGGGAATGCATGCGGCGGCTAAGGCTCGTGCGTAACATGAGGGCCCAAAGTGATCCCGAGTTTGCGAGTACCTATTGCGGGTCGGCAATGGTACAGAGGAGAGCAATGAAGATGGCTTTGTGCGGCTTCCGGCGAGATATGCGTGCCATATACGAGAAAGGACACAGACCTCGATAAACTTATACATAGTGTGTTTCCTATGTTAGATCGAAACCTATCGGATGCGGCTATATCACATCTCGGGCCATCTTGTCAACCCGAAATGCGTATATCGATAAGATCAATATGAAAATGATTGACCTATTTCGCGAGAAGGAGATGGTGTACCATAGCTTTGGTATGCGGAGGATGATCCCCACAGCTACTACCCTCCCGAATTCTTAAACACATTGACCCACGACGGGCTACCTCCGCATGTACTTAAGCTCAAGATTAAGCGTCGTGATCTTTGTTGCGGAACATCGATCCCGCTAATGGACTATACAACGGGGCGAGGTGGTAGTCGGGGTTTCCAAAAGAATGCGATTGATGCCAAGATTGTGCAGTCGGCTGACACCGAAGAGGGTGTTCCTTCCTCGGATACCTCTATGTCCCTCGATGGCGAGATGTTCCGTTTAGATTCAAGAGGAAGCAAATCACAGTCGGGCTCGGCCGCAATGACAATCAACAAGGCGCAGGGGCAGACCATCCCGAATGTTGGTGTCTACCTTCCTGATCCGGTCTTCTCTCATGGACAACTGTACGTTGCGCTATCTAGGGCCACCGCCAGAAACAACATCAAGGTCCTTGTTGTTGCAGATAAGGAGGCCAAGCAGCGCATGTCTAGAAAGACCTATGGTACCTTCACGAAAAACATCGTCTACAAAGAAGTACTCACATCATAGACGAGGTATTATTCACTTGATTGTAAATTCATACTTGGCAAATACTTAATTCCTGTCGAAGTTCCTAAATGTATTTTCTTTGAACAGGGCTAAATTTCATATGGTGTGTTGTTACGATCTTCAGCAATGAGAAAAACCAATCACAGACAATCCTCTACGTTGGTTAATTCTGATAATTTCATGTATTTTATGATAGGAATTAACGTGAAAAGTTTGATTGTGAACAATTTAGTCTTGATTTTATCCGATTGATATCGATGTCGCGTTGTAATGTAACTATTCTTTTATACTCACCAAGAGACTTCAAATCACATATGAGACTACAAAACACATATGAGATGTTTCGTGTAAAAGTAAAATTATTTTCTTTGTTATCCTTTGTTTTTGCAATGTCATTCTTGTGCGGATGTATGTCTCATTGAAATGTTTAACACAAAAGATGTACGTCGTATTAGATTTCGTTCGACAAACTATTTCTTTGTGTCGGCATGATGTCGGTTAGGAGCCTTTCTCTGCGAAGAGTCTATGCTCCTTTGATACACACATGTCATTCGGTCTAGGTAAGTGTTCTTGAAGACACGTTTATGCATGTTCCTATTTTTCCTTTAGTTAATTCTTTATGTATCTTAATGTACATTAAACACAAAATGTAATGTCGTTGACGATTTACCTTTTATAGGTGCATCCACTTTCATGAGTTGGGCCCAGACAGCATACATTACAAGTGGAACTTTCGTGTACATATAGTGCACAAATTTCCAATTCAAGAGATTATGACTGGATCTATGCTTCAGCTAATAGTTGCTGATGAGAATGTATGTATCGATATTTGCTTTAATATTCATTACACCATATGTTCTTTTAATTGTCAACCCAATATTATTTCATGCAATTACTTATATGTTTTTCGCATTTCTATTATTAGGGCATGAAAATGGAAGTGTTTTGCTTTGACAGACAATCTCATAGATTTGACCGATTACTTGCCGAAGGGAGTTCGTATGAGATCCACTCAGTGAACGTTGACCCAAATCCCAACGAATTTTGATTCCTTGGAAAAGGGCTTGAATTAAGGTTCACATATCGAACTACGGTTGGGCAATTGAGCAATATCATTCAATTTTCTGATCTCCCTATCCAATATATACATTTTGAAGATGTTTATTTAAAACCAAACAAGTCAATTGTTGGTAAGATCTCCACTTTTTCATATATGCTACCTCTTATTTGATATATATACTTTTGTGTTGTTGCTTTGAACAATCCTTACAATTGATGCAACTTTGGTAAGATGTGGTCGGTTTGGTTGTACATGTCATTGTCTGCACATTATGACTTCCCACGTCGTATACCAATGAGGGAATTATGCCTCATGGATGACAGGCAAGTTGCATAGAATGCTGCAATTTTCTTGAAAACAAATAATTTATATTGCATATTGTTTATTGAGTCCATTTTTAATATACATCAGTAAGAACTTATTATTTGTGCGCGTTTGGGATGGATTTATTGTGCGATATCTAACACAATGGAGACTTGCGGGGGAACAAAACTATATTTTAGCTGCGACAATCTTTGTAGAAGAATAGTCGATGTGGTACGTGTGCAACTACTATGAATAATCATCATCTTATATCTTATTCCTGTTCCTCGTCTAATTGATATATTGTTGAAAAGGTTGCTTAATGACAATGGATTGTACAAATTTCATATTTGGACCACAAGATGATAGGCTACAAGAGCTTGAAGGTAAAACAAAAGGTAAATAATGTATGCAAGTATGTATTCTTTCATAATTTAAATAATGCTCTCTTTAAACAGAACTGCGCCAGGTAGTGTTGCATGATTTGAATGCAAGGAACTTTATCATGAATACCGTTGACGTAAGGAACGATACACTTGACAGAATGTTTCGACATTAAATAACGTAAGTAATTCACTAATTCTTTTCGTATCTTTTGTACACAATTTATACAATGGATTTTTGACTAATGAATTTTTTATTTGACTAATGAATTTTTTTATTGTCCTATCCAGGTTCTTTTGTTCACATGGTCTCTGGAACTTCAAAACTTGGTGGATCTGAAATAGTTGAATATTTGAAAGACCTTGTGTACCTGTTGCTTGCAACATAGTAGGGGGATATAAGATACAGTAGATGCCTAACTGTTATTAGACAACTCTCGTTACAACGAATTTTAATGTGTTTTTGCTGTTTGAGTTACATAAAATTACTAATGTTTTTGGACTTGCAATTGGATTCTTGTACACAAAGTTTGGTTTATAAGCACCCTTATTTTAGGTTTTATAACATGATGATTTTGCCGTTCCTCCTGTTTAACTCCAAAACTTCTTTCGTTGATCAATTTTTTTAACCCTAATCCTGTTGAGATTGTGTTGCGTCTGAATGCGCTAATTGTGTGCCAGAATCCATAGCTCTGTCTGCGCAAAAGGGTCTACTGTTTCATAGTATGCATCACTTTTATTTGATTTTTCGTTGCAACGCACGGACACCTTACTAGTGTGTATATATATATATATATACATATATATATATATATATACACATATATATATATATATATACATATATATATATATATATACATATATATATATATATATATATGCACTTAGTTAGACCAAATTTATTATTTTCAAATTAATCAGCCCCAATAGCCCATCCCGGATCTCCCGCATGTGGCACGCAAATGGGCTGGCTGGCCCATTCCCCCGCTGGCCTGCTCTCTCCACTCGACTTGGACTCAACAGCAAGCCTCTCTGGCTCTGAGGGCAGACCGATAGAGGGCGCTCCACTGATCCACTCTCTAGTCTCCCCCTTTGAAAACCCTAGCGTCTAGCCCTAGCGGAGAGCCAAAGATTGAGGCGGCGCCGCTAGCCCAAGACGCAGGAGTTGAGGCGGAGCGCCGGACTGCCAGAGCCGCGGAGGTCACCGACCTCCTCCGCGAGACCGAAGAGGGTGTGTGATAAGTTCATGTGAAGGAATTGAGCATGGCGAACACGGATCTGCTGCGGAGGGAGGAGGAGTTCTACGCCTCTTTGTTCGATTCCGCCAAAGGTTGAAAGGTAGTAACTTCTTTACCGCAAAAACTGTTACTTCTAGAATGGCCTAATGTAGTGGTTTTTCCCTAAAATTTTGATTTTTGTACACAGGCGATGCCGTAAAGTCGCGGGGACAGATGATTGAGAGGAAAATTGAAGCCCTCCTGGACATGGCCACCAGGGTGAGAAGCTTCATCCTAAATAATTTCCCTTTGTGTCTTTTACAACTAATTTTGTGTATGATTAAATCAAACTGCGGTGCGATTCTTGTGATAAAAAGAGAGCGCGATTTTATGGAAAAGTAACTCGAACATGAAACAACCAGTCTTTTTTTTAAATCCCCAAATGGGCACACAAGTTAGATTTTTTTGGCTAGTCGAGTATTTCTCATCGTGTAACATGAATCGGGTTACCTTGTGTATTAGGAATCTGCAGGTTCATAATTTACAATGTTATACAGGTCAGTAACTGGAGATCTTGTAGATGATTGAATGATCGCTTGCTCATTGAACTCGTCCCTCATCTTCATGTTGAAGAAATCAAAGGCCTTTCACTCCTCCACCATGGGGTAACTCCGATGTTGCTCAATTTTGTTAACATGATCCAATTTTGTTAACATGATCTTGTAACCTGCCCGTAGAATTTGTCGTTCCATGTATACTTATAGTAAGTGCTTTGCTTGTTCTGTTCATACTTTTTTGAGATGGCGTGTATACTTATAATAAACTCTTTAGATTGTGTTATCAAGAAACCATCTTTTTCCGGACAACACTCTCATGTTAACATTCACAAATATTTTGGCATTATCTTAAATTCTTAATATTATGCATTTATTTGTATATTTCATACTTCCCTGTTTCTCAATTGATCATATGTTTTGCTTCAATTAGTTGCTCATTCTAGTTGTGCTGTCATTTAGCGTAGGCACCGTAGATACACGATCGGTTTTGTGGACCTTTATGTTTTCTATTGAATAATATTTTTTGTAACTTTGAATATCCATTCTGAAATTTCTGGATCCGCCACTAGGACTATTCCTTCAGATATTGGGAACCTTGATGGCCTTTCCATGCTTTACCTTCAGAATAATTCGCACACTGGCTCTTTACCTCCTCCTCTCAGCCACCTTTAGATGATGTTTGTCTTGAGCTTGTCATACAACAAATTTTCTGGGTAGGTCCCAACATCCATAGGCAATATGAACCTTCCTGTGATTATATGGAGATAACTGCAGAGAACTTAGCAGCCTTGCATAATCACGTTGCAGGGCACAAATAGATCTCGATGAGAATTCAGAAACAAAATATCCACACAAACATATAGCTCTGTCAGAAATTGTCTCACTATTTTTGATGTCAGGTCATGCATGGTATAGACCACAGAGAGCTCATAAAGTTATGAGTAACATCAGTACAAAACGTTGCGCTTCAGGCATTGTCTCAAGACTTCTCTCTGTAATGAGTGATTAGCGAGACTTGTAAAAGAAATGGGTAGCGGCAAATCTGCAACAAACATGTATGGAGCATCAGATCAAACTAGTAAAACTCAGCACTGGCCGATTCGCAAAAGAGTCATGAAGCTTATGCTACACCAACCAACAAGCTTACGTGGCCTGCTGTTTTTAGATTTTCATGCAGTCCAAAGTATGTTACCACAAACTTTTTTTAGGTATTGTTTTAGTGAACGAGGCATAACAGTAGATATCCACAGAGGCAAGTATGTGAGCTGACTTTAGACAAATGTCAAGATATCTCCTCCGGTCCTCCCACTAGTCACCACCCTGAATCATAAGAAGGTATGGAGAATTGTTAGCATAGGTTCCAGTGAACCAAATAAATAGAGGTTTTGTAATAAGAGAAAGATACAAAAAAATTGTCTTATAACCAGACCATGTATCCATATGGTCTTTTAAGTTTAAACTGCCAAGAACATCCACACAATAATCCATTGTGCGCAAGGCAACCCCACAATAATCAAGTAGGTAAAGTGAAGGACTGAAGGCAATTAATAGCATACAAATTGAATATACTTGAGAGAAGAAATGCAGGAGATCTCAAATTATAATTCAATTATAGTTGAATTAGCAGCTTCAGCAATTATAGTCCAACCATAAATTCCAAATATCAAATTCAGAACTATGCCTACTGCCTGCAGTCAGTCTAAAAAGAACTACAGCGCATACTAGATTTCAGTCAGAATATGATCATTTTACTCACAAAGCTCATGCATTCATTCTTTGCATGTCTTGTACTACAAAGGGAGTGGTCTGAATAGGCAAAAAATGCATAATAGAAGGCCAAAATAAATAGGACTTACATTGAGTCAATTTCCAAGCTTGTTTACTTCCTTCTTCAACCACAAACCACACAATCTTGACTCATATCATAGAAATATCTCCCGGTTTGTTGCATCCTTGAAAACATCGGAGGTAGAGATATTGATCTCATCTGATACATCATTCATGGCATGCAACACTTCAAAGCATCTTGATATTGAGTATTCATTTCCTTGCTTTGAGGCTCACTCTTTCATGCTAGCTTGTTCTTTTCTGAAATCAAAATAAGCCGCCATGGTTTCTTCAATGCGTGGTGCCGATGTTGTACCCTTTTGTTTCTTGGGTCTTCCTCTTTGTGATCCAGCAATCCCAGTTCTTGAATTTGCATGGTCATCACTTCTTTATGCTTGTTGATCTGCGTCATAATCTTCATCATGCAATGATTCATCATGGTGATCTTGTACAAGTTCATTCTCTAAAGCCCTTGCAATGTCATCCTTAGTACACAGAGTTGTCTTCTTCATCTTATATGTCGATCTCCAAACCTTGCCTTTCAAATTCATCCATTCTTCGAGGGGAATTCTTGTTGTTCTCTCTTTGACTTTCATCTCGTGGGTGTTTTCTAGTGGTGCTTCAAAGTTTCTTGTTCTTGTATCCAACATCAAAGCTTGTATCTGCAACATGTGGAGGTTGACTAGAAGTGAAGCAATGTTTTCCTTATGCAAATTGTCCTGTTCAGAGATCAAGTGAGCTTCTATTGGGTAAAATGTTGCAACTTTTAATATAGGAAATCTCATCTTTAGGATGCCAATAGCACGCTCTACATGGTTGCGTAGGCGGGCATGACGAAGATTGAACAACTCCTTATAGTCCCTCGTTCGGCGGTTACGTTGCCCTTGCTCTTTGATATGGTACCGAACTCCTCAACAAGGAGCAGGAACATATGGTGTGTTTGCGTAACCCTTATCAACTAGATAGTACTTGCCTCTAGGTACTCAAAATTCAGATTTAATGGTAGAATGTAATACAGCAGCATCCGACGTGGACCCCTCCCAACCAGTACAAACATAGACAAAATTCAAATCAGAGTCACAAACAAGCATCACGTTTTGAGAAAGAGATCCTTTTCTATTTTGATTTCAATAAGGTGCAGCTTCACTATTGGTAATTGTGATAGGGACATGAGTCCCATCTATTGCCCCTAGACAGTTCTGCAAGAAACAAAATCTTGTTACTAATTGAGATAAAAGAAGAGGGTAGAAACAAAATTATAATTGCTAGTGATATGTCCTAGAGGCAATCATGGAAATAATTGTATCATTTCTATATTTATGATCCTTTGAATAATATGTTATTTTATCTCTTGAATAAATGTCTTTTATATTGATCAACAAGTATGTGATTTGTTCATGGAACTCTTTATTTATGTTTTGATGTTATTATAAATTATCCTTGATCTTATATTATTATATGGGACAATTATGATTTACAGATCAGCACATGTATTGATTGATGATCATGTTTCATGAATCATGGATATAAGATATCAAATCAATAATGTGGACATATGTTAGACAACATCATATTTGTTTTACCCAACATGAGACACTCGAGAATTGTTATAGTCTGAAGTGCCATTAGTTGGTCTCATACTTAGTGTATATAGGATCTTTAGATCTGATGTCGTCATTATTTCCTACATGTGTAATAGTTTATTTAGGGGTTACCAAACACTACTCCATGACTGAGTAGTTATAAAGGTAGCTTTTGGGTTTATTATAAAATATATGAAGGAATATGAGTTATCAAGATGGAATTTGCCCCTCCTATATAACAGGAGAGATATCTCTGGGCTTCTCGATGTGGTTGGATTAAGAAAGTATATGGCCATACCGAATGTGGTTGAAGGGTCAATCACAGCTGAGTAATTCACTACAGCTTCGAGTGAAGAATCGAGCTATCATAGGATAGTACGCTTCTCGCCTTGAGTTCGATCTGTTATTACGAGGCAAAGAGAGCGATACAAAAGTACTATATAGGTTTATTTGATATGATCTTTATGTATGTTTAGGAGTCGTTATGTTCTGCTAGGGACCGCTACGGACTTATGGATCAAAAATGAGTTTTGGCCTATGACCAAATATACATGAACCTACAGGGTTATATACTTAATGGGTTGAAACAATAAGGGTTTGGATGATAGTCTCCAAGTGGGATACAATCTCTACTCGTATCAGATAAGAATCCGATTGAAGGCTATATAGGGAGAGGTGCGGGGACTGAGGATGGTATCCTGAAGCATACCCAATAAACTCTAGCCGTCACCTCTCATAACCCCTACCATGCACGCTGGTGTTAGCACACCGACGCATGGTGTTCTCTCTCTGGATGTGTGGATCTCAGTAGAGGCACTGCTATGACTGCGGCGCTGATTGAGACGATCGCAAGGAGGAGACGGTTGGCCAGAGGACAATCGATTGCCTCCACTTACACCGACGCGCTCTTTGTTGAATCGGCTGCTTCAATTCTACTTCCACTACACTGCGCGTTTAGCGGTAACGATTTATGATCTCTTACTTGTATGGCTCCCTGGTTTACACGGTAAATTTTTTTTAATTTGCGCTAATGTAGCCTACCCGTATCCCAACAATAAAGCCATGGACTACATGTACCTCAAAGTAAGGCCAAAATTGTGGATTTGATGATATTTTCCAGTGAGTCTCAGTGGATGGAGGCTTGACAAATTCATAGGTCAAAGAGGTAATTGCCTCAAAACATGCCCCAAGATGTCTGTGGACAGTCTCATCACTATGCTGAAATCTATCGGTCAATGCTCGAAAACTAGCATTCTGTGCAAGCATGTACATGAACATGCCTAATTGCTCTTCTACGGTAACACCTCTTGTATTTTCTAAAAGATTTTTTGACCTAAGGTAATCTGACAGAGCTTGGAAAATGTCAGGTTCCATTCTAAGGTTGTTGTAGCATTGGCTCCGATGACCTTTGAGAAGTTCACAAATATATTCTGTTCCACTAAGTTTTGATGTATGACATGGAGTTTTGGTTCTGGTAGAAGCTAAATATAATACTGGCAAAATAAGCAGCAGCATCTCATCATTTTCCTCTTCCTCAGACTCGGTAATTGTAAGGTCTTCCATGTCCATTTTTTCAATATATCTACTAGCTCAGGAAGCTTAAATTTTAAAATGAAAAATTGGCAATCAGTAAACAAATTAAAAAAAAAACCTTTTGAGGAAGTTTATGAGAAATTGGCTCAGTAAACAATATATCTACTTGGTTAACATGGTGAGGATAAAAAACCAGTTGGTTAACATGAATGCAAAAGCAATTCTGGCTGTTTACGTTGTGAAATCAAGAGTAGAGATAGTATTACTTCACTCAAATCTAATTTCAGAGCTAAGTTCAAAGTAGACAGAAGCTAACAAAATGAGCTATGTTTCATACCACAACTAATTTCAGAGCTAAGTTTCTTGCTCATTTTACCATGTCAAATCAGCAGCTGTTCAAACAAAATAGGCATACAAACACAATCTCAAGCGCCCAGAACTGAAATTTTGTACCAAAATAACCTCAAGTGCTCACAAATCAGAGCTAAGTTTCTTACCAAGACTATGCATCATCCCAACAAATCAAGGCATCATATTTAAATCGGGGTAAGGCAAGAGCAAGAAAAATTTAATGACATCATATTGACCTGAATCCAAGATCTAGGAGTTTCTAGAAGCTTCTAGATGTACCTAGATGATCTGGTTGGAGGGAGGAGAGGTGAGGCGGCTGTAGGTGCAGGATTTGCACCGCCGTCGCCGATGGGCTTTGCTGTCACAACTGATTTCCTGAGCACGCCCCCACCCCTACCGATGAGCTTGCACTCGTGTCATCTGAGGTGTCGTCAAAGAGAGGACGGGGCCGCCACCACCGATGATGTCGCTGCCACTACCAATGGGTCTAGGGCTCCTCGCGTCTGGGACGCGACTCCACCCGTGACTTGGCAACAGCAACACAAGCCCGATATTTGTCGAAAAAATAGTGGCGTTGTGAGGAGATACAAAGTATCCAGCTGTAAAGGCCTAAGCCAAGGGTAATATTTGGCCTATTCTTTCCGGCTGCGGCTGATGGCTTTTTAGCTGTTTGCGACAGAGATTGCGAAAAGAGAGATACTCGCTTGTGATTTTTGATGATACAGATATTAGTTTTTTAACGTGTACTATAATTAACTTATAGACCCCATTTTAAAAAAATACTCCGTTTAAAAGTTAGTTACTGTAGCAAAAGCTAAAAGCGGCTTTTAGAAGCTGCAAAGAACAGGGTCATTGTTGGGTTACTGGCCCACCCAAGTGAAATTTCAAGCCCAGCCCAAAAAACAATTCTGGGCTGGTATTTTACACTAGTTTTGGACCTAAAACCTGGCTTCCAAGCAGGCCCTAAGGGTTTTATGATGTAATCTGGTCCACACCTCAAAATCACAAAACTAAGTGCAATGTCACAACAATGCTGAGCATTGGCGAGCAGAACGGAAGCACACTGCACGTCGCCGTCATCTCGAGCGCCAGTATGGCCCACCTGCTCCCCTTCTTCCGCTTCATCACCACCTTCTCCAGGCCCGGCCTGGGCATCTCTATCGTGATCGTACTCCCGATTGTGTCAGCTATGGAGGCCAACCACTTCACCGGCTTCTTTGATGCCCACCCTCGCATCCGCCGCATAGGCTTCAACCTCTTGCTGCTCGACTCCTCTGCCTTCCTTGTGCTGGCCCATCCTTGCTCCACTAGGAGGCCATTGTACGACCAAATATGGTAACAAAGGGGGGTGAATGGTGTCTTAAATTTTCCTCCAAGTATTTCCTAATCTTTACTCTAATAGCTATAAGAAGCTATGAATATTAAGAGTAGAGAATTAACCAACAAGCACTCAGGTGACAGAGAAAAAGCAATGTAGTCGAAAAGACTAGAGTGATCGAAGACTAAAGAGTGGTCAAAACCTATGTGGTCAAACTAAGATCAGAGTGATCGAAAACCAATGTATGGTCGAAAATCAATGAGTGGTCAAAGACCAATGAGTGGTCAAAAACTAATGTGGTTGAAAACCAAAGTGGTTGAACAAGACAATTGTGACATTCCCAAAATTTGGAACTATAAATATTGTGTAAATTGTGGCATATTGAATTTTGGCATTTCCTGACATTTTATTTTTTTGGACTTTCTTGGATTTTGATTGAGGTTCCACGAAATTAATAAGTAATATAGCATTAAAGTGCAAAAATAAACAAAGGAACACTCAAAAGATAGGATGTATATACTTATAAAAGAAAATTTCAGACGAAGTTACGAATCTGAAAAGATGATCCAAAGTTTGCCCAAAATGCCCAAAAGGGAATTAGCATTAAATGTAAAAATCATTTAAATTCTAAACTTCCAAAAAAATCAGCCAAACTTAAATTGGGAACAATGCAAAATATAGAAAATATAAAAGAGGAGTAAATATATTGAAATGATATCATGAATTCTTATGCACAAAATATATGCAAAAATGTACTCACAAATGCCCAAAATAAGTACTAAAAATCCAAACAAAAATGAAAAGAAATAAGAAATCAAAAAAAGAAAAAGAAAAGAAGAAAAATAAAAAGAAGAGGGGAGAGCCAGCCGGCCCAACGACCCACGGCCAGCACCCCCTTCCTTCTCCCCTCGCTCCCTCTGCTCTATGCCTCTATCCCGCTCGCAAGTGCGCGCGCCCGTGCCCGTGCCTCCTCCCGACTCGCACTCGGCGCCCCACCTCGGCTCTCTTTGGACGATGGCGCCCGCGCCTCTTGGACCAATGAGACGCCCACCGCCACCAGCTCCGCCGTAGCACGCCAACCACCCCCATCGCCATCCAAGCGCACGGCCGACCAATGCCTACGCCGCCATGCCACCTCCTGCATCAGCTACAGCTCCTTCCCACGCCGGTGGCGCTCGCTTTACCCAGCACAGCCCTCTCCTATCGCAGTTCACTCATGTCGCAACTCGTAATCGCGTGCACTGTGGTCACACTCCTCCCTCCGTCACCCGCCATGGCAGTCGCCCTCACCCTCACGCCGACAGCCCTCTTCGCCCGCTAAAAAAGCTCACCGAGGCCGCTCATCACTTCTTCGAACTCTCCTCTCACTCCCACCGAACGCAATTGCATTCTCATGCATTGTAGCTTGCTAGAGCCGCCTTCTTCTCCAACACCGGCCGAAGATCCCGCTAACGATTGCAGCCATCCCAAGCCAATTCCTTTGGCCAGAAGCATCCCCAGCACACAGCCACTCCATCCTGAGCATCGGCCAAAGTTCCCGAAGCTCAAGCTTCTCCCTCACTGTGTACCTCCTTGGAGCACCGCCGCCGCACGCCGACAAAGCACCTCAGCCCTCCCCGAGCTCCGCCGACCCACGAGGTAGCCTCATGGCGCTCCCTAGATGCTTCCTCCACGTTTAATTGAATGCTCATGTGCTCTGCCACCATAGCCATTATCGTCCTGTTTCGCCACCACGTGGGCTCGGTCGATCGTGGCTCCGACCAAATCAGCCGGCGAGACTTTGCCAGGAGGTGGGCGCGATCGCAAGCATCCCATTTTGCGAATGCTCATGGTCGGCCCCCACCCTCATCGCCAGCGACGAGCCTCGCCAGTAGCGGCCGGAGGAAAATAGTCGTGTATTTTAAAATGATGAATATTTTATACCCCAGAAAATCCCCAATTGCTTATACATCTGGGCGGATGGTTCGGGGGCAGGGTGCATTGCAGTGCATGAGTGTGTGGATTGTGTTAGAACCGCCCAGATAACCGAAGGACCTAATCAGGTCATGACCTTCTATTGTAAGACAGTACAACCGTAAGTCTGCAAAGTGCAACTTGTCTAAGTAAACCTATCGAATCTCGGACTCATCTCATAGGTTGGGGAAAGAAGTGCCGGAATGCCAAGGCCTGTTGTGACTGAAGGGACACCAACAAGAAGGGTGATTTGTTTATCTGTCATACTAGCACTATGGGGAGTGGAGCCTAGAGGTGCTGTAATAGTGATTAACATCCCGCACAACGTATGAGATCCATCGCAAGGGGGAACGACCCATAAGGTGAGATGAGACCTCGAGGCTGGGTAGTTTTGAAAGGTTACTGTGACGATCTACTCAACTGCATGACTAAGGAATCATGTGGGGCAACGAGCGGATTGTCTTTTGTGGTGAAAGTGTACAAACTCTGAAGAGTCAAAACTATTCGAATGGCCGTGTCCACGGTCAAAGGCGGACATGGGAACTTTACTCAGATATAGTTCTATTTCAAAACAATTTTTATGGGTGGGGCTTGGAAGAAGAATGAAGGACAATGGACTGTCCTGGTTTTGTATTGCCCTGGGTGTCGTCCCAGAGATAATGTAAGCAGCTATAACGCTGAAAGGCTTATATACGGTGCAGGTGACATGTAAAGGTAGATGTAATTTGTACCAACATTATCATCACATTTCTTTTCCAACGCTAAGATTTTAGTCCAAATGGCTAAGTCTTAGGAAGTTTTATACATGTACCTTACGTCTTTTAAAAACAAATTTTTGACAAATAAAATAACCCGAGCCTATCCTTTGCCAAGCATCTTAATTACATTCTGTATATTGGCTCACAGAGCACGATGGTTAGTGTGCTCACCCTCGCATCACCATATCCAGAAGCAGGAGGACAAGACCATTATGCCTACAAGGAGGCCCCAAGCCTGGGAACTGACGACTGCAACTAGGGCGGATTTCTAAATACCTAGTCCTAAGTATGTAGACTTGTCATAAGGGTGTGTGCCTATATTACCTAGGGTTAGGTAATATAGATGCACACATTTACCCCCAGTCGCCTGCTTGTGGCTATTGGCCCCACCGTTGTTTTCGTTTTCCACTGCTATACTTTTGGTCTATAAGTATTTGGCCTAGGAGGCCCGTTATATAAAATAGTCACCCGACGTGGCTTATTTTAAACTCCGATGTAAATTATATTATGAATGTATGATCATTATGCGATGTATGAGTTGATTCAGGAATGTACTGTGAGCACTATCTACTGATTCAGGGAATAGTGCGGTGGAATCACAGAGGATTCTGGATTTCCAATCCGGGTTCAATAGCGCTGGTATCAGAGCATACAACTATAGGGTAAAACTTTAGGAAGACTACTAGGAAAAAGACCTAGGACTTAATTTTATAAAATTATAAAAGGGGTTTTAGAAAAATATAGTGTATTATTTCCTCTTACCCCTCTTCGATCTGATCTTGTCTCTCTTTCCTTTTGTTTTAAAAGAGATACCAAATTTAGTACCTTATTGTACAGATGGCGGGAGATACGGATGGTGGATGGGACTATTTCGCCCATGGACAGACTGAGGGAGAATTCGCTTGCATTTTGCGTAAGTTGCTACACTATTTGGGATACAAGGAGCAGCCTATCTACCAAGGACGCAAGACCACCGAGGGACCCCGAGAGTCTTGGCTCATGGAGATCTTCCTTTACGCCCTAGACGAGACAACGCCACCTTATGTCTTCCAAAGCCTGCACAGGAGGAGTACGACATCCACGGCTCTTCAAGATGCTGCCCGCTTAGCCGCTGCTAGGCTGTGCGACATGCATGGACCAGCCTTGGTAATGTTGCCGTTCTTCTACTACCTGTCCTGTCAAGGGGGGTGACCCAGAACGAGACCTTCTTTCCGGAGACAGAGGACAACCCCATGCTCTCCCATCAGGTGCACTTTACCCGGGCCATGGGAGCCACCTATCTTCTTTGCCAGGGAGATCACCGACTGCATCGCCTTCTACTCTTGACTATAGTCGTGGCGAGCGCCGGGATCAGCTCGCCAAGTGCGAGAAGGCACTCACGGAGATGGAGAAGGATAAGGCCGCCGCCCTCGTCGAGCTACAGAGGACTACCGTAGCCACGACGATCTCACACTAGCCCCTGCTGCATCACCTGTTGTCAGCCCGGATCCTACGCCACCCCAGCCATGGGCAAGTGGACCCCACACTCGGCTTACCACACGGAAGAGCGTGTGATCTCCGGGTCCGAGGGACACAATAACCCTTGGTGGGCCCATCTATGTCCGTATTCGCTCCCACTCCCACTCCCACTCTGACTCATCAGAGTTCAACGGCAGCCGCTCTCGTTCCTAGTCGCCAGACTACAGTCCTTCTTGAGAGCCAGCGTCGTGCGGGAGTAGACCTTTTGTGTAATGCTCGGTGTGGTGTAGGAGCATGGCCCTGTAGTAGCACGTTGTGTATTAAGACATAGATCGTTGTTGTAACTAATTGCTCGACACAACCTAAGTGCTATGTGAGTGTTGAGCTGTATGAACTTTTAACTATGAATGTGATGTGGCCGAAAGTAGGCCATGTATTGTAATTGAATTTGCTGTTTATCTTATTCTTGTTAGTTTTTGCATGAATTGGGTTGGGCTAAAAGCCCACATACTTAGTGCATGTATTTAAAGTGCAGTTGGTAGATGTATTCCCATATGTCACAGTAAATTAGATCACCAACAAAATCAAGCAAAAACCACTAGATCGAGAAATCACCTGAAAGATCAAAAATGTGCAGAACAGAGTCTCTTGATGAGCTTGCTACCAAAGTGCCTAAATGGGTAGAGATAGATTTTTCTGAAATTATCTTCATATCTTATACGTCCATGGCACAACAAGATCAAGAAGAGGGATGAGAAGAGGGGAAGAACCAACCAAATCAAGAGCAGATCAATTAAAATAAGAAATAGACATAGAGATTATCAAAAATTGATGTATTACCACTTAAAGAGATAGATTTTACAACCACTCCACTTTGGAGGACAGAGAGCACACTATGCACTCAAAACCCTAATCCTAAAACATCAAAGCACAAGAGGTGGTTTTGATGCTTAACCACATATCTCTATCCCAATCCTAATCCTAAAACATCAAAGCACAAGAGAGGGCAGAGGGCATTGCGGTTTGAATCAAAGGTAGTTTCCGATATTTTGGTCAAACTACTAAAATACCCCTCATTGACATGGTCATCACCATCCTTTACAAGCAATCGTCATACTTGCCATGTATAGGTGTACCACTAGCTTGCACGCGTCGTCAAGTCTCTCCTGTCTTGGTTTCACCAAACTACAGCTTACTAAGACCGTCCAAGCCTCATGATACTATTATGCCATTCGAACTCGCCTTCAATATTTCCCGCTTTTTTTGTGCTATGCTTGAGCTTACCGTTTCATCCCGGTATCCTCTCGTTATAGGCCTCAACTTCTCTATGAGCTTAGCTCCGATCCTTGCCGTTGACCATGGTTGACCCCAAGCGATCCTGCACATCCAAAGACAAAGAAATTATTTTCGGACACAAGTTCTTCACAACTTGACCTACATTAGCTAAAACATGCATCATGTAATCTTAATGCAATGACCTAGGTCACCCCAACTCAATACATGACTCAAATCCCAAAATCCTCAATTTCTGTCTAAAACTAATCCTAACAAAGTGCGATCTTTGTAAAATCAATCTTAAAAAGATATTTTTCCTATATATATATATATATATATATATATATATATATATTGAACCAATGACCCTAAATCATCAAATTGAATCCCTAAATAACATATTTAGTCTATATGCTTGAAATAAATCTTAAATATTGAGAGGGCGAGTAGCGATAAAAGAACTTAGAAGCGATGGCGGATCCAGATTTATTGCGCCTCGGGCTAAACTCTAATAGACTAACATCTTAGAACTAACGCTAATTTATATTCACACTACGGTATAACAAAGATTTGCTCTATCGTATCCATGGCAGTGCATGTTCTTGTCAGTTTTGGATGAAGAAAAGATTGCGGATAAGAGTTACACCTATATGTGTGTGTGTGTGTGAATGATGAAAAGCAAACATGTGAACCTGACCGCGGCTTCCCAAGGAACAATAGTCACTTAGACCATTTGATCAAAACGTTCTAGATGCTCATGCTAATTGTCCAACATTTGCAAGCAAAACTACTGCTAATCATATTAGAAACTAAATGGCAAAAACTTCAGCTCCTTTCAGTTTTGCCACTGAATGTTTCTAAAACTAAATCTGCAAGGGGTTTTAGTAATCAAAGATTACCTTGATGGAGTAGATGTTGGTTTGCTCAGCGGTGTCCTTCTCGACGTAGCCAGTCAAGCCTTTCTTCTTTGGGGGGAAGCCCACGGCCCACGACCTTGGTTCTCTCTTCATCCAACCACTCTACGCTTAGGTTCCCAATCTGCATACACACACAAAGGATCATACTTAGTCATGTGTGCTTTTCTAACTTTGAGTCCACATATTTATATAAGTGTCCAGATTGTCCACATGAACTGATGAACATAACATTGCAGCATTCTGACTTGCAGCATTGCCTGGATCCGCCACTGATTGTCCACATAACACTGCCTGGATACGCCACTGATTGCAGCATTGCTGTAGCTAAAAATACCAATGATCAAAGTTGTTGATTTTGGATAGTGGAAGCAAGATTAATAAGGACATTGAGAACCCTAGAATCCGAATCTAAACAATGAATCCCCAAATTGAAATTCCTATTTCAGAATTCTGAAGAGCAGAAGCATGATTATGAAGGAAATTGTAAACCCTAGAATCCGCTCGCCGTCCTCCTCCGACCACGATGTCAACCACGAGCGCGACCCGCGAGGAGGCGGAGCTTCAGATGGCGGAGGAGGAGGCGGGGCCGGAGCTGGGGCGCGACCGCGCGAGGCGAGGGCGGAGCGCCGGAGCTGGAGGCGAGGGTGGAGGCGCAGAGCCGGAGCCGGAGCCGGAGCTGAGGCGCGACCGCACGAGGCGAGGGTGGCGGCCGACGTAGCTGCTGCGAGCGAGGGCGGACGGCGGAGGGAGTGGCGCCGCGAGCGCGAGTCTGTGGGGAGGGGTAGGGGCGGGGGAGGGGGCGGGGAGAGGAGGAGGCGGCGGGAGGCGGCGGGGGCCAGGGGGAGGGGAGGAGGGGCGGGGGGAGGAGTAGGGGCCGGCGGGGGGAGAGGGGGCGGGGGGAGAGAGGGAAGGGGGGAGGAGGCGGCGGCGGGGGGAGAGGGGAGGAGGGCGGGGAGGGGGAGGAGGCGGGGGGAGGGGAGGCGGGGCAGGCGGGGAGGGGAGGGGGTGCGGCGGGGAAGGCGGGAGGCGGGGGGAGTGGGGCGACGGGGTTGTGGGGAGGAGGGGGGCGGCGGGGAAGGCCAGGAGGGGGAGGGGACGCTAGGTTTTCGTCGTGGGCTAGGCCTCGGGCTGAGCTATTGAACAGTATATTTTTCGGCCCGTTTAAAAAAAATTTTGCACTAAAAATTTTGCTGGGCCTCGGGCTACAGCCTACCTAGCCCGAGGCCCAGTTCCGCCCCTGTTTAGAAGTGTAGGGTTTGCCTGCCCGACTTAAGCAGCCAAAGTCGACTGGCTCGACAACACGGTGATGGAGCGGCACTGCGCAGGCCAGAGCGGTGGGTGAATTCTTCGAAGAGTAGGCCATCGGCAATCGACGGCTGGGGGACTGGGCGCACGGCGTCCACAGCGCAAGCGCAACAGCCCTCCGTCTCTATTGTTTCAATGAGCACGAAGAGAGAACGAGCGATTCAGCCATTGATGGACTTCTGGTGATTGTTGCAACTCCTGCCATTGACCAACTGGGCCAAGGACATGGAGCCCCCTAGGTTGCACGCTGGCTTGCTCCATGCACTTGCTTGGGCTGGTACTGCTAGCTTTCCTCGGCTCGGCTCAGTGTTTTGGTGGCCACAGTTACTCGGGTTGGGCTATGGCAACGAAAAATTAATCTCGCCCGGTGTCCTCCGCACCCCCTGGGCTAATGTGGATTCACCTTAGAGAACTACATTCTTTAGCATTTAAAATAGGTGTTAAGGTGGGACACATTATCTCTTTCTCTTCACAAGGTCATTGTTAGCTATCTTTACTATAATCTTCAGCATTATCTACAGATACTGAAGTTCAACTTTTTCTGACATAGCACCAGTTGCCAAGGTTTGTTTCGGTGGGGCATACAATCCTAGCTTAGCACTTATTCTCTCATCTATTAGCATCGGTGCTAAGAAATTTTTCTCTCTTATAGCATTAACTTTGCACCTAGAGAATACATGTGCTCTTATAGGTTATAGGCCCTGATCGTTTTGGCTTTTTTCGGCTTCAGCTTTTAACTTCAGCTTTTTTTCACTATTCATTACACTATCTACTAACTCAGCTACAGTGTTTTTTCAGCCAGCTACAGTGTTTTTTCAGCCAAAAGTCAAAAGCCATCGCTATTCCGATCACCCCCGTAGTCATCATCTGCATGAGCGAGTATTCTCCCTCTTCCACCTCAGCTATGCTCTAATGTGGCGTAGGCTTCGAGACGGCAGAGGTGGACCTACCGAATATGCTACAACTAAAAGGCCACTGGTGGGTGCAATTGGCTGCGGGAAGGTCTAGGCGTCTAGCTAGCGTGTACGCACTGTGCTACCGCAAAGTACATAGTGCCTTTTCTTCTTTTTTTCTTGTAATTTTCCTTTTTGTTTTCTTTCTTTCAACAACACATCTCAGATCAACCAAATGTGAAATTCTTTTGTTCTGAGCATAAATTCTGAATATTAATTTGAATTGTTTCAAGGGTGAAACCAAACTATTCCGAGAGTTCAATTGAATTATTCTGAAAGTGGAATTGAATTATTCCCAGGGTTCAGTACAATTGTTCCAAGTGTGAAGCTGAATTGTTCTGAGGGGTTCAATTGAATTGTTTTATGGTTTCAATTAAATTGTACCGAGCATGGCGTTAAATTGTTCCAAGAGTTCAATTGAATAGTTTCAAGTGTGGAATCGAATTATTCCAAGGGTTCGATCAAATTGTTTCGAGCATGGCATTGAATTGTTCCGAGCGTGAAATCAAACAGTTCTGAGTGTGGGACTGAATTGTTTCCATGGTTAAATTGAATTGTTTTAGATCGTGGAATCGAATTATTCCGATGTTTAAATTGGTTATGAGCGTTAAATTAAAAAGTTCCAAGTGTAAATTAAAATGTCTCAAGCATTAAAATAATTTGTTCCAAGTGTTAAATTGAAAATTTCCAATTGTTAGATTAACTTGTTTAGCATGTAACATAGTACGGGAACACTCAAACATTCTGGTGCAACAAAATAAAAACGCACTACTGAAACTAGAACAAACCCAACGCATTAACGGAACAAATCGAACATTCCACCGGAACAAAATCAAAATTTACTATCCCAAAATTGGGAGTCAAAATTCATGCAATATCGGTCTTATTTTGGGATTTTTCATGACCATTTGCATGGTGTTTAGAGGAGGATGCATGGAGTGCACTGGACATGTTCTTGTGTGACCGCTTCGACGTGCAATCACAATCGGATTAGCATCCAGTTGCTCAATATTCGACGCTTAATTGCTAGACGCCATAGCCGGAATCCACATCTAGGCCATGCAAAGTGGAAAATAAGCCTGATTGCCAGCCGTCTTGGCCGAAATCGGCACCATATCATGCAAGGAGAAAGCCAAGAAAACAGGCATAACAAAAAGATCAGAAGTTAGCGAACTCATTGGCAATAACAAGGAGAATTAAGAGGTTGGCGCACCCAAAAAAAAAACTAGGTAGGGCGAAGATCAGTGGCGGACCCAGGAAAAAAAACTGGGTAGACTGAAGTCGGAAGCGTGAAATAAACAGTAATACCCAAAAACAAAACAATTCATGATCAAACTATGTTGTAATCACACTAATAAAAGTATGTGATACGAAATAGAAACAACAACTACAATTCGCATGTTAACATATGTAGCTAACGGAAGAACAATGAAAAAATACATCAGTAATGAAGCTTAATCCACAATTGTAGATGAGTTGCAAAAGAAACAACATGTTAATTGTGAAAGATAGATAAATCAGTAGTGTCACAATTTGATAATAGAATATAAAAGATGCAATAAAAAAGAAGACAAAAAATATACCAGTAAATAACTAAGTACGTCTAGGAGAACGAGGCATTTTCATTCTTCGAGTTTTCATGTCTTGAAACTGTTTATTGATTTTTTCACGATCAAGTCCTTTGAATATCTCTTGCTTGATATAGCACACCATCAAGTCATTAAGCCAATTATCGACATCTTATTACGCAAATCGGTCTTGATAATATTTATAGCCGAGAATTCCTTAATACCTTCATCCATTTGTTGCAGTTGTTCAGCTGCAGCCTCTTGTTCTTGTGGTCGTTGTTGTGCTTGGACTTGGTTCGATTGGAGTTTAAGTTGAGATTATGCATGTGTGGCCACCGTTCCACTTTCCTTGGTACTTCTGCTTGAAAAATTGCTAAAATAGCTTTTCAAATCCTTTCTATTCATTTTGAATTTGAATAAGCCTCAGGTCACTGTTTCTAAAGAGGTAAATATATATAAGTACCCTCATTTTGACAAGCTAGAATAAATAGAACTTGTTGTACCTAGAATAAATTTTGAACATATTCTGCATAAAATTGTACCTAGAATTTGAAGTATAAATTGTACCTAGAACATATTCTACATAAAAAGTGTAAATATGCAATATATAAAATTGTAAAATAATCCCCAATCCTTTGGGCTCAAAGCCTCAAATCACCTCTCGGGCTCTCGGCAGTCCTGCCCTCGTCTTCTCCTCCTCGCGGCCTCGCCTCCTCAAATACCTGCCGCTGTCGGCCGCTCTCCTCTCAAATCCGCCGGCCCTTCTCCAGTTCTTCTCAAATCCGTCGGGCACCGGTCGCTCCTTTCGCCGTTCCGCGGCTCCACCGCTCCGCGCCTCGGCCCTCCCCCGTCCCCCGGCCACCGCCTCCCGGCCTCCCCTGCCGCCGCGCTCCCCGGCCACCGCCTCCTGGCCTCCCCTAGCCACCTGGGCGCCGCCGCGCCGCGCCGTCCTCCGAGGCTCCGACTCCTCTGCCTAGGCGCCGCCGCGCCGTGCCGTCCTCCCTCCTCCGACTCCTTCGCCTGGGCGCTGCCGCTCCGCGCCATCCTCTGACTCCTCCGCCTGGGTGCCACCACCGCGCCGTAACTCCTCCGCCTCTGCTGCCCGGGATCTAGGTTAGCGCCGCCGCCGGCTCTCTTTTCTCTTGGTGGACTGTTGGCGTTGGCCCGTGCGTCCTCCGCTACTAGTATATCTTTTGCTTTGTTGGGCCGTGTGTTTACTGGATCTGAATGTTGCTTGGACTTGGGCCTTGTCCACAACTCTACACCCGGGGGAAGCAACCGGGGTCCGCGATGAGGGAGCTCGGCGCCGCCGGGCTCGCCGAGCAGCGGTTCGCCCCTGATTTGGTGGCAGTAATTAAGAAGCGATAGAAGCTAGAGAGAAGAAGATGCAGAAGGTGATTTTTTTGGTGGCTAGTTTCATGTGTAGCGGCAAGGATGGATCCTACCGTGGGACCGTGTTGAAAGATTTTTTTACGGCATAGTTCCATATTATCCAGTCAAAGAGGGGAAGAAGTAGTATTTGAAACATTCTTAAAAATTCAAATTTTTTGAATTTTGTTTGAGTTTCCTTGAATTCCCCAACTTTCTTGATTTGGCAATCTATCCTGAGTTTCTGCTTTCCCTTTGTGGCCGTTCCGTTTCCTCCCTGTGCTGGCTACTTTCTTAGCCTGTCACCACCCCTATAGCGCCGAGCCTATCTGGCTGCTCCCCTACGTCATAGCTCCCGGCCATAGCACCTCAGCGTTCACACCTGAGTCCTCAACTTTGCTAGCTCAAGCTTGCGTGGTGAAATTAATTAAATATCTATAGGATGGTGGGGGTTCCCTATGCGAGAATGGCCCAAGGGCAAAGAAGGTGGTATGAGAATAGTAAAACTATACTTGACAAAAACATAATATGATACATAGAAATCCCCTAAGACCTAATATAATATGATAATATTATATTAATCCCCTAACACCTAATATAATATAAAGTTAAATCACTTTTTAACATAATATGATACATAGAAATCCCCTAAGACCTAGCAGTTTGGATCCAAAATCATAGTGTTTATAAAAAGAAGTAGGTGATAATAATAATGGCATAGATTTTATCCACCTTTACATGACACCTGCACCGTACATTAACTTTTCAGCATTATAGCTGCTTACATTATCACTGGGGCGACACCTAGGGTAACAAAAACTAGGGTTGTCTATCATCCTCTATTTTTCTTTCCAAGTCCCTCCAACAAAATTGTTTTTGAAATAGAACTATATCTGAGTTAAGTTCTGTAACATTCCAAATTGTTAAATTATTGCATACTGTGTATTGGCTCGCGGAGCACGGTGGCTAATGTGCTCACCCTCGCATAATCATACCCAGAAGTAGGAAGACAAGACCACTATGCCTACAAGGATGCACCAAGTCAAGGAGCCGACGATGGCAACTAGGGCGGATTTTAAAATGCTTAGTCCTAGGCCAGCTGGTTTGCCGTAAGGATGTGCACCGATGTGCACCCATATTACCTAGGGTTAGGTAAAATAGTTGCACACCTTTACTCCAGTCACTTGTTTGTGCCTTATGGTCCGCTGATGTTTCTATCTTCCGTTGCTATATTTTGGTTGTAAGTATTTGACCTGGGAGGCCCACTCGATAAAATAATCGCTCAATGTGGCATATTTTGAAACTTTGGTGTAAATATACTATGGATTTATGATTACCATGCCATGTATGAAATGATGACAGCAATATACTGTGAGCACTATCTACTGATCCAGGGAATAGTGCGGTGGAATCACAGAGGATTTTGGATTTCGAATCCGGGTTCGACAGCGCTGGTATTAGAGCATACAACTATAAGGTAAAACCTTACGAAAGCTATTAGGTCTAAGGTCTTAATTTTATAAACCTATAAAAAGGGGTTTTAGAAAAATATAGTGTATCATTTCCTCTCTTACCCCTCTTAGATATGATCTTCTCTCTCTTCTGTTGTTTTAAAAGAGATACTAACTTTAGTACCTTACTGTACAGATAGCTGGAGCTACGGATGGTGGCTGGGACTATTTCTCCCATGGACAGACTGAGGGAGAGTTTGCTTGCATACTGCGCAAGCTGCTACACTATCTAGGGTACAAGGAGCAACCCATCTACCGAGGACGCAAAGCCTCCGAGGGGCCCCGAGAGTCGTGGCTCATGGAGATCTTCCTCTATGCTCGGGATGAGACGTCGCCGCCCCATGTTTTTTGGAGCCTGCATAGGAGGAGTACCGTTTCCACCGCCCTCCAGGATGCTGCCCGCCTAACCGTTGCTAGGGTATGTGACATCCATGGACCGGCGTTGTTGATGTCGCCGTTCTTCTACTACTTGTCATGCCAAGAGGGGGCGACCCACTATGAGACCTTCCTGCCAGAGACAAAGGATAACCCCATGCTCTCCCATCAGGTGCACCTTACCCGAGCCATGGGAGCCACGTATGCTGCTGCATTGGAGGAGATCACTGACCTGCGTCAGCTTTTGCTCTCTAGCTACAGTTGTGAGTAGACACTTCGAGAGCAGCTTGTCAAGTGCGAGAAGGCTCTTGCGGAGGTGGAGAAGGAGAAGGCTGCTGCCCTCATCGAGCTACAGAGGATTGCCATAGCACGGCGATCCTCTTTCCAACTCCTACTGCGTCACCCGTCGTTAGTCCGGATCTTGCTTTATCCTAGCCGTGGGCTAACGGGCTCTGCACCTGACTTACTTCATGGAAGAGCGTGTGGCCTCCTGGTCTAAGGGACACAATCACCCTTGGAGGGCCCATCTATGTCTGTATCCGCTCCCGCTCTCACTCTCGCTCTAACTCATGGGAGTTCAGCAACAGCCGCTCTCGCTCCCAGTCACCAGACTACACCCCTTCTTGAGCGCTAGCATCGAGTGGGAGTAGACCTTTTGTGTAGTGCTTGATGTGGTGTGGTGAGCACGTGCCCCTGTAGTCCCTGTAGCAGCAAGATGTGTGTTAAGACTTAGATCGTTGTTGTAACTAATTGCTCGACATAGCCTAAGTGCTATGTGAGCGTCGAGTTGTATGAACTTTTAAGTTATGAATGTATTGCGGCCGAGAGTAGGCCTTGTATTGTAATTGGCTTTGTTGTTTTTCTTGCTTTCGCTGGTTTTTGCCTAAATTGGTTTGGGCCAAAAGCCCTTATACTTAGAATGTATAATTGAAATATAGTTGATATTTGCAGATGGCCACCCAACGTGTTACAAGACCCAGGCTAGCGCTGCTCCAAGCAGGCAGGCCGAGGCGGAAACTAGTCAGGAGACCCCACATATGGGCCGAGGCAGAGGCCGAGGTCCAGAAGACAATCCTCCGCTGCCACCCCCGCCGGAGCACCCCACATTGGCTCAAGTTATGGTGCAGCAAACCCAACTTCTGTAGGCCATCTGTACTAGCAGCAAGACAACGTCGGTAGCCACAACACTAAGTTGGGTGATTTCTTAAGAGCAAGACCCTTGACGTTCTCTTCAGCGGATGAGCCTCTTGAAGCCAAGGATTGGCTTTGAGATATAGAGAGGAAACTCCGGTTGGCCAAATGCACCGATGAGGATCAAGTAATCTTCACCACTCACCAACTTAAAGGAGCAACTGCTGCGTGGTAGGAAAATTACCTGTCTACTCGAGGTCAGGATGAGGCCCCAACAGGCGTGACTCCGAGGAGGAAGCTGCAGGCCAAGGGGCAACTGCGGTTTAGGAACTCGAAGGACCCCATCGAGCCCCGCGAGCCTGACAAGCCCGTACAGTCATAACCTGGGCGGAGTTCAAGACCGCTTTCAAGGCCAATTTCATCCCCGCCGGTGTCATGAGAATGAAGAAAAACAAATTCCATACCCTGAAGCAGGGAAATATGTCTGTTAGCAAGTACCTCACTAAGTTCAATCAACTTGCCCGCTACGCCCCCAAGGATGTAGCGGATGAGGAGAAGATCGACCGGTTCTTCGAGGGCATGAATGAGGAGTTGCTAGTGTAACAGATTATCCAGGACATCACTAATTTCCACCAGCTAGTGAACAAGACCCTCATTCTGGAGAACGAGAGGAAGAACCTGGAGGCCAGCTGCAAACGGAAGCAAGTAATGCAGAGACCTCAGGGAAGATTCATCCAGATGTTTTTCAACAACCCCTCCTACAACAGGCAGCAGACTTCCAATATGGCACCTCGTACTGGTGGCAATACTCCCCAAATCCCCAGACCCAGTGGCCAGTCAGCAGGAACAAATCCTGCGGCAAACTTCAACTATTTTAGCTGCAGGGAAAAGGGACATTTTGTCGTCCGATGCCCAAACAGGAACACCACGCCAGTAAAGTTTAACTTGGGGACCACTCCTGTACGAGGTCAAGCATCAGCGTCAGGCAAGGGGTACCAGACTCCACAACCCAACAGGACTGCTTCCACTCCCAATCATGGCCGAATGAATCATATCACTGCTGAGGAGGCCCAAGAAGCAGCTGGAGTCTTGATGGGTATGTTTTCTGTCAAGACTATTCCAGCGCATGTTCGTTTTGACTCTAGGGCTTCACATTCATGTATAGCAAGGCGGTATGTGGATAACATGGGATTACCTACATACCCATTAAAGAAGCCAGTGGTGTTTAGTTCACCTGCTGGGACTATTACTGCCACCCTAGTATGCCCAAAAGTATAGATCACCATGGAAGAGTGGGGCTTATTGGCAGATCTAATAGTATTGCACTCACAGACTTTGGATATCATACTAGGCATGGACTGGTTTGCAAAGCATCAGGGAATAATAGACTGTGCCACCAGGAAAGTGAGTTTGACCAAATGCCTAGGGTTGACCATAGCCGTTAAGGTGGACCGACCTTATCGCTGGGGGCGTATGATTAATCATTTCCGGGATGTACCTCTATAAGGGATGCTAGTAGTTCAGGATTACCCTGAAGTATTTCCAGAGGAACTGCCAGGCATGCCACCAGATAGAGACCTGGAGTTTGTTATTAACTTGAAGCCTGGAGCTGCCCTAATAGCCAAGTGACCTTATAGGATGACTGTCGATGAGTTGGAGAAACTCAAGAAGCAACTCTAAGATTTGTAGGAAAAGGGTTTCATCAGACCCAACTCCTCTCCATGGGGATCCCCAATGCTGTTTGTCAGGAAGAAGGACAGCACCGTTTGAATGTGTGTGCATTATCGGTCCCTAAATGAAGTGACCATCAAGAACAAGTATCCCCTCCTTAGGATTGATGACCTATTTGATCAATTAGGAGGAGGTACCATATTCTCTAAGATTGATTTAAGATCAGGCTATCACCAGCTGAAGATTAGACCTAAAGACATCCCAAAAATAGCCTTTACCACCAGATATGGGCTGTATGAATTTACAGTCATGTCCTTTGGGCTGACCAATGCCCCAGCTTATTTTATGAACCTCATGAATAAGGTGTTCATGGAATACTTGAACAAGTTTGTAGTGGTATTTATAGACATTCTTGTCTATTCTAAGAATACTAAGGAACATGCTGAACACTTACGTTTGATGCTGGAAAGGCTAAAGGAACATCAATTGTATGCCAAATACAGCAAGTGTGAATTTTGGCTAAATGATATTAGCTTTTTGGGCCATATAGTATCAACCAGCGGAGTATCTGTGGACCCAGCCAAGATTGAAGCTGTAGTAGAATGGAAACAACGCACGACCATCACAGAAGTAAGAAGTTTCCTTGGATTAGCAGGATATTACAGAAGGTTCATAGAGGGGTCCTCGCGGATTGCCATGCCGCTAACCCAACTGCTTAAGAAGGAGCAGAAGTTTGAATGGACCAGGGCTTGTGAGAGAAGCTTCCAGGAGCTCAAGAAGAAGTTGACTTCCACTCCTGTCTTAGTTCTGCCAGACATATGTGAGGATTTTGAGGTTTATTGTGACGCCTCCCATCAGGGCCTTGGGTGTGTATTAATGCAAGGAGGTAAAGTTGTGCCATATGCATCAAGACAGCTTCACCCTCACGAAGTGAATTATCCCACCCATGACTGGGAGTTGGCTTCAGTGATTTATGCCTTGAAGATCTGGCGTCACTACTTGATCAGTAACCACTGTGATGTATATACCGATCATAAGATCCTTAAGTACTTCTTTACGCAGACGGACCTCAACTTAAGGCAAAGAAGATGGTTGGAACTAATAAAGGACTACGACCTAGGCATTCACTATCAACCTGGTAAAGCAAACATGGTAGCTGATACCCTAAGTCGCAAGGCTTACTACAGTAACCTCATGGTTTGAGAACAACAACCCGAGCTACATAAGGAGCTAGTGGCCCTCAACTTAGAAATAGTATAACAAGGCACCACAACAACTATGGAGATCCAACCAAGCATAGAAGAGCTAATCATAGCTGTCCAAAGGGAGAACTCAATAGCCCTGAGGATGAGAAGCCAAATGGCCAAGGGAAAGGCTCCAAAGATGACTCAAGACCCCCAAGGAATTTTAAGATATGGGGCATGCCTTTTCATTCCCCACCAGGAGGACCTTAAGAACTTGATACTGAGAGAAGCGCATTGCTCTGCATACTCCCTTCACCTAGGGAGCACTAAAATGTATCAAGATCTGAAGCAGTGGTACTGGTGGACGAGAATGAAAAGGGATATCGCTGAGTATGTTGCCTAATGTGATGTATATCAAAGAGTAAAGGCTAAACATCAGCGGCCAGCAAGATTATTGCAGCCATTACAAGTGCCTCAATGGAAATGGGATGAAATAGGGATGGATTTTATCATAGGTTTACCTCGAACCAAATCAGGGTATGACTCCATATGGATCATAATGGATAGACTAACCAAGGTCGCCCACTTCATTCCCGTCAAGACCACTTACAACGGAGACAAGCTGGTAGAGCTGTATATGTCCCGTATCGTGTGCTTACACGGTGTGCCCAAGAGGATAGTCTCCGACCGAGGTATTCGGTTCACCTCGCATTTCTGGGCCAGCCTTCATGAAGCCCTTGGCACCCATCTAGACTTTAGTACTGCCTATCACCCTCAGACCAAGGGATAAACAGAAAGGGTAAATCAAATCCTGGAAGGCATGCTTCATGCCTGTGCCCTAGATTTTGCTATGGATTGGGACAAATGCTTGCCCTATGCTGAGTTTGCCTACAATAATAGCCATCAAGCTAGTCTAAAGATGTCTCCATTCGAAGCCCTGTACGAAAAAAAGTGCTGAACCACTCTACATTGGTCTGAAGTAGGGGAAAGTTCCATCTTTGGACCAGAAACTCTCCGACAGGCTGAAGAAAAGGTCCGTCTGATTAGGGATCGACTACAAGCTGCTCAATTCAGATAGAAGAGTTATGCGGACAAGAGACGAATGCCATTGCAATTTGAGGTTGGGGATTACGTATATTTGAATGTGTAATCCTTGCGAGGAGTTAGAAGATTTAAAGTCAAAGGCAAGCTCGCTCCCCATTACGTTGGACCATTTCCCATCAAGGCCAAGAAAGGAGAAGTGGCATATCAGCTGGAGCTGTCGGCAAACCTAGCAGATATGCATGATGTCTTTCATGTATCCCAACTCAAGAAGTGTCTTCGGGTGCTAGAAGACCAAACTCCTTTATAAGAGATCGAGATCGAGAGTGACTTAATGTACCAAGAGTGCCCCGTCAAAATCCTCGATATGGTGGAGAAGAAAACAAGGAATCAAACCATTCGGATGTGCAGAGTGCAATGGAACCACCATACTAAAAAGGAAGCTACTTGGAAGTGCGAGGACCAGCTGTGGAAAGATTAATCCTACCTGTTTTCAAATTAGACCGAATCTCGGGGGTTGATATTCCTTTAAAGGGGGTAGATTATAACATTCCAAATTTTGGATATTATAAATATTGTGCAAGTTGTAGCCTTTTTGAAATTTTGGCATTTTCTTGATATTTTAAGTCTCTGGAATTTTATTGGATTTTGGTTTGAGGTTCCATTAAGTAAAAAAAGAGAATTTATATATATGCGCAATGTTAAAGGAAACACCAAAAAGAAAGAAGAAATTTATAAAAGAAAATTTTAAATTTAAATAGATGAATCTGAAAAGATGATCCAAGTAATTGTCCAAAAATTCACAAAAAGGATTTAGTAGTACAGGTGAAAGTCATTTAAAAATTTCAAATTTCCAAAGGTCACCTAGAATTATAAAGGAGTCTTCCCAAAATACAAAAATTTAAAATAAAAGCATAAATGCTTGAGAAAACATTATCTCAAATTTTATGTGTGAAAATATATACGTACATATGCCCAAAATAAATAGTGCAAATCAAAACAAAATTTAAAAGGAAAGTAAATAAAAAAATGGGAAGAGAGGAGGGAGCCTGCCGGCCCAAACGGCCTCGGCCAGCCCCCCTTCTCCCCTTCGCTCCCTCTGCCTGCTACCCCTGAGCCCGCTCTCTGCCTCGCCTCCGTGTGCGGGCCCACACGACCTCGTCCTCTCCCCAGTTTCCCGCAAGCACTGCCCCACCTTGGCTCCCCCTTCTCCCTTCCACCCCCCTTGCGAGCGCTCACCCCTCTGCTCCGCCCCGCGGGCTCGCTCGCTCCCTTCCCCTCTCCCCCAGAAGTTCTGCTGCCGCGGCCCCCACCACCGAGTTCCCCTCTAGACCAGCGGTCATCGGCCTGCATCCTCAACCCATGCTCCCACTTGCTGCCCGTGGTACGCCACTAGCTCTCGTCTCTCCCATGCATGGCCGATCGGCGGCGCCCATTCCACCGTACCTTTCCTTGCATCAGCCACAACAGCTCCATTCACATCACCGCGACTCATTCCATCTCCCCAGCAAATAAATGGACTCCCTATTGCTGTCCCATCATGACACCGAGTTTCGGACAACTGCGCTGTAGCTATGCTGCCCCGCCGTCACCACGATGGTTGTCCCCATCGGCTTCACGTGGATAGCCTACCTCCGATCGCTTCCCCACATCCACCTCCCTCTCCCACCCAATGCAATTGGTCACCCGTGGCTTGTAGCTCGTCGGCGCCCATTTCTTCTCCGATCCTGGCCATCGGGCTCGCCGCCGATTGATTGCACCCCAAGCCAATTCCTTCGGCTAGGAGCCTCCTCAGCACACGGCGACTCCATCCTGAACATTGGCCGGAGCTCCCATCGCCTAAGCTTCACCCTCGCCGTGCACCTCCTTGGATCGCCACCGTCTCTCATCGGCAGCCAACCTCAGCCCTCCCCGAGCCTCGCTGACCTCGAATTCAGCACCATGACCACTCCAAGGTGCTCCCCTAGCCATTGATTGAATGCTAATGCAGTAGATCGTCGTAGCCATTATCGTCCTGTTCCACCGTCGCCCAAGCTCGCCGTCGGCCGCTACTCTGACCAAATCGGCCAATGAAACTCCACCCAGAGGTAGGCGTGGGCAAATAGGTTCTGTTGTGGTTCCAGACCAAACAGAGAGAGAGTGTGTCGTAGTGGGGAGTTAGGTGAACAATGCTCTCTTGGGGGTCTCCCTATGGCTAGCATTACGTATATATATATCCTCATGGAGAGTGTTTTTACAATGGTACCCTTACATCTAAATATCATTTTCAAGGGCAATCATGTCATTATACATGTCCACTTTGGGCTTACAACCTTGTAACTGGCCTGCTGGGCTTAGGTAGGGGCCTCCCCTATAACAGGAGCCTCTCATGGTGAAGGGCTTCACGGGCCGAAACCATGTTGCCGAGCCATTTGGCCCCCTCCGTCCCCGCGGCCTGTGAACTTGTGTGATAGTGGGCGGAAATGATTTCACGCGCGTCTATTCGTAGTTCCTGCGGACTCGGAGGCGGGGGGCTGCATGCGAAGTCGGTGGCGAAACCGGACATCAATGCGGGATAGGCGCACAGACGCACAAGATTGGGGCGTCGCGCGCGCGAGGGCGACCGTGTCGCTTCCACTCCCGCTAGTTGCGCTTCCTCATGAGGGGGGACGGCTACATATATACCGACGGTGTTGTGGCACCGTCCTTCCCCAATCCTGCCCGCTGGCTTAGTCGCTCGATGGTCCCGCGCTCTGCGTTGGCGCATAACCGGATACGGATGAGGTGATCTTGGTCTCGGAAATAAGCCTTCCTCAGTTTGGGTAGTGCAGCAGGAGTATCGCCAATTAGAGCGATCAACAGACGTTGATAAGCTGAAGGAGGCCAATTTTTGAGCGCATGATCAAAACTCTGACGACAATCACCGCTGCGCTTTTTGCTCACGGGCGAAGTGGACTACTGGACTTCGGTCGATTGAACTCTGCTTCGCGCCGAGGACACGGCGTCAGGCTGGCCATCGAGGTGGCCTCCGAGCTTGGAGCCAGCCTTCGTAGTGTCGTGGTTACCGGCGAAGTCGCGTTGCTGAGCCGAAGACACTCCGTGGTCCGGAGGTGGCGTCTTAATGGCCAACTCACATTGTATGGCGTCCCTTCGCATAGTATGGGAGCGCCCCAACTTACATTGTGTGGTTGGGAGCCGTGCCAGGGCGGCTCATGCAGCTGCCAGACACGTGACGCACTCCCCGAGCTCACAAACTCCCTCACAACGTTCTTCGGGCGCGTAAGGGAGCCAAAAGCTAGAATCCTCTCGGGCGTGGGCTACATTTGGCATTAAACCGACACACGGGGCTAGATTGGCTGAAAAGTTTTTATTTAGGCCATTGCAATAGCTGAATTTGTTACATAATTGTATACCTAGATACTATAATACACATGTTTATGTTTGAACACATAGAGTGGTATATTGTTGTATGTCTCTAATATTTATGATTGAAACAGGTATTATTTCTTATTACCTCCATTCTTTTTTAAGTGACGTCGTAGAACCCTTCCAATCAAACTTTCTAAAAATTGAACACTAATTTGTTTAAAGCTATCTACATTGGCTACATGTAAACTATATCATTTGTCGTTAAACATGCTTTCATAATATTATAATTTTATTAGTATATAATAAAATAAAGTTATAAAATATAATGGTCAAAGTCATATCTCAGAGACTGTCAAAAGTAAAAAACATCACTTAAAAAATAACGAATGGAGTATACAATTGTAACAATTTGATTAAACTGTGTTGCTATAATGTGGACTTATCAAAGTAACTAGTGTATATTTTTCTTTTTTATCTTCTACTAATCTAAGAATTTCTAGCCTAATTGAAAAGTTAAATTTCTAGTATCTTAGAGCGAACACGAAGGCTTCTTTAACATTGTTCTAATAATAAGATAGTTTATTTTAAGGGTTAATATTATCGATAGTTTGAACTAAACATTGCATATATGCCAATAAACAATGATATTTTGCTGAAACGATAGTTTATTTTAAGGGTTAATATAGTAGATAGTAAGAACTAATCATTGTATATATATGCTAATAAACAAAGATATTTTGCTGAAACCTGCTTAAAACGAAAGGTATCTAATTGGGTGTACAAGTGTATCTAGATATGTAGTGACTGAATGAAAAGGAGCGAATGTACGACGGTGTGGATGGATCAGGTGGTAGGTACAATTTGTGGTTCGAACAAGAAGAAATTAATAATATTCTTTGTGGCTTGTGCTCTTTGCCATGATGTTTGTGTTTCCAGCTAGAAAACTTGCCGATTAATTTGTTTCAATAAAAAGATACTTTTCAGCTAGAAAACCTGCCAATTAATTCATTTCAATAAAAAAGATACTTAGGGCATCTTCAATGGTCCTAACTAGTAACTAATTAGGAGACTTCCACATCATTTATATAGTACACACTAAAAGCTAGCATTCCAAAGGACTATCTATAAG
The DNA here is from genome assembly GCA_036346265.1 of Melocanna baccifera. Lineage (NCBI taxonomy): Eukaryota > Viridiplantae > Streptophyta > Magnoliopsida > Poales > Poaceae > Melocanna > Melocanna baccifera. Next base: position 20,623,923 of record CM070692.1, on the reverse strand, counting down.
GATAGCTATTTGATGCTTACATGCACACACAGTCATTTATAGAGGCTGCCTCGTTTTGCGTTATAGACTAGAGATGAAATAGTAGCTAGCTGTTTGTGTTTTGCATACTCTCTTTCCTCCACATAGGATATATGCTGATGTGTACATGCAAATAGCTAGCTGACTTAGCACCATTGGAGATGCCCTTACATGACGCTCCAGCTCATCACCATGGATTGCTGAGCTGCTGGGCTAGGTGCTCACTGCACACCTATTGCTGCAACATTTGTTAGAGCGCAATTAATAGCTATCCCACGCATGAGGGCATACAGAATACTGTTGTCTCTAAATTTTGCGATATCACATTCACATTGGCAAGACAAAATCCAAACGACAATATCTCCAGCAAACTATCTCAGCTATCTCTAGCATATTGCATAATATCAATATTTTACAATTTTTTAATGGGCTGTCTTGTTAGTTTTTTAAATATTCCCACACTCTCTCTCCCCTTCACCACTGGCGCCACACATTCATACCCACTCCTTTCCTCCACCTCCCTTGCCACCGAGCCAGCCTCCCCTCCATCATCATGGCCTCCCTCTCCCTCTCGACCTGTCGGTCTCCACTTGTCCCTTTCCCAACCGCCAACCTCCCCTACCCTCTCCTCCGCGCCAGCCTCCATCTTCCTCGCCATTGGCCTCCCCCTCCCTCTCCACCTCATCAACATCCACCCCCTTAAAATCGTCATGGCCTCCTCCTCCCTCACTGCCGCGCTGGCATTCACCTCCCTCTTCGCAGTGCCACCATCAATAGATCTAGCTAGATTTGGGCCACCGGCACCCAGATCTAGACCATGCCACCTTTGACCACCCACCATCATCTTCCCAGTGTCATCAAAGAGTCAGTTGCCGCCATCTTCCCCTCATCCTTCGCCATCATCAGGACACCTCCCTCTGTCAACAACCATGACCGATAGGCCAGGGTTGGTGGCTAGAGGGAGGAGGTGGGTCAGGGTTTGGTAAAGAGGTTTGTATATGAAGTAAGAGGAGCAATGAAGATTCTTGGACCTTTATCCAAGGGCTAAAAAAGCAATTGATGATAGAAAAAAATCAGTTATGCAGGATGTCACTCTTCCACTTCCTCTTTTGTGGAAAGTAGTGGATGATATATGGAGTGCATAGAATACAAACAAATGTACAAGAAGATACTCCACCAGTTGCCACGAGAACTCATAGCAATATCTAGAGAGAGGCTTAAGTCTGAGTTGGGAAGAGAAAAAATAAAGACATATATTGTAATAGAAGCCATACAAAATCATCTTGAACAATTAACACACGCATGGCTAGAAATAATTAATATAATAGATGCATCAAAGATGAGATTAGCATCACTAAGGGAGCTTCTAATCAATGATTGCACAACACTCCGCATAATATCACTAAGGGTGCCATTGGGTGCGTTTTTTTTTTGTTATGGCTTATGGCTGTAGATGATAGTTTTTGGCCCTAACATAAGTGCTTGTGTGAATAAACCGAATACCGATAAATCGCTTCAAAAAGGCTATCCCGATAAGCTGCTTTCAAATGACGATAGAAAAGCCATCCTGTTTATTTGTTCGAGAGAAGCCATAAGCTAAAAGAGAGAGCAAATGACTGCCTGACACTCCTGCAACCAAGGGCTCCATAGTGACAGAGGTAAAAACAGAAACCTTGCATCTTGTCGTCCATTATGAGATTTTTTGTGGCTGATTCGAAAACATTGGCAAAGTCCCTTGGTAATTCAAACTTTGAAAACAAAATAAACTTTCAACTCAAATTTTAGTACTTTTTATTCGAAGACTGAAAATTTTGAACTTTCAACTCGAATTTTCCAACTTTTAACTCATTAATTCGAATGTTTACTAGCGAGCACTTTCTAACTAGTGAAACTTTAAGCTCAAAAAATACAAACACTCTGAACTCGAATTTTAATACTTTCAACTTGAAGATTGAATCTTTTAACTATACATTAAATGCTTTCAACTTAGTAATACTAGGAGAGAAAATAAATAGGAACAAAAATTGAAACATCGAGCCACGTCAGATCCCAACAAACTCTCTCCTAATTTTCAAAGGGGCGACCTCATGTTTCTAACTTCAAACCAAATGCTACTGGTAGGACTGGCAATGGCAACAGAGAAGGGTGAATGATGTCTTTTTAAAAATTTCTGTCAAGAATCTAGAAATCTTTCACTCCAAAACTAAAAGCTAAAATATTAGATTTGACATCCTAATCCAAACAATAATCTGAAATAGCAAAGCTCACAAATTCAACACCTAACTAGTCTAATTGCCACTGGAGGTGCGGTCTGATCGGTGGCTGATCTGACCGGCCACAAACTACTGGTTTGACCAGGCCTAGGAGCGGTCTGATCGCTTCCCTGTTCTCAGAATATAAAACTAGCCCAGGCCAAAATCACTTTTAATGCAAACTTCAAAATCCATATTCAAATAAAGTGAAACTTTGCACACTCCTTGCTAAGGGTCTCAAGAACCTATTCCATCAAATAATTGTATGGATCTTGGCCAAATTGCAATCTTTTATCAAAACTTGTAAGGTTGCACCAAAACTGAGCAAATCTCAAAAATTTGAAAGACAACTTGCCCGTTAGTTAAGAATAATTAAGATAGCTCTAGATGAGTTTTTCACATATAACAGCAAGTAAGACTATCCAAAGATTTGAAGTCAAGGCCCTCGGATCAAGATTCCTCAAGAAGGGCTCTAAATTAAGTAAGAACTGGGCAACTTTAAAATCTTGCAAACTACAACGCTTAGATAGATGAGATTTGATCAATATGGAGCATCTCCATCACTTACACGTTTTTAACGCACAACAAGAACAAGAAGAAGAGAGAAGATATAAAGAACTAATAAGAACAAGAGCAAATCAACTAAGACAAGAACACTTCATAAGAAATAAACAAAGTTGATCTATTACTAGTTGAAGATAAATAATTCACAGCCACTCCATAAGGAGGATAAGAGATCACACTATAACATTCACTCTTGTCTCTTAAACCCTAATCCTGAAACTCAAGAATGAAATGATTGGGATGGTTGGCTTGCAAGCTTTTATTCCCAGCCTATTAAGTAGATGAGGCAACCAGTCCACATCTAACCCTAATGGATACTATTCAGTAACATAATTAGAAAAAATCTGTTAACCCCACACAACACAAGTTTTACATTCACAGTTAACTCATGCATGTTTTTCAAAACATATGAGCTCAAACCCGCTAAGTCATTAACATTTGATCCATTTGATCTTCTCAACATCTCCTTGACCTAAATATCTTTTCCAAACGTCGCTCAAGTGCCACGATTTTGATCTAATGAAGTTTTTGGTATTTACCTAGCTACCGAAATACCCTCGCCTTGACCTGGCATTCTTCTTCCCTTACAAGCAATTACTACGCTTGCTACGTATAGGTACACCAATGGCTTACCATGCATCAGAAAGTCTATCTTACTCCAGTTTTCACCGGGCCACGCCTCACTTGGACCGACCAAGCCACTTGGTGCAGTTCGTTACTTGAACCTTTCATTCAACATTCATTGCTTTTCTTGTGCTATGTTTGAACTCTGCCATCTCACCCAGCATCCTTGATCGTTCTAGACCTCAGCTTCTCTATGAGCATAGTTTTAGTTCTCGCTGTTGATCACAGTTGACTCAAAACTTCCCTGCACGTCCAAATATTACGTTCTAGACATCAGCTTCTCCATGAGCATAGTTTTAGTTCTCGCTGTTGACCACAGTTGACTCAAAGCTTCCCTGCATGTCCAAATATTAAAAAAATTATTTTTTGCACAAGTTCTTCACGACTTGGCCCATGTTAATTTAAACATGCTTCATATAATATGAATGCACCGATCTAGCACCAATTGACCTAAACCAGGATCAAATTTCCAAAATTCAAAATTTTTAGCTGAAATTCGTACTAGCTGGTCTGACTGCCAGGTATGGCCAGTCTGATCGTTAGGTTAAAACGACCAAACTGAAATTCCAAATCTTTCATAAATTTGAATTTCAACTCAACACATATTAATAAAAATAATTTATCACAAATAATTCTAGATCTTCTTACATGATCCCCTACCTGACATCCAATAAGAAATTAGAAGCAATAAGAATTTATCGGGAAGTGTACTTTGAAAGCGTCAGCGATAGGCATGCGTTATCAAAACCTGTCCAAAACCGTGTGCACATCAGGAACAGGCGCGCATGCACGAATTAGCCTTTTCGATATGAAATGCACATGGTGTTGATCACTTACAAATATATTAGATATGGGATCTACGTTGTGGCCTGTGACTTACTGAGCCCCATGGGCTTGCCCCGCTATGCGTTGGTTCTGCCTGGCTTAATGTAGCCTTCGCCAGGGCGTCGGCCTCCACGTTATCCGCCTGTGGGCTGGTTTTGACCGTTATGCTCAGGAAGTGACGCTTGGAGGCTCTAACAACAGCAAGGTACTAGCAAGGTCTAGATCTTGCTAAGTACCTACAACTTGTCCATGTGGCTAGTAACGAGACAGGAGTGGCTTTTGACCACTACCCTTCAGGCTCCGAGCGCTTTGGCCCTGCGCAGTCCAAACAAGAGGGCTTCATACTTTGTTGCATTATTTTATCATTTGGAACTCCAATCTGGCCACATATGCTATCTTTCGACCTTTAGGGGGTGGCGATGACGCTGTCCACCCCTGTTCCTAAGGCGCACCACGCACCATCAGAGTGTAGAACCCACATGGGCTTGATTGAGTCACTCGAAGGTGTGTGGGGCGATGGTGTCTACTTGGCTACGAAGTCGGTCAGGACTTGGGACTTGATTTTTGTTTGAGACATGTACGTTATAGGGAAGGGGCGATCTCCGTAGCCCACTTACCTTTGTAGCCTGTGGCCTCCCTATTCGTGAGCATTTCCCCTAAGGGAAATTATGAGGGAACAATGATGTGATGCACTGGGAATTAATTGTGAAGCTTTTGTGAGAACATGAGGAGGATGTAAGCCATCTTTGTGAGCTCCGTGTTCTGGACTTTCGCTCCCTATAGGGCATCTGAGACATAGTACATCGGGCGTCGTGCTCTGTCTTCCTCTTGGACAAGGACGGTGCTGACCGACATCATGGTTGCCGCAAGGTACAACAGCAAGGCTGGCTCCGGTCAAGGGCATATGAGCTTTGGGAGGTTGGCGAGGTACATGTTGAGGTCCTCGAAGGCTCGCTAGCACTTGTCATTCCACGCAAAGCCATTAGAGCCCCTGAGTGTTGTGAAGAAGGGGAGCCCCTTCTCCGTGGACCTCTACAAGAAACTGCTGAGGGTCGCTAGGCAGCTCGTGAGCCTCTGGATCTCCTTCGTGGTTTTGGGGGCCTGCATGTCCATGATGGTGGAAATCTTGTTTGGATTGGCCTCGATTCCCCTCTTAGAAATGAGGAATCCCAACAGCTTCCATGCATGGACCCCAAAAACACATTTCTTTGGGTTAAGTTTGATGCCTGTGTGGTGGAGGTTGTCAAATTCTTCTTGTATGTTGGCCATGTGGGACATCTCTAGGAGGCTTTTGACAACCACATTGTCTACATAAGCTTTGGCATTTCGGCCAATTCGCGAGGCAAGGACATGGTACACCAGGCACCTGAATGTGGTCCCTGCGTTCTTCAAGCCAAAGGGCATCCGAACGAAGCAGAACATGCCCAAGGGCGTGATGATACTTGCTACAATGTCATTGGAAAATTTTTGTTCTTGCTACTCAAAATATACGCAATATCATTTTTGCCATCGAAAATCTACTCATTTTATTTTTGCCATCCTTTTGTTAGTGCACATTTTATTTTTGTCACTCTGTTCAATTTTTTATCAAGTCAACATGATTTGATCGTTAAGAAATATGCAAAAATAACAAAAAAGAAAACATATATTTAAAAGTACCAGATTAAGGGACCAATTCTAACAAAAAATTTAAAATTTGACAAAAGTTTTACATCAAGAAAATTTTAGCAATGTTCCATAAAAATTGACGAAGATTAACATGTTTCCCTTTGTGTATATTTTTTGAGAAACTTTTCTAGTGTAAATTTTCAAAAAAATTATCAAAAATTATCCTTAAGGCCCTATACATATTGGCTTCTAAAAGTTACTTTTGTATAGTAAATGAGTTTTCTACAGTACCTAGTTTTTAAATGAAGTATCTTTTCAAGACGGTCGATTGTAGTACACACTATTGTGACTTCAGTAAATGGCTTCATTTTGGATATTTTCATATTTCTTACCGGTCAATCCTGTTTTTTTTTTGTCGGAGTGGCAAAAAGGAATAAACACTGACGAAAGGATGACCAAAACGAAACAAATAAATTTTCAATAGCAGAAATGATATTGCACATATTTTAAGTAGCAGAAACAAAATTTTTCCCACAATGTCATTTCCAGGGCTTAGCTTTTAAGCCAGCTTCTACTTCTAACTTTTGCTCTCTTTTTTTCACTATTCAGTATTTCATCTTTTTCTGGTTTTTTTAGATTTTTTCACTGACGAGTCTTCCAAACAAGGATGCAGCAAGCCAACATGAAGAAGAAGGATCTGATGGCCATTGACTACTTCAAGAAAATAAAGAATTTGGCAGATACCCTTTCTGCCATTGGTATGCCTCTTCGAGAAGATGAGATAATCTCTTATATCCTTGTTAGTTTGGGATATAATTATGATCCATTAGCAACTTCTATAGCCACAAGATCAGAAAGTATTACTCTAGATGATGTTTATGCTTATCTGATGAGTTATGAATTGTGCATGGAGTAAAACAATGGTGGCTTGTAGCTTTAGATCGGCTACGTTGGAAATCCAGGTGGTCCCTCAGCAAATTTCATTGCCAGAGGAAGAGTATTCCAGGGAGGATGTGATCACGACAACTGTGGCAGATCCAACAAATGGTGCAACAATGGTCAGTAGAATTTTGGAGGCCACGACACACGTCCAATGTGTCAAGTCTATGGCAAGATTGGACACAATTCCATCAAGTGCTACCATTGTTTCGACCACTCATATCAATCAGATGATGCTCATCCACCATCAACTGCTGCGGCATACACAACTTCCTACCAGGTAGATCCAAAATGGTACATGGATGCGGGTGCAACTGACCACATCACAACCGATCTAGATCGGTTGACCATTTGGGAGAAGTACAATGGCACCGATCAAGTTCAAGTCAGCAACAAAGAAGGTTTGCACATCTCAAACATTGGTCATTGTTCTATTAATACCACTACCTCTTCTCTCACTCTTAAGAAAGTTCTCCATGTGCCACAAATGTCTAAAAACCTTGTTCCTGTTCACAAATTGACTCGTGATAACCATGTGTTCATTTAGTTTCACCCTAATTTCTTTGTTGTTAAGGATCAGGTGTCAAAGGAAAAAAAATCTTCCAAGGCAAATCTGAATCAGGTCTCTACCCCATCAAATCACTAAGTTATTCCAAAGTTGCTCTAGCAAGTACTAAAGTGCCCAAGGAACAGTAGCATGTATGTCTTGGTCACCTGTCTCCCCAAGTAGTTCACTTTGTTTTATTCTTGAATAAATTGCATATGTCATCTTCCACGCATACATCTATATGTAATGCATGTCAACTGGCAAAGAGTCATCAGTTACCCCATAGCTCTTTAGTTCATACTTTTGTGTCTCCTTGTGAACTTGTTTTCTCCAATGGCTTGGGTCCCGCACCTCAATCTATCAAGTATTATGTAAGTTTCACTAATGATTTTAGTAGATTCACTTGAATTTACTTGTTGAGATGTCGATATGATGTCTTCTATGTGTTTTTTGCAATTTCAAAAGTATGTTGAACGGCTCATTGGAAAGCAAATTAAGTGCGTTTAATCCGATTGAGGTGGGAAGTACTAGAAGTTACAGAAATTCTGTGATAATCTTGGCATTGGGCATAGGGTGTCATGTCCTCACACATACTAGCAAAGCAGATTGGCTGAATGAAAACATCATCATATTGTCGAAACTAGTCTTGCTCTTCTTTCCCAATCTTGCATGCCACTCAAATTCTAGGACAAAGCCTTCTCATTAGCCATGTATCTCATCAATAGACTTCCTACTCGTGTTATTGATAACATGAGTCCTCTCGAACGGTTAGGTGGCGGCTTCGGGGAGCCGGTCGCACGGCAGCGGAGACGACACCGATTTTGGCGGCTGGTGAGCAGCAGCTCTGAGCGGTCATTTCAGGCAACGGTCGGTGACTAGTCAGCGGCTGATGATGGGTCCCGGTAGCTGCTGAGGCGGCGGCGCTGCGATTTCAAGCGGCGAATCAGCAGTGTCCAAGGCCATGGCAGTGACCGAAGGGCGCAGTGGTAGTGACAAGCGCTTCAGGCGCGGGGCACGGTGGCCGGCGATTTCGGGCACCATCGGTGACAGTCTATCACCGAGACTTTGTGTGTGTGATTTTGATTCATTGCATGATTGGTACATCAATTAAACTGATTCTGATCTATTTTGCTAAACCAATCTAGAACATGGATGTCTAATTCTACTGGGTTAGAGGGTTTGCTGATCATGCATATAAATTGTAGATCAATCTGTGACTAGAGATAACTAGAACATGATCGATCTAATCATAGCATTACAAAGGAATCTAACTTCAATCTACATTGAATTATGAGATAGCAATGCGTAATAGATTGATTCGTGATCCACTTACCTTTCATCTTAGAGAGCGATTCGTGCTGATGACGTATTAAGAAATCGATGGAGAATAGATGAACGGCAACATAATCTAACAATCAATCAATTACTACAAATACAATATATCAATCACAAGGGATACACTAATTGAGAATGAACACCAAGAAGAGCATTCTTTATTAATTCTTATATCTGATTACATGGTATAATGACATCTCTATTTATAATTTAAGCCCACCAGTGGTAATTCTGGTATTTACTCATACCGGAACCTTCTAGGTTTTGTAACAAAGCTGACCATCACCATGCCAGCCTCCACGCAGGCTTGGAGGGCTACCGTGGCACCTTTGCCCACACCAGAGAAGGCGGCGTGGCAGTGTGCGTGCTGTATGTCTAAGCTTGGCCAAAAGGTTAAAATTGAAAACAAAGTTATGAAGAGGTTATTTTCAAAATTATTATTAAAAAACATTATATTATAAAAGAATTCGTCTAGTGACCATGGCTCAACATACTAGTTCACAATTCCACGCATAAAAAGAAATTAACACAGAGACCAAGAGCTAAAGCTTGCCAAGACAGAACAGCAGAGATTCATGGCGCATGTGTCGGAAAGAGCTCATCAGTGACATGCTTTAAGACAGATCATGCCAACTTGCCAAGCAACGCATGATTCGTTCCTTCTTTATCTAAACAGCGCAACTCTTTTCTCGGAACATTTGACATGTACAGAAGCCAAGACAAACATGCAGGCGTTACCAAGCTTACCAATGAACAATCTGATGGTGCTAACAAGCAACCGCATGAACGGACCAATGAACTCAGACAATGTTTTTCTTTCCTCGTGTCAAGTAGAACAACTGCAACCCAAAAAGGCTTTCATTCATGCACACAATGCAAATACTGAACATTATTATTAGTTGGACACTACGGAGCAGATGATCCAGATGTGTGCGCTCATATATACTCTCTCTATATTAAAATGTAAGGCATATAGTTTTTCCAGTTTTGTTTCAAAATATAAGACGTGCATGTGACTTTAATGTCATTTTCTCTCTTTTGTCCTTATTTATCTTTCCTCTCTCTTCAATATTTATGAGTAAACAACCACCCAAACTTCTCTCTTATTCCAAAGGTATTAACACCACATATACAATGGTAATTTTCCTCTACTAATCTCTTGGTTTCTTGCTTCAGCCAAGAGTTGCAGAGAAGGCTGGCATCTGAGACACTCGTAAAAGCTCAAGGGACTCCAAGAATGTCTACTGATGGACGAAGAAGGAATTCGATGTTTAGCTTGAGCGTCTTGTTCTCGTAGTTCAGGAGACTCCAAGAATTAATGTTAAGTCAGGGAGAAGAGGTAGCCGATGCTGCCTTCAAGGGCGAGCAAAGCCGACGAGAGCATGGAATCTTTGAGACCACCTATATATAGCTACATTGAACTATACGGTTGCATACTTTCATCACCTCGTGGACATAGACATACATCACACACACAAAAGGGAGAGAGAGAAACGAAGGAGAGAAGGGAGGGAGGCGCCATGGCGGAGACGGCGCTGGGCATGGCCACGACGCTGGTGGGCGGTGCGCTGGGCATCGCCTCATCGGCCGCGAGGGAGGAGGTGGGCCTGCTGATTGGAGTGCAGGATGATATCTGGTACGTATCTTAACAGCTAACACAAAACAAGTACAGATTTTGTTTGTTTCTTCTCAATTGAGTTACCTATACGGGCCTTCCTTAGGCTTAGAGGCAGGGATGCGACTAGCATGTTCCACCACTAGGAGTAACGACTTTGGATTTTTCGTGTATTCTACACTAATATAAAATCAGTTAGTGTATATAGTAATTTATAAAGATAAATATCAAACAAAAACAAATATTTATTGTTATAGACAAACGGGCTTTAAACCATTGTTTACAAATCACAACTCATAATCTGCCACTGACAATCAGCTAGGGCAATCGGCCTAGTCGTCATACCCTTCAACGTCGGCAAAGTCCTCGTCTGAACAACAATATATAGCAAGATAAGTACTTGGAGTACTCAACAAGTTACGAAAAATGAATTTAACACAAGGATAATAACAAGGGCATGCATATTAGGGTTGTATGAGCATGAAGTAATAAATGTTTTTAAATACAATAATAGGTGTAAATGCATAATTTAATACAATAAAGTCAAAAACTAGATTTAAACATTGAATGAAAGAGTTAGTGTTGGATAAACCTCCTAACACCAACTAAGCGTTAAACCACCCACAATTTCCCATTTAAAATGTTTTGAAAACGAAAGTCCAATCCACAGAAGGCCTCACTCGGCATGCCTATGACTGCGGGCTCAGCTATCTAAACAGTTTTATATTATGCAAAGGTTGTACATTTTTACCAAAAAGTCATAAACATCTCATATTGTCATGCGATTACCATACTTCCTTTGGTGTGCGGTGGAGAGACCATGATATGGCCTTTATAATGCTCCATACCAATGAGTTCCCGCTCTCTAAGGTCTCCACCGCCAAAGGGTCAAACCACCTAGCCGGAAGCTGTAAGGTTGAGGGGGCCGACTAAAGGGGGGTGAATAGGCATTTTAAAAATCTCTTTGGCTAAAACCAAATTTATGTACGAAAGCATAAATCAAATTATTTTTGCACAATCAAGACCTAAATCAACTAGTTCACCTAAGTGCGCCAACACCCTAATTTCATGTTAAAGTTTGCAATCATTAGGTGACAAGTAATCAATTTAATTTTTATGAATATAAATTGTAAGTATGTAAATTGAGTTTAAGAAAGTAAACCACAATTGACATACGATATTTTACCATGGTGTTCAAAAACTTGCTGATTTTTTCTAATCCACGTTGATGTAAACCCAAACAAATTGGACTGGTTTCATAAATTAAGCCAATCATCTCACTTTCCACTAGTAATAGCTCTTCCCCCTCTGAGTAGGTGAGCTTCAATCTTCACAATAATGTCAGGCTTTCTCATAAGCTTTTTTGAGAAGATCACCAGACATGATGCCTCAAAGGCCATCTAGGAGTCGCCAACCTCGAAGAGTAACAATTCAAGCGTCTTGTTTGCCTCTCACTATGTGAAATGAATGCACAAGCTCAATGTGGATACGAAATCCACCTTTAGATGCAACACATACAACTAGAGATTTTTATCTTTGCTCACAAGGTGCAACACATGCACAATTGAGAGGAGAGGCTCACACTAGCACAATAGTGATGAAATGGGTGTAGCAACATAGCTAACATCAGGTGCAACCTTCTCCCAACTGGCCAAGGAGGTATTCATAACCCCCACCTAAAAAACTAGTCGTTGGGATGAAATTAGCTAGAGGCTGGTAGTACTGCAGGCAAACAGTCGGTACTGCTGTGACCTCTGTAATGGCTAAAAAAATAGCCATTACAAGTCTCAGCCAGTTTGACCATCCACATAGGGATTGATCAGACCGCATGCTATTCGGACCGCCAAACAGGCCGGTCTGACCGCAATGATCACAACTAGAAAATAGAGCACTCTATAAAATAACTACCGACAATACATGCCCAATAGTACTACAAGACCAGTCATACTGTGCTGGTCTAACCTCTCGTCATGAGCCAGTTTGATTGTCAACTAATGGCCGGTCTGACCACCGGCTGGTCAAACCTCCCAGTTATACCGCCACACTCAGAGCGGTCATACCACTTACCAGTCTGACCACTCACACAGAATCGATCTGACCACTATGGTCATACCACCATCATACCGCATGCCATTTTCTAGCAGAGCAAGATTGCATGCACTTCAATGCTTTTGCAAAACACATTCGCAATGTAAACAAAAGTCAAAGCATGATTCACAACAAGTTGCAAAACACATTTGTGTACTTTGGAATCATACCACAAGGATTGGGTATACGGACTCAACTCGTTTGCAAAGCATATTTGCAAACCTTAGTCACATGCTATAAGGATTGTGCATGAGCTAAAACTATTTGTAAAATACATTCGTAAATCTAAGCATGATGCCACAATGAGTAGGGAACAAAGACTTCAATCATTTGCAGATCTATGTCACATGTCATAAGGACTATACATGAGATACAACTATTTACAAAACACATTCATAAATAATAGTATCATACCACAAGAGTGCTAAAGCAAGAGAGATTGAGCTATCAACACATGATGAGATTCAAACTACTAGATATTACCCCTTTTAATAGTATGGTAATCTATACTAGCAATCCAGTTTTTTAACCAAACATCAAGGCTGGTAAAAGACTAGGAACACATCTTTAGCCTAGCTAGTTATACCCTTGCCTTGAGCATCCTCTTAAAACTTGATGACAAACATTATCATTTCAAGTCCGAATCTTTGTCTTGATGTACATCAACACTTGATGCATCCTCCACTTACCCTCTATCATCATGTGATATGTCTTCTCTTTACTTGATGATTAACTCATGATTATCTCCTCTTTGGGTTTTTGACGCACATCAATATATGATGCCATCAAAAATCTTCTTAGTATGGAACATAATCTATTCATCCAACTCATAGAAAATATTAGCCAGATAATTATGATTGTCATTAATTACCAAAATATATCATTAACTCGTAATGATGAGTCTATATTCTTCAAAAGCCCTCTCTTGCGCCATACAGGAATAACTGTCTAACTGACACCCACATTCAATCGGATGGTGGAACCTACATTGAGATGTTATAAATTAATTGGCTAGATCTTCCCATACTAGACTAGTGGTAGTACGAAAAGGCTTTGAAATGCAGCTCACCGACCCATCTATAATTGACTGGTGGGACTTGTGAGAAACCCACAACATGCATAGGAATGCACCCTCCTGCCAACCATCAACCTAAGTCTTAAACTATTTTTCATTTTATTTATAAAACATTTCGTAACATTCACTGGCAACAACCTTGCCAAAGATTACTTTTAAAATCATAAGAATTTATTTGGGAAATTTCCCCATCATTCTAAATTCAGTGAAGCATGGCTATGCATTTTGCTACAGATAGTTCTAGTCAATATTATACTAATGTATAAACTAGTTTTTGCTCTACATTGCTAAGGAATAAGGATTCCAACATAAAGGAAGGGTAAAACAATTAAGAATTAACTAACATTTAAAACTAGTATTTAAAGCACATTAAATAAAAATTAAGCATGCACAATAATTTAAATCAACCTAATTTTATTTGCAAACTAGGTTCAATATGATCAAAGAGGTGTCACTTGCCTTCATCGTAGTACTACTGCTGTTGGTGATCGTTGTAAATACACATCCTGGTCGTTTGTATCTAAACAAGGAAATTACCAAATTCAAATAAAATTAAAACAAACTCCAAAATTCAAAAACTTGGTTGTAAATGAAAGTTTAGGCTTTTATATGAATTTAGGAAGATAACGGGCTTAATCAAAGTTAGAATGTAGGATAATAGGCTTCCGGAAGATTTAGTTTGAACAAAATAAGAGAGAACATTGTTTAAGGGATTTTTCTTATTAACGTAATTTTATTTCTATGGGAAATTAAGAGTTATTGCATCATATTAAGTCAATAAGGTTTTAAATTTCGAAATAGACACTAAGGCCCATGGTGGATTTGCCGCACGGACAGCTGGGCGTTGCAATGCGGGTTGCCACATGGCCACTAACGTGGCCATGGCTACAATGGCGGCGCACAGGGACCGATGGTCATCGGCACCGCGTAGGACAACGGAGGATGACGAGGTGTGCAAATGAGAGAGGAGATGTTGGGCAGTTATTCACCTGCTGTGGGGCACCAGAGAGGGAAGGAGGTGGCTAGTGGTGAGGTCGAAGTGGTGATAGTAGATCTTGCTCTGGTGAACTTGGGCTATGGTGGTGTTCCAAGATGGAGGAGGGGTTGACGAGGTCGGCGGCAATGTGGAAAAGCCAGAGGTAGCAACTGTGCGTCCTGACTTTACTTGCTCCGACAGCTAAGGCTAGCCAGAGTCGGCGATGGAGCTCAGAGAGAGGGAAGGGTGGTGTTAGGGCACGAGAGCTCTCAAAAGAGGGCGAGGAGGACTGGCGATGTGGTGCAGTGCTTTGTGGTATCAAGGAAGGGATTTTATAGGGGCGAAGAGGTGGTACGATGTGTGGGATTGACGCTAAAGATCGCACCAGTGGGAATGGCGGAGAGAAAGACAAAGGAAGATGACTGGGTTTGTATTATGTGGGTGAAGAAAGGAAACATATATAGAGGTTTCCTTCAACAGGGCAGTGACACGGTCTTTTCTATTTCGGGCACCGCGGCGGTGAAAATGGCGAAGGTGGCTCAGGCATGAGGAAGAAGATGACAAGGTGGAAGATGGCTCCAACAGGTGAGTCCCACCTATTAACGAGAGGAAGAGAGAGGAAGGGAGGGGCAAGTTGTGCATGGGTGATGGGTCAGATGGGCCAACATGGTGGAGAGAAAGAAAAAGGGAAAGAAGTAGGTGTATACCAAATTTGAAGTGATTTGAAGTTTTGATTTGAGAGTTAGCTCAATTTTAGGTTTTGACCTAGTTTTAGTGCAGCAGAGCTTCACGAACCAAATTATCCCAATTATCTTAAGTTCAAGATTTTTAGTTAGGATAGGTTCTTAAGGTCGTAATCTAAACTTGGTTTAAGTTTTAAGTCTTTTGGATCTACAGATCAAAAGTTTTATGAATTTTTATATTTGAAATAGTACTATTTGTTACTGTTCAGCGAACTAAAATCACTGTTCACCTGATTATTTTGGGCTAGTTTGGGTTCTTGATTTGGTGGCTTTTATGTTGGCTTTTTATCATAATCTTCGTAGATCTATAGGTATCGGAGTGAATGATCAGTGAATACTTAAGAAAAAATTTAAAGGTATCATTCACCCAACTATGTTGCCATACCAATCTTATATGCAGTGCATCAATCTGCTTGCATTATCTATGGCTCCTATTCGCTTGATGCATGTCACTTATATGGTAAAGTACAAGCTAAGCCTGGGTGTAGGTACACTCATTAAGTTTGGACATAATCTTGTAGCGTTAGAAATTGTTGCCATCAGATTTTGGCAGGCAAAATAGTCAGCAAAAGTATTTTTAGTATTTGATGTAATTATAAGGAAATATCAGGATTTGTCAAAAATCAGGATCATGCACCGACCACATTAAGAAGCCTCTAAAAGATGCTGACTAAGAAAGGTAAATGCAAAGACGGAAGTCGTTGACAGGAGATTGGAAACAAGGAAATTTGAAGTCGGACAAGGTCTCCATCCAAGAAAAGGACACGAAGAGAGAGACTTCAAGCACAATCCAAGATAAAGTCAGTTATTTTAGAATATAAATACCCTGTACAGATTGACGAAAAAATGCACACATGCTACTAGAGAGCACCCCATGCTACTAGAGAGCACCCTCTATAGGGACATGGTACTGCTGTCAGGAAATTTCCAGCAGCAACATAAATATACCAAAAATCTCAAAACATTCATGGATGTAGTACATCATGGTATTCTGCCTAGATCATCCCGAGTTGGGAAACAATGAGGGAATTTAAAAAATAAAAAAACATATCTATTATATAATAAAAGTCAACAACAAATAGTTTACATTTTTTAACTCAAAAAATCGTTTAGGGTCCGTTTGGGAGGACTTTTGGAGGAAAAGCACAAGAATCCCTGTTCCTATGGAATGGCTACATTTTGCCTGTTTGGAACAAAGAAAACACCAATTCCTTTCCTCTGGAATACTATAGCTAGCATGCGATTTCACTTATAGTTGCTAAGAAAAAACAAAAATATGCTAGACATTCTCACAAAAAAGAAAAACATTCGGCTCTTTATTTGGTGGGCCATAATTTTGGAGGCTTAGAGTT
Source organism: Melocanna baccifera (assembly GCA_036346265.1). Lineage (NCBI taxonomy): Eukaryota > Viridiplantae > Streptophyta > Magnoliopsida > Poales > Poaceae > Melocanna > Melocanna baccifera. The sequence goes on along the minus strand of CM070692.1, from coordinate 20,607,362 downwards.
GCTCTACTGCAAATTGATTTATTTAAAAAATATCCAGTGGTTTAGAAGAGAAGAGGACATATCCGGTGAAAACCACCTAAAAGTTAGAAACCCGTGTCCGAAACAAATACTAGATGTAGAGGAGGGGGTGTTCTCTAACCATACGAAATTTCAGGATTAGACTCAACCTCATTTGCAAGATATAAAATAGACAAATTATGTACGAATATTGACCTGTTACTGTTTCAACCAAAGACAACACATGAGTCCAAATGTGTTTCTCACACTATGCAAGCACATGTGTCTAATTATTGGGACACCCTAAAGTAACAACGCCATGCTTACGAGTAGAAATATCACCCCTCCTTGCTTACATATGCAATTCTAGATGTTGCCCTTTTCTTAAACAGACATTTTGGCCAGCTTATACGAAGAGATATCAGGAATTTGACAATAGGATAAAAATGAAACCAAAAAATAAATCTGGCAGGAGCTTCCATGAATGTCTCACACACGATAATAAATATACCATGCCCACATATTTAGTGAATTCCTGGTTGAAAGAATTACATTTATATTGTGAGATTTTATTATTTTGCAACATGGAAATGTTCCTTTGTATTACCACCATATTTTTCTGAATCATAAGAATGCATTTACCATATGGTGGAACATATATTAGAAAGAACGAAAATCACACACAGTAATATATGGGAAGCATATGTTTCTGACCTTACTGTTGTCAGGTTCATTAACGACGAGCTAAAAATGATGCAAGCATTCCTCACGGCAGCCGATGGGGCACGCAAGAACACCCGGGTGCTCAAGGCATATATGGAGCAAATCCGTGACTTGGCCTACGACATTGAAGACTGCCTTGAGGAGTACATGATTTTCATCAAGCGTCGAAGCCTCTTGCAACAGCTCCTCAGCCTAGGAGCACGTCACCGCATTGCCATTCAGATAAGGACAATCAAGCAAAGAGTTCAGGAGGTGAGCCAGAGGAACTTTCGGTACAACCTAATCGAGCTCACACCTGCCACATCTGATGATGCAGTAGGCGACATGGAGCTGACAAGGAATCTGTCAGCTCTGTATGTTGAGGAAGTCGACCTCTTTGGCTTGGATAAGCCAAAGGCCAAGCTCATTGAGTTGATAACCAAGCCAAAGGCTGGGCTCGCCGAGTCCATGACCAACAAAGCTAGCCCAAAAGTGATCTCAATCGTTGGCATGGGTGGCCTCGGCAAGACAACTCTCGCCAAGAAGGTGTTTGATAGCACCGAGTGCAGCGGCCGTTTCAACACCCGTGCTTGGGTCACTGTGTCACAATCATTTCACATCAAGGAGCTTCTCACGGAGATGATGAAGAAACTTGGGGTGAAACTTCCAGAGGAACTTCAAGGAAAGGTGGTCGGGGTGGGGGACCTCATCGATTGCCTAAGAGCTGCACTCAAGGAGAAGAGGTACCTTGTTGTTCTTGATGACATGTGGACCACCCAAGCGTGGGATCGCATTAAACTTGCTTTTCCTGAAAATGGTATGGAAGATAGTTGTGTAGTGGTAACTACAAGAATTGGCGGCCTAGCAAAGGCCTGCAGTCCTGAGCCACTCATCCACCACCATGACACCCTAGAAAAGGAAGATGCTAAACGGTTGCTCCTGAAGAAGGCAAATAGAAGCCTCGATGGCCTAGAGAAAGATAATATGAAGGAGATAGTAGAGAAGATACTGAAGAAATGTGGAGGCTTACCCCTAGCTATTGTAACCATAGGAGGCCTCCTAGCTAACAAAGATATAAATGAGTGGAAAATTGTGTATGACCAACTCCCCTCAGAGCTTGAAAGCAATCCAAGCCTTGAAGCACTTAGGCGAGTGGTTAGTCTTAGTTACAACCACCTGCCTTGTCACCTCAAGCCTTGCTTTCTGCATCTCAGCATCTTTCCGGAAGACATTGAGATCGAGCAAAAATACCTGGTGAGCAGGTGGATAGCAGAAGGGTTTATAACAAGTGGTACTACTAGGAGAACACTTGAAGATGTTGCAGATAGTTACTTCTATGAACTCATAAATCGAAGCATGATTCTACCAGATAGGTTAGACTTTCTTGGAAATGCTGTGAGGACCTGCAGGGTTCATGATGTCGTGCATGATATTGCAGTGTCGATCTCTAGGCAGGAGAACCATGTGTTACTAGTTGAAGAGCACACAAGCACCACCAGTGCAGCAAATGAAACCATCCGGCATATATCATGCTTTGCTAGTAAGAAATTGAACCTCGGCTTGGATTTTAGCCGTGTTCGATCTTTTACTCTGTTCAGCAAACCTCTGGAGCCTCTAGCCACACTTTGTTCATCCAAATTTAAGATGCTGAGGGTATTGGATCTCAAAAATGCTAGATTTGCAGCAACGCAGCAAGACATCAATAACATAGGATTGTTGATCCACTTGAAGTACATCCATTTTCGCGATGGTTCATATGTTTATGCAATTCCAAGATCTGTAGGGAACCTGCGAGGCTTGCAGGCTCTACACATGAGGGTATCAAATGTTGCAAACTTACCAAAAGAAATCAGTAAACTTCAAAATCTTCGCAGCATCCGATGTAGCAAACTATATAGTAGGGATTTTGATATAAATGACCCTAAAGGATGCATGTGTGCTGCAATACACTCCGCCAACATTTTCCATCCTTTAGATGATCGTGCTGCGGCAATTGGAGACTTGCACATGGCCTTGTCTAGTGGTTGGTCTACTTCATCTGGAGTTAGGCTGCCAAAAGGAATGGGAAGTTTAAAAGAGTTACAGTTACTAGAAGTGGTGGACATCAAGCGAAGCAGCAGCAAAGCCACTAAAGAGCTAGGGGAGCTAACTCAGCTGAGTAAGTTAGCGGTGACGGGGAGAGGGGCCTCCAAGAAAAAGTGCAAGGCATTCTGTGAGGCCCTAGAGAAGCTCTCCTCCCTCCGTTCTCTCCGTGTGAGTGCCCAGGACATTGGTGGAGCTGTTGGGCCGCTGGATCTGTTGGTTTCTATTTCCTCCCCTCTCCGATCCCTTCGGAGCCTAAGATTGGCGGGGCGTCTTCAAAAGATACCTGCTTGGGTTGGCAAGTCTGAGGATCTGGTGAAGATTCAGTTGGAACATTGCTTGCTAAAGGGAGTTGAGGCCTTGGCAGGACTGCCCAACCTCACGCGCCTTCGTCTTTATTGGTCTGCATACAGTGGAGAGAAATTGGTGTTCCGAAGCGGAGCATTCCCAAAGCTGAAGATCCTAGAAATTTATCGTTCAGCGGAACTGAGGGAGGTGGCATTTGAGAGCACCGCACCTCAGATGGAAAGGATAGACATTGTACAATGCGAGTTGAGATCAGGGATCCATGGTATCAAGCATCTCCAAAACCTCAAGGGGTTTTCACTATACTACTGTAAGGTGGCGAAGCTATATATGCTGCAGCAGGAAGTGAACAAACTCCCCAACCATCCTATGCTACAAACAGAGCATACGGAAAGCATCGACCAGGGGATGGTGGAAGCTACAGAATCCTTTTCTGAATCAGGGGAGAGCTCGCAATCCTGACCGTACCCCGACGACGCCACCCTCGACAATCCACTCACCAGGCCACCTCTCAGGTGATAATCTTAACAACAAGTCAGTACTCCTGCACAGCATCATCACCAACTCCTTCGGAAACTATACTCCATTCAACATTTCAATATGTATCCGCCACTCCATCAATTTGTATCAACGAATCTCGTGCTTGCCTGCTCTTGTGTGTAATACAATCAGAGCAGACATGTTATTTGCATTTCAGTGTGTTTTCTTGTCAGTTCTGGTCATAACAGTTCTTCGGTCTGGTGTTCTGAAGAAAAAAAAAGCTGTTTCTGTCTTTATATGTAACGGAAGAGTGAAAAACACATTCTGGTGCTTGATCTGGTGTGTAATAATCAACTGACACGTCATTTATATTTCAGTGTGTTTTCTTCACAGTAATCCCGTACCGTATATTTGCATTTCAGTGTGTTTTCTTGTCAGTTCTGGTCATAACTGCTATTGTGTATAAAATGAAGAGTGAAAACACATGCTGCTGCTGTTGGTGCCTCCCGTTTCCAAATGATTTCTCCTTTTGGGGAATGTTCCATTCTGTGATAAAAGACCGTCGTTTGGACTCCATAAAGCACAACCACATGCTTGGTATGTGCAATACCAGCAAACATGGGCCTGTTCTTTCCGGCTGTGGCTGATAGCTTTTGGCTGCGGCTGATGGCTTTTTGGCTGTTTGCGATAGAGATTACGGAAAGAGAGATATTCGCTTGTGATTTTTGATGATAAAGATATTAGTTTTTTAACGTGTACTACAATTAACTTGTAGACCCCATCTTAAAAAAATACTCCGTTTAAAAGTTAGTTACTGTAGCAAAAGCCAAAAGCGGCTTTTAGAAGCCGTAAAGAACAGGCCCATAAAGTATCTGTTAGAGGAGGAAGCATGAGAGTTCATCAAATGCATTTCAGTTGGATTGATACTGCTGTGCAATGTTCATTCAGCTATTCATCCAGTGCAATATATTTGCACATTTCTAGTGAGGAAGAAGGGCGAGAGTTCAACCAGTGTCATCCAGTGCAATGCTTGGCATCTGAATCGCTAAAATTCCTCATCAACGCACTAACGCAGGTACAAACGTATATAGAACTGCCATGTTTCCACGAATCTAACCGCGCAATTGCATCGCCCGAACAACCGGACGCTGCACCTCCTACCTGCATGGACCAATGAGAAGGGCACCTACTTCCTCGCAGAAACCAAGTGCTCGACCATGGTCTCCCCGGCAATGCCGGCGTCCAGTGGCCACACGGGCGGCCAGCTGCACGTCGTCCTACTGCCGAGCGCCTGCATGGGCCACCTGGTCCCCTTCAGCCGCCTCGCGGTGGCCCTCTCCTCCGGCCACGCCTACGATGTCTCAGTCAAGGTTATTAAGTTGACAAGTCGACACTACCCTCCTAATGATCGACTTGTTGACTAGTCGACAGGTACTATTTATATGATAGTGATATGTATATACTATATTAGTATACCATATAGGTATATACATATGTATATATTATATACCCTGTATTACAAATTTGCAGTGATTGGAAAGTATATATATTTGGAGTGCTGGACGGCCTTTCTCCACCCGATCTCCCGGTTTCCAAGTTATATGTATAACTTCGCCACTGCCTGCCATTATATATAACTTCGCCACCCGGCCTCCCCCGCCTCCGCAACTTGACCCTCGCCCATATAGACTGAATCAGAGAGTGCCAACTTTGCTGTCTATGCTATATATGTGCGCCCTCGAGCTGCCGCCAAGAGGGAGGCGAAGGGAGGCCGGGGAGGAGGGAGGTCGGGGCGAAGGGAGGCCGGGGCAGAGAGTGCTGGGGCGGAGGGAGGCCGGGGAGGAGGGAGGCGAAGGGGGCTAGGGCGAAGGGAGGCCAGGGAGGAGGGAGGCGAAGGGGGCTGGGGCGGAGGGAGGCCAGGGCGGAGGGGGCTGGGGAGGAGGGAGGCCGGGGCGGATGCTTACAGAGCCGGATCAGGCGATCGGCGATGCGGTGTAGGCCGGATCCGCGACGACGCGCCGACGGCGATCGCAGCGGTGGATCTAGCGGTGGGTGGTGGGCCGGCAGTGACTACAGGCTGGATCTGGCGATAAGCTCCCTCCCTCCGCACGCACTCACAGAGAGACTCCCTCTTCTCTTCACTGCCTCCCTCTTCTCTTCACTGCCTCTCGATCACTACCCACACTCACAAAGAGTTCGATATCTGAGCTTCACTACCTCTGACAACCGGGCCCCACGTCCCTCCTCCCAAGTCGTCCGATTTGGCGTCGCCTAGTCGACTAGTCGATGGGCAAGTCGACGACTAGGCGACCAGTCGCCCGACTTGCTGACGCAAGTTGAGTCACCAGCTCCAGTCGTCTCTTCGCCACCAACTTATTGACTAGTCGATGACTTAATAAGCATGGTCTCAGTGGTGACAGCGCTCCCCACCGTGTCGTCCACGGAGTCCAAGCACCTCCAAGGGCTGCTCAACGAGTCCCTAGTTATCCGCCGGCTTGACCTCCACCTCGCACTGTTCGACGCGTCCGAGTTCCCCGACGCCGACCCATTCTTCCTCCGATTCGAGGCCATGCGCCGCTCCGCGCACCTCCTCAGCCTACTCCTCGCAAACGCTGGCGCATCGGTGCTCGTGACCGACATCACCCTGGCCTCCATCGTCATCCCCGTGCCCAAGGAGATACGGCTCCCATGCTACGTCCTCTTCACCGCCTCCGCCGCAATGTTGTCCTTGTGCGGTTACTTCCCCACCTACCTCCAGGCCAACGCCAGCCGCATTGTCGGCGATGTCGACATCCCCTAGGCTATACCTACTAAGCTGACTTCTTGTAAGTCGTTCCATTGCGAAAATAAACAAAACACAGATAATCAGAAGATAAGGTTCACAAATCACAGCTTACCAAATCACCACTCAAGTAGTATAACTCAATCCAAATCGGTGCTTTACAATGCGCCTCACAAAAAAAAAGTATTCAACACCATGGCCTTACAGGCAATGCCGACCTCCAGCGACCACACAGGAGGAGAGCAGCACCTCGTTCTCCTCCTGAGCAGCGGTATGGGTCACCTGGTACCTTTAGCCACCTCGCGGTCACCCTCTCCTCCGGCCACACCTGCCACATCTCCATCGTGGCGGTCATCCCCACCGTGTTATCCACGGAGTCCAGGCACCTCTAAGGGCTTGTTCGACCCGTTCTAGACTGTCATTCAGCTCTATTAAGAATAGTCCTACATTGGTTGTAGAAAAAAAGTATAACTTATAAGTGTGAGAGAGATCTTACCTATTGAACTTGTCTTTCGGAGGGAGAAGACCCAATATCACTTATAAGTATGTTGCTCCGTGGGTTTAGTTATATTCAACCTATTATGGACCTATGGCCCGAGGAGTAAACCGGTTGGACCTAGACATACGGCGATAGTCCAATCTAACAATTAGTATCAGAGTCCAGGCATCTAACATCTTCTTAGACCTTATGGTTGCAAAAGTGTCCAATCAATATATGAGGGGGGAAATTGCTAAGAATAGTCCCACATTAGTTATAAGAAAAGAAGAAGCATAACTTATAAGTGTAAGAGAGACCTTATCTATAGGACTAGTCTTTTGGGGGAAGATCCAATACCACTTATAAGTGTGTTGCTCCGTAGGTTTAGTTGTGTTCAGCCTATTATGGATCTGTGGCTCGGGGAATAAACCCAGTTAGACCTAGTCGTACGGCTAGTGTTCGACCTAACAAGTGATATTAAAGCCCGGTTCTAATATCTTTGACTCAATGGATACTAGTGTGTAAAAGCTCGATGGACAGATCTGTGTCATGGAAAGGAAGTCCTCTAACTGACAATCTAACATGTCACTATTTTTGGTCATGGCATTTTATAGAGCAGAAATCAATCAAAATGAGAACAAGGATAACAGATCCTATGCATGTTGAGCAAAATCGGTAAAGAAAAGGGATGAGAAGGCCGCACACCTGCGATGCGATGCCTGGAGGACGTAACCCAGTCCAACAAGCAGGTGAACCACCGCGATGCGATGCCTTTGTTTTCCATGGCAAGGCTCACGATCGCAGACAACACACTTCCACTGGCCATACCCGAAATACTTGCAAAGAGGAGGAAAACATGCATGAGCTGTTGTTAAGCATGCATATTTAAACTCTAAAGATTAAGAGGGATGATTTGCAAAGCTATATATACAGATGTCAGTTATAGGAACCGGTTAAGTTAGACAAAGGTCAGCACTGTAGCAGTGTAGATTGTGTAAGAATGTATGCCAATATTATACAAACAGCAACACATCATCTATGCTAGGGGATGGCTATAGATGTATGATAAAATGAAGCCGATAGCTGAATGGCTATCTATTTGCTGTGGACCCTATATTCAGCGAAAAATAAGAGAGATGTTCATTACATCACATCTGCTAGCTGTTAGAACAAAACATATAATCACTAATAGAACCAGAGGTTGTCCTGTCAAGGAACAATTCGAAAATCACAAGGTAGCCTGGAATGGTTTACAGTTTACTACATAGGAAAATACTTATAGCTATACATTGTCGCTATCACAAGGAGTCTGTTATTGGAGAAGTTCCGCGTGTGCAAGAGCAAGGGGCTCACATTAGGTAGAGGACAGCACCTGCTATTCTCCCGATATAAGAATATCCTTGAATCAACTGCCATTAAGAATGATCCATATTATGTCTGAGTTTCTGTAATACCACCAAACACAAGTGGCACCATCAGTATAAAATAGCTTAACACTGATGTAAGACAGTAAATCATCCACCGTGGCCTGTAGATCCTATCTAAAGGAAAATAAGCAGCTAACTCAGGTTTTCGCAACTTAACATTGTCAGGGACCCGGGATCTCAAGGTGTAGCTGTGGGATGCTTGAGGGCGCCCTGGTCCCCGACGGTGACCCGGTCGACCGACGTCCCGAGTCGCCAGCAGGAGAAGGTTAGGGAGGAGACAGAGGAGAGGTAATGGAAATCTTTATTACTTCTTACTTGCCTGGTTCTTTGATCTCCAAGGCTATTTATATTAAACTCTTACAATTAGAGTCCGATCCGGACTCCTTCCTCACGCCGGACTGTAGTCCGAACTGGATACAAATACTTAGCCCGTATGGGTGTAGGAGAAGGCTGCGAGCAGCTAAGTCCTGCGTTTATAGACTATAACATCTCTCCCCTCCTTGCGAAGCAGCTCGTCCTCGAGCTGAAAGTCGGGGTAAGCCTCCTGAAACTGAGTCAGCGAAAGCCACGAAGCATCGGCCAAAGAAGTGCCCGTCCACTGGACCAAGACCTGCTGTTGTCCTTGGCGCTGTGCAGATTTCAAAACGCGCAAAGGAGTGGGAAGCACCTGGCCGTGTTGAAGTAGGGGCAAAGGCGGTGGAGTTGATGGCGGAGCACCTTGAAATTTTTTAAGTAACCCAACATGGAAGACATCATGCAGTTTAGTGCCTTGTGGTAATTCCAACCGGTATGCCACAGAGCCGATACGTTCAATGATCTTATAAGGACCAAAATATTTTGGTCCCAGCTTCCCAGTGGTGGAAATCCCAAGAGAAGCAGCCGACCGATGAAGAAGCCGTAACCAAACCAAATCACCCACAGCAAAAGAAATGTCACGGTGATGTTGATCATAGTATTTTTTTGCATACTCTTGAGCTTGCAGCAGGCGCTCCCGGATGTCACGGAGTTGATCCCGAGCTAATAAAGATACCTCCACAGCTTGGACTACGGCTTCACCTTTTTCATACGTGTGTAATGAAGGTGAGTCCCTGCCATAGACCACCTTAAACGGGGTCTCACGCAGTGCTGAGTGGAAGGATGTGTTATAGCAATACTTAGCCCAGGGTAGCCATTCCAACCATTGCCGAGGTCGATCGCCAGTTAAACAACGCAAATACATTGTGATCACTTTGTTAACAGCTTCAGTTTGACCATCGGATTGCGGATGATACACCGAACTAAGGTGAAGCCGAATGCCTGCCAGGCGAAACAAATCTTGCCAAAAGTTGCTTGTAAAGACGGGATCGCGGTCACTGACAATTGAGGTAGGAATCCCGTGAAGGTGCACAATCTCATCAAAGAAGACGCAGGCAACAGTTGTAGCAGAGTAGGGATGGGCCAATGGAATGAAATGGGCATACTTGGAGAAGCGGTCAATGACGGAGAGAATAACTGTTTTACCGTGCAGATGAGGAAGTCCTTCGATGAAATCCATTGCAATATCAGACCATGACTACGTTGGAACCTCGAGTGGTTGAAGGAGGCCAGCTGGGTGTAAATGCTCAATTTTATTGCGTTGGCAAACGTGACAGGTCCGCACGAAGTCCTGCACAAGACGTTTGGCCCCAGGTACATAAAAATCTTGACGCAAACGACATAATGTCTTTTGAATGTCCTCATGAGCTGCATGGGCCGAAGCGAGGATCGATTGTACCGAAGAAGATGAAGCTGGCACATAAACCCGGCCGGAGTACAATATGAGGCCATCCTGAATGGACCATGGAGTTGCTAGATGAACGGAAGCAATGTCAGACTGAAGCCGCTACAAGGCTGGAGTGGTTAAGACCTCATTGCGCAATTCGGGAAAAAGGGATAAAGCAGGTGGCGAGATGGCTAATAAGCTGGCCGGGGGCAATCCCGTCGGGATAGAGCATCAGCGACTGTATTGAGGCGGCCTGGTCGCAATTACCCAGTGATGTTGTGGAATAGTGGCGAGGCGTTGATCCAGTAAGAATTTTAAACTGTAATGGTCTGTGCGGATGAGAAAGGGGCGGCCCCATAGGTATGGTCTCCAATGGCGCACGGCTTGCACTAAGCCAATTAATTCACGTTCATAAGTTGACTCTTCCTCTCCCCAGCCCTCCAGCGCCGACTCCCCTCCCTTTCCTCTCTCCTTCGCCTTGCCGCCGCTGGAGCACGCCGCTGGAGGCTTGTGCGGATGCTAGGAAGGCGGCGGCGGGGCTCTCTCTCCTGGATCTAGACGGTGGCTTCTGGATCTAGGCGTGGGGTTTGAGTCGGCCGGGCCCCTGTGGAGGTTGCCGGCGGTGGCAGCGCGGCGTGAGCGGCGGCCGGGGCCGGAGGCGAGCGGGCGGCCTTTCGGTGGTGGGGTTCTCTCTCCGGATCCGTCGGTTGCTTCGGATGCGGCGACGGGTTTGAGGCGGCCGGGCCTGTGAGGTCGCCGTGAGGGCGGCGCCACTGAGCGGGTGTGTGGCGGTGTCGCTCGCCTCGCCGTGATGCATTGCCGGTGGGTTCTTTGAAGTGCGGCGTGAAACGGGTGGCGCGGCCGTGTGGTAGCGGAAGGTGCCGCGGGTTCGTGGTGGGCGGCGGCGGCGCGCGCAGCCTGGCATCGTACCTGTTCCGGGCCTAACGGGCGGAGGGTGTGGTGTCGTCGTGCCCAGTCACGCTTGCCGTGTTGCAGAAGCCGCGGTTGTCGCCGGCGCGGGAGGTGTTGGTGGAGTTGGGCAAGGAGTGGGGCGTCGTCGAATGTGGGTCCATGAAGGGCCTCATCCGCTTCCACTCCCAGGCCGCCAAGGAGTTCTCCGGCTCTTGCGAGCGCGGCGGCGGCAGTGAGGCCACGCTTGGGCTGCAACAATGGTGAGGCAGTCGGCGGTGTACGCGGTGGCGGCGGCCCTTGTCTCACCACCGACGTACAGGCAGCCTAAGCAATTGGGTGATTTGAGGTCAGGGCGAAAGCTTGGACGGCGACGTTTGCGGACGCCGCTTCCTCCTTGGAGGCGTCCTCTCTGTACCTCTTCCCCGGCTCCCCCCACCCAGTGGTTGATTGCAGGTGAAAACCTTTCCCATGGTGGACTAGCGGCGTCAGCGCATTGGGCGTTGTTACCTTCTTGAAGGCGTCGTTAGGCAATTTCAGCTCAGTTGATTGGTGCTTGCCATTTGGCTGTCGCTGCTCGTGCTTTGTTTGCATATGTACAGTTCGCTAGAAGCTCTCGGCACCGTGTCTTCCCTTACCTCCTGACCCGCTATAAGGTGTTGGAAGGTCCGAGGAAGGTTAGAGGTGTTGGCTGAAGAGAGAGCTATTTGGATGAAGAAGTTGAAGTGCTTGCCGAAGGCCCTCCCTGTTGAGCATCGATGTGATGCATCAAGTCTTCTTTGTCTCACTAGAGGAATACGATTAAACTTGATAGAGGCAGCAAAGAGTTTGGTGTTGTTTAGCAAGTTATGTAATGAGGTAGGAATAGGGCTGGGACTTGAGTTCCATTTATTTGTTCCGTGTCTTGTACACCGTGTGGTGATTTGTAGTCTAAGTACTTTGGGTGTGTTGGTTTTGGCTGTACTCATTCACTTGTGAATGATGGAGGCCGGAATGTTATATTCCTTAATCTAAAAAAAAGCGGGAAGTTTAGAATGGCGAGGTACCACTGGCCGACTAAAGAAGGCGATTGGTCCCAGACCTTGATGGAGAACGGCCCCAATGCCGGACCCGGAAGCATCGCACTCAACGATAAACTTATGTGTGAAATCTGGCATATGTAGAACTGGTGCTACAGACAAAGCTCCTTTGAGGGCTTCAAAAGCTTGTTGGGCAGTAGGCGACCATCCAAATGCTTCCTTCTTGAGTAAATTTGTGATTGGTGCCGCAATCTTTCCAAAATCCTGAATGAATTTACGATAATAGCCAGCAAGACCTAAAAACCCACGTAATGCCTTGATTGTTTTGGGTTGGGGCCAATCCGAAATTGCCTGCACTTTGGTTGGGTCCATAGCCACCTGTCCAGCCGAGATAATATGGCCCAAATAAGAAACGGAAGATAAGCCAAAGGAGCATTTGGACTTTTTGAGGAACAATTCATGCTGACGAAGAAGCAGAAAAACCATGCGGATGTGTTGCATATGCTCGGTCCAGGAAGAACTATAAATCAGGATATCGTAAAAAAAACCAGGACGAAGAGGCGCAGGTATGGACGAAGGACGGCCTGCATCAAAGCCTGGAAAGTGGCCGGTGCGTTAGTCAATCCAAAGGGAATGACCAAGAATTCAAAAAGACCCTCATGCGTCCGGAAAGCTATTTTGAAGATATCATCTTGGTGCATGCAGACTTGGTGGTAACCTAACCGAAGATTGAGCTTAGTGAAAAACCGAGCTCCCCGCAATTCATCCAACAACTCATCCACCACAGGAATTGGGAATTTGTCCTTGATAGTCAACTCATTGAGGGCACGATAATCCACGCAGAAGCACCAAGTATTATCATGCTTTTTAACTAAGAGAACTGGGGATGAAAAACATGAGTGGTTGTGCCTGATCATACCTCGGCCGAGTATATCCTTGCATTGGCGTTCCAACTCGTCTTTCTGGTGATGCGGATACCGGTATGGCCGCACGGAGACTGGAGCTGCTCCCGGCAGAAGGTTGATACGATGGTCCTGTGGTCGGACTGGAGGTAGTCCTTGTGGCTCGGCAAAGAGATCTGCGAAATCGTCCAAGAGTGGTTGCAGCGAATCGTGGCCTAAATGCACCAGAGCGTGAATAGGCCGAGGGATAGAAAGGCCCTGCCATTGCACCCGGCGTCCCTCCAACCAAAATGTCATTGTGAGATCGTCGAAGTCCCACAGAATTGGTCTGAGTGTCTTCAACCAGTGTACTCCCAGGACGATGTCGAATCCATCCAAGGGTATTGCATACGCCGGTATGGTAAACGGGGTTTGGTGTACCATGATCTGTAGATCACCACAGAATCCGGTACAAGTCAATTGCTCGCCGTTGGCTATCTTGACGCTGAGACCCTGGCGGAGAAGCAACTGTAAGGCTGTCGTTTGGACTACCCGAGCACTTAAAAAGTTATGAGTAGAACCGGAATCGACGAGAGCGACGAAGGATTAAGTACCAATGGTCACCCCAAGTTGCATGGTGCCCCCATTGGATGCTCCTGTGACTGCGTGGAGGGATATCTCAGGGAAGGTTTCTTCGGCGTCCATGGCATGCAGTCCCAACTGGTCATCGCCAGGTTCGCCGTCTTCATTCATATCAATGTAGGTCAAAAACGGCTGCTTGCAACGGTGTCCCGGCAGAAACTTGTCGTCGCAGTTGTAGCATAGACCTTTGGAGTGGCGGTCGGCCAATTCAGTTGGGGTAAGTCGGCGAAACGGTTTTGAAGGGTGACCCCCTGATGCTGCAGCCGGTGGTGTCGATTCCTGAGAGTATCCTGTTGCCGGAACCGGTGTAGAAAGAGGTCTCTGCGGTGGTCGCCAGGGATGGGATACTGATGATGTGGAGGCACTGGCCAAGATGTGTGCACGGCGTTCGTACGCGCGGGCGAAACTCATTGCCACCTGGAGATTCGCTAGTTGCTGTAGTTCAACATCAGTCCGGATAGGCTCCACAAGACCGGCTGTAAAAATTTGTACCTGCTGCAAGGGTAATAAGCGATCAGCCCGACAAAGCAAAGCCAAGAAATTGGTCTAGTACTCGCTGACGGATCCAGTCTGCCGTAGGCGAGTTAATTCCCCCAAGGGATTACTGCGGATTGGCGGTCCGAACCGCATGTGGCAAAGATCCTTAAACTGGTCCCATGTCGGCTGTCCATCATCACGCTCCAACTGAAAATACCATTGTTGAGCGATACTCGTGAGGTGGTACGAGGCGAGCCAGACCTTATCACCTTCCTCTGTTCGTTGACCGCGAAAAAATTGTTCGCATCGGTTTAACCAGGACAGGGCATCATCGCTGCCATCATAAGTTGGGAACTCCAATCTGTGATACCTCAGTGCGCTGGAATATGAGCCGGGTGTCATCTGGTGGCGCAGGCCCATGGAGACGTGTGGAGGCAGAGACGGCTGCTAGAAGAAGTGTGGTATGGGTGGTGGAGGACGGAACAGTGCGTCCTCCGCTGGAGCCGCATGGACCTGAGTGGATGGCGCATGTGATGCGTAGCCGGCAGAGAAAGGGCCCACCGCTGAATCGGCCGATGCGTTGAGGATTGGCCTGGAAGCGGCGGCGACGGATGGAACTGGAAGCAGCCCGGGCGCCGAGAAAGGGGAAGATCTCTCCGATTCGAGGGCGGCAAGCTTGGTATTGGTGGCGACGCTCTGGTGGGTCAGATCAGTGATTTTGGCCTGCATCTCGGCGGCCTGCTGCACAATCCCTGCCATCTGCACTTGGATTGCTTGGAACATGGCACTCACGGAGGAGGCGTCGTCCGCAGAATCCGAGTTGGGCATCTCTGATACCAAGTTGTCAGGGACCTGGGATCTCAAGGCATAGCTGTGGGATGCTTGAGGGCGCCCTGGTCCCCGACGGTGACCCAGTCGACCGACGTCCTGAGTCGCCAGCAGGAGAAGGTTAGGGAGGAGACAGAGGAGAGGTAATGGAAATCTTTATTACTTCTTGCTTGCCTGGTTCTTTGATCTCCAGGGCTATTTATATTAAACTCTTACAATTAGAGTCCGATCCGGACTCCTTCCTCACGCCAGACTGTAGTCCGAACTGGATACAAATACTTAGCCCGTATGGGTGTAGGAGAAGGCTGCGAGCAGCTAAGTCCTGCGTTTATAGACTATAACAAACATAAAGATGTATACACAGGAATGCTGGAAGACATTATTTGCATGCCTACTATAGCACAGCATGAACTCTGAAA
This sequence comes from Melocanna baccifera, assembly GCA_036346265.1. Taxonomy (NCBI): domain Eukaryota; kingdom Viridiplantae; phylum Streptophyta; class Magnoliopsida; order Poales; family Poaceae; genus Melocanna; species Melocanna baccifera. Next base: position 20,592,192 of record CM070692.1, on the reverse strand, counting down.
ATACCTTTTAGCACTAAGCACACTGCTTTAGCGTACATAGATGCACATCATACTAAACATACCTCTTATAGTCCACCTATATTAAGTACCGGTCTATTCTTTGGTAGAGCACTGGCAAAGGGAAAGTCTATTTTCTCTTACAATTAATGGATACAATCTGTGTAAACACTCTGTCATGAAGCCGATGCTCAGAAAAGGACTACAGATCACCTTATCATGTTAGCTTGTGCAAATACATTTAAGCTTAGGTTCATAAAGTGGGATCCTGCAACTAATCATTGAAAAAATGTTACCTTAGCAGATCAAACAAGGATAGAAGTTGAAACGACATTAACGAAATTCTATAATATTTTCAGTTGGTCATTTCAATTTAATGAAGCTAAAACTATAATGGCAAAGCAGGAAGACATATAAAATTGTGAGAAGGCCCATAAAAAGCACCATGTTTACCTTTTCTTTATAGAAGTAACCATAATTTATCGACCTTCTCATCTTTGGCCTTCTAACCAACATTCACATCCTAAAATAAGTAGAAAACATAATGCACCTGAGATCTTCACAGTGGCTAGTTGCTGCATCAGTATATTCTGTCTGTTTGGTTGCTATTGTAGTATTTTGACAAGATCATCCATGATTCTAACCAGGAAACCAATGTTCATCTGTCAGCCGGCAAATCTATTCAAAAGAAACTACATAATATTTTCCACAAAAAACGGCTGTTAGAACTTGTGCCTTTTATAAACATAACATATTTATGTATGATCTAGATGCAGGTACATAATATCTAAAGGAGTAAAACTGTGATACCACACCGCGGCTCTATATCAGAAGAAATGGTCAATTCAGTAGCATCGTGACTGTGACAATGGCTGAAAATCCAGAGCACGTAATCATGGACATCAGGAAAGCTATAATTAGGCCATCTATATGCAAGTTAGTGCTATCTTGCAGCTGAAAACAAGGTGCCAGTGGAATTACAATCGGAGGCAAAGATGGCGGGGACGAAGAGGAGGGAAGGGGGAATACCGGCCCGTGGAGCGGCGGCAACTGCGCACGTTCCATCATCCACCACCGTCGATTGGCTTGCACAATCGGTTGCCCGCTCCTGGGTCGCCGGTCGGCCTCCCCGGTCACCTGCAACCATCGCCATCTCCCTGCCATGTGTGAACCGAATCGATTCGATTGGCAGTTCGGCGCCGGGGGCTGGGAGTTAGGGCTCAAGTGGATCGAAGTGGGGAATTGGGGATTTCTCTCTTTCTTTTCATTTCTCTCTCCCCTCTTGTGCTACTGGTGTTCTTATTTTGGCGAGCAAGGCCCGTCTAGTTCGATGGAGATGAAGGGGGGAGCGACCGGAGCCGGTGAGATGGGGAGTGGAGAGGAGTGGGCAGCGGCGTGGGAAGAAGGGGAAGGGAAGGGCGGTGGCGCCTTGACCAGGGCGACGGCGACGGCGAATAGGGAGGGCGGCGGCGCTAAGAGAGACGGCAGCTGGGGATGGCGGTGGGTCTGCGGGGGAGCCGGAGGGGTGGAGCGGGCTACGTGGAGTTCAGGAGCGCTGGAGAGGCGGAGAAGGCATTGGCGCTGGGGAAGAGAGGAAGCGCGCGGAGCGTACGGAGTCGCTGAGGAGGCAGGGATTCCTTCACCTTAAGGGCCTGCTTGCGAGCTTTATAATTTTTTTTCCAAATGTAAAATGTTCCACCGGTATTTTCCTGGGCACAAGAAAACCCTTCGAAAACAACCAGATTTTTCCCCCTGTAAAATGTTGTTTGGCTAAACTTAGCTTAAATCTGTTCTCGAACCGATTAGAAGTAAAATGTTATTTGGGTAAACTTAGCTTAAATCTGTCCTCGAACCGATTAGAAACTGCAGACTAGGCTTTCCTCTCCTTGCTAACGAATTGCACAGAATTTGCAAGGATAAATTTGCATGGGAACATACTACATGGAGACTTGCTTTGTTCAGTGGCTAACTTGATGAGATGATAGGTTCTGATCTTTTAATAGGATGATAACTTTGATTTAGAGTAGAACGATTTTGACGATGCAGATTTATAACTGGTCACCACCAAAACAATAAGCAATCACTAATTCACACTCTGAATCGTTATCAACCACGCCAATAATACGGTTGATCTGACCACAAGGTCTATTCTTACATGCAACCGAAGAATATGCAAAAATAAGATAATAAGCAATCTGAAATTATAAATATTTATGAATTACTGATAAGATGTGATTCCGAATAAGAATCTTGACTAGATGGTTTTGTCAACACACACAGAAGATACAAATTGCAACGAAGACAAACTAAACATAAGTGAAATCCAAAGAAACTAATGGGGTGCGACCTCTTTAAATAGAGGAGGAGAAGCTGCACATAACTAAGAAAAAGAGAATGGTACTATTTATAATACTATTCACGTGAACAGTACTGCCATGAATTGTACGGGCCAAGAGCTATGGGTATCTTTCCCTTGGGCCCAAGCATTATAAGGCCCAATTTGATCCAAATAGGTGATGCAACATCTTCTTTTGATGATTACGGCATGCTCAGAATGAATTTGGAGTTAGGACTAGATCTGTTGGAAAGAGAACAAGATAAACTTTCTATCAAGTACTCACACATCTCAAATGAACTCTGTATGTACTAATTATGCATGTTTAAAGTCGGACCTATTAGACTAAACCCAAATTGATCTGGAGCCTAAATTGGATTCCAAAATATGTTTTAGTTGAACTCTTACTTGAATTGGTCTAAGAGTGACATGGTGCTGCACAAATATACATATTCATCATTAGGTAGCATCATAGAATTCATATAATATAAAGACACTCCTAAAAACGAGCTCACCTGATAAGTTAAGTGAAGTGTACGAGTTCTTGTAACTGGAATAGCAAGCATAACAAATATGATTGTATTTATAGGGGTCATGTTCTCATCATAGCCTTTCTAAAAATTTGGAGCACCTAGTTTTCGGGTCAAACAACATAACAAGGACTATTCAGGGGCAGATCTACAATAATTCAAGGGTATTCAACCGAATACTTAATTTTTTTAAAAAAAACTAGTATATACAAAGTATAATGTATATATATATATACTTAGTTAGGTCAAATTTATTATTTTCAAACTAATTAGCTCAAATAGTCCATCCCCGGATCACCCTGCATAGGCACGCAAATGGGCTGGCCGGCTGGCGCATTCCCCCACTGGCCTGCTCTCTCCACTCAACTCGGACTCAACAGCAATCCTCTCTGGCTTTGAGGGGGGCTCTTCACTGATCCACTCTCTAGTCTCCCCTTTGAAAACCCTGGTGTCTAGCCCTAACGGAGAGCCGAAGATTGAGACGGCGCCGCTGGCCCAAGACGCGGGAGTTGAGGTGGAGCGCCGGACTGCCAGAGCCGTGGAGGTCGCCGACCTCCTCCGCGAGACCGAAGAGGGTGTGTGATAAGTTCGTGTGAAGGAATTGAGCATGGCGAACGCGGATCTGCTACGGAGGGAGGAGGAGTTCTACGTCTCTTTGTTCGATTCCGCCAAAGGTTGAAAGGTAGTAACTTCTTTACCACAAAAACTGTTACTTCCAGAATGGCCTAATGTAGTGTTTTTTCCCTAAAGTTTCGATTTTTGTATGCAGGCGATGCCGTCAAGTCGCGGGGACAGATGATTGAGAGGAAAATTGAAGCCCTCCTCGACATGGCCACCAGGGTGAGAAGCTTCATCCTAAATAATTTCCCTTTGTGTCTTTTACAACTAATTTTGTGTATGATTAAATCAAACTGCGGTGCGATTCTTGTGATAAAAATAGAGCGCGATTTTATGGAAAAGTAACTCGAACATGAAACAACCAGTCTTTTTTAAAAATCCCCAAATGGGCACACAAGTTAGATTTTTTTGGCTTGGTATTGGTTCTTTCGTGCATACGCGGTTCAAGTCGAGTATTTCTCATCATATAACATGAATCGGGTTACCTTGTGTATTAGGAATCTGTAGGTTCATAGTTTACAATGTTATACAGGTCAGTAACTGGAGATCTTGTAGATGGTTGAATGATCGCTTGCTCATTGAACTCGTCCCTCGTCTTCATGTTGAAGAAATCAAAGGCCTTTCACTCCTCCACCATGGGGTAACTCTGATGCTGCTAGATTTTGTTAACATGATCTTGTAACTTGCCCGTATACACTCGTATACTATACGTATATACCATTCGTTACGCAAGATACTCCCTACGTCGTTGTGAGATACGATATAGAGAGTAAATACTCCCAGGAGTAAAAAAGACTTATATGTATATTTAAATTGAACCAATGACCCTAAATCATCAAATTGAATCCCTAAATAACATATTTAGTCTTTATGCTTGAAATAAATCTTAAATATATTGAGAGGGACCAGAAGTAGCCAGTAAAAAGAACTTGGAAGTGTAGGGTTCGCCTGCCCGACTTAAGCAGCCACGGCCGACTTAAGCGGCACCACGCAGGCGAGAACGGTGGGGCACGGCGTCCAGCAGCGCAAGCGCAACAGCCCTCCTCCTCTATTGTCTCGATGAGCACGAAGAGAAAATGAGCGATTCAGCCATCGATGGACTTTTGGTGATTGTTGCAACTCCTGCCCTTGGCAAACTGGGCCAGGGACATTGTGGCCACCATCATTCGGGCTGGGCTAGGGTGTTGACAAACTGTTAGTACATGGACTATGGCAACGAAAAAAAATACTCTGGCCCGGTGTCCTCTGCACCCCTGGGCTAATGTGGATTCACCTTGGAGCACGTGCATTGTTTAGCATTTACAATAGACATTAAGATGGACACATCATCTTTTTCTCTCCGGAAGATCATTATTAGCTATTTTTACTTTAACCTTTAGCATCATCTATTGTTACTAAAGGTTTAACTTTTTTTTGACATAGCACCAGCTGCCAAAATTTGATTTAGTGGTATACAATCTTAGCTTACACTCACTCCTTCATCCTTTAGCATCAGTGTTAAGAAGTTTCTCTCTCTTCTATATTATTAATTTAGCACCTAGGGATACATATGCTCGTATAGGTTGTAGTTGTCACCTGCATGAGCCAGTGATCTCCCTCTTCCACCTCAGTTGTGCTCTGATGTGGCGTAGGCTTAGAGACGGCTGAGGTGGACCTAACGAAGATGCTCTTAACAACTAGAAGGGCACTGGTGGGTGCAATTGGCTATGGGTAGGTGTATCTAGCGCGTACGCACTGTGCTACCGCAAAGTACATAGTGCCTTTTCTTCTTTCTTTCCTCGTAATTTTTCTTTTGTTTTCTTTCTGTCAACAACACAAATCTCATATCAACCAAATGTGAAATTCATTCGTTCTGAGCATAAATTTTGAATATTAATTTGAATTGTTTTGAGCGTGAAACCAAACTGTTCTGAGGGTTCAATTGAATTGTTCTGAACGTGGAATTGAATTGTTCGTAGGGTTCAGTTGAATTGTTCCAAGTGTGAAGTTGAATTGCTCTGAGGGGTTCAATCGAATTGTTTTGTGGTTTCAATTGAATTGTACCGAGCGTGGCGTTGAATTGTTTCCAGGGTTAATCGAATTGTATCGAGCGTGGAGTCGAATTATTCCAAGGATTCGATCAAATTGTTTTGAGCATGGGATTGAATTGTTTCGATGGTTAAATTGAATTGGTTTAGACCGTGGAATCGAATTATTCCAATGTTTAAATTGGTTATGAGCGTTAAATTAAAATGTTCCAAGTGTTAAATTGAAATGTCTCGAGCATTAAAATAATTTGTTCCGAGTGATAAATTGAAATTTTCCAAGTGTTAGATTAACTTGTTTAGCATGAGACATAATATGGGAACAAATCAAACATTCTGGTGTAACAAAATAAAAACGCGCTACTGAAACAAAAACAAACGAAGTACTAGAACAAATCCAACGTATTAACGGAAGAAATCGAACATGCTACCGGAACAAAATCAAAATGTAGTATTCCAATTGGGAGTCAAAATACATGCAATAATGGTCTTTTTTTGGGATTTTTCATGACCATCTGTATGGTGTTTCGAGGAGGATGCATGGATTGCACCAAATTTTGTTAGTATGCACTAGATATGCTCTGGTGTAACCGCTTCGACATATGTCTTTCTTGACAAGATTGATGATAACAGTCACAATTGAATTAGCATCCAGTTGCTCAATATTCGAAGCTTAATTGCTTATTGCTAGACGCCATAGCCGGAATCCACATCTAGGCCATGCAAAGTGGAAAATAAGCTTGATTGCTAGCCATCTTGGCCGAAATCGGCATCCATATCGTGAAGGAGAAAACCAAGAAAACAGGCATAACGAAAAGATCAGAAGTTTGCGAACACAATGGCAATAACAAGGAGGAGCAAGAGGTATTTGGTGGCAAAAATTAAGAAGCGATAGAAGCTAGAGAGAAGAAGAAGCAAAAGGTGATTTGCGGTGGCTAGTTTCATGGCAAGGACGATGGATCCTACCGTGAGGCCGTGTTGAAAGATTTTTTTCCTGCATAGTTTCATATTATCCAGTCAAAGAGGGGAAGAATGTAACACCCCCATTTCCAGAAACGGTACTACTATTCATCTCATAGCTACCTAGGACTGTTCAGCTACGAGACACTGTAGTTGAGTGTACATCATAGCCAACACATGCTCAAAGTAAAAGCCAAGCTTTATTACAATATAGCGGCTTAACAGCCAAATCTTACAGCGGGGTAGTGACCCTTACATTACATAAAACAAAAGGGCACCACATCTTGGTCAGGTCTCCATCAAATCACTACGTTCTTCCAAAGTTGCTCTAGCAAGTACTAACGTGCCAAAGGAATGGTGGCATGTACATCTTGGTCAACCATCTCCCCAAGTAGTTCAATGTGCTTTATTCATGAATAAATCGCTTGTGTCATCTTCCACACATACATCTATATGTAATGCGTGTTAACAGGTCAAGAGTCATCAGTTATCCTATAGTTCTATAGTTCATACTTATGTCTCCTCTTGAACTTGTTTCTATGATGTCTGGGGTTCCGCACCTCAATCTGTGGGTGGATACAAGTATTATGTAAGTTTCATTGATAATTTTAGTAGATTCACTTGGATTTACTTGTTGAGATCTCGATATGATGTTTTTTTATGTGTTTCTGCAATTTCAAAAGTATGTTGAACGGCTTATTGGAAAGCAAATTAAGTGCATTCGATCTGATTAGGGTAAGGAGTACCAGAAGTTACATAAATTCTGTGATAATCTTAGCATTGGACATAGGGTGTCATGTCGTCACACATAGTAGCAAAATGGGTTGGCCGAATGAAAATTAAACATCATCGTATTGTCAACACTAGTACGTCTTGCTCTTCTTTCCCAATCCTGCATGCCACTCAAATTCTGGGACAAAGTCTTCTTAATAGCCATGTACCTTATCAATAGACTTTCTACTTGTGTTATTGATAACGTGAGTCCTCTCGAACGGTTTTTTGCTATTAAACCGAACTATTCCTTACCTCAGATTTTTGTTTGCTCAAGTTGGCCATGTCTTAGACCTTATAACACTAGAAAATTATCATTTTGTTCAAAGTAATGCATGTTTCTTGGCTATAGTCCCAGTCACAAAGGATATAAGTGCCTAGATCCATTCTCTAGCCGAGTGTATGTGTCCCGAGATGTAATATTTGATGCGTCTATTTTCCCTTTTCTCGGCACTACACAGCTGATGCCGCATGCTTGTCTGATTCTCCCTAAATTCTTTTGCTGGTTCCTGTAACCAGTTCTTCTCCTCTAGATGGCAGTACTGTTAATAGATCATTTGATCAACTCCTCTAGATGGCAGTACTGTTAATAGATCATTTGATCAACTAACAGATGGTGCACCATAGTCTCTTTCACCTATTGAATTTGTTCTTATAGGTACTGCACCAGGAAAAGTTCAATCTTCTACATCAACTCATGCAGCATCATCTCATTGCTATGGCACGCGTCTACAAAACAACATCCGACATTGATGAGGATATGTCGATTGGACCGATTACACGAGCTCAGGCTAAGTCAATTAACCAACAGGTGAATCCATTCCTAAATAATTTAAATACTGCTGTTACTGAGAATATATAATATACTTCCTAATAGCTACTCTTTAATTATTCTCAGGTTTGAACAAAAGAAAGCTTTAGATGGGGATAACGAAGATGGAAATAAAGCATCGGTCAAGACTGGGAACAGAGATGCGTCGCCGGTTCCTGCTCTTTGCTCTCGACGAGACCTGCTTCGTGACCTCCCGTGGTCAATGGGACGTCCAGGGTCCAGCTACATCTACGTGAAGAAACAGAGCCTCCACCGAACACAGCACCGGGCCAAACATCTACTAGCATTTAATTGCTTGACCAAGGCTGCGTGCTGATCACATTTTCTAGTTTCGGTCCATGCTGTCCTCGGTTGGTGACGCAAGAAAAAGGAGAGTTGGCACGTGTGCGTTTCTTTGGACATTGTTGCTTTGTTAGTTTGTATGAGTCCGAGATAAAAACTTATGTACGTTTCGGCTGGCCGCATTAGAGATGGGAACGGTTTGCTTCCGAGACTAATTTCCAAGTCGGCCCTACGCCATGTGCGCGTGACCTGGGTCTATTTATATATACTATACGAAACTTTCTTTTGAGGGGACCACGATAAACGGAACCAATCTATTATTTTCAGAGATCTATACGCTTATTCTTTCTAGAGTTTAGCATATCATCTGTATATCAAAACCGGGGGACTCCCTTGTCACTCGCTCGTGCCACGTGGATTTGCTGTGCCTTGCGCGCAGCTGCGAGCGGGCTGTGTGAGCGCTCCTGGCTAGCTGTTGGCGTGGCATGGTTTCGTCGCTTTGTCGTTCACGCACCCGTCCAATCTCCCCAGCACCAGCATCCGCCCATCCAGCTCCACGCCTCGTGCCTGTGTCGACCTCTCGTGAACCTTCGCATGGCTTTCCTTGTGGCACCTGCGTCCTCTGCTCTGCTACCTCCTCCCCGCCCTCGCGCTCGCTTCCTGCTCTTGACCCCCTCACGTTGCACGCAGCCTCCTATTATTGCCCGTGTCCCCATCTTCTCCCATGCCCCCTGCGCCCCCACCGCTCCCTCGCTCCCGTTCCCCTTCACCCCACCACTGCTGCCGCCACCAAGGATGAGGTGGTCGAGATGGACACCTCCTTAAGCAGGAAGGAGACGCTGCCGAGCCGATTTGCCGCACCAGTGACCTTCGTACTCGCGCCTCGCCTCCTCCGCTCGTGATGTGAAAAATAATATTGCAATACCTACGCCTTTTGGTCGATACTATATTCATCGGTTTGTGCAAAATAATGAGAATACCACAACAATTGACTCTTACATATATCATGCATATGTGTTGTTCTTTCTGTTTACTACACCTTTAAAAGTTAATACTGATATAAGCCAAAGAAGTATTGTTGACAAATATATATACCATGCATACACGTTGTATTCTTTGTTTAGTATAATTCTAGGCTATCAAAAGCCGAGGACAGCTTTTCTTGAAGAAAGGGACGATGATGCGGACACGCACGTGTCTTGTACTTTTCAGTTAAATATATTATTCAACTGGAAAGAATTATTGAGCCGCATGAAATATTGCCAGGTGAACTCATTCCAAACTAAATATAATGTTGTTATTCATAAGAATGGAATACTATCTCATGTTATCAAATGGTGCATTCTTAGGTTTGTCAATGGCAAAGCAATGGAGAGGCAAAAGGAAGAGCATAATCACATTAGGTGCCAAAAACATGAAGGAGGAAAACCCATGAGTAGGAGAGTAAAAGGGAGAACCCAAGGACTTAAAATACAAGTTTTGGATAAGATTTTTAAGCCCAATTCGTACCTCCCACAAGGCCAATTGGATTCAAACTCGGATTTAACTCAGAATTCAATTCGGATTCGGTTTAGGACAGCCTGACAAGCAGTCACTAAAAAGTCATAACTTTCACAAACGGAGTTCGATTTAGGCGTTCTTGTACTTGTTGGAAAGATAATTTCAAGGGCTACGTAATGGATCTAGTCCCAGCATCAAATTCGTCTCGGATCAAAAGTTATGACTGAAACAATATGACGGCTGTGAAATCTAGTTTCCTTTTTGTGAGAGTTCGTATCTAAAACTATATAGGGTTGAGTTGTACTTAGTTTGTGGACTCTATGGACGTCCCAAGGGGCTATATAAGCCATGTATTGGTAGCCTAAGGGCTCAGATCACCTTTGAGAATAATCAATCTACTAAAGTTTGTTCGAGTTTATCATTGTTGCCGAAATTCCGTAAGGGAATTAGGAGTGTTCTTCAATCAAGATCGTTCAGCCTTTCCGCTGGGAATTGGGTGTACGATAGATCTTCGCTCGGTGGTCAGTGAAATCGACGCGAGTGTGTTTTGGCGGATTAAAGAGTGTTCGTCCCTTGCACTGGTATTGGAGGATAGCTACAATTCATCAAGACTCCCGCGAGTATCCATCCTACGTCGAGAAGATCGGGCGACCCCGTATCAGCTCGGCAACTGCGCCTCCTCCCCGCCGCCGGCATGCGCCCTCTCACTCGCCCTCCCCCCACACACCCCGGAGACCGCCACCACCAGGCCACGGCGATTTTCATACTTTTTGTTAGGTTTATCCCCTTTGTGCTCGGTTCTTGGCCCATCGTGTCCATCTAGGGTTTGGGATGAGCGCTGTTCATCTGTACGCCGCCACCCGAGCGCCAGCATAGGGGTCTGGTGGCGGCGGCAACGTCGATTCCAGTTCTAGAAGCTTGACGGCGGCGCCAGAGCATGCGTGCGGGCTTCGGATAGAGCCTGGATCCGTGGGCTTTGTTGCTACAGGTTAGAGCTCTGGTGTTTTCCCTTCACAATTATCAGTGCATGTTCTTCCTAATTTTTGTTTTTGTTTGCTAATTTTAGGGGTACTTTGGTTCAGTTGCCTTATTACTGTTGCATTTTGGATGGGTGTTCTTCATGTAGTGGCTAGGTGTTCAAAGGAGGGGAACACCGTTCTCCGCTTCCTTCAGCTACCCTGGCTGGTAGCCACTGGAGGAGCAACTCACCATTGCCTCCTTCCTTCTTTAGCATCCATGCAGCAAGACTGATGACGATTCCTCTTGCTCGCTGTAACTATGTTGGTGAGGGTACTTTCATCCCTCAAATCGTTTGTTGTTAGGTTCAGTAAATAAACAAAATCATTACACACTCGATGAAGTTACTAATTGATTCCCTATTTTTTTCGGGTTCTTTGAGCATGTCCTCAAAGTTATGATAATGGTACATTAACAAGGGGACTAAAGTGCAAGGTAATAAATCTTGCAATTTTCTTTACCGAGTGATCTATGCATCAGATTACCTCAAGTTACATGTTTGTTCTTTATCCCTTCGGTAATGAAAAACATTATATTTTGCACACCACCTTTTAGGTTTTTAAGCTGCATTTGGATACATCTATGTGTTGCCAGGCTACATCCCTTGGGTAATAAATGCACATTTACTGCAAGGTGTGCTAGACACAATATTCTGTATTTGCAGCGTCATTGCCTGTATAAAATGTTTGTTAATTTGATACAGTAGGTTTTCTGCTTTGTTAGGTTCCTCGGGTTGGGTATAGTGTCGTTTACCGATTTGCGCCTACTTTGCAATGCTTTTAGGCCTGGTAGTCCCAATAGCAATGCAATGTTTTCTCTAAAGAGGCGATCAAAGGTACACCAACCAACAATGCCAGCACCTTTTGGTTTCCAATTTTATCATGTTTTTATGCTCCTGCTTTCGATAAACAGCTTCCCCTGTGTATAGGAAGGGTGTGATATATGCTATGGATTTCTTGAAATCAGTTTTATAGCTCCTTTGCTGGATGTCTTAATTGCCTGCATGCTAGTGCCCACTTCCCCATCTTCCTTCTCCCTCTCCTGATCTCCTACCCTATTTAAAAACATAGTGCAGTAGCCTTTGGTCCCTCTTCGTCTTCGATTTCGTTTCAGCTGCTTTCGATTTCTGCTTTGCTCTTTCCAGCTGTCCTCTTTCTTCTTGATTACTCTCATTGTTTTTGGTTTGCTGTGTTGGTTGTTCTCAGCATTTTTTGTTTGGGTGTAATCCATTGTGGTCTGTTTGCATATTGGTGGCACTGTGTTGAGAGGTTGTTCGCTCCACTTCCTTGTCGAGGTTCAATGCACATCACCGTCCACACAGGTTAGTCATCTGAAGCATTACACAGCTACTCTCACTATCTACACATAAAGACTTAGTACTACTTTGTATCATCACATCATAATCTACAGATCATAATCTACAGATAGCGACACGTTTGGAACCTATCTTGGAACATACTGCCTATCAAAAGAAAATATCTGAAGCAACACCACCATCACTGCAGGTTATACACCTAAACCATTACATACTTACTTTCACTATCTGCAAACATACACAATGGATACTGCCTTATGGCTTCACTTCATAACCTACAGATGATACCGCATTCGGAAACCTGCTTGAAACACCCATCGCGCACTGATGGTGAAAATCCCAGTTCTACTAAACACAAAACAAGGTCATTCTCTTATGTATATTTATGCATACATCACTACCATCCTCATTTACCATACATCGTTAATGACATGTTTCTGTTACATCAAATATTGTCAGTGTTTCACAACAAAAACCTATAACTTGAAGCTGGCTGTTTCAGGACAAGCCAACCAAATAGTGGTAACAAAGGTAACATATACACACACTTCTACATTGAATTGCTTAAAATTTCCAATACTGTTTTCTAGCCTAGTGTATTGCAACCCCTTTTCTTCACAGCGAACATCACCTAAGAATAAATAAAAACGCCATTTCCGGATCCTTTTTCCCTTCGCGGCTTGCTCTGTGATGCACGTTCGCCTTGCATCGCCTTGATTAAATGTGTTGCATTCTGCTCCAGTTTCTTCAGGGTTGCGATTCTTCTACCTACGCTTTTGTCGAAGGTATTGCTTCTTTTTTGTTGTTCTTACGGTTCACGCAATAATACCCAATCCATGTTACAATGTAGATCCTTTCTTGAGTTAGCTAGGCTCGAATATTATCTACATTAGCTAGCCTCAGGTATTACTTATGTGTAAATTCTTTATGCCTTTTATGTTCCTGTCTGAATCTCTTCCTATGAAGTATTTGTTTGAGTTAGGATATGTTCGTATAGTACTGGCCCCTCCAGATATTGCCTTTTTGCCTTTGTTTTTATCCTCATTAGCATTCGGAGATAGCCTTAGGTATTACTTATGTGTAAATTCTTTATGCCTTTTATGTTCCTATGTGAATATGTTCCTACGAAGTATTTGCTTGAGTTAGGATGCGTTCGTATAGTACTGGCCCCTCCAGATATTGCCTTTTTTGTCTTTGTTTTTATCCTCATGTTTATAGTTTTCTTTGCAGGAAGCTATCTACTCCGCTTTTCGATCGACGTCCTTGTTATACAGGAGCGCTTTCAGATAGCTCCCTGTATTGTATTGTGAAGCACTGTTGTTTATTTCTATTCCTGCTCTAATCTTTGCGCTACTTTGCCTTGTTATACAAGAGCGCTTTCAGATAACTCCCTGCATTGTATTGTAAAGTGCTAATATTTTGGTTCTAATCTTAGAGTCTTCGCCATAATCTGTTCTTGGCGTTTTCTACTAAAGCGTTGCTGTTTTGGTTCTAATATTAGTGTCTTCGCCACAATCTACTCTTGGCATTTTCTACTCATCAGGTGCTCCCCTTGACCTTTACCATTTGTATTTTATTATTATTACATTGCCATTGTTGTTATTGCTTTCTCGGATTTGTTTTTTTACGCTTGCCTTCATACTAGGTTTCCTACAGTACTATTTATACGCTTGCGCGGTCTACATGTTTGCCTACATAGTTGTTTCTATGCTGTCTACAGTAGTTCCTCTTGATCAGTGCTTTGTTCATTTCGTTTCATATATGCTTCTTTCATGTGCAGTTCAGTTTAGCCATGGTTTCATTACCCATCTTAGAATAGAATGTAGATATTTTCTTGAATTAGATGGTTACGAATATTATCGATGCCTAGATTAGCACATATATTTACATATTAGCTATGTGTTGTTTGGATTAGGATATGAAATCAGCGAAGGATCGCTATGTTTGCGCTGTTTTTTGTTACCATACCTAGAAATCCTTCTATGATCCTATTGTTGTTGCCGATGTGCTTTCCAAATATTAAATCTTCTGTCCTAATATTGAGCCTATTTCCCCCCTTTCTGTTGACCGATACTTCATTCGTTATCTTTTGTAGATATTTTTTGCACACACAGTTCAAGCATCCTTTCAGCTTTTCCCTGCAATAGATTTAGTCTGTGTTTTTGACTGCCTTCCATTTCGTTCTTGCAGCGATACTCTTCTTTTTATGTTTTTTATTTGCCAAAAATAGCTACTCCCCTGACAACAGCAGCTATCGATACTCCAGAGGTAACAAAACAGATACCATCATCATTTGCTCCCAGAACTCAATAAGCCACACAGTTCATACACATAATGTTTTTTACATACATTTCCTGATGTCTAACCATTCATATATCAATTACAAGATCACAATGGGATTGCACTGCGATAAAAGACCACATAACACACTAATGCCTACCAAACCTAGCCGACCTGCCTCATCTACAGAAGCAAACAAAAGGTGATTGCTTTCAGTGTAATACATTATTATTAACACTGCTACCCAGGAAAACAAGAAAGCATATGTTCCAGGTCTGCGATTCTTATCTTTGCTATCTGTTTGCAGAGTAATTCAGTCTACGAAAAAGAGCAAAGCTACAAGAGAGTTATTCCCAGGTGCAAAGCAGTGAGTCTCCATAGTAGGTATATAGTAATATATTCCTCAATACTGCTACTTATTACCATAAGCAAGCTAATGAGCCAACACATACTGCTGCTGCTACATGATCTGTTTCTCACAGGAAGGTCACACATTTTGCTCACAGCAAATAGAATGTCTTCCTCTCACAGCAGCGCCTTACAGTGCTTCACACAGATGTTACTACAGAATGTACTAATATCACTAGCATCTTCAGTTCCACCAAAGCTCGCTCCTACTGACCAGACTCATTTTGTTGTACAGACTGTTATCGGCTATGTCAACCCTCCCAGCAAAGCTACCATGACTGAATACCACTATTGTAACTAGCACTGTATTGCCTAACCTGGACATATTCAGAAAACCCTTTACTTTCTTCGTGCTCCAAAATATATACCAGTTTCTGCATGAATCTATTTACGTACTCTTCATAGCTTGTTTTAACATTATATTTCCCTCTACGATTATTTACTCTTCACACTATATATGAAGAGTAAATAATTGTAAAACAAAGAGTGTTTACATATACTATATGTTTACTCTTTGTAAACATATAGTGTTACCTATACTTTTTCCGTTCAGCTTGTTTTAAATATTATATTTCCATACAGAACAACCTTACTCACCCAATAGAGAACAAATTTTTTTGCTACCTAAAATCAAATGCATACTCTATCAGCAAATTAGCCCAACAAAAAAACTAAACATATCGGTTATATCAACTACCATGAAACAAAGAACAAAAAAACTATATGTACACAGAAAATCAAACGTTTACACAAACTAGCTTGCGTGGCGTGTCGCCACGCAAACACAGCTAGTAATTGCAACATAGAGGGAAATTGGACGTTCTCAATCCCGTTGTTCTTGTGCTTCTTTGTAATTTGCAAAAGCGGCGACACATCTACTTGTGTGGTCGGGTAGACAGGATCATGAGTGTGTGGCTGAGCAAATTCTTTTATCGTAGGTTGTTGTTCTAACAGTAGTTGGCGCCATCGGTTCGTCAGATTGCACAGATCTAAGTTATCATCATTGATCCTACTCGTGAATATCAGGCATCCGTCGTATCAAATGTTCAAAGAAACATACTAATGGTACTGTAGCATGTAGCCAAACCTGCCTCACATGTTGAAGCCCTGCAAGTTCCAGAGTGAAAATTGGCAATGGATATTGAGATTGCTGCCCTGTAGAAAAATAAAAGTTGGCGTTTGGTGCCACTAAAGCTTGGGTTTAATGTCATTGGATGTAAATGGGTATTCAAAGTCAAGTACAAAGTAGATGGTAGCATTGATTGACACAAGGTAATTCTAGTAGCTAAAGGTTTTAAACAATGATATTTGGTTGATTATGAGGATACTTTTAGTCCTGTGGTGAAGCACACAACGATTCATTTGCTGCTTTCCTTGGCTGTCACAAAGGGGTGGAACATGTGACAGATAGATATCCAAAATGCCTCTCTTCATGGTGTCTTGGATGAGAAGGTGTACATGAGCTTGCCCCTCGGTTATGAAGATCCAGTGCATCCTAATTATTTGTGCAAACTGGAGAAGTCTTTTTATGAACTCAAACAGGCGCCACGTGCATGGTTTGCCTGGTTAAGTTCTAAACTCCTGGAATTTGGTTTTATCTCCTCAAAAACAAATGTTTCACTATTTATCTTCAAGCAATTTGGAGTTGTTATATACATGTTGATTTACGTTGATGATATTATTATCATTAGCTCTTCAGTGCATGCAATAGAAACTTGTTGAAATAGCTGCAATGAGAGTTTGCAGTTGAAGATCACCATCCCTGACTGTGTCTGGTACCGCCCGCGGGTGCAGTTGATCACCAATCGAAATAAAACCAACACAGTAGCCCTGAGATAATGCCGGTGAGGGACCCTATCATGAAGCCGAAGATCCAGTTGTGCACCCGGTGCTTCTGGCTGCGGTGGTGACGTCCTTGCTGGGCCGCCAATGCCATTAATGGCGCCGTTATGTTGGACGTCACCAGCGAGGTGAGGTTATTGTGGGCCTTGCTGCCTCCAGTCGAGTTGCTCCTCTCCGTGAGCACGTATCGGTGCAGTGCCGCGGTCCAGTGGTGGTGCACGTGCCAGCTCCTCAGGCGGGAGTAACGTGCAACGCCTCCGTCTCTGGGAACAGAAGCGTCGTACGTCCCGCAACAGCTTAAAAGTTCTGTTGTGGACAGAAGGAGCATCGAGCCTGCTTACGGACATTGAAACAGGATTAGTTTGACGGAAATAAGACCTAGTGGTCTATTTTAACAGTTTTATGGGCGTCTAAGCCCAAATGGTAACTTACAATCAGAATAATAAAAAAAACACCTACAGGAACGTCAGGGTGCGGTCATAACCCTAACACACACACTCGAATTGCGCTTTCTTCTTCTGGCATCTGAAGTGGTGGAATTATAGCAAGTTTGAGTACAACCAACAGTACTCAGTGATATTCATCATGTTGCAATTTAATTTTTATATTATAACCCTGCTTTGAGTAGCATAAATAGGCATAATTTCATTGATTACACATTTATTTACCTTCAATTAGGACTATTTACAGTGTTTGTTATTTAATTGCAGATCGGCGCGGCGAGACGCAAAATTCATAAAAAATCAGCAAAAGGATCTAGGGTTGAAAAATGAAAAGAAAGAAAAGGTCAAAGAGTAAAAATATACACTAGAGTTTCATATAAAAAGCCAAGAGAGGGGGAGACCAGGGAGAACCATTTTTTTTCACCAGCCGCCACCCTCATTCCATCTGCCTAATCTCCTCCCTTCCACCCATCTTCTACCTCCAGACCAACACCATTTTACCCCCACAGCCGCCACCATGCTGCCTCCTCCCTCTCCATCCTGAGTGCGCCACCACCACTTCCTCCCTCCTCAAGCTGAAGCCCCCCTGCTGTTCTTCCCAACTCCCAGCCGAAATCCACACTTTTCCCTTCTTCTCCTCCATGCGCCCCATCTCCTCCACAACCAGGCCGCAAACCTTCCTTCCCCTTTCTTCCAGATCTGCCGAAGCCTTCCTTCCACTACCGAAATCCTGATCTGAGTGCTGCTGCCTCAACCGATTCACCAGCTGCATTTGCTCTTTTCTTTTGCCGACCGGATGCAGTCCTGTTGAAATTTGTGTGGTGTTGCTAGCCCATTTATTGCTGTGTCGATCTGCTCTTCCCACCGAAGTCCCTGCTGCAGTTTATTGCTACTCTTTCCTGCTGATGCCGAACTGTGCTGCCGACAGCTCCTTCCGACTGAGTTATTGCTGCTTGCTGTTTTCTGTTGCGACTGCTGTTCGGTGTTGAACCGGTTGCTACAGTGCTGTTGTTTCGGCCTGTTCCTGCTGCTGTGTGCTGATCTCTGCCGTGAGCTGCGTGTACTGATGGAGATGCTGCTGCTGCTGTTTTAAGTTGTGGATCTGCTTCCCCTACCTGCTACCTCTACAGCACTTCGTCAACAACTGCAATTTATGTCCCCCCGTGGTTTTATGTCTCTAGCCTTTGTCCTAATGTGCTACTAGCTCTTGTGGTTATGTTATGAACAATGACTGAAAGTTGATTATGGACTGTGATATTTCTAAATGATTGCAAGGATTGGTTAGTAGCAACATTATGATATGAATTGTCTTGCTTAAATTCTTGAATTAACTTGTTGGTCCAGTGGCTTTATTATGATAAATCTGTGATGTGCATGTGTTGTGATGAGCATGTGGTACTTAATTAGATTTTGTCATTGATCAGTACTTCACAAGTTATTTCGCCTTAAGAATGCTATATGGATCTTGCTGTTTGGTTTACATTCGTGCATTTTGTTTTGTAGTTCAGTACTTCCATTTTATTAGATATATAATTTGCTTGCTAGTTTAGACTAAATTCTGTCAATTAGAATTAATTTTAAATCTGCAGTCCTGTTCTAGCTCTTTTATTAAAAAAAGCCAAAAATATTAGTTTAGATTTACTGTTTACGTCCTTGCTTAAGTTAGGTTTATTTTCAGTAATTGCTTTCATCTTTTGCTTACTTCGAAGGGTTAGTGGTAGGGGTGTAAACGGATCGGATTCGAACGGATATTGCTTAAACCATATCCTAACCCATATTTTTTTTTCTCGGATTCGGAATCGGATACGGTAAAACCGGATACGAATACGAATTCGGAATATTCGGAGTTTCGAATACGGTACCATCGGGACGGATATATAACAGATTCGGCTCGGAAATAGATAATATAGTCGGATAATACGGATGATTACTGTTCTAAAAGCTACAGTTTTGCGCAAGGGAGAAGATACCACAGCTCATGGTATATCATACAAACTCCTTTTTGGGGGATCCTACAAACTCCATGTATAGAACATGAATGAAAACAATTCGACAACATATATAGAAGATGGCGTGATAGAAATAGGAAATGCCAGTTGCATTTTTAAAAGATGAAAGTATAGATCAAACTTATAGGTTCATAAGAGATTACGGGTACTATACATAACATAAGTTCATACTAACACATAAAAAGCTTAAGCTCATAAGCTGTTACAAAACAATTCCTTTGAACCTAGTCCATGTGGCATGAAGTTGTAGTCTAGTACATCCTGAATCATCCTGGATCTTGATCCTACAAATAATATTTGAATTAACACCTACAATAGACATTGGACAATGGCATTATTAGTACACTAGATAATTTGTACGAACCTCTGCCATATTTGTATCTACATCCAAACAAGGTTGAACATCCTCATAGTCCATCTCCGTGAACTCATCAATGAGTGAGGCAACCTTCACTTTCGAATCTGAAGCATTACAATGATAAAGAACATTAGTAAATAACAAATGGATTACACAATGAAATGAACAATATTTTATTACCTCTTCTTGACGCAATTGTCCAATCCTTAGTGCAAATTAGAGCTTCTACCACATCGGGATCTAAACGACTGCGAAATGGATCAACGATACGCCCACCACCCACCGAAACCGACTCAAGCTACGGTTGACACTTGAATGGCTAATACATCACGAGCTAGTCGTGAGAGAATAGGAAAAGTCCCTTGTTGAGTCCTCCACCATGATAATATATCAAATTCCTTATCATTATCATCCGCTTACCCAACGTCATGTGGTTCTTTCATGTACACATCCAATTCGGACTTCTCACCATGAGTTGGTACAATTGTATCATACAAATACTCTTCAAGATCATGATCATCCATGTCAATGTCATCAAGATCATCACCATGTGGTGAGAAACTACTCTAGGCACTGATGAGTAGCATAGCATTTAAAATCTCTTTTGTGGTAGGGATGTAAGCTTCAAATAGTTGCCTTATGACATCGGTGAATGCATTGAGCTCAACCATACCAACAACCTCCCCATAAATCTTCTTCAGATAATATTCTACCAACTTTTTCTTATATCTAGGATCAAGAAAGCATGCTATAGCAAGAGCTATATTGGACTTTTCCCAATACTTATCGTATTTAACTTTCATGACCTTAGCCATTTCGTAAATAACTTCATTAGAGCTACAACACCATTTTGTAATTGCCAGCTTGATTGCACAGAATTTTTGAAAAAATAAATTTGCTGTTGGATGTGTACTTGCAGAAAAGATCTCAGTAGCTTCATAAAATGTCTTCAAACACTTACATAACTCTAATGACATGTCCCAATCAGCATCCAAGGAGCACACTTCTCATATTTTCTTGAATTTAAGAACAATAGTCTATCAAATGCCCTTCTATAGTACACAGCTTGTTTCAACATTTGAAATGTTGAGTTCCACCTTGTTGAAACATCCAATGAAAGACCCCTCTTAATATCTAAATCACATTCTAATGCACATTTCTTAAATTCCTCCCATTGCAACAGAGAATTTTTCACAATTACAATGGTAGCTCTAATATTATGAATTGACTTTGCAATGACTTTCAAACCATCTTGTGCAACAAGATTTAATATATGACAGAAACATCTGACATGAAAAAAGTCACCATCACATATTAAGGGAGCACGCTTCTTAAGTGTTGAGATAACTTCTGTGACACATTTATCATTAGCCGATGCATTGTCCAAAGTCATTGCAAGTAATTTCTTTTCAAGGTTCATTTTCATCATACACATAACAAACTCATTGCCTAGCACTGTCCCTGAGTGGTGACCTTTCACATGCATGAATGTAACTATCCTTTTTTGCATTTGCCAATTGTCATCAATCCAATGAACCGTGATGCACATATAACCTTTGTTTTGATTCAATGTCCACATATCCATGGTTGTGGAAAAGCGACTTGAAACAGATTTAAAATGTTCATATAACTTTTGTTTTCCTCTGTGAAAAGATCCACTATTTCTTTTCTAGTTGTTATGCGAGACTTAAATGAAAAACTAGGCCGCAAAGACTTAATAAAGTCAACAAAGTACTCATGCTCAACCATGTTGAAGGGGTATTCATGCATAACAAGTGACAGATAGAACTTCTTCATACTTTCTGCTTGATCATACCTGTATGTCTGAACAGATGTAGTGTTGTTGTGCTCACCCTTTTCTAGCTTAAGTAGTTGTTGACCTTGCTTGATAGCATGCTTGTTCGCCAAATGATTCCAAAAAGCTTTTGTACCTCTCGTGCTCTCAGCTCGGCTTTTGTATGTGCATTTCTTGCATTTTGCCCAAAGCTCTTTCTTCACAACACCATTTGATTCTGTCTTCGTAATGCATTCCTTGATGTAGTGCTCCCAAACCCCAGAGGTACTCTTCGTTTGTTTTTTTTCAGATGGCTCATTCTCTCCAGTGAAAACAACATCAGGATCACCTTCACCTTCAATTCTTGGAGCTGCCGTTGGCTCTGCCAGTGCCACGGCTGCTAATGCACTACTACTTGGTATAGACACGCTTGGACCAATGATTGCAGCAGCTGATGCGCATGTACTTATATTGGCACTTGCACTTCTAGCTCCAGACTCCATCCTTTAACAATCTGTTGAGAACAACATGTGGCAATTGTTAAGTCATTGTGCAAAACAGTCAGAACAACATCAGGGAAGCTCCAGACTCCATCCTTTAAGTGCAAAATAGTCAGAACTCAGAAGTAAACATTTGTGTCATTGTGCTAGTACAATCTGAAACAGAAACTAGTATAAACTGATTGTGTCATTGTGTCATTGTTAAGTATAAACTCTTCTGAAGAAAAACTGGAATGCAGAAGTTCAGACAAAATGAAAGAAACTCAGTGTTTTGTTCTATTGTCAAACGATGAATAGTAAACTGAATACAACTCAGAGAGAAGCAGTCTTCAGGCAACTCTTGTCGTCCACGGTAGCTACTAGAATACTAGTCCACTTACTGCAAGCTTATAGTCTCGATTTGAGAGACGAGCACAGAGAGCTTCTTGACAAGTCTGAATTGAATGCACAAATCGAGCGATTATGCTGATCGAATTACGTACCTGTAGCTGTAGAGGAAACTCTTGTCGTGGAGGCCGACGACGAGCGTGGTCGCGCCAAGCTGGTTCACCGTCGCCGCCACCGTCTCCCCGAGCTCCCCCTCCGTCACAACAATCTCCACGTTAGCCTGCAATCCGATGAATCATCAATCACAAGTAGGCCCTAATCACAAGCAGTCGTACGAATACAACGGCAACATCATGATCACAAACGAAAAAACATGCTACTCAATTTAAGACGGAGGCTTGGTACTCTACCGCAACTACCGATTGTGGCGACTGGAGATGGCGGACCGGTGAGCTGCGGGTCGGCGAGCGGGGAGGAGCGGCGGACTGGGAAGCGGATCGGCGAGCGGGGAGGATCTGCGGAGGACTGGGAAGCGGGTCGGCGAGCGGGGAGGAGCCGCGGGTCGGCGAGCGGGGAGGAGCGGCGGACTGGGAAGCGGGTCGGCGAGCGGGGAGGAGCGGCGGAGGACTGGGAAGCGGGTCGGCGAGCTGGGAGGAGCCACGGGTCGGCGAGCGGGGAGGAGCGGCGGACTGGGAAGCGGGTCGGCGAGCGGGGAGTAGCGGCGGACTGGGAAGCGGGTCGGCGAGCGGGGAGGAGCGGCGGAGGACTGGGAAGCGGGTCGGCGAGCTGGGAGGAGCCGCGGGTCGGCGAGCGGGGAGGAGTGGCGGAGGAGCCGCGGGTCGGCGAGCTGGGAGGAGCGGCGGACTGGGAAACGGGGAGGAGCGACGGAGGAGCCGTGGGTCGGCAAGCGGGGAGGAGCGGCGGGCCCAAGGTACCGCGGGCGAGCGAGCGGATGGTCCGCCAGTCCGCCTGACCGCCTCTCGGCTCCGCCTCTCCCGCCTGACCCGGAGCGCCCAAATCTGAAATCTTCTCTCCGCCTTTCCATTCGCGAATCTCGGTTCACGAAGGGACTGGACATGTCGCCCATACTGGTGGTAGACCGTAGACTGGGTCTGGTAGAGACTAGAGACTAGAGTACTGAGTACTAGTGGACTGGTCACTGGTGTGATGTTAAGTCATAAAACTGGTGTGATGTTAAGTCATAAATGGAGTAGACGAGTAGTGCTGTAGCCTGTAGAGTGTAGAGTGTAGACTGCAGTGGTTGAAGATTTAGATAGAAGTTTGAACGGGAGTCCGGGACTAAAGGGATATATTCGGATATTATCCGAGAAATATATCCGGATATTATCCGAGAAAATTTTGAATATATCCGTATCCGCCGGATAGTTCTTTTCCGAATCCGAATCCGTATCCGAAAATAACTATCCGAATCCGACTCCGAATCCGATAATTATCCGAATATGACTATCCGAATCCGATCCGACTCGGATTCGGCGGTCGGTCGGTCGGAAAATATCCGATCCGTTTTCACCCCTGGTTAGTGGTAGTTCAGTCGTAGATTTAGTGTTGAGTTCTAGTGTTAGTCCTTCTCGCCCCTTTCCTAGACCTCCTTGTCTTCTCTCTTCTCTCTCCTTTGCTCTTCCCTCTCTTCTCTCTCTAGCAATCTCCCTAGCCACCTATTGCTTCTATCTACTAGTAATTTAACATCATCTTTGCTTCTCTCTTTCTCAGTCCAGTCAACTGCCTCCTCTTCTCCTTCAGTCCCCTCCTGCTGCTTCACTCTCTTCTGCAATTTCAGTCGATTTTCTCTCCCTCTCTTCTTCAGTCTTGTAGTTTCTCTAGGATTTTCTTTTTCCTTTTCATTTCACCCGTTTTAGCGACTTAGCTTTGGTTGAGTGTCATGTCACCGGTAGTCTAGTCCCTGAGGCGAACACGACATATCGTTGCTATCTTAACGGCAACACATACACTTGCGGGTGTGCACTTTTGCGACTGAATTGAGAAAGCAAGATCTTTCGCTGCTCACTTTAATGTATAGACCCTACCTGCTAGGTTTTGACCCTCACTACACGGGGTATCCAAGGGCCAAGTCGGAATGCGTACGACCGCACAAGCGGCGGTCGACCACCCAAGTTTCATGAAGACCTACCGTTGTGTGTACGGCGAGACCACACCCAAATACCACACCCCAAACACCTGTAGGGGTTCAATTAAAGTGAGCAGTTAACGGACCAGGATTGACAGTTCAATACTTGTGGTTGAGCGGGTTCTGTGCTTTATACTCAACATAAGGGTTTCGTCCTTATATTTGCTCCTGAGACTACCAACCAAAATCGGTAACCGATACATACTGTATCGACACCCGTCTGCTGCACTTTCCTCCCTAGGGTAGGGTTGTGGACTCATCCACTACAGGGCACTCCACAGCTTCTGCCCTACCCTAGCACATCTTTAAAACAATTTTACCGGCGAACTATCAGGCTACCGATAGCTCGTTATTTTATGTGAATAAAATGCGATGGTCATGTATGCTGTAATTTAATAATACTATGGTTATCAAGTGAATTTGGCCTCAAAGTTAAACATGGCATTTTAAGTGGTAGGATGTAACTACATGCACCATGTCATTATAAACATTTATTTGTACTCAAATAATTTGAGCAAATAACAATAGTGCAAATAACATAAATAAATAACTATTCATAAATTGGTAGGTTCAATATGCTCAAAATTTGTAACTTGCCTTGCAGATTTGAAACCCACCCTAGCACATCAAATGAGTATAAACTTGAATTTTTCGGTTACTAGAAAATAGGAAATAGTACTATGCGGCTGCTACAGTGCCAGCTCAGCCCACACTATCGCGTGGGAGAGCGCCCTCGCGCATTCGAAATGGCGAGGTGGGCCAGCGGCCTTCGGCCCACTAGTGCGCTCGCTCGGCCGGACGGCCTGGAACCCATGCGCTCGCGCCGAGGACCGCTAGATCGCACGGGGACGCTCGGGATAGAGCCGCGTCGGCGCGCCTTTGAACCAATCATCCTGCGCACAGCGCGCTTGGCCTCGACGTCGTGGGATTGAACGCCGACGGTCCAGATTGGACACGTTGCCACGTGAGTGAACCGTTTTGCTGGAAACGGTACGCTCCAGCTTAGCGCCGTTGGATCGAGCTTGAAGGGTCGAGACGAGGCCACGTCGCCTGGGGGGAGGAGTCGTCTTCCTCCTCCAGCTCGGGGTGGCGGCGAGAAACAGGGTGGCGCAAGCCCCCAGCAATGCGAGCTTGGGGAAAAGTCTCCGCGGCCATGACCGGAGTCTACGAGTTCAGAGGGGTGAGGCGAACTCATTTTTAGGCTCAAAGTCACGAGGGCACTTGAGGTGAGGGCCGCATGCAAGGAAGAGGACGGCGAGAGAGGTGGCGGCTCGAGGAGGGTTCGGAACTGCTCAAGCGAAGGGGCTTTGGTTTAACGATCTTTGAAGGGAGGGGGTCATGGGGAAGGCGGGGCTTTAGCTCGGGGAAGCCTCATCGGAGCTGTCCACGGGGAGGTGGGCTGGCCAGAGAGGGGCTTACGGCGACAGGTCAAATGGAGAATGCTCTTGCGGAATTGAGCTTGGATTCAAGTTTGCGACACTGTGGTGGTGCTCTAGCCGGGGCTAATTGAGTTTCTATCGAGTGTGGAGGGAGATCGGTGGTGGAGCTCGCCGGGTCCAGGGGAGAGTGGCGGCGGGGTTAGAGAGGGAGGGGGTTCAATTGAGTGGCTCGGAGAGAAGGCTGAGGGTGGTGTGAGTCCATTGGCGAGGGCAATTGAGCTTTAAAGCTTGGGAGAGGTGGGGAGCTGCGAGAGGGAGTTCGAGAAATCCATGGCGCTCGGAGAGAGGGGGACGGGGGCTGCGCCAGCAAGGGATGGGCGGCCACGCCGGTTGGCTAGCGACTCCTGCAGGAGTTGGCGGGGACGTGATGGCTCTGGAGTGGGCAAGGACGCACAGGCGGTCCGAGAGGTGTCATCGCACGGCAGGAGTGCCTCTCTTCTCAGGCGCGCCAGGCGAGGCGGGGAGGACGCGAGAGCTTGGGGGAGCCACCGGGCAGTGCTGACGCGGGAGGAGTGACGGGGCGGGGGCGCTGTGGCAGGGCGCAGGCGAGACTCGCGCGCAGGGTGACAGCGCACAGGCAAGGCATGGGCGACGCGACGGCACAGGCAGGGGGAAAGTGGGGATCGCCCAAGCGCCAAAGAGAGGGAGGAAACGGGAAGTGTACGGGAGAGGAGGCACAGATCTCGGAGCAAGATCAGAGGCTAGGATTTAGCTTGAGGAACAAACAAAGATTCCAAGAAGTTCTCATTTGCTTTGAAAATTTTCAAGTTGTTTCATAGCGCACTATGGTTGAGTGCACGATGACGGGGTGACGGCCATCATAGCACTTGACGGTGGAGAGGAGGAGAAGCGTGGCACGGAGACGAGGACGGGGAGGAGAGACTTGCTCAACTTGCTTGCCAATAACGCCATTGTCACCGTCGATTCGTTTCTTTAATCGGAGGCTTGTGTCGGAGATGAGGTGGGTGGAGCGGAGCTATTAAGAGTACGTACATCCCTTAGCATTTAATATAGATGTTAATATAGACGCATTATCTCTTTCCACAAGATCATTGTTAGCGACTTTTACTGCAATCCTCAGCACCATTTACAGGTATTAAAGGTTCAACTTTTCCTGAGATAGCACCAGCTGCCAATATTTGCTTTGGTGCTATATAATCTGAGCTTAGTATTCATTCTCTAATCTCTTAGCGTCTAAAGATGCATGCTCTAATAATTTGCTTTCAATTTTCATATAGTAGTCTGTTAAGCCACTATACTCAATAATACGTGCTCCTGCACTGCATTTGGTAGTAATTTTTTTTATTTGGTATAAAAGATTAATTTCTTAATGCATGTAAAACTTAAGTCTAATTAGTGAACAGAAGTACGATTATACGCTTTTGGTAGGGGTGATCATATGGTAAATTCGGTTTTTCAATCTAGATACCAAAATTACCAAATTAACATGACAACATTTGATTTCCGATTTGGCATACTGCTTACTAACTTAGCACTAAACTAATTAGCATACAAAACAATTAAGTACCAAAGCGATCTACAAGTAAAATTTACTCCAGAACGTTACAAAATTAAGAACCGTATTTGCGACCCCGTCTAACTTTGATGGCGCGGTAATCAACAGTGAGCTCAGAGAGGAGATCTTCGCTGGTGAAACAGACGTTGAGGGTGATTCCGATGGGAACATAATACACTTACCTTGCTGACCCTGCAAGACTAATCAGGGTAGTACATGAATCCCCACTACACTTCCTCGCGAAACTTGGCTTCGTCTCTCTCTCCTAGCTGACGACAGGGAAAATTTATTAGGTTTGCAAAAAAATTTCGGAGCTGGACGAAACGAATGAAATTCTGAAATTTCGTTTATGTTAGCCAAAATTTCGGACAAACCATTCTAATATT
The DNA here is from genome assembly GCA_036346265.1 of Melocanna baccifera. Classification (NCBI taxonomy): domain Eukaryota; kingdom Viridiplantae; phylum Streptophyta; class Magnoliopsida; order Poales; family Poaceae; genus Melocanna; species Melocanna baccifera. Next base: position 20,564,583 of record CM070692.1, on the reverse strand, counting down.
ATTTAAAATTTTGATAAAATTTAACCAAAATTTACACAAATTTCAAATGGGGAAAAATTCGGCCAAAATTTGACCGTATCATTTGCCTATCGGCACCCACTGAAACGGACGAAATTTCGGCTGAAATGTTTGACACTGCTGAGTGCTGACGACCCGGCATGCGACATTCCTGATAACCTGTGTGTCCATACACCAACGTAAGGGCAAATCAAGCAAGTCTCACCTTGCTAGGATATTTGGCGTGGCAGGCACGGCGTTACCACATTAGGTTCCATAGGACCCCCGGCTTTAAATTTCTTCTTTACATCAAACAATTGTGAAACTGTCTAACACAGAGACCAAGAGTTCATCAGAACAGCAGATTCATGCCGCATGTGTCGGAAAGAGCTCAGAAGTGACATGCGAAAGTTAAAACATGCTTTAAGACAGATCATGCCGACTTGCCAAGCAACGCATGATTCGTTCCTTCTTTTATATAAACAGCGCAACTCTTTTCTCGGAACATTTGACATGTACAGAAGCCAAGACAAACATGCAGGCGTTACCAAGCTTACCAATGAACCATCTGATTGTGCTAACAAGCAACCGCATCAACGGACCAATGAACTCAGACAATGTTTTTCTTTCCTCGCATCAAGTAGAACAACTGCAAACCAAAAAGGCTTTCATTCATGCACACAATGCAAATACTGAACATTATTATTAGTTGGACACTACGGAGCAGATGATCCAGATGTGTGCGCTCATATATACTCCCTCTATTTTAAAAGATAAGGCATATAGTTTTTCCAGTGTTGTTTCAAAATATAAGACGTGCATGTGACTTTAATGTCATTTTCTCTCTTTTGTCCTTATTTATCTTTCCTCTCTCTTCAATATTTATGAGTAAACACCCGACCACACTTCTCTCTTATTCCAGAGGTATTAACACCACATATACAATGGTAATTTTCCTCTACTAATCTCTTGGTTTCTTGCTCCAGCCAAGAGTTGCAGAGAAGGCTGGCATCTGAGACACTCGTAAAAGCTCAATTAAGGGGCTCCAAGAATGTCTACTGATCGACGAAGAAGGAATTCGATGTTTAGCTTGAGCGTCTTGTACTCGTAGTTCAGGAGACTCCAAGAATTAATGTTTAGTCAGGGAGAAGAGGTAGCAGATGCTGCCTTCAAGGGCAAGCAAAGCCGACAAGAGCATGGAATAATCTTTGAGACCACCTATACATAGCTACATTGGACTATACGGTTGCATACTTTCATTACCTCGTAGACATAGACATACATCACATTGACAAAAGGGAGAGAGATAAAGGAAGGAGAACAGGGAGGGAGGCGCCATGGCGGAGACCGCGCTGGGCATGGCGACGACGCTGGTGGGCGGTGCGCTGGGCGTCGCCTCGTCGGCCGCGAGAGAGGAGGTGGGCCTGCTGATTGGAGTGCAGGACGACATCTGGTACGTACCTTAACGGCTAGCACAAACAAGTACACATTTTGTTTGTTTCTTCTCAATTTAGTTACCTATACGGCCTTCCTTAGGTTAGAGGCAGGGATGCGACTAGCATGTTCCACCACTAGGAGTAACGACTTTGTATTCTCCGTGTATTCTACACTACTCTAAAATCAGTTAATATATATATAGTTATTTATAAAGATGAATATCAAACAAAAACAAATATTTATTGTTATAGACAAACGGGCTGCAAACCATTGTTTGCAAATCACAACTCATATGCCAACATTTATTAAGTAGCGGAAATAAAACAACAATAGTTGGTCCAAGGATCTGCCACTGACAATCAACTAAGGCAATCGGCCTAGTCGTCATACCCTTCAACGTCAGCAAAGTCCTCGTCTGAACAAAAATATATAGCAAGATAAGTACTTGGATCACTCAACAAGTTACGGAAAATGAATTTAATGCAAGGATAATAACTAGGCATGCATATTAGGGTTGTTTGAGCATGAAGTAATAAATGGTTTTTAAATACAATAATAGGTGTAAAAGCATAATTTAATACAATAAAGTCAAAACCTAGATTTAAACATTGAATGAAAGAGTTATTGCAGGCTAAACCTCCTAATACAAACTAAGCGTTAAACCACCCACAATTTCCCATTTAAAATGTTTCAAAAACCAAAGTCCAATCCACGAAAGGCCTCACTTGGCATGCTTATGACTACGGGCTCGGCTATCTACATAATTTTATAATGTGCAAAGGTTATATAGCTTTACCAAAAAGTCATGAACATCTCACATTGTCACGCGATTATCACACTTCCTTTGGTGTGCGGTAAAGAGGTCATGATAAGACCTTTATAATGCTCCATCCCAACGAGTTCCTACTCTCTAATGTCTCCATCGTTGAAGGGTTTAACCATCTAGTCGGAAGCTATAAGGTTAAGAAGGGCGACTAGAGGGGGGTGGATAGGCATTTTAAAAATCTCTTTGGTTAAAACTGAATTTATGTACGAAAGCACAAATCAAATTATTTTTGCATAATTAAGACATAAATCAATTAGATTCACCTAAATGCACCAACATCTTAAGTTTATGTTAATGTTTGCAATCATTAGGTGACAAGCAATAAATTTAATTGCTATGAATATAAATTGCAAGTATGTAAATTGAGTTTAAGAAAGTAAACCACAATTGGCACATGATGTTTTACCATGGTGTTCGAAAACTTGCTGGTTTTTCCTAATCCACGTTGAGGTAAGGCTAAACAAATTGAACCAGTTCCATGAATTAAGCTAATCATCTCACTTTTCACTAGTGGTAGCTCTTCCCCATCTAGGTAGGTGAGCTCCAACCTTCACAATAATGTCAAACTTTCTCATAAGGTTTTTTAAGAAGATCACCAAACATGATGCCTCCAAGGCCATCTAGGAGTCGACAACCTCTAAAAGTAACAATTTAAGCGTCTCGTTTGCCTCTCACCATGTAAAATGAATGCACAAGCCCAATGCACATTCATAAATTATAATACCATGTAAACAAAAGTCAAATTATGATTCACAATAAGTTGCAAAACATATTTACGCGCTTTGGAATCATACAACAATGATTGGGTATACGGACTCAACTCGTTTGCAAAACACATTTACAAACCTAAGTCACATACTTAAGGATTGTGCATGAGCTACAACTATTTGTAAAACACATTCATAAATCTAAACATGATGCCACAAGGAGTAGGCAACAAAGACTTTAACTATTTGCAAATCTAAGTCACATGTTATAAGGATTATGCATGAGCTACAACTATTTACAAAACACATTCGCAAATATTACCATCATACCACTAGAGTGCTAAAACAAGAGAGATTGAGCTGTCAACACATCATGAGACTCAAACTACTAGATATTACCCCTTTTAATAGTATGGCAATCTATACTAGCAATTCAATTTTTCAACCAAACATCAAGGCTGGTAAAAAACTAGAAACATATCCTTAGACTAGCTAGTTATATCCTTGTCTTGAGTATCCTCTTGAAACTTGATGACAAACATCCTTATTTCAAATCCGAGTCCTTGTCTGGATATACATCAATACTTGATGCATCCTCCACTTGCACTTTATCAACACATGATAGGCCTTCTCTTGACTTGATGATCAACTTATGATCATATTCTCTTCAGGATCTTGATTTGACGCACATCAATACATGATGCCATCAAAAGTCTTCATTAGTATGGAACATAACCTATTCACCCAATTCATAGAAAATATTAGTCCGATAATTATGATTATCATTAATTACCAAAATATATCCTTCACTCATAATGATGAGTCTAGATTCTTCAAAAGCTCCCTCTTGCGCCACACAGGAATAACTGTCTAACTGACTGTCAGACCTGGATTGAAAATCCAGAATCCTATGTGATTCCATCGTACTATTCCTTGGATCAGTAGATAGTGCTCATAATACATTGCTGAATAAACTCATACATCACATGATGATCATACAGTCATAATATAATTTACATCAAAGATTAAAATACGCCACGTCGGACGACTGTTTTACATAACGGGCCTCCCAGGCCAAATACTTACAGACCAAAAGTACAGCAGCGGAAACGAAAACAACAGTGGGACCAATAAGCCACAAGCAGGCGACTGGAGGTAAATATGTGCATCTATATTGCCTAACCCTAAGTAATATAGGCGCACACCATTATGGTAAGTCTACATGCTTAGGACTAGGCATTTAGAAATCCGCCCTAGTTGCAGTCGTCAGCACCCTAGCTTGGTGCATCCTCGTAAACATAATGATCTTGTCCTCCTACTTCTGGATGTAGTGATGCGAGGGTGAGCACACTAACCACCGTGCTCTGCGAGCCAATACATAGTATGCAATAATTTAACATGCTCAGCTTGACAAATGATAGGCTCAGGTTATTTTGTTTGCCGAAAAATTCGCTTTTAAAAGACGTAAGATACATATATAAAAACCTCCTAAGACTTAGTCATTTAGACTAAAATCATAGTGTTTTGATAAAAAGACATGTAATGATAGTATTAGTACAGATTTCATTCATCTTTACATGACACATGCACCATATATTAGCCTTTCAGCGTTATAGCTGCTTACATTATCACTGGGATGACACCCAGGACAACACAAACCCGGACTATCCATCGTCCTTTATTTTTCTTCCAGGTACCTCCCACCAAAAATTTATTTTTGAAATAGAACTATATCAGAGTTAAGTTCCCATGTCCGCCCTTGACCGTGGGCACGGCTATTCGAAAAATTTTGATTCTGCAGAGTGTGTACACTTTCACCACAAGAGACAATTCGCTCGTTACCCCGCATGATTCCTTAATCATGCAGTTGAGTAGATCATCACAGTAACCTTTCAAAACTACCTACCTCGGGGTCTCATCTCACCTTGTGGGCCATTCTCACTTGCGGTGGGTCTCATACATTGCGCGAGATGTTAATCACTATTACTAGCACCTCTAGGCTCCGCTACCCATAGTGTTAGTAAGATAGAGAAACAAATCACCCTTCCTGTTGGTGTCCCTTTAGCCACAACAGGCCCTGGCATTCCAGCACTTCTTTTCCCAACCTGTGAGATGAGTCCGAGATTCGATAGGTTTACTCAGCCAAGTTGCACTTTGCAGACTTGCGGTTGTACTGTTTTACAATGGGAGGTCATGATCCGATTAGGACCTTGGGTTGTCTGGGTGGTTCTACTGCAATCCACACACTCGTGCACTCCAATGCACCCTGCCCCCAAACCATCCGCTCAGACATATAAGCAATTTGGAGATTTTTGGGGCATAAAATAATGATCATTTTAAAAATACACGACCATTTCCAAATCCATAAAATCTTTTCTTTAATTTTAGAAAATAATTTTAGTTCAGTAATTAAATTTTGGCATGTTACATTGTCCGTCTGTGGTTTATATTTTAGTTGGTGCCTCGTTTTCAAGTGATTCGTCACGTTCCAAGGTAAGGTCTAGACGTGGAGCAATGCACAAATGACTTCTAATCTAGCTACAGGAACAATGTCACTTTAAAGTCTAAGACTTCTATCTAGAAAAAACCTTGAGCTATAAGCCTAGCCTTATTGCGAACCATCCAAACTTTACTCATTGAAGCCAAAAGATCTAGATTTAGGGTTTGAGAAGTGTGAGTATTGTATTGTGCTTTCTTATTCTCTAGGTGGAGTGGCTATAAGATCTTAATCCTCAAGGAGAAATATATCAACTTTGTTCATCTCTCATGGATCTTTCTTGTTTTGGTGTATTTGCTCTTGATCTCTTCTCTTCCCTTCTTGATCTTCCATCACACCAAGGATGTGTAAGTAATGGAGATGACTTATGGACATCAATTCTCATCCATCTAGACATCAAATTTTGCAAGTTCTTAAAGTTGTCCAGTTTTTGCTTGATTTGGTCTCTCCGAGTGATTTCTTGATCCAATTATTTTTACCTCATTTCATTTGGTGTTCTAGTGTTCTAGCTTGCTATATCATGTGGGAATACATTTAGTGTCATATTGGCCATCATTCATTTATGAGTATGTCACATTCACCGTTTTTTTTATTTTTTGACCTGTTTTGGTGCAACCTTCCTTCAAACAAAAAAAGATCAAAACTTTGTCAATGATTTTCTTGATAATTGATTGGAATAGGTTCTTGAAATCTTGGAGAAGGTGTATACCAAATTTTAAGTGATTTAATTTAGAGTTTTGGTTTGAGAGTTAGGTTAATTTTAGATTTTGGCTTGGTTTTAGTGTAGCAGAGCTTCATAAACCAAATGATCCTAATTATCTTAAGTTCTTTTAAGATTTTTAGTTGGGATAGGTTCTTAAGGTCACGATCTAAACTTGGTTTAAGCTTCAAGTCTTTTGGGTCTACGGATCAAAAGTTTTATAGATTTTTGGATTTGAAATAGTACTATTTTTACTATTCATAGAACTAAAATCACTGTTCACCCGATTGTTTTGGGCTAGCTTGGGTTCTTGATTTGGTGGCTTTTGTATTGGTTTTTCATCCTAATCTTCATATATCTGTAGATATTAGAGTGAAGGATCGGTGAATACTTCAGAAAATATTTGAAGGCATCATTCACCCAACTCTGTTGCCATACCAATCCTATATGCAGTGCATCAATCTGCTTGCATTATCTATGGCTCCTATCCACTTGATGCATGTCATTTATATGGTAAAGTACCAGCTAAGCCTGGGTGTAGGCACACTCATTAAGTTTGGACACAATCTTGTAGCGTTAGAAATTGTTGCCGTCAAATTTTGGCAGGCAAAATAGTTGGCAAAAGTATTTTTGGTATCTGATGTAATTATAAGGAAATATCGGGATTTGTCAGAAATCAGGATCATGCATTGACCACGTTAAGAAGCCTATAAAAGATGACAACTAAAGAAAGGTAAATGCAAAGACGGAAGTCTTTGACAGGAGATTGGAAACAAGGAAATTTGAAGATGGACATGGACTCCATCTAAGAAAAGGTTGAGCCGACACAAAGAGGGAGACTTAAAATACAATCCAAGATTGAGTTGGCTATTTTAGAATATAAATACCCTATACTGGTTGACGGAAAAATACACACACGCTACTAGAGAGCACCTTCTATAGGGACGTGGTACTGCTGTCAGGAAATTTCTAGCAGAAATAGAAATGTACCAAAAATCTCAAAACATCCATGGATATAGTACATCATGGTATTATGCCTAGATCATCCCGAGTTGGGAAACAATGAGGGAATTTAAAAAATGAAAACATATCTATTATATACTAAAAATCAACGACAAATAGTTTACATTTTTTAACTCAAAAAAATCGTTTAGGGTCCGTTTGGGAGGAATTTCGGAGGAAAAGCACAAGAATCCCTGTTCCTATGGAATGGCTACATTAATTTTGCCCATTTGGAACAAAGAAAACACCAATTCCTTTCCTCTGGAATACTATAGCTAGCCTGCGATTTCACTTACAGTTGCTAAGAAAAAACAAAAATATGCTAGACATTCTCACAAAAAAGAAAAACATTCGGCTCTTTATTTGGTGTGCCACAATTTTGGAGGCTTAGATCTGCTCTACTGCAAATTGATTTATTTAAAGAATATCCAGTGGTTTAAAATAGAAGGACATATCCGGTGAAAACAACCTAAAAGTTGGAAACCCGTGTCTGAAATAAACACTAGATGTAGAGGAGGGGGTGTTCTCTAACCATACGAAATTTCAGGATTAGACTCAACCTCATTTGCAAGATATAAAATAGACAAATTATGTACGAATATTGACCTGTTACTGTTTCAACCAAAGACAACACATGAGTCCAAATGTGTTTCTCACACTATGCAAGCACATGTGTCTAATTATTGGGACACCCTAAAGTAACAACGCCATGCTTACGAGTAGAAATATCACCCCTCCTTGCTTACATATGCAATTCTAGATGTTGCCCTTTTCTTAAACAGACATTTTGGCCAGCTTATACGAAGAGATATCAGGAATTTGACAATAGGATAAAAATGAAACCAAAAAATAAATTTGGCAGGAACTTCCATGAATGTCTCACACACGATAATAAATATACCATGCCCACATATTTAGTGAATTCCTGGTTGAAAGAATTACATTTATATTGTGAGATTTTATTATTTTGCAACATGGAAATGTTCCTTTGTATTACCACCATATTTTTCTGAATTATAAGAATGCATTTACCATATGGTGGAACATATATTAGAAAGAACGAAAATCACACACAGTAATATATGGGAAGCATATGTTTCTGACCTTACTGTTGTCAGGTTCATTAACGACGAGCTAAAAATGATGCAAGCATTCCTCACGGCAGCCGATGGGGCACGCAAGAACACCCGGGTGCTCAAGGCATATTTGGAGCAAATCCGTGACTTGGCCTACGACATTGAAGACTGCCTTGAGGAGTACATGATTTTCATCAAGCGTCGAAGCCTCTTGCAACAGCTCCTCAGCCTAGGAGCACGTCACCGCATTGCCATTCAGATAAGGACAATCAAGCAAAGAGTCCAGGAGGTGAGCCAGAGGAACTTTCGGTACAACCTAATCGAGCTCACACCTGCCACATCTGATGATGCAGTAGGCGACATGGAGCTGACAAGGAATCTGTCAGCTCTGTACGTTGAGGAAGTCGACCTCTTTGGCTTGGATAAGCCAAAGGCCAAGCTCATTGAGTTGATAACCAAGCCAAAGGCTGGGCTCGCCGAGTCCATGACCAACAAAGCTAGCCCAAAAGTGATCTCAATCGTTGGCATGGGTGGCCTCGGCAAGACAACTCTCGCCAAGAAGGTGTTTGATAGCACCGAGTGCAGCGGCCGTTTCAACACCCGTGCTTGGGTCACTGTGTCACAATCATTTCACATCAAGGAGCTTCTCACGGAGATGATGAAGAAACTTGGGGTGAAACTTCCAGAGGAACTTCAAGGAAAGGTGGTCGGGGTGGGGGACCTCATCGATTGCCTAAGAGCTGCACTCAAGGAGAAGAGGTACCTTGTTGTTCTTGATGACATGTGGACCACCCAAGCGTGGGATCGCATTAAACTTGCTTTTCCTGAAAATGGTATGGAAGATAGTTGTGTAGTGGTAACTACAAGAATTGGCGGCCTAGCAAAGGCCTGCAGTCCTGAGCCACTCATCCACCACCATGACACCCTAGAAAAGGAAGATGCTAAACGGTTGCTCCTGAAGAAGGCAAATAGAAGCCTCGATGGCCTAGAGAAAGATAATATGAAGGAGATAGTAGAGAAGATACTGAAGAAATGTGGAGGCTTACCTAGCTATTGTAACCATAGGAGGCCTCCTAGCTAACAAAGATATAAATGAGTGGAAAATTGTGTATGACCAACTCCCCTCAGAGCTTGAAAGCAATCCAAGCCTTGAAGCACTTAGGCGAGTGGTTAGTCTTAGTTACAACCACCTGCCTTGTCACCTCAAGCCTTGCTTTCTGCATCTCAGCATCTTTCCGGAAGACATTGAGATCGAGCAAAAATACCTGGTGAGCAGGTGGATAGCAGAAGGGTTTATAACAAGTGGTACTACTAGGAGAACACTTGAAGATGTTGCAGATAGTTACTTCTATGAACTCATAAATCGAAGCATGATTCTACCAGATAGGTTAGACTTTCTTGGAAATGCTGTGAGGACCTGCAGGGTTCATGATGTCGTGCATGATATTGCAGTGTCGATCTCTAGGCAGGAGAACCATGTGTTACTAGTTGAAGAGCACACAAGCACCACCAGTGCAGCAAATGAAACCATCCGGCATATATCATGCTTTGCTAGTAAGAAATTGAACCTCGGCTTGGATTTTAGCCGTGTTCGATCTTTTACTCTGTTCAGCAAACCTCTGGAGCCTCTAGCCACACTTTGTTCATCTAAATTTAAGATGCTGAGGGTATTGGATCTCAAAAATGCTACATTTGCAGCAACGCAGCAAGACATCAATAACATAGGATTGTTGATCCACTTGAAGTACATCCATTTTCCCGATGAGTCATATGTTTACGCAATTCCAAGATCTATAGGGAACCTGCGAGGCTTGCAGGCTCTAGACATGAGGGGATCAAATGTTGCAAACTTACCAAAAGAAATCAGTAAACTTCAAAATCTTCGCAGCATCCGATGTAGCAAAACATATAGTGGGTATTTTGATATAAATGACCCTAAAGGATGCATGCGTGCTGCAATACACTCCGCCAACATTTTCAATCCTTTAAGTGGTGATGATCGTGCTGCGGCAATTGGAGAGTTGCAGATGGCCTTGTCTAGTGGTTGGTCTACTTCATCTGGAGTTAGGCTGCCAAAAGGAATGGGAAGTTTAAAAGAGTTACAGTTACTAGAAGTGGTGGACATCAAGCGAAGCAGCAGCAAAGCCACTAAAGAGCTAGGGGAGCTAACTCAGCTGAGGAAGTTAGTGGTGACGGGGAGAGGGGCCTCCAAGAAGAAGTGCAAGGCATTCTGTAAGGCCCTAGAGAAGCTCTCCTCCCTCCGTTCTCTCCGTGTGAGTGCCGAGGACGGGGATGAAACTGTTGGGCCGCTGGATCTGTTGGTTTCTATTTCCTCCCCTCTCCGATCCCTTCGGAGCCTCAGATTGGTGGGGCGTCTTCAAGAGATACCTGCTTGGGTTGGCAATTCCGAGAATCTGGTGAAGATTGAGTTGCGATATTGCTTCGTGAAGGGAGTTGAGGCCTTGGCAGGACTGCCCAACCTCATGCGCCTTCGTCTTACAAGGTCTGCATACGGTGGAGAGAAATTGGTGTTCCGAAGCGGAGCATTCCCAAAGCTGAGGATCCTAGATGTTGGTTATTCAGAGGAACTGAGGGAGGTGGCATTTGAGGAGAGCACCGCACCTCGGATGGAAAGGATATACATTGGATATTGCGAGTTGAGATCAGGGATCCATGGTATCAAGCATCTCCAAAACCTCAAGAGGTTTTCACTTGAATTTTGTAAGGTGGCGAACCTAGATATGCTGCAGCAGGAAGTCAACAAACTCCCCAACCATCCTACGCTACAAACAGTGCGAACGGCAAGCATCGACGATCTGGGGGATGCTGAAGAATCCGAGGTGATGGTGGAAGCTACAGAATCCTTTTCTGAGCCAGGGGAGAGCTCGCAATCCTGACCGCACCCCGACGATCCACTCACCAGGCCACCTCTCAGGTGATAATCTTAACAACAGGTCAGTACTCCTGCACGGCATCATCACCAACTCCTTCAGAAACTATACTCCATTCAACATTTCAATATGTATCCGCTACTCCTTCAATTTGTATCAACGAATCTCGTGCTTGCCTGCTCTTGTGTGTAATACAATCAGAGCAGACATGTTATTTGCATTTCAGTGTGTTTTCTTTTCAGTTCTGGTCATAACAGTTCTTCGGTCTGGTGTTCTGAAGTAAAACATGTCTTTATATGTAACGGAAGAGTGAAAAACACATTCTGGTGCTTGATCTGGTGTGTAATAATCAACTCACATATTTCAGTGTGTTTTCTTCACAGTAATCGTCATAACTGCTACTGTGTATAAAATGAAGTATGAAAACACATGCTGCTGCTGTTGGTGCCTCCCGTTACCAAATGATTTCTCCTTTTGGGGAATGTTCCATTCTGTGATAAAAGACCGTCGACCACATGCTTGGTATGTGCAATACCAGCAAAAATTAGGTATCTGTTAGAGGAGGAAGCATGAGAGTTCATCAAATGTATTTCAGTTGGACTGATACTGCTGTGCAATGTTCATTCAGCTATTCATCCAGTGCAATATATTTGCTCATTTCAGTGAGGACGAAGGGCGAGAGTTCACCCAATGTCATCCAGTGCAATGCTTGGCATCTGAATCGCTAAAATTCCTCGTCAACGCAGGTACAAACGTATATAGAGCTGCCAAGTTTCCACGAATCTAACCGCGCAATTGCATTGCCCGAACAACCGGACGCTGCACCTGCTACCTCCTACCTACACGGGCCAATGAGAAGGGCACCAACTTCCTCGCAGAAACCAAGTGCTCGACCATGGTCTCCCCAGCAATGCCGACGTCTGGCGGCCACACGGGCGGCCGGCCGCACGTCGTCCTACTGCCGAGCGCCTGCATGGGCCACCTAGTCCCCTTCAGCCGCCTCACGGTGGCCCTCTCCTCTGGCCATGCCTGCGATGTCTTAGTGGTGACATCGTGTTAAAAGTTTGATCGAGTTGCCAGTTAGTAGTCTTAACGTTTGAAATTGTTAATAATAATCAGTTACTCTAGCAGTTATAACGTAGTCAGTCAGTTATTGGTCGTAGGACAGTAACGAGTCATTAGTAGCCAGTTACGACTGATCGTGGGATGGCACGGTTAATAGTCGTAATGTATGCATTAATAACCATGATTCAAGTGGCCACATCTTTGTATCTTTTGTCTTTTAAATACTTGAATAGAATCAGAGAAAAGCTGCGAGGTTGGCGGCGAAGAAAAACAGAGCAGCGCTGAGAAGTGATTTAGACTACCATTCCCTGAGTGTTGATTCATACTACGACTTCATAGTCATCTTACCACCTTCTCTTTCAGCTCTAAGAGTACCTACTCTTTCAACACTAAGAGTACCTACTATGATGAGTACTAAGTAGGATTTTTCAAACCACTGTTGCACGATCGGCTGACTTATTGGTTTCGCCAATTAGCAAGATCCTGTTTTGAACAATACATTTTGAACAGTAAATTTTGAACTATAAATATACATATTTCTATGAATTTCCTTATATAGATTTGAATTATTACTGCGAATTTCCTTATATAGATTTGAATTATTACTGTGAATTTCCTTATATACATTTGAATCATTACTGTGAATTAAAAAGAGCAGGTAGTAACCCAAACAACTTTGCAAATATAATATCAAATATTGTTATAGCAGAAGATTCAGAATTAGAATATACTATCTTACATAATGAAAGGTTGAGAGAGATAGAAAAATTGATATTAACAAATTGGAAAAGAATAAAAGAATTTTCACAACACTATTTATATAATGCCACTACATCTAAGCAAGGTTACAATAAAAGAGTAGTTGAACGATATTTTAATAAACTACCAGATGCTTTAGGGAGTATGATATTCAATGAATATAAAAAAGAAACTGAAGGTGCAGTTATTAATATATCTCAAGCTATAACATTTATATTTAAGCAATTAAGAAAAATATGCACGAATATACGGGCTCAAAGGTCTATGAAATATGCAGACTATAATTTTTGTAACAACACTATATAGATTTGGCTATATATATATATATATATATATATATATATATATATATATATATATATATATATATATATATATATATATATATATATATATATATATAATATAAAAAAAGAAACTGAAGGTGCGATTATTAATATATCTCAAGCTATAACATTTATATTTAAGCAATTAAGAAAAATATGCACGAATATACGTGCTCAAAGGTCTATGAAATATGCAGACTATAATTTTTGTAACAACACTATATAGATTTGGCAATATATATATATATATATATATATATATATATATATATATATATATATATATATATATATAAACTGAAGGTGCAATTATTAATATATCTCAAGCTATAACATTTATATTTAAGCAATTAAGAAAAATATGCACAAATATACGGGCTCAAAGGTCTATGAAATATGCAGACTATAATTTTTGTAACAACACTATATAGATTTGGCAATATATATATATATATATATATATATATATATATATATATATATAAGCAGTTAAGAAAAATATGCACAAATATACGGGCTCAAAGGTCTATGAAATATGCAGACTATAATTTTTGTAACAACACTATATAGATTTGGCAATATATATATATATATATATATATATATATATATATATATATATATGACGAACCGCTCATCATCAGGGGTTTAACTCTGAGCTGTTTCTTATGCTTCTCAAGAGGAACACATTTGCTAACTCAGCCACAAATGGTGACACACGGTATTGAACAAATTGGGACAAGAGAAGAAGAATAATGGAGAGGGGAAAGAGGTTAGAGATCGAACCTGGAAGAAATGTGGCTCCAGCGAACTTGTCATGGCCCTTCCTACCACATGAAAAAGAAGTGTCATGGAAAGGAAGTCCTCTAACTGACAGTCTGACATGTCACTATTTTTGGTCATGGCATTTTATAGAGCAGAAATCAATCAAAATCAGAACAGGGATAACAGATCCTATGCATGTAGAGCAAAATCGGTAAAGAAAAGGGATGAGAAGGCCGCACACCTGCAATGTGATGCCTGGAGGACGTAACCCAGTCCAACAAGCAGGTGAACCACCATGGATATATTAATAACAGATCAATAAATTATAGGAATATAATTAAGCACACCACCTACTACAAAACACAGCATTTGTTTTCCATGGCAAGGCTCACGATCGCAGACAACGCACTTCCACTGGCCACAGAAATACCCAAAATACTTGCAAAGAGGAGGAAAACGTGCATGAGCTGTTGTTAAGCATGCATATTTAAACTCTAAAGATTAAGAGGGATGATTGGCAAAGCTATATATACAGATGTCAGTTATAGGAACCGGTTAAGTTAGACATAGGTCAGCACTGTAGCAGTGTAGATTGTGTAAGAACGTATGCCAATATTATACAAACGGCAACACATCATCTATGCTAGGGGATGGCTATAGATGTATGATAAAATGAAGCCGATAGCTGAATGGCTATCTATTTGCTGTGGACCCTATATTCAGCGAAAAATAAGAGAGATGTTCATTGCATCGCATCTGCTAGCTGTTAGAACAAAACAAATAATCACTAATAGAACCAGAGGTTGTCCTGTCAAGGAACAATTTGAAAATCACAAGGTAGCCTGGAATGGTTTACAGTTTACTACATAGGAAAATACTTATAGGTATACATTGTCGCTATCACAAGGAGTCTGTTATTGGAGAAGTTTGGCGTGTGCAAGAGCAAGGTGCTCACATTAGGTAGAGGACTGCACCCGCTATTCTCCCGATATAAGAGTATCCTTGAATCAACTGTCATTAAGAATGCTCCATATTATGTCTGAGTTTCTGTAATACCACCAAACACAAGTGGCACCATCAGTATAAAATAGCTTAACACTGATGTAAGCCAGTAAATCATCCACCGTGGCCTGTAGATCCTATCTTAAGGAAAATAAGCAGCTAACTCAGGTTTTCGCAACTTAACATAAACATGTATGCACAGAAATGCTGGAAGACACTATTTGCATGCCTACTATAGCACAGCATGAACTCTGAAAATACCTTTTTGCACTAAGCACACTGCTTTAGCATACATATATGCACATCATATTAAACATACCTCTTATAGTCCACCTATATTAAGTAACGGTCTATTCTTTGGTAGAGCACTGGGAAAGGGAAAATCTACTTTCTCTTACAATTAATGGATACAATCTGTGTAAACACTCTTATCATGAAGCCGATGCTCAGAAAAGGACTACAGATCACCTTATCATGCTAGCTTGTGCAAATACATTTAAGCTTAGGTTCATAAAGTGGGATCCTGCAACTAATCATTGAAAAAAATGTTACCTTAGCAGATCAAACAAGGATAGAAGTTGAAACGACATTATCGAAATCCTATAGTATTTTCAGTTGGTCATTTCAATTTAATGAAGCTAAAACTATAATGGCAAAGCAGGAAGACATATAAAATTGTGAGAAGGACCATAAAAGGCACCATGTTTACCTTTTCTTTATAGAAGTAAACATAATTTATCTACCTTCTCATCTTTGGCCTTCCAACCAACATTCACATCCTAAAATAAGCAGAAAACATAATTCACCTGAGATCTTCACAGTGGCTAGTTGCTGCATCAGTATATTTTGTCTGTTTGGTTGCTATTGTAGTATTTTGGCAAGATCATCCATGATTCTAACCAGGAAACCAATGTTCATCTGTCAGCCGGCAAATCTATTCAAAAGAAACTACATAATATTTTCCACAACAAACGGCTGTTAGAACTTGTGCCTTTTATAAACATAACATATTTATGTATGATCTAGATGCAGGCACATAATATGTAAAGGAGTAAAACTGTGATAGCACACCACGGCTCTATATCAGAAGAAATGGTCAATTCAGTAGCACCGTGACTGTGACAATGGCTGAAAATCCAGAGCATCTAATCATGGACATCAGGAAAGCTATAATTAGGCCATCTATATGCAAGTTAGTGCTATCTTGCAGCTGAAAACAAGGTGCCAGTGGAATTACAATCGGAGGCAAAGATGGCGGGGACGAAGAGGAGGGAAGGGGGAATACCGGCCCGTGGAGCGGCGGCAACGGCGCACGTTCCATCATCCACCACCATCGATTGGCTTGCACAATCGGTTGCCCGCTCCACGGTCGCCGGTCGGCCTCCCCGGTCACGTGCAACCATCACCATCTCCCTGCCATGTGTGAACCGAATCGATTCGATCGGCAGTTCCCGGGGTGGACTGGTAGTTAGGGCTCAAGTGGATCGAAGTGAGGAATTGGGGGTTTCTCTCTCCCCTCTTGTGCTACTGGTGTTGTTATTTTGGCTAGCAAGGCCCATCTAGTTCAATGGAGATGAAGGGGAGAGCGACCGGAGCCGGTGAGATGGGGAGTGGAGAGGAGTGGGCAGCGGCGTGGGAAGAAGGGGAAGGGAAGGGCGGTGGCGCCTTGACCAGGGCGACGGCGACGGCGAATAGGGAGGGCGGCGGCGCTAAGAGAGACGGCAGCTGGGGATGGCGGTGGGTCTGCGGGGTAGCCGGAGGGCTGTAGCGGGCCACGTGGAGGAGCGCTGGAGAGGCGGAGAAGGCATTGGCGCTGGGGAAGAGGGGAAGCGCGCGGAGCGTACGGAGTCGCCGAGGATGCAGGGATTCCTTCACGTATAAGGGCCTGCTTGGGAGCTTTATAATTATTTCCAAATGTAAAATGTTTCCACCGGTATTTTCCTGGGCACAAGAAAACCCTTCGAATACAACCAGATTTTCCCCCTGTAAAATGTTGTTTGGGTAAACTTAGCTTAAATCTGTTCTGGAACCGATTAGAAGCTGCAGACTAGGCTTTCCTCTCCTCGCTAACGAATTGCACAGAACTTGCAAGGATAAACTTGCATGGGAACATGCTACATGGAGACTTGCCTAGTTCAGTGGCTGACCTGATGAGATGATAGAGTTTCATCTTCCGATAGAATGATAAATTTGATTTAAAAAAGAATAACTTTGACGATGCAGACTTATAACTGATTACCACAAGAACAACAAGCAATCGCTAATTCACACTCCAAGTTGTTATCAACCACGCCAAGAATACAGTTGACCTAACCACGAATATATATTTCTGCATGCAACCGAAGAACATACAAGAACAAGATAATAAGCAATCTAAAATTATAAATATTTATGAATTACTGATAAGATGTGGTTCCGAATAAGGATATTGACTAAATAGTCTAGTCGACACATATAGAAGATACAAAGTTACAACGAAGACAAACTAAATATAAACGAAATCCAAAAAAAACTAATGGAGTGTGACCTCTTCAAATAGAGGGGAGTAGCCGTACATAACTAAGAAATAAGAGAACGATACTATTCATGGTACTATTTACTTGAACAATATGATCATGAATAGTACAAACCAATAGGTGGGGGCACCTTTCCTTTGGGCTCAAGTATTACATGGCCCAATTTGGCCAAAACAGGTGATGCAACATCTTCTTTTGATGATTGCGGTTTACTCAGAATAAATTTGGAGTTGGAGCTAGATTCATTGAAAAGATGACAAGATAAGTTTCTATCAAGTACTTACACACCTCAAACAGACTTTGTATGTGATAGTTATGTACGTTTGAAGTCGGACCTTTCAGACTGAACCCGAATTGATCTAGAAGCTAAATTAGATTCCAAAATATGTTTCACTTGAATTTTTGCTTAAATTGGTTTAAATGTTACATGATGCTGCACAAATATACATATTCATCATTAGGTAGCATCATATAATTCATATAATATAAAGTAACTCCTAAAAATGAGTTTATCTGATAATTTAAGTGAAGTGTACGAGCTCTTGTAATTGGAAGATCAGGCATATCAAATATGATTGTATCCATAGGAATCATGTCCTCATCATAACCTGTCTAAAAATTTGGAGCACCTAGTTCTCAGGTCAAACAACATAACAGGGGCTATTCAAGGGCAGACCTACAGTGATGAATACCTAATTTTTTTTAAAAAATTAGTATATACAAAGTATAATGTATATATATACACTTAGTTAAGTTAAATCCATTATTTTCAAACTAATCAGCCCAAATAGCCCATCCTCGGAGCCCCCCGCATGCAAATGGGCTGGCCGGCTGGCCCATTCCCCCACTGGCCTGCTCTCTCCACTCGACTCGGACTCAACAGCAAGCCTCTCTGGCTCTGAGGGCTCTGAGGGCAGACCGACAGAGAGCTCTCCACTGATCCACTCTCTAGTATCCCCTTTGAAAACCCTAGTGTCTAGCCCTAGCGGAGAGCCGAAGATTGAGACTGCGCCGCTGGCCCAAGAGAGTTGAGGCGGAGCGCCGGACTGCCAGAGCCACGGAGGTCGCCGACCTCCTCCGCGAGACTGAAGAGGGTGTGTGATAAGTTCGTGCGAAGGAATTGAGCATGGCGAACGCGGATCTGCTGCGGAGGAAGGAGTTCTACGCGTCTTTGTTCGATTCCGCCAAAGGTTGAAAGGTAGTAACTTCTTTACCACAAAAATTGTTACTTCCAGAATGGCCTAATGTAGTGGCTTTTCCCTAAAGTTTCGATTTTTGTACGTAGGTGATGCCGTCAAGTCGCGGGGACAGATGATTGAGAGGAAAATTGAAGCCCTCCTCGACATGGGCACCAGGGTGAGAAGCTTCATCCTAAATAATTTTCCTTTGTGTCTTTTACAACTAATTTTGTGTATGATTAAATGAAACTACGGTGTGATTCTTGTGATAAAAATAGAGCGCGATTTTATGGAAAAGTAACTCGAACAGGAAACAACCAGTCTTTTTTTAAAATCTCCAAACGGGCACACAAGTTAGATTTTTTGGCTTGGTATTGGTTCTTTCGTGCATACGCGGTTCAAGTCAAGTATTTCTCATCATGTAACATGAATCGGGGTTACCTTGTGTATTAGGAATCTACAGGTTCATAGTTTACAATGTTATACAGGTCAGTAACTAGAGATCTTGTAGATGTTTGAATGATCGCTTGCTCATTGAAGTCGTCCATCGTCTTCATGTTGAATAAATCAAAGGCCTTTCGCTCCTCCACCAGGGGGTAACTCCGATGCTGCTCAATTTTGTTAACATGATCTTGTAACCTGCTTGTAGAATTTGTCGTTCCATGTATACTTATAGTAAGTGCTTTAGCTTGTTCTGTTCATACTTTTTTGAGCTTGTTCTGTTCATACTTTTTTGAGATGGCGTGTATACTTATAATAAGCTCTTTAGATTGTGTTATCAAGAAACCATCTTTTTCCAGACAACACTCTCATGTTAACATTCACAAGTATTTGGGCATTATCTTAAATTCTTAATGTCATGCATTTAGTTGTATATTTCATACTTTCCTGTTTCTCAATGTTGTTATGAATATTGTGTTTATATTGAAGAGGCCCAATAGGCAATATATATAGGGAGTACAAAAAGATATTATAGAGGAATATACCATATACAGATAAAGAAACCTAGGTATATAAGAAAACAACTGAAGCAATCTTATTATATCTCTAATACCCTTAACACCCCACTTCCAATGCAAAGTGTATGCAATAGCATTGCATTTGAAAAGAGTTGTCACTAAAATAGTAAAAATCCGAAGTCCGAGTCTTGATAATGTCGTCGTAGTGTGCAGCTCGTGAAAAATACTGTCAAGTCAAGCCGAAGAGGAATAGATATAAACATGACGGCGTAGATCGGAACCCAAAACGACGGCGGCGCAGTGTACAAGGTGCAGAAGAAGCGTGGCGACCTTAGAAGCTTGGGGAGGCGGCTAAAGAAGTGGCGGCATCATAACGATTTCTACGATTTGCATACGGCTCAGAGTCACTCTCACCATTTCATCCTCTCTCTTAGTCACTCTCCATCTTTGTCCTTCCCGCACACGAGAGAGGCGGCTGTGGAGATGCCAGATTCGGTGCGGGCGACGGTGGATCCGGTGTGGCACGACCGCTGTGAGGTGACGGCACGACAGAAGTGGTGATGAAGACGACACGGCAGAAGTACACAAAGTTGTTTTCTTTATCTTATATGTCGATCTCCAAACCTTGCATTTCAAATTCATCCATTCTTCAAGGGGAATTCTTGTTGTTCTCTCTTTGACTTTCATCTTATGGGTGTTTTCTAGTGGTGCTTGAAAGTTTCTTGTTCTTGTATCCAACATCAAAACTTGTATTTGCAATATTTTCCTTTTGCATATTGTCTTATTAAGACATCAAGTGAGCTTCTATTGGGTAAAATGTTGCAACTTTTAATATAGGAAATATCATCTTTAGGATGCCAATAGCACGCTCGACATGGTTGCATAGGCAGGCATGACGAAGATTGAACAACTCCTTATAGTCCCTTGGTCGGCAATTACGTTGCCCTGGCTCCTTGATATGGTATCGAACACCTCGATAAGGAGCAAGAAAATATGATGGTGTGTTTGCGTAGCACCCATCAACTAGATAGTACTTGCCTCTAGGTACTCGAAATCCAGATTTAATGGTAGAATGTAATACACCAGCATCTAACGCGGACCCCTCCCAACCAGTAGAAACATAAACAAAATTCAAATCAAAGTCACAAGCAAGCATCACATTTTGAGAAAGAGATCCTTTTCTATTTCTATTTCGATAATGTGCAACTTCACTAGTGATAATTGTGATAGGGACATGAGTCCCATCTATTGCCCCTAGATAGTTCTGCAAGGAACAAAATCTTGTTACTAATTGAGATATAAAAGAAGAGGGTAGAAACAAAATTATAAAGCCATGAACTACATGTACCTCAAAGTGAGGCCAAAATTGTGGATTTGATGATATTTTCTAGTGAGTCTCAATGGATGGAAGCTTGACAAATTCATAGGTTAAAGAGGTGATCGCCTCAAAACATGCCCCAAGATGTCCGTGGACAGTCTCATCACTATGTTGAAATCTGTCGATCCATGCTCAAAAACTAGCATTCTTTGCAAGCATGTACATGAACATGCCTAATTGCCCTTCTACGGTAACACCTCTTGTATTTTTTAAAAGATTTTTTGACCTAAGGTAATCCGAAAGAGCTTGGAAAATGTGGGGTTCCATTCTAAGGTTGTTATAGCATCGACTCCGATGACCTTCCAGAAGTTCACAAATATATTCTGCTCCACTAAGTTTTGATGTATGACATGGAGTTTTGGTTCTGGTAGAAGCTGAATATAATGCCAGCAAAATAAGCAGCATCATCTCATCATCTTCCTCTTCCTCAGACTCAGTAAGAGTAAGGTCTTCCATGTCCATTTTTTCAATATATCTAATAGCTCAGGAAGCTTAAATTTTAAAATGAAAAATTGGCAATCAGTAAAAAAATTAAAAAAAAACCTTTTGAGGAAGTCTATATGAGAAATTGGCTCAATAAACAATATATCTAGTTGGTTAACATGGTGAGGATAAAAAACCCGTTGGTTAACATGAATGTAAAAGCAATTCTGGCTGTTTGCACTATAAAATCAGTAGTAGAGATAGTATTGATTCACTCAAACCTAATTTCAGAGCTAAGTTCAAAGTAAACATAATCTAACAAAATGAGCTAAGTTTCATACCACAACTAATTTCATGGCTAAGTTTCTTACTCATTTTACCATGTCAAATCAGTAGATGTTCAAACAAAATAGGCATACAAACACAATCTCAAGTGCCCAAATCTGAAATTTTGTACCAAAACAACCTCAAGTGCTCACAAAGCAGAGCTAAGTTTCTTACCAAAACTAACACATCATCCCAACAAATCAAGGCATCATATTTAAACCAGGGTAAGGCAAGAACAAGAAAAATTTTATGACAATATATTGATCTGGATCCAAGATCTAGGAGTTTCTAGAAGCTTCTAACTGTACCTAGATGATCTGGTTGCAGGGAGGAGAGGTGAGGCAGCTATGGGTGTAGGATTTGCGCTACCGTCGCCGATGGGCTTTGCCGTCGTAGCCGGTTTCGTGAGCTCACCGCCACCCCCACCGATGAGCTCTCACTCACGTCTTCTGAGGTGTCGTTGAAGAGAGGACGGGGATGAGCTTGCCACCGCTATCGATGATGTCACCGCCACTACCGATGGGTCTAGGATTCCTCGCATCTGGAACTAATCAACATGGTTGAAAAAAGACCAGTGTGGTCGTATAAGACTAGTGTGGTCATATATGACCAGGGTGGTTTTATAAGACCACTAACATCAGGGGAAGAGTAGAAACTTCAACAGTGTATCACAAACGAAAAATTTATGTAATTTTTGATTCATAAATCCAAATGACATGACAATTTATAGGAATCCTCTCTAAGATATTACAAACTTATTCCAATAATCGATCATGAAAAACATGACCAAAGTTGAGACCTTTTTAGTTTAAAGAGAGATTGCACTAAAATCGATCAAAAACCTAAATAAATGAATACGATTTGCTCGTGGGTGGATGATGGTCAAGATGATTCTAGATGTATTTCCACATATCATACCAAGTTAGATCACCAACAAAATCAAGCAAAAAAAATCCTAGATCGAGAAATCAACTGAAAGATCAAAAACGTGCAGAAAAGAGTTTCTTGATGAGCTTGCTATCAAAGTGTTTTGATGGGTGAAGATAGATTTTTCTGAGATTATCTCTGTCTCTTATACATCCTTGGCACAACAAGATCAAGAAGAGGGATGAGAAAAGGGAAAAAACCAACCAAATCAAGAGTAGATCAATCAAAACAAGAAATAGACATGGAAATCATCAAAGATTGATGTATTACCACTTGAAGAGGTATGTTTTATAACCACTCCATCTTGAAAGATAGAGAGCACACCATGCACTAAAAAATCTAACCCTAAAACATCAAAACACAAGAGAGGTGGGTTTGATGATTAACCATATGTCTCCATCCTAACCCTCTTTTATAGATGGACTAGTCAGCCCCATCCATCCCTTAGTGAATGCTATCCACTTAGCATAATGGAGAAAACCCGTTAACCCCCCACACACGGATTTTATTTACATATGTCCACTTATGCACATTTTTGAAAGCACATAAGCCCATATCCGCTAAATCCTTAGTCTCGATCTATCTCGATCAAACCAGCTCTACCTTGATCTAAATTGCTCTCCAAAACTTCGCCCATACACCGCAGTTTTGATCAAAGGTGGTTTTCGGTATATTGGCCAAACTACCAAAATACTCCTCGTTGACATGATCATCACCATCCTTTGCAAGCAATCGTCATGCTGCCACGTGTAGGTGCACCACTATCTTGCTATGCATCGTCAAGTCTCTCTTGTCCTAGTTCCAACGAACCATGGTTTACTTGGACCATCCAAGCCTCATGATGTCATCATGCTGTTCGAACTTACCTTCAACATTTTTTGCCTTTCTTATACCATACTTGAGCTCACCGTCTCACCCAGCATCCTCGATCGTTTTGAGTCTCAACTTCTCTATGAGCCTAGCTCCGATTCTTGCTATTGATCATGGTTAACTTCAAGTGACTTTACACATTCAAAGACAAAGAAATCGTTTTCGAACACAAATTCTTTATAACTTGACCCATGTTAACCAAAACATATATCATGTAACCTTAATGCAATGACCTAGGTCACCCTAACTCAATCCATGACTCAAATCCTAAAATTCTATATTTCTACACAAAACTAATCCCAACAAGTGCGATCTTTTGTAAAATCACTTGACCACTCGACAAAATTTGCAATAGTTCATCATAACATTAAACAAAATCTTCTCACATGATCCTACAGCTATGTGCCGTTCGGCCTCCTCCTCGGTCCGCTCATCGCTAGCATGAAGCCCCACATGTCAGCCGTCATCACTGACGTGACCCTAACCCCCACGTGTTCCCCCTTCTCCAAGGAGCTGCACCTCCCGTGCCACATCCTCTTCACCTCTGGTGCAAGCATGATGTCTTTCCTTGTCTACTTCCTGACCTACCTCGATGCCAACATCGACCATGGCATCGGCGACGTCGACGTCCCCGACGTATACCGCATTCAAAAATCTTCTATCCCACAAGCGCTGCATGATCCAAATCACCTCTACACCGGGCAGTTCATCGAGAACGGCCGGGCCCTCGTGAAAGCCGATGGCATCCTGGTCAACACGTGGTGAGTGCAGAGGACATTGTGGAGAAGGTGAAGTCAACGAAGGCAGACGACACAGTGAGAAAGAAGGTAGCGAGCGTCAGTGAGGGCGGACAAGACGATTACCAGAGCATGCCCGATTTTGTGCGACGGTTCCACAATACAAGTGCCGGTAATACACCGTGAGAAGCGTTAAGACGGAATTGAGAAATAATAAGATGGCCCTTGTAATTGGTTACTAGATTATTTGGTGTGCCCTATCGTGCAATGGAGAGAATATCTAAGGAAAAAATGGAAGAACTCGTTATCAAGGTAATATAAAACACATTGTATATGTTGAAGGCGATTCGACAATATCTCCGTAAGGAAAATTCACATGGGCATGTATTATGCACTTTATAGTATATAAAATCACACACAAACTTTTAGAGTTAAATGGATTTTCGAACATGAACGTTCAACATCAATATAAATCTACAGTTCCCCACGCAATTCACATGGACATGCATAAATGCTCTTTACAGTAGACAAATTTACATCCAAACTTTCAGCATTAACTGAATTTTCAAACTTGAACATTACACATCAATCTGATTCCACATGCAAAGTTATCAACACCACAAATTTATGGTCACTGCATATGGAAGAGACAAACGCATTAGCTTGAGTAGCTATAAATCAACATATAATTTAGCATAAAAATAAAATGATGGATAACACTGTAGGATTGTAAGAGTCTTTACATCCTAAAAGCTAGTTCATAAGGTGAGAGACTTCCCCACTTTTAAGTTAGGTTATTTGCTCTTTCACAACTAATGTATGACTATTCTAACAATCTCACCCTTCACATATTGATGTCTCTTAGGTGTTCACCGTGTCTTCACCATACACCAATGTTCTCACAAGGTCACAGTCCATCAGACGTTCACACATTAATGTCTATTGGGCCAAAGATGTTAGAATCAGATTCTGATACCACTTGTTGATTGTAAAAACTAGCCCATAAGATGAGAAACTCTCTTACTTTTAAGTTAGATCTTTTACCATTCTATAATTAATATATAACTATTCCAACACTATATCTTATGGACTTGTCTATTTGCTCAATGACTCCTTTCAACAATTTAAAACTGCATACGGTTGATTAAAGATATACCCGACTCCGCAGGTACCTGTGGCAGTTTCCAGGAGGACTGCTATGCGGAGGATGTAGGGGGCAAGGCTCCGCGGTTTGGGCCTGGCCTAAATATTCTATAGTCATTTTCAATCAATATCTTTTAAAGACGCATCCAAAGCCTAAGAACAACTAAGATGGCGTGGTTTTATCAGAAGGCTGAAAATTAGAAATAATTACAGTTAATAGGACTAAGTGTGTGTGTATATATATATAACAAAAATATCTTCTATTTCTAGGTGTAGTTACTCGCACATCTGATATACCACCTAAACGAACTTGAAATACTCTTTTACCACTTTAAGTATACTTATATACTAATTATAAGATACTCTAATGTGAACCATATGAAAAGAATTTCAAGGGAATCTATAGTTTTTAGTGTATTTTGCAAATATCTTTATATACGTAAATAAAAAAAAGTATATGTAAAAAATATACATACTACCTAGATAGTCTTATATACTTGTATACTATATGTATATACCATTCGTTACGCAAAATACTCCCTACGTCGTTGTGAGATACGACATAGAGAGTAACTACTCCCAGAAGTAGAAAAAAGACTTATATATATATATTAAATTGAACCAAGGACCCTAAATCATCAAATTGAGTCCATAAATAACATATTTAGTCTTTATGCTTGAAATAAATCTTAAATATTGAGAGGGACCAGAAGTAGCCAATAAGAAGAACTTGGAAGTGTAGGATTCGCCTGCCCGGCTTAAGCAGCCACAGCCGACTGGCTCGGCAAACAGTGATGGAGCGGCACTGCGCAGACGAGAGCGGTGGGTGAATTCTTCAAAGAGTAGGCCATCGGCAATCGACGGCTGGGGACCGGGCACACGGCGTCCAGCAGCGCAAGCGCAACAGCCCTCCTCCTGTGTTGTCTCGATGAGCACGTTGAGAAATTGCAAGAAGATTTGGACAAGAACTATTGCTTTTATTCAATAATCTGTATTCTGTTACATGAATGTGATACATATATATAGATGATGTAGGGGCGGCAATTACCGGCGACAAACCGGCGTTCGTACGGATCAACGGCGTCCGTACGGATCGTCGTGTCCGTACGGATCGTCACGTCCGTACGGACTGGGTAGTTGGTTAGTTTGTATGTAACACTCCCCTTTAGCCAACGTGTCTCCATATGGTCACTTTGATGCATCATCTTCGAAAACTCCTCCAAAATCCTGTAGAAAGAAAAAATATGAGGAGAATCTGTAGAGTAGATATGCCAAGAAAAACTCCTTTAAAACCCAGTGGAAAAATTTAAGGAGAAAAATGATATGGCATATATTTGATTATATCTTAAAAACCCCTGTGGGAAAATAGAGATATAATATATGTATGATTACATTGTTATATTGCCTTATTAAAAATCTTGATGAGAAATCTTTAGAGGAAAACTCATAAAGGAAAAGAGTACAATATTTATATTTGAACGAGTTAAAACTTAGGAGATTTCTCCCCCTAACGCCTGCAAATCACGTAGTCTTCGCATACCAATTCCGTGAACACATTTCTAGAATGTGGAAATTGGTAATGACTTAGTGAATAAGTCTGTGAGATTATCACAAGATTTAGTTTGCAGAATAGTTATTTCCCCAATCTCTTGCAATTCATGTGGGTAAAATAGTTTAGATGTAATATGCTTTGTGATATTGCTCTTTATGTAACCCGTTTGCATTTGAACAACGCAAGCAGTATTATCTTCATAGATAATGGTGGGTGATGCGATAGCACCTATACCACATGATTGTTGTATGTAGTTAATCATTCTGCGAAGTCATACACATTCACGTGATGCTTCATATAATGCAATTATCTCAGAATGATTAGTGGATGTAGCCACTAGCGTCTGTTTCGAAGACTTCCAAGAGATGGTTGTTCCACCATGTAAAAACACAAAGCTTGTTTGAGATCTGGCTTTATAGAGATATGATAAATAGCCAGTATCTGTATATCCTATTAAATCCATACGTTTATTCTTCTAGAAGAATAGACCGAGATCTTTAGTGCCTTGAAGATATCTAAAGATATTTTTCACTCCTACCCAATGTCTTTTGGTTGGAGCAGCGCTATATCTAGCAAGTAGATTAACTGCAAATGCAATATCTGACCGGGTGCAATTTGCAAGGTACATAAGTGCTCCAATGGCACTAAGATATGGAACCTCGGGTCCCAATAGCTCTTCATTGTCATCTCGGGGTCGAAATGGATCTTTGTCTCTGTCTAGAGATCGAACAACCATGGGGGTTTTCGATGGATATGCTTTGTCCATATTGAATTTCTCTAATATTTTATGGACATAGGCTGACTGATGTACTAGTATGCCTGTATGAAGGTGCTCAAGTTGTATACCTAAGCAAAATTTGGTTTTACCCAAATCTTTCATTTCAAATTCCGTCGTAAGATGATTACGTGCTTCATCAATATCTTGTGTATTACCAATTATATTGAGATCATCAACATACACAGATATAATGCAAAATCCTGTTGTGGATCTTTTGATGAACACACATGGGCAATCATCATTGTTGGAGTATCCCTTTTTTGTTAGGAACTCACTTAGTCGGTTGTACCACATTCTACCCGACTGTTTCAAACCGTATAGAGACTTGTTCAATTTTACACAATACATATTGCGATTTGCGCTTGGATTCAAAATTGAAATTCCATCAGGAACTTTCATGTATATGTCCGAATCAAGTGACCCATAAAGATATGCAGTCACTACATCCATCAACTGCAAAGATAGATGATTTTGTACTGCCAATGATATTAAATATCGGAATGTTATTCCATTCATTACTGGAGAATAAGTTTCATTGAAATCAATGCCGGGTCTCTGTGTGAACCCTTGTGCTACAAGCATTGCTTTGTATCTCACCACCTCATTGTTTTCATTCCGTTTGCGGATGAAAACCCATTTGAATCTGACAGGGAATACTTTGGGAGGTGTATGTATCACATTAGTGAATACATTTCTTTTGTTGAGCGAGGCTAACTCCGCTTGAATTGCATCCTTCCATTGAGTCCAGTCCGAGCGCTGTTTGCACTCTGCCATGGTCTTGGGATCTGGATCATTTTGAAGATTGTTTGCAATTGTTGTGGAGAAATAAATATCGACAATTGTAGTTTTACGATCATATGATTCTCCAGAATCAGTATAGTTAGCGGAAATTTCTTGGACTCCTGGTGACTCAATGTTATTTCCCAAAACATTTGAGTCGGGGTAATCCGTTGTCCTAGGATCAGAATTTGAGTGCACTGTTGATCTGGGTTCAAGGATCCTTTGGTGTCTATCAACTTGAGGTTGATCTGCATTTACATTCTTCTATTTCCTTTGTCGCTTGTCAGAAGCTATATCCGCCACATGTGCCGTACTTCTCACCCTCTTATTTTGAACTGGGAGTTGAGTGGTATTTTGTGGTACCTCCACTCTTTCAGGCACATTTCTGGCAGGATTATAGAATTTTGTGACACCCTTATAATCAGTAAATGTATCTGGTAGATTATTTGCAATGTTTTGCAAATGAATGAGTTTCTGAACTTGAAGTTCAGTCTCTCTGGTACGTGGATCTGAGGCAGGAATGCCTTGAACATTCCAATCAATTTCCTGGCATTCAGTTTGGTACTTGTTGTCTCCCCCTAATGTCGGGAAATGTTCCTCATTGAATATGCAATCAGCGAACTGGGCCGTAAACAGGTCCCAAGTTAGAGGCTCGAGGTATTTTATAATTGACGGAGATTTATACCCAACATAGATCCCAAGTTTCCTGTGCGGTCCTATTGAGGTACGCTGCGGTGGTGAGATCGGTACGTTTGTAGCGCAACCGAATTTTCGCAGATGGGAAATATTTAGTGGATTTTCACGTACTAATTGTAGCGGGGAAGTGCTATGATATGCAGTTGGACACAATTGAATTAAGTCAGCAGCGTGTAAAACTGCATGACCCCAACATGATGTTGGTAAATTACAATTCTGTAATAATGTTCTTGCGATGAGCTTGATTCTCTTGATAAGAGATTCTGCTAAACCATTTTGTGTATGAACATATGGAACAGAGTGTTGAACTTGTATCCCAAGAGCCATACAATAGTCATTGAATACATAGGATGAAAATTCAGCAGCATTGTCCATTCGAATTGATTGAATTCGATATTCAGGGTAATGTGCTCGTAATTGGATAATTGACCAATTAACTTAGCAAATGCACGATTTCGTGTGGATAAAAGACACACATGTGACCATCTAGTAGATACGTCAATTAGAACCATGAAATATCTGAATGGTCCACACAATGGTTGTATAGGACCATATATATCTCCTTGAATGCGTTCAAAGAATTTAAGTGGTTCAGCTCTGATTTTAAGATAAGATGGTCTTAAAATCAATTTCCCGGTGGCACAGAAAGTGCACACAAAATCTGAGGATTCCGAAAATTTTATTTTGAGGTATGTATGACCAATGGAATTGCTAATAATTTTCTTCATCATTCCAATGCCTAGGTGGCCTAGGCGATCATGCCATGTTTGGAATGTGTTAGTGTGTTGGAAAATTATTTTGTTCGCAATATGTTGAATCGGTTTGATGTATGTATAGTACAATCCGGAGGTTAAAGATGGAATTTTTTCTAGTACTTGTTTGCCATATCCGTTGTTTTTGGTGAGGATGAGATATTCCTCTTTGTTGTTATTTTGGGTTTCAATATGGAAACCATTCTGACGGATATCTCTATAACTGAGTAGAGTACGTGTTGACTTGGGATAAAAGAGTGCATCCTCAATTTCTAACTGTGTACCCATAGGGAGAGTGATAGAGGCACGACCAGAGCCTACTATCATTGCATCGCGTCCAGCGATGGTTAAAATATTTTCTTTCCTCCTAGTAAGAGTTAGAAAATTTTTTATATCCCTAAGTATAGAGTTTATGGTGCCACTATCCACAAGGCATAATTCCTCCTCCATTTGATTGACTCCAAAAATCTATATACACAAAAGAAGAATTTTAATGAAAATCTTATTGTGGTATATATAGAGTACACACAAACGTAGTTACAATATCGAATATGTTCGATATATGATTGTAGTATGCAAGCATACAATATAGATGACAACATTTATTCATATTACAACACTGTAGTACTTAGAAGCTATGGCAATTGGAGTCTAAACAAGATCTCCAAACATGTCTTGAGAAGAAAATTCTTCAAGTGTGTCCTCGGTGCTTATGAGATCATCCTTCTTTGGAGAAGTACATGTGTCCGTGAGTTCTTGAATGAACTTTTGAGAGCATCCAGCTTCATTATTGTTGCATGAGAGATTGAAGTGCGCTTCAAATCTCTTCTCTTGAGTATGCTTGCCTTGAGCCCGAGACTGGAGGTAGAGGTTCACAAGGTGCTTCGGGGTGCGGCATTTCTTGGTAGGATGGTTGTAGCAACCACATTTTTGACAAACTTCAGTTTTGTCAACTTGCTTACCAAAATTGCCTTTACTCTTCTTGAATCCGCCACGCTTTGGCTTCATGTTGCGTTTGTTTTTACCTTTAAAGTTTTTTGAGTGGTCTTTTGAACCACGGGACTTCAGGGAGTGGAGCAGCCCCGATGGGACGTTGCTGATTATTCTTTAAAAGAGGTTCAGCGTGCTTCTCGGCCTGAAGTATAGTATGCATCGGATCAGAATAAGTTTGGTAATTTGCAGCACGCCATTGCTGCTGTAGAACCCTGTCAGATGGGAGCATAGTAGAAAGAGTCTTCTCTATTTTGTCCGCATCTCTTGGTTCCTTTTCGCAAAAACGTAACTTGGAGCAAATAGCATGAAGGGCATGGTTATAGTCTCCAACCGTTTTGAAGTCTTGGAGTCTAAGATGTGCCCATTCATGATTAGCCTCAGGTAAAATAACAGCTTTCAACTGTTCATATCTATTTTTGAGGGCTAACCATAAAGTGAGTGGATTCTCCTCATATAGATATTCAGCCTTCAAATCCGGATGTATATGATTCCGTATTATGCTCAAAACAGAATATTTTACAATATCCGGTGGGATTTGATCAGCTGGAGGATTGAATATCACCATTTGCAACCCACGTATGGTAAGGTTGATTTTTAGGTCCATAGCCCATGTAGGGTAGTTGCTACCATCGAGAGCGAGAGACTCAAATTCTTTGGTAGCCATTTTAGAGCCTACATGAAAGTATACTATAAAATGATTAATTTACATGAGGTAAATTAATATGTATGGTAATGTTGTAATAAATGCAAAATATGTGAAAAACAATATGAGTGTTGTGATCCGAATGAATATATACCCAAATTAAATATAACATGTGGTTATATTTATAATACCGTGTAATTACAATATTGGTGGTGAACACCAATTTATTGTATGGTAGAGCGTATAAATAAATATAGCAAAGTACCATAAATTGTGATCATGGTATGTGTTGTAGGTATGCATTCATAATAATAATAAAAGAATAATAAAATATCTGCTAAATTAAGTACAATGGTAGTTATGAAATAGCAATTGTATTTGAAATTTGCAAAATTTAAATATGTGCGCAAGTCATAATGTAGATAAGTTGCAATAAAATAATAATCCCACATATGTAAAAATTATATAAATGCGGATGCACATTTATGTAAAATTTTACATAATTTTCAGGTCCTGTAGGGATTGAAATGCTTATTTATAAACGTACAAATTAACGGGTACAATTATAAACAAGCACAGGGACTATACTGCAAAATCTACAATAGAAGAGTACAATTTTCATGAAATGGAGGGGGGAATTGCAAAATTTGCAAAACTTGGACTGAGGCCCAGTCAGCCTTTGGGCCCTTGAGGGAGGTGGGGGCTAATTGGGCTAAAAGCCCATTTTGGGGCAACACTATAAAAGGAGCAAGTGGGGGGTTTTTAGGGTTTCCCCCCAAAACCCTAGCCAGCCGCTGCCACCATGGGGGCTCCGCAGCCACCGCCGGCCGGCCGGCCGCCGGACGCCGTCGTCGGGCACCGCCGCGCGCCTCTGCCTCCACGCGCCCCGCATGCGCCTACGCTGCGCGCGTAGCTGCCGGCGCTGCTGCTGCCGAGCCCCACCGTCGCGCCGCCGGCGCCCATCGGCCGGGCATACCGCGCGCGCCCCTCCCGCCCGGGCGCCGCGGCCCCGTGCCGCCGTCTTGCGCGCGCCGCCGCCGCCGGTCTCCTACGCGCGCGCGGCCGGCCCCATGCTCTTGCCGTGCCTCCCGTGCGCTGCTGCGCTGCTCAGCAAGCCGCCGCGCGCCCCCACGCCGCCGCAGGGGCCGCGCTGCCTTCGTGGGCGCACGGCGGAGGCCGCGCCGATCGGCCGTCTTTGCATTGCCGCGCCAAGCGCCCTTCCCCCTCCCCCTTTTCCTCTAGTTTGCTGTAGATGAGTATGCCTCCTCTGCGGAGGAAGCCGATGGGGGAGTTGGGGCCCGAGCCTGGAGGCCGGGCGCCGGTAAGGACCATATCTTGGAGCCATTGTCGGTGGGAAGACACCGTGCGCCTCCCATGGACGACGACGAGCCGGCGTAGAATCGTGGCCGGTCGCGATGATGGTGGTGGTCGCTGGTGGACACGGAGCAAGAAGATCTTGCAGCGACTCGCACATCGAATTAATCGAGGCAAGCATAACCAGTAATGCATTTTGATGATGCTCACAAAGGTGGATTGCCTGATTGTCCATTACCTCTTGGATTTGAGAATCGTGGTCGTGGACCTTCTTTGTTGTTCTTGTCTAAAGACAAAGTGCTGATAACGTATTGCAAGAAGATTTGGGCAAGAACTATTGCTTTTATTCAATAATATGTATTCTGTTACATGAATGTGATACATGTATATAGATGATGTAGGGGCGGCGGTTGCCGGCGACAAACCAGCGTCCGTACGGATCGTCGTGTCCGTACGGATCGTCGTGTTCGTACGGATTGGGCAGTTGGTCAGTTTGTATGTAACAGAGAAAACGAGCGATTCAGCCATCGATGGAATTCTGGTGATTGTTGCAACTCCCGCCCTTGGCAAACTGGGCCGAGGACATGGTGGCCACTGTCACTCGGGCTGGGCTAGGGTGTTGACAAACTGTTCGTACATGAACTATGGCAACGAAAAAAATAATCTGGCCCGGTGTCCTCTGCACTCTTGAGCTAATGTGGATTCACCTTGGAGCACGCGCATTGTTTAGCATTTAAAATAGACATTAAAAATGGACACATCATCTTTTTCTCTCCAGAAGATCATTATTAGCTATTTTTTACTCAAATCTTTAGCATCATCTATTGTTACTAAAGGTTTAACTTTTTCTGACAAAGCACCAGCTGCCAAAATTTGATTCGGTGGTATACAATCCTAGCTTAGCACTCACTTCCCTATCCTTTAGCATCAATGTTAAGAAATTTCTCTCTCTTCGATAGTATTAGTTTAGCACCTAGGATACATATACTCGTATAGGTTGTAGTTGGCACCTGCATGAGCCAGCGATCTCCCTCTTCCACCTCAGTTGTGCTCTGATGTGGCGTAGGCTTAGAGACGGCTGAGGTGGACCTAACGAAGATGCTCTAACAACTGAAGGGCACTGGTGGGTGCAATTGGCTGTGGGAAGGTCTATCTAGCGCGTACGCACTGTGCTACCGTAGAGTACGTAGTGCCTTTTCTTCTTTCTTTCCTTGTAATTTTTCTTTTGTTTTCGTTCTGAGCATAAATTTTGAATATTAATTTGAATTGTTTTGAGCATGAAACCAAATTGTTCTGAGGGTTCAATTGAATTGTTCTGAATGTGGAATTGAATTGTTCGTAGGGTTTAGTTGAATTGTTCCAAGTGTGAAATTGAATTGCTCTGAGGGGTTTAATCGAATTATTTTGTGGTTTCAATTGAATTGTACCGAGCGTGGCATTGAATTGTTTCAAGGGTTCAATCGAATTGTACTGAGCGTGGAGTTGAATTATTCCAAGGATTTGATCAAATTGTTCCGAGTGTGGGATTGAATTGTTTTGATGGTTAAATTGAATTGGTTTAGATCGTGGAATCGAATTATTCCAATGTTTAAATTAGTTATGAGCATTAAATTAAAATGTTCCAATGTTAAATTGAAATTTCCCGAGCATTAAAATAATTTGTTTCGAGTGTGAAATCTCATATCAACCAAATGTGAAATTCATTCGTTCTGAGCATAAATTTTGAATATTAATTTGAATTATTTTGAGCATGAACCAAATTGTTCCGAGGGTTCAATTGAATTGTTCTGAACGTGGAATTGAATTGTTCATAGGGTTCAGTTGAATTGTTCCAAGTGTGAAGTTGAATTGCTCTGAGGGGTTCAATCGAATTGTTTTGTGATTTCAATTGAATTGTACCGAGCGTGGCGTTGAATTTTTTCAAGGGTTCAATCGAATTGTACCAAGCGTGGAGTCGAATTATTCCAAGGATTTGATCAAATTGTTCCAAGCATGGGATTGAATTGTTTTGATGGTTAAATTGAATTGGCTTAGATCGTGGAATCGAATTATTCCAATGTTTAAATTAGTTATGAGCGTTAAATTAAAATGTTCCAATGTTAAATTGAAATGTCTCGAGCATTAAAATAATTTGTTCCAAGTGTTAAATTGAAAATTTCCAAGTGTTAGATTAACTCTTTTAGCACGAAACATAATACGGGAACAAATCGAACATTCTGGTGTAACAAAACAAAAACGCACTACTGAAACAAAAACAAACGAAGTACTACAACAAATCCAACGTATTAACGGAACAAATTGAACATGCTACCGGAACAAAATCAAAATGTACTATTCCAATTGGGAGTCAAAATACATGCAATAATGGTCTTATTTTGGGATTTTTCATGACCATCTGTACGGTGTTTCGGGGAGGATGCATGGAGTGAACCAAATTTTTTTAGTATGCACCAGTGTTTTAAAAATCGGATGCCAAAATTTACCGGAAGGGACCAAAATTCCTGATATTTCTGATTTTCGGGATTTTTCGGCCAATTTCGGCTGAAATTTTCAAATTAAAATTTGAATTTTGTTTGAAGTTCAAGCGAAAAAAGAAATAAAATCACTTCCCAGGGATTCAAACCATGGACCTGCAGTCTCCAAAGAAAAGGCCTTACCACCATGCTATGCACAAACATGTGATTATGATTGATTACAAATTTTCTTTATACTTGACAAAAAACATTCAAATTTTTTTTTTCATTGGTAGAAAACTTTACCAGGGGGTGCCGATAATTCTGATTTTCCCGAAAATCATCCGATTTTCGGCCGAAAAAAACCCCAGGTACACTACATATGTTCTGGTGTAACTGCTTCGACGTATGTCTTTCTTGACAAGATTGATTATATTGAAAATGTAGGCAATATTTTAATTTCAAGTTTTACTAAGAGACAAATACAATATACTAGAGATGCAAAGCTAACTACTAACAGTAGGCTACTCATCATACTTCAGAATATACGCAAGAAAAATATAGTATCAAAGTCGTACGAACACGCGAATGACTTACTGTTGGGCTTGATGAAGAACAGGAAGCAGCGTATGCATGATGCAGTGTAGGCTCGATGCAGTGCATGATGTAGGTGAAATAGAGTAGGAGCAGTCGCGCAAATGCGCTACCTAGAAACTTTATTGCCGCCCCGTGCAAGTTCTCTCTACGACAATGGTTCGGAGATACCGCTCCTCTTCTTCACGGTGCATGCCGGGAAGAAAAGACGACGAGGCTCAGACGACACAGCACAACAACACAAGTTCGTAGAAAAAAGAGAATGGATGCAGTGAGCTACTTAGGTGTTTTCTCTGGACGTCTCTGTAACACCCCCATTTCTGGGAGTATTATGAAACCCTCGCAGCCGTCCTGGACTGTTCAACTGCGAGTATATCCAACGAGCGTGTAACAGTTCCAACACAAGCTTAAGAGCAAAAGCGAACTTTATTACAATATAAGGGCTAGAAGCCAAGTCTCACAGCTAGGCCTACGGCCTTTAGATACATTACACAAAAGATGCCACAGGCACGCCTGAGCGGAGAATGACCCTAATTCTACGCTTCATCAACTTCGTAGAGCACCATCTCATCGTCTTCTCTTGCTTCCTCAAGATTTGCTGTTTCTGTTTATGTTTTTAGCAAGTATGAGTACAACCACCGTACTCAACAAGTCACACGGAGCTTAACAGTAACTACATGCATGGTATAACAAGTAAAAGGGGAAAACAGGTTTATTATTTTATGTGGATGCAGATTTAGTTTAGAAATAAACAAAAGATCTTTAAAAGAACTTCTTTTAAAATTAAAGGGGTTTCTCAAACATGGTTCTTCATAATCAACATCACCAACCCATTATCAAAACTACTTATGCCTCATTATAGGATTCACCCATTAGACACAGCTTCATTTACTGAAAGCACGGCGTATTCGAATACCATTTATTATAGCTTTGCAAAGCTGCCCTGCTTTACCCATAAGATTTCAAAACTCCCGCGACAGAGTTAAGAAAACAAGAATGTTCACTGCTCAATTCTTTGTATAGATTCTGCCCAGTAGGTGTTTAATCTCGACAAGCTCGGATGACCCCACGGATCTCGTCCGACTTGTAGCAGTCCTACCGTTGTATGGTTAATCACCTCCCATACGAACTCACCCTCCGGCTCCCCCTTTCCAGTTGCAAAGGTTCAATTGAAGTTGAGCAGTTACTAAACCAGGTTTGACTACGTCAACACTTGTGGTTGGACGGTTACTATGTCTTTTATTTAGCACAAGGATCTAGTCATTACATTTTTACCTGAGGCATCAACCAAGCACAAAACCAGATTCAGTACCCACTGTACTGCCACCAGTCTACCGCCAGCCCCCACCATAGGATAAGATCTTCGGATCCATCTCTACGACCCTCACTTATCCTAGTTTCAATTTTTCAAAAATTCTAAATCGAAGCATAAATGTTAATAGTATATGATGTGGTTCCTACACTACTTTGATATGTTAATAATGTATTATTTTATGTCACTAAGTCTTATCAAGGTGAATATGGCCATCAAGTTAAACTGGGCTTTTCGGGTGGTAGGACATAGCTAATATCATGTCATTCTAAAAATTTGCTTATACGTAAAATAACAGAATGGAAATAATGTAATGAAAATACATGTAAATAAATAAATCAAGAAATGTAGGATCAATATGTTCAAAATATGTGCGCCTTGCCTTGCGGATCGATTACTTCAATTAATTCGTATTCGGTGGAATCCTGAAACGGAACTGCAGTCTCCTCCTCCTGGGTCAATGGGTCAGCGGCGTCGGAGGCTAGCACAAAACAGATAAACAAAATTAGGTCCGCTTTCGAAAAGACTGAAATTGGACCGAAAAAGAAAATTAAAACTCGAGCAAAACTTTAAATAAAAGGTTTTGGCTTGGGTAATCTTTGTATGGGGAAACGGGCATCGGAAATGGACTCGTGAGATCGAACCGGTTCAAACGAGTACAAACAAGCCTCTAGGGTTTACTGTTCATCGAGCTCGGTCGGTTACTGTTCATCGGGCTCGACACTGTTCGTCCGGCTCGGGCGAGTTGACTCGGTCGGGCTGCGTCAGTCGGGCTCGGTCAGACTCGGGGCGGGGAGCCGGCTCGGCCGGGTTAACGCGCGCGCGCGCACGCAGGCCGTGGCTCGTGGGCCAGCCCAACTGGCGCTCGCTCGAAGCGGCTACCGTTCGATCTCAATCGATCGACTGGGCACGCCGGCTCTGGTGGCCATCGGATGGGTTAGGCGTGAGCGGCTCGGATTGGGCCACGTCCTCGTCGTCTTCCTCCGGCCGTTTTGCTCGAGCCGAAGACAGAGGAGGGTGCGGCGGGCGGCGGCGGGGATAGAGAGTTTTGCGATCGTTTTTAAAGGCATGGGTGGGTCCCCGAGGCTAAGAGGGTTCCATTTTTGGGTCCGACGGTAGCTACAACTCTGGTGATCGCCGATGGCGCCGCCATGGACAAGATTCGGTTTTTAAAGGTTGTGGCGCGATCTAAGGGCTTCTGGGACAAAAGCATAGGCTTTTAAGGCTCTTTGGGGCTAAAGGGAGTTAGTTGTGGTGGCGGGTTGGCCGGAGAATGGCTGGCTCGTGCTGCCCACGGAGGACCTCCATGGTCGTGCGGCGGCGCATGTGGACAGGGCAGGAGAGGCCATGGGAGCTTCGGGGAAAGTTGGGGAAGTAATTCTAGGGTTCCTAGGAAGCTCTACACCGAAGCAATTAGGCTCTAATGGATTGAATCGGTGGATTGAAAATTCAAACTCACCTCGGGTCTTTCTGGGTCCTGGGCAGCAGGGAGGCTTTGGGGGCAATTGGAGGCGTCGGGGGCTTGTTGCGGGTGAGTGCTCTCTAATGGAGGGAGTTCTAGGGCTTAAATAGGCGCGGGGAGGCGGTGCAGGTCTGCCCTGGTCCCGGCGGTGAGGAGAGCTCACGGGAGAGGGTCAAGCTGGCGTGGGTAGGTAGAGTAGCTGGCAGGGGAGAGTTAAGGCTGGTGTCAGAGAAGATTTGGCGGCGGTCAAGGGTGTCAGAAACGGTCAAGTCGGCTGGGAGAGGGCCGTCGGCTTGGGAGGGAAGATACGGGCGGCGGCGGCCGATTTTGAACAGGAAGGGCGGGACAGCGGTGGTGGGCAATTAAGGGGGTTCGTACGTTGGCTGACAGGTGGGGGAGAGCTGGCAGGGGCGCGCAGGCACGAGAAGGCGCGAGAGGGCGTGCGGGCGAAGAAAGCAGTAGCAGCTGCGATATTTTGGACTCGCTATGCTGATCACGTAAAGCACACCACCGATGGCGGGGCGGCAATGGTTCTGGGCTGGTTTGGGCGCGGGATTGGGCTGAGAAGGGCTAGAACCCAAGCAAAAACCAAAAGGGGCAAGAATTCAAAATTTTGAAAATTTGATTTTGTTTCAGTCTCCAAGTATATATATAGGCAGAATGATAACTAATATGATTAAAACAGTCATTAACCCACTGGTAACTGACATATCTAACCAGCCATTTACCCACTGGTAACTGCCTGTCATCAAAACCCAATAAAGCTCTAAATTCAAACGTTTGAATCTCATTCAAACTGAGAGAGAGTGATGCACAGTTCAACAAAAATAAAAGTGGATTTGATCTACCAAGTGGCGCGCCATGCCACTCCACGTCAGTGCTCTAAATTCAAAAGTTATAAGTCACACGATTTTCACGTGAAAATATACGAATACACGCGTGTGTGTGATTAACCAAAGCCATCCTCATGCTATCCACTTCCATAATTCAAGAAGTGGCATGAACTCCACTTTATAAATTAGTCTCTCCTACCTTGCTTTAGAAATATGGTACTAAATCTTACATACTTTAGAATTAAGAAAACGGTCCTCATTTACCGGCCTATTCTAACAGATGATAACAGTCACAATTGAATTTGCATCCAGTTGCTCAATATTTGAAGCTTAATTGCTAGACGCCATAGCCGGAGTCCACATCTAGGCCATGCAAAGTGGAAAATAAGCTTGATTGCAAGCTGTCTTGGCCGAAATCGGCATCCATATCATGCAAGGAGAAAACCAAGAAAACAGGCAGAACAAAAAGATCAGAATTTTGCAAACACAATGGCAATATATAACAAGGAGGAGCAAGAGGTATTTGGTGGCAAAAATTAAGAAGCGATAGAAGCTAGAGAGAAGAAGACGCAGAAGGTGATTTGCGGTGGCTAGTTTCATGTGTAGGGGCAAGGACGATGGATCCTACCGTGAGACCGAGCGGCAGCAGTTTTTACTGTTTCAATTTTTTTGTTTTTTATGTTTTCTTTTTATGTATTTCTTTATATTGTCTATAATGGGCTAACATATATTTTTTATTTTTAAATTTTTTAAAATTTAATTATACCAAATAAATCAACTCAATTACAGTAAAAAAATCAACCAACTACAATAAAAAAAATCTCATAAACCATCCTGTTCCCAACACTACCATAATATGCGCTCCTCTCTCCATTGTGCCAATTAATGCCATGTCCGTGTCAGAACTCAGGAGGGATAAATAATTGTTTATTGTGCTTGGTTCGAACCAAAACGTTGGTTCGACTCGGTCTCCGTACCGGTTGATTAGGCTACCTCCAATGGCTTGAACCGATGCAAGCGGGCTTGTTTTTTTTTTCTTGTTTCGATTTATAGATTTTCACTACAGTTTAAGATTTTTAAATTATTTATAAAAGAGTACAACGTAATAGAAATTCGTATACGATTTTAACCGATATAAATGAAATCATTACAGTATATATTACAATCTACTTATAGATCCTATATTAAAAAGATATTTTATTTAAAAACTAATTATTATATAAAAACTAAAAAAATAATTTTTAAAAGATGAAAAAAGAGACTCTACGTAAGTCCTTCGAATCTATTTTGCACAACACTGGATATGGCCTTAGAAATTCAAACAGATCAAATATCAAAGAGAGAGCCATCAGTACTTTCACTGGTATTAACTACTCCGTGAGAGAGAAGGGACAAATCAAAGCTCAAAGATTTATAGTCACTATTTAGTATTCCCATATCACAACCGCAAGAGGCAAGAGACAAATCAAAGAGTATACGGTACCTTTAAGAGTCGTCGCCGGTGTTTGATGCACGGTTGTGGCAATGAAAATCTCGGTAGACAGGATGAGATCATCATGAATTGGAAGGAGATCAAGAGAGGAGAGGCCCATACATATATAGGTGTATAGGACCAGAGAGATCAATAAATCGCCGGATTAAAACATGACCATTGATGTGTAAACCAATAGTTCAAATTGCTTTGAGCAATGGCGGCCGCTATCCACTATAGCGGTCTGCTGTATCCACTATAGCTGACTAGACGTCGTAGCTGTATTAGCGCCATGTACTCAGGTAGCTTAGCGTTCTTATACCCACAAATGCTGTAGTGGCACTACAGCATCCCTATATATAGCCTGCTATTTAACACTTTTTATGTCTAAAACGTAACATTGATCGATAACTTATAATATAAATATTTTATAAATATCAATAAATAATATTATAAAAGTACTTTTACTTTTACGATAAATCTACCTATGTGATTTAATTCATTATCTAATTTAAATATTTAAAAAATATCGACAATCAAAGTCTTAAAATTTTGATATACATATGGTAGTAATTTGCATTTGACTGATTCCAGTCAGATAAACAATTGTCCTTAGACCTATTGGCGCGCATTCACCTATTTTACACAATAAAAACTTGTTATCGTCCACAAAAATCGTTGTTGATTGGGACAGAAGTCCGATTTCAGTGAATAGTAACCTAGCTTTATCTAAATCTTTATGTTTAATTTTAGAATTCCTTTTTAACATAACATGTCTTTTTCTCCTTCTATACATACATATAATTTTGAGGTAAACTTTTGTGGCGTACTAGTTTTATTTTATACAGTGTTGCAAGATTTTTTTTTTAGATTTTTTTTATGACCATATGAATTGTTTTCGGAGAGGGATGCACGGAAGCACCAATTGGAATGTATGAGATGCATCTTAAGGAACAAATAAATAATGATTATATTTAGGGGGAAAAGAGGAGGCCACATTATGGACTTAGGTTATGCTCAAAATGGCTTTTAGTTTCTAGCTTTCAAAATCATATACCATGATGCGGATACGCATATGTCTTGCACTTTTCAGTTAAATATATTATTCAACTGGAAAGAATTATTGAGCCGTATGAATTAGGAGTATTCTTTAATCAAGATCGTTCAGCCTTTCCGCTGGGAATTAGGTGTACGATAGATCTTCGCTTGGTGGTTGGCGAAATCAACGCGAGTGTATTTTGGCGAATTAAATAGTGTTCGTCTCTTGCACTAGCATAGGAAGATCATTACGATTCATCAAGACTCTCGTGAATATCTATCCTACGTCGAGAAGATCGGGCTATCCCGAATCATCTTGGTATCAAAGCGTTTCATTTTGGTATCAGAGCGCGGTTTACTCGATAAAATCTTATCTCTTTACTTTTTTAGTTCATTACTGTCTGTCCTATAGTCTATGTAGCCAAAAATTGCCTTACAAAAAAATCCAAACCCTAGTTTCACATTTGTTATTTTCGCGAGTTTTATTAAGTCTTGATATATTAGAAATTTTGTTTACGTGCTGATCATAGTGCCCTTTACGTAGCTTTATCGTTGCATCTTTATTCTTTGAAAATCCGCTAGTTGATATTTCAATTAGCATCCAAAAAAAATAGATTCAATTTACTTTTTAAAATCTTATTCTTGCTGTCCATGTAAGATCTTTTTGCATCTTGAAAGAATATCATATCCAAACATATTTGAGTTTTCTTTTTCTTGTTTGATTCGACCGCAAGAAACCCTAGCTATCACAAATTGTACGCCGCAAAGAATCCTAGTCGGACACGTTGGAACTGTCCGAAGTTTGTTGCGGTTTGAATTTTAAGCATCTATTGAGGTTTTCACTTAATTCTTTTGACCCTTGAGACTAGTATTTGATAATTACATAAAGGCTGCTCTTAAATTAATTATTTCGACTGAATATTAGCAATTGTCCGTGCATCACTCATTCGGCAGAAACAAAAAAAATTCAGAGTTTATACCCTTGCATTTTTCCAAAAAAAAGTTTGTGACTCGTATATCTCATTAAACTCATAATAAGAATTTGAATCTTTTGAGTCACAAGCAGGGTTGCAAAAAAAAAGCAAAAAAAGAGCAAAAAAGTGAAAAAAGGGCCGAACTTGGGTGAGTGTTTTATGATATAAATTCAGTTGGAGTATTTAATTTCTTTGAG
The DNA here is from genome assembly GCA_036346265.1 of Melocanna baccifera. NCBI lineage: Eukaryota > Viridiplantae > Streptophyta > Magnoliopsida > Poales > Poaceae > Melocanna > Melocanna baccifera. The sequence goes on along the minus strand of CM070692.1, from coordinate 20,521,233 downwards.
CAATCTTGTGCCATTAAATTCATTTGATTGCAATTGGCTAGCGTCTCTCTTAATACTTGATGCAAGACGAGCGAATACTTCCCGATTGTTTCTTTTAGCTCACTCCTTTATTTGCATTGAGTCACATTGATCATTGCGTATGCGTTCATATACTTCACTTATATCTTTTGGATCAGCACATAGCCAAAAGTTTTCTAACTTGGATTATTACTTAATTCAATAACATCGTAAAATTCAGATTGTGTAGGATAAATACTTCCTAATCAAGCTCCACTAAATATCGTTTGCCGTGCAATTGTGAGTCACTTTTAAATTCGCTTGATCATCACGTGCTATTAGAGTCACCACTTAGCACAGGGGCGCCTTATCTGTAGGTTGCCTACAAAAACGTGCGCTAGTCCAGACATACGTAACAGTAGGACTAGCCCGGCTCTTATGGATCAGGTAATTGTCCTTTTGACACCGGCAAAATCCTAAAGATAACATGGGAAAGAAATGTAGTTAATTAGTGATACATTGGCACACCCCTTGTTTGGTTGCTTCTGACGACATGTTTTCTTCCCTACCAGGCTACCACTTTGGAATTGCAACTTAAATGGTGGTGTATAAGAAATACACGCATAAAAAAAATCCAGAGCAACCTAGTTGGGCAGAGTCCTTTTCAAGCCTAGGCAGAGCGTTTTATTCGGCGAGCCACCTAAAGCTCGATCCAAAAAATGCATATGTTTCATGGTGGTAATAATTTAGGAATTTTTGGCCAATCTGGCCCTGTGCGTCGGCTTAATGCCAAATATACCCTTGTCCGAGAGGATTGCCGGCCGCTTTTGGCCCCTTGCATGCCCGGGGAATGCGGGAGGGAGTTCGTGTGCTCGGGGAGCGCGTCACGCGTCCGGTGGCCGCGTGAGCCGGTCTGGCGTGGCTCTCGACCGCACCATGTAAGTTGGCGCGCTCCCGCATCGCGCGAAGGGAACTGGCGCGCTCTCGCACCGCGCAAGGTTGCCGATGCACGTACGTATGTTCATGCCTGACTCAGATGAACATGCATGTTTTGGTCACATGCATGCATGCATCTACGTGCACAGAACAGGGATGGATGCATACATGGAACGGGTTGCTTGCATACAGTACACGTACGTACGTATATGATCACTGTCTGCTAAGTGATAAGATACTCGAAGTAACTGAGCATGGATGGAACTTCGAGCAGTCTGTCTGATCAGTGTTTCCGATCAAATACACAAGAATTTTTAGACGCATATCATCTACAACTCCATCCACGCATGCATACGTGCATGCGTGGCGGGGCCGGCCACCTTGCGCGGTGCGGGAGCGTGCGAGTTCCCTTCTCACGGTACAGGAGCGCACCAGCTTACATTGTGCGGTCGGGAGCCACGCCAGGCCGGCTCACGCAGCTGCCGGGCGCGTGACGCGCTCCCGAGCGCACGAACTCCCTCGCAACGTTCTCCAGACGCGTAAGGGCATCTTCAATGATCTGACTCTCAGTTAGCTATTTACATATATACATCAGTATAAATTCTATGTAGAGGAAAAAGAGTATGCAAAAAAAAATCGAGTCAGCTCTTCCTTAAGCACTAGTCTATAACACAAAACGAGGTATCATCTATAAATGATAGTCCTTTTCTGTGTGTGCATGTAAGCATCAAATAGTTATCCTTATAGATAGTCCTTTGAAATATTAGCTTTTAGTGTGTACTCTATAAATGATATGAAAGTCTCCTAGTTAGTTGCTAACTAGGACCATTGGAGATACCCTGTAGCACACAGTAACGGCTATGTCAGAAGCGACAGAACTAGCCGTTGAATTTTAGTGCGATACTACCGCTGTTGAAAGTGTGGTACTACCACACTGCGGTACTACCACATGGAGGTGCGGTACTACCGCACTTCGGTTGTACCGCCGTACTAATATCGGTACTACCGATTTCAGGCCAGTTAAGTCTTTTCTCGGGGAGCTCTCTGGAAAAAACGTTTCGAACATCGGTACTACCGCTGTACAATGCGGTACTACCGCACTGCGGTTGTATCGCCGTTCATGTTTCGGTACTACCGATTTCTGAGAGTTTAAATCCCCCAAGTGGGTGCTATCTGGAAAAAACGCACCGCAAATAAATCGGTACTACCTCAGTGCGGTAGTACCGTAGTTTACACGTCGGTACTACCGCACTGCGGTAGTACCGCAGGTTGGTGCGGTGCTACCGATTTTTCTAAGAGAGCATAGTGATTTTTCAAACTTATTTTCAAATGCATGCGTGATCCTAAATTGATCCAATGTGCACCCAAACATGCTATCAAACTACTTTCAAAGATCCCTCTTAATAGTAGGCATCTAACCTATAATCCGGTCTTTCATCTTTCTCCCAAGACCGGTAAAATAAAAACAATCCTATATTTTATGTACATTTGTTTTAATCTTTCTTGACGTCGAGATTCCATACAGCTTGTTCTTGTCCATTTTCCATATGAGATTTTGTCTATACGATCTTAACACACATGTTAGTCTCATATTCATAATTTATCATTAATTACCAAAACCCTAGGTTCGAGGGCCTAGATGCTTTCACACGTATTTTAAAAATAGCCATATTTGTTACATAATTGTATGCCTAGACGCTATAATACACATGTTTATGTTTGAAACACACAGAGTGGTATGTTGTTGTATGTCTTTTTTTCTCGTATTCATTTGCATTGTCTATGATGGGCTAATATATATTTTTTTATTTTTTTATAGTTTTTTTAAAAATTTAATTATGCCAATAAGCCAACTCAACTACAGTAAAAAATAAGTCAGCTACAGTGAAATTTCAGCTAGAAACCAAAAGCCATCGCTATTCCGAACGCCCCTTAAGCAGAAATTCGGACGTGGAGTGGACTATATTTGGCATTAAACCGACTTACGGGGTTAGATTGGTCGAAAATTCTTAATTAGGCCATTGTAACGGTCACGTATTTTAAAAATAGCCAAATTTGTTACAAAATTGTATGCCTAGATACTATAATACACATGTTTTTGTTTGAATACATAGTGGTATATTGTTGTATGTCTCTAATATTTATGATTGAAGCATGTAGTATTTCTTACTACCTCCGTTTCAGAACCCTTTTAATCAAACTTTCTAAAGTTTGAACACTAATTTGTTTAAAGCTATCTATATTGGCTACATAAAAACTATATCATTAGATTTGTTGTTAAACATGTAGTAATTCAAAATTAAACTTTCAACTTAAATTTTAATAATTTTCACTCAATGACTCAAATTTTTAACTCAAAATTTTAAACTTTCAATTCAAAATTTTCAACTTTTGGCTCATTAATTCGAGTGTTACTAGTGAACACTTTTTAACTAGTAAAACTTTCGACTCAAAAATTCAAACACTCTCAAAAACTTTTAATTGGAAGTTAAAAGCTTTCAACTCGCAATTTTTCAACTTTTAACTGGAAATTAAAAGCTTTCAACTCACAACTCTCAAAAACCAATATGAGTTTTGATAAAAATCCTAATCAAGAGAAGAAAATCGTGTCATCAATGGTAGGTACTCAGATCTTATTTGCAGTTATATGCGAAAACTATAAAAACAGTTGTAAAATCTACAAGACACAAAAACGAATGTGTAAGCTATTAGAAGAAGAAAGATGTGATGGGACCAACCATTCGGTACAGCGAGCAGGTGGAGCTCGGAGGTGGCACAAACCTATAGCATAGATGGTTATAGAAAGAGGAGGTATGGTTAACCAAACTACACATTAAAGGAGCTCTTAAGTGAAGGGTCTAGGTAAGTTGGCCCGGACACTAACACGCATATTACGATGATGTGTATGAGTCCCTGTGCTAGGGGCACTCCCAAAGGTGGGAGGAAAAATAAAAGAAATAAAAAAATATAGAGCCGACTTGGAGCGAATCAAGGTAGAGATTGTTGAGTTAAGATGACTCATATATAGTCTTTTAGGGTTTAAAAATATGTGCTATGAAAAGTTCTAGATGAATCCTATTAGGATTAGAACTCCTACTACTATTTGGATTATGATTTCTACTATAAATTAAAGAAGGGTTAGGATAGACTATATAAATCATGGGGGTGACAATGGATAGGAACTAAGCAATCAAGTCTATTTATCCAAAGCAGAGGGCGCACGAGGTGATTAGAGATTAGGATATTTTTTAGCACTAGATTCTTGTATAAGAATCCGAAGGTCCTAAAAGATTCGAGAGGATTATGAGTGAGCGACAATTCCTTATACTCTTATGAGATTATGCTTAAAGAATTTACAGTCAGTTTTACCAAATCTTTTTATCTTGTCGTGATTGTTTCAACGTCATTATTTTGATTTTCTCTACGAGATTAATCTTCTTCGTTCTTAATACCATACATGCTTGTATCGTATCTCATAAACTCTGATCCGATTTGCGGGCTGTTGTGGATAAGAATGGGTATCGAGTATAACAGATATTGCTGTAACACCTGAAGATAGAATGACGGTAGGGCTGTACCTTTGCAAACCAGAATTTCAAATCCATTGCAGTTTGCTTATCAGCATGGGTCAAGAATACCTCAAGCGTTGGGTGTACAAGCATTTATCAGGTGATGATCCTGGTCTCCAGTTATCTTGGCGGTAAATATATGTTGCCAAAGATTCTGACCGTGGTTCATGAGGACTTTTCTGCCGCACCCTTTTGGTTATGCGATTGTTGCACTGTCGTGTTCGAACAATTGCTAAATACTAGTTACCTAAAGTACTATCATGACTCTTACTATGGCAAGCTGCTAATATGCGAGCAATATTGCTTTCTTTTGGACATGTTGGTAACCTAATAGCAATGTGTCGTTCTGCCTTGCGGATAGGTTAGGTGACTGTTTACTTTTGTGTCTCCAAGATGTTATAATGTCAGCCGAAACCTAAGGTGTAATCATTATGGGATGGAAGTTTATTCGACAATGTTAGAACTTATTTCTATTGTCGTTTGTGGATCTCTGATTATTTTTTTGTTGTTTAGCATACTCAAGAAATGCTTCAACGTGCGACCAATTTTATAGTGAAGTATCATCCGTATACTAAACCTCGGGGGGTTTCCGGCCTCCGAGCGCATCCACGTCGGCCTCCCTCCCTGCGCGCCCGACGCGTGCGCGCGCTCGCCTCCGCTCCGTCGGACGCGTGTACATGCTCGATAGCAAGCCGCGGCTTCCCTCTTCCATGGTTAGCGAGCCGCGGCTCGCTCTTCCATGGTTAGCGAGCCGCGGCTCGCTTCCTGGTACCAAGGCGCGCTGCGGAATATCTCCTTGCCACGCGCGTGATAGGGACCGAAACCCTAGCCGCCGACGGCGATGCCGTCCGCAAGCGGCCCTGCGGCGGCGATGCGCCCGCTCCCGCCCCCACTGACAAGCGCCGCCGCCCGGAGCCCCCTCCTCCGGCTCCCGCGACCGCCATCGCCGGCCGCGCCCGAGGGACGAGGAGATGCTGCGCGCCAAGCACGAGGGCTCGCGCCGCAAGTCGTCATGGCGCGCTCCCCAGGGTGTCGCCGTCTCCGCCACCACTCGCGATGACGCCGGCAACCTCGCCCGCGCCCTCCGGGAGCAAATCGTCGCCAGGGAGCTCAAGTTCGAGGACGTCGCCGTCGAAAACTCCGACTGCAACTCCGCCAAGCGCGGCGGTGACCTCGGTCAGTGCACCGTAGTACCTCCTCCGACCACTCTGTTGCTGTCTGCGTGCTATGTATTGGATTTGCTTCTTGCTGAGCGGTTAATTTTAGAGGTGTTGATGGAGCTTCTTGTTTTCAATGCTGATAAGAACTAGAAATACCAACTCTTATAGTTGATACTTGATTGTGCTCTCAAATCTCCTCCAAAGATTGTCTTACTGTTGAAAAAAATTCGGTGGCAAGCTCATGGAAGAGGCTAAAGAGGTGCATACTGAATTCCTTTTTCAAGTGCATATATATGGCTTATCATTCATATATCAAAATACTCTGCGTTTCTTTGTTGTATCTGGTAGCGAAATGTAGCGTTGTCATCTCAAAAAAGACTGGAAGACTAAAGTTCCTGCATGTGAATGATTTATTATTTGCACATATAATGAATTTAGGGCTAGAGAGATTTTTACCTGAAATTCATGTTCAGAAGGCACTTACCTTTTTGAAGTAGTTCAGTACTGAGTACAGCATGAATTTGTGGTAAGATGTGGGTCTACATAGAATTAATTGAAAGCTTTTTAGTATTGTATTAGAGAGATCATTAGTTAGTGAACTAATATAATAATCTCTCATAGTTTGGAAATTCTCTTTGAGTTTGCATTGTAGAAAGATTTGCATCGATCAACAAGTGCCGATTAGAAGGGTTTGCTTCAAAATTAAAATAACCTTTATGAAGCCCTGGGATACACCAATGGTGATATCTGGCCAGTTATTGAATTGCTTGGAGAACATATCCCTTTTTCATATGAATTGGATTAAAGGGTCGGTCTCATTTCATGGTAGGAATAATCACGGGTGCAACTTTAGAAATTTGTGGTTAAAGCAAGTTACTGCTAAACATTTCACAATATATATTTCTCATGCAGTGTATGCTCTTTGCCAACATATCTTTTGAAATGTCGATGTTGGTCGTGAGATTTAGTTCTCTTCTTAAAGCTGTTCAATAGTCACTTAGGCGATACATTTCATGTACTTCTACCTAATTCGCTTCTTTGTTTGGCAACAGACTTAGCATTTGACCTGCTATAAACTTCCGACTACTTTCTTTTCAGGTTGCTTCATTTCTCCATCATCAAGAAAAGATGAATGTTCTTGTGGAGCCTGATGTTCATGATATATTTGTAAGAATTCCTGGTTATGGTTTTGTGCAAACATTCTATACTCAAGATACCAGGTACAAATAAAATATATTTAAGTTCATAATCAGTGATAAGCTGTATATTAATTTCCATATTTCTATTTACTAGCAATACTTTGTGCTAAAAATCAGTGACCTTTATGAGAGAGTTGATTTTGTCGCATGCTTGGGTGGTGACAGAGTTATTTTGCATGCATCAAACCAATTTAGACCTTCTGTACCACCTGTTGTCTCTTTCAATCTTGGATCTCTTGGATTTCTGACTTCACATAATGTATGTTTCAAGCTCCACTCAGAAATAAATTCATCATTATAACCTGTGTTTTGTCAAATCTAAGCATGTTATTATTTGTGTTGCCTCAGTTCGAAGGTCATCCATGGGAACAATATGATTGCAGTTTATATCACCCTTAGAATGCGTCTACGTTGTGAGATCTTTTGCAGTGGAAAAGCAATGCCTGGAAAAGTGTTTGATGTGCTAAATGAAGTGGTTGTTGATCGGGGTTCTAATCCATACCCTTCCAAAATTGAACCTTGAGGATAGGCCTTCTCTCTTTGTGCGTTCTTGCTTCCGTTTGGAAATTTTAATAAATGGAACCTTAAGGTTTGGCCTTCTCTGAAATGTATTATTGTTGGCAAAGTTTAGGTAGCTGCTGCATGAAACTCTTATGCCTGGAGAATTATATTTTTGTTGTTCTATACTAGCTTTTATTTAGAAATTCAGGATTAAAATTTTAATAGATGGAACCTTGAGGTTTGGCCTTCTCTGAAATGTATTATTGTTGGCAAAGTTTAGGCAGCAGCTGCATGAAACTCTTATGCCTGGAGAATTATATTTTTGTTGTTCTATACTAGCCTTTATTTAGAAATTTAGGATTATTTTACTAATTTTACTTTGTATCTAATTTAACTCAAACTTATGTTTTGAATCTGATGGGAAATATATCTAGGTTCAAGGAGATGGAGTGATAGTAGCAACACCAGCTGGCAGCACGGCATACTCTACTGCTGCAGGCGGCTCAGTGGTAGGTTAATTCTTACAAGTTTCATATCCAAGGAAGCATTAGCTTAAATTCGTATTCATGGCATAGTAACAAAAGCATTATCCTGTGTCACATAATGCAAGTTTATTCTGTTACGTAATGGCATGCGGCAAATAGATATTTCTCATTGATTAAGCACATGCCTATATGAATAAAACTTCTATCTTGTATTACCTATTAGGTTCTGGGTGATGGTTTCTCTACTGCCTATTTCCTCATAAATCATTTACCTAGCAGAGTTATTAACAATATTTCACGATTACACCTTAAGAACGTTTGTTCGGTAGTGAACCTGATTTTTCTTTGCTCAAGGTGTCTGGATATGTTTGTTGGCCAAATTTGTGACCTTATGACATGCGTTATTTTTTGTATATATTTTTCTGTCATTTACCCTTTATATTTTTCGCATTCTATGACTATTATATATTATTTATACGCTTTTTATAATTAATTGTCTGATTTTTACTATTTTATATTTTTTAATAATTATTTAGTAGGGCACCATGTCGAGACACATCTGCCGTAAATTAGAACCGGGGGACTCCCCGTCCCCAAGCCTACCCACATGTCGTTCTCCGCAAAAACGTCCTCGAAGTTTTGGTAATTATGTATAGTTCCCCGATTCTTGCAAAAAAGGGCCCTAAATTTTTGTGAAAAAACCCTGCGATCTTTTTTTGCTGGATAACGACCCACGTTTTTCTGTAATTACGTACAAGCCCTTATTGCTTCCAAAAAAGTCCTTGGTTTTTTTTCCGAAAAAGCCCCTCCGCTCTTCTTTTATTGCGAAAAGGGCCTCGATTTTTTTTTCAAAAAAACCCCTGCGCTTTCTTTTTGCTACGAATTTTCGCTTCTTTTACTTCGGTCCACACGGTGGCTGACGCGGTGTGCCGCCGCGTCTACGTGGCTAGTTGTCAACATTACAAGAGCATATGTTAACGTACATAGGTGCTTCATGTTGACAAATTGTCAGTTAAAATTTTCCTGCAGAAATAAACAGCATTATGCAAGAGGTACTCTCACCACCTCTCTAACAAATGGTGAGTGTAAGCCAGGCAAATCTTGAACCAAAGACTGCCTGGCTCTTTTATCCATTCAGTCAGGCATGGTTTCAGGTCATCAGCCAAACACTGCCTTGAATTTGTGGTGTGCCTTACCAGGCAAATTCTGCAACAAGTTCAGGTTACCTTGAGGCATGGCAAATGCTCAATCATGTACGTATATGGGTATATAACCGCACTCGTCTCTACGACAGGCATAGGAGTACACGTACTGTTGAAAATTATTAAGACCGCACTGGTTTACTTTCGGAACATACATACGACACGAGCGAGCATGCATCATGTTAGATGTGCTGCAGTTGTTCTTGTTGCGGAAGGCCAAACCACAGTGCCTTTGTGAATGTTGCTAGCTACTCTATGCTTTCTTGATGAGATCATTCTGATGCGATGACCCTGCACAATAATAGTGAGATCGAACGAGGCACTATCGATTATCGAATGAAGTTCTTTCCACTTATCATACCAATCGACAAACATGACTCATGAGAGTAGCATACAAATCACCGTTGACAAAAGTATCCCTACATGGCTGCAGGGGCAGATCTAGGTAGGTGCATGAGGTGGAGTTGCACCTTATTGTTTTAGAAAAAAATAAGTATATAATAGGTATATTATGTATATACACATACATATACTAAATACTTAATATTTACACCCACATGGGCTAAATACTTTAACATTTGCACCTGTATGGGGTAAAATATTTGTGATTTCGGTTATAGTTCAAACGATATATGTAATTTATTACATTTGAACGATTAAACTTTTTATGCTACGTACTTTAAACTATCATGTTCGCACTTTCATCGTTAGGATCCTAACTATATGAATATAACACCCCGACCCTCCATAGGGTCCAAGATGCTACCACTACACTGTTGCTGTCTCACAAAAGCTTACCATAAACAGAGTTAACGCACGAAAACTGTATTAACAAGAGGATCCATTCTCCTAAAACATACTGTAACTACAAAATTTATACAACTTCTTAACAAAAGTTTGAACATAACGCTTAGCGCATGACTAAGCCGTTATTGCATATGTGCAGTGCAAAAGAAACTACTCCTATTCCATGCATGCCGCCTTTCCGGATCACCCTAAAAAAAACTATAAAGCAAGGGTGAGTCGAAGACTCAGCAAGCACACGACAAAGCAGTTAATCAATCTATATCTGTGAATTGTAAACTAATTCTATGACTGTAAGTTGTAAATTATATCTACTGCGAACTGCGAGACAATCTACTGTAATCTGTAACTCTACTGTAAACTGAAAATCAATATGTCTATAACTGTATCACTGTCTGTTGTATCTGTTTGATTTTTATGCTATGCAGTGCCATGTATAGCGGAGTGTCCACCCATCGATGGACCATGCACTCATTTGCCCCGCTCTCTTTCAAACGGGAGTTCCATCTCCACTCCCGTGGAGTTCTTACCGAAATAGGTCCTGTTTCACTGTATATGAGTGCAATACGTGATGCACATGTTTTCAATGTTGGCACTTAATTAAAATTGCACTCATCAGTATTTACCTAACTAGTAATCCTGTATCCCAGCCTATAAACACTGTAAATCATGTATTTCAGGCTATAAACATTGTAAATCATATAACTCAGACTGTAAACAAGAATAGCAATCATTAATTCCACTGTACTGTTCTACCATGCACTTGCCTGTTAACCTAGCGGGCGATGCGCGGACGACACCAGACTCGAACCGCCACCTGAACAAGCAGTACACAATTCAATTCATTTTGCTAATGCAATACATACACATACGAGCAAAAACACGGCTCTATGCACAAACCCAGTATAGCCGACCTCTCGCTCACCGGACATCACCCCGCTGTCCCGTTTTAATCGGCATACTAGTTTGTGCGAAAAACGGTAGTTAAACAGAAAAGGGGTTTCATACTGTTACCCTAACCTCCGATGACTGGATCGGGCCGCAGTATGTCGCTCTCCGGTCGGATCTAGTAGATTCGGCATTAGATCAGGCACTCCCCCCTTTTCTTTTCTTTTTTTCTCTCCTTTTCTTTCTTTCTTTTCTTCCCTCTTTCCTTTCCTTTCCTCACCCGGCCACACCTCTCCTTCTCTTTCTTTTTTTTCTTCCTCATGCTCCCGCCTTTCCTCACCTACTCGGCCCCCTGCTCTCTCCTCTTCTTTCTCACCCGCCTCTCTCGCCCGACCGCCTCCCTTTCTCCACGCCCGACGGTGGCTCCCTCCTCCTCTTCTCTCACGCCCACCCTCCCCTCTCTTCCTTCCCCTTCCTCCCTCCTCAATCGGTCGCCCCCCAGCCCCTCTCCCTTCTCGTACGGCAAGCGACCGGCGGAGCAGGGAGCAGCGACGGCGGCGCTAGGGGGTGGCGAGCCGCAGCACGGGGAGGAGTGACGGCAGTGCGCGCGCGTAAGAGGCAGCGGCAGCGAGAGCAATGAGAGCTCGAGAGAGGAGGAAGAGAAAGCAAAAACGGGTTTTGCCTCCTCCCCCTTTCCAGCTCTCTTTTATAAGGCACAACCTGGGCTGGGCTGGTTGGATCTGGGCTGGACTGGTCCAGATTCAGCCCAGATATGACAATAAACAGTATCTGAGAAAGGTCAAACTAGAAACCAACACGCCATATCTTCCATCTGGCCACGTTGATACGACCCGGTACACAAACAACAATTCCTATAGCCTCCTTCCTTCGTCTTCGTTGCTCCATCTCACGTTCCACAGCTCACCAAGAACTAATAGTACTGCTCTCTCGCTTGCCAGGGAGGCAAAGGCATGGCCGAGGCAGTCCGAGAAGATCGACACGGCGTCGTGGACGTCGTCGAGGGCGCCGCCGGCCGGCCGAGCGAGAACGGCAACAACGACAGCACGTGGGAGATAGAGGAGGTGGAGCCGGATCAGCCTCCTGGACCGTCTCCTCCAGCCGGCGGCGTCCCGCAAGGCGCATCGGCCGACGTCGAGGACGTTTACGTGGCGGTCGGCAAGGGCGGGTCAAGCATGGCGGCACTGTCGTGGGCGCTGAGGCGCCTCACCAAGCCCCGGAGCTTCGTCTACCTCGTGCACGTCTTCCCCGTGGTCACCAGCATCCCTACCCCATGTAAGCCTCTCTCCCTCTACTTGTTCTTCTTCCATCTTCATCATCTTCGTTTTGTGCATGTAGGTTAATTTTGCATGTTTGGACCAACGATCCAAACTTGTTCCAATTTTTCACCTTAGCATGTACCATATATATGATTAAGCCGGTGCACATCTGGTGGTCATTGTGAGAAAGATGTTCATTCTGACATGAAGCTAAGTTAATTGCCTGTTTGAGCTGACCAGAATTAACAATAGTAAAAAGTCTGAGGAGTTAAAAGGTGGTTAATCCTAAGGACTATTCTTGTAACAGTTGATGACAACAGATGTTACAATGCTGCCATTTGCAAAGAAGTCTGGTCTCGCATCACCAATGGGTCCCAGAAACCTGTATACTTGGTATTGGCAAGGGTAGTTGTAAAGAAGGTCAAGTTCTTGGACTGGTTCAAGAGGTTTGGTTCGTGTGATGGGAACTTTCAAAGGTGGCATTGTCACATCTTGGAGTTTTGGGGCTTTGTTGGCCTCGTCCGTGAAGAATAATTCGGGCCGTTGCAAAGCAGCAACAAGAAAGCTTTGAAGCGTTGATGCTGACCGCATCCCGCGTAGAGACATGAACAAGGCCACCTATGATCGCTAGCTCCATGAGGTCTTAGGTTGTACCTCGTAACTTTTTTGGATTGATCGTTATTGTCAAGGCTCACAAGACACATTCCCATCTTGGGCGGTGTGTCGCATAGCAACTTGCTATTACACGGTTCATATTGTGAGTTCTTGAAGCCGCGCTTAGCTTCACCAATGTTGGCGTTCGGCGTCAGCTTTTTTTTTTTGTTTTGTTCTTTTTGTTCTATTTTTTATTTTTAGTTTTTTGTGTTTTCTTCTTTTTCGTATTTCTTTGTATTATCTGTGATGGGTTAACATGTCTTTTTTATTTTTATTTTTTTAAATTTAATTATATCAAATAAACCAACTCAGCTATAGTAAAAACTCATCTAGCTACAATAAAAAAAGTCATAAACCATTGTAATTCTGAACGCTAATTGAGTTCTCATTTTATATATCCGATGTTAGTCATAAGAAAGAATAAATGCTTCTGCTAGATTTCAGGGTGAGGTTAAAACTACAGCCATGTACGAATTTTGCTTCATCGCGAGAAGATGAATGTATTCTCAGTTATCAGATTCGACGTTTGAGCTCAAGGTAAGGCTAACAGAATATGTGGTATGTGGAGCATGTAGGATGCCAAACAGTAGAAATCAGGTTTCTGAGATGCCGTGGAGAGTAGGGCGCATACTAGTATGTGACGTTAGGCTGCCACTGAAGTGTGAACAATACAGCACAGTAAGATTCCATTCTGCTAGCTTCTTTTCTTCGACACGCGTAACTCAATTCATTTATGCAAATAGGCTTTCGGCACCTTTACAAAGGAAAATAATAAACATGTTTTTGAAGTTCTACAGGTATAGCCTGAATAGCAGAATTTTGTTAGTGTATTCACATTCATAAGCACGAGCTGAGCTGTGAACAATATTCAGTCGAAGGAAATTATCTTGTGAGGAATCTGACACATTGAGCATTCATTTTCTGAAATAGTAGGAATGATGCCTAAGAGCCGAGCAAGCCCAGAGCAGGTAGAAACTTACATGAACCAGGAGAGATTGAAGAGGCGAGAGACGCTGCAAAAATTTCTAGACCAGTGCCGCAACTTTCAGGTAAACTAGCTGCATCGGTTATTGGCATTTCCGAGTTCCTACCACACTTTGAGTTGGCATCTGCATACCAAATTTGATAGTCAATTCTCATTCTCGTGATATATTCAGGTTAATGTTGATGTGTACCTCATCGAGAGTGATCAAATTGCTGACGCAATCATCGAACTTATTCCTGTTTTGACCATTAAACAGCTAGTATTGGGGGTTTCAAAATCCAATGTGCGGTAAGGTCGATACCATGCAGCAGGAATTGACAGAATTGCAAATAATTTCCTTACCATTTGCAAATATATACTGAATTTATTAGAATGAACACAGGAAGTTGAAGAGAGGAAGCACAGTAGCAGGACATATACAGAAGAACGTACCTCTCTACTGTGAAGTCAAGATTGTCTGTGATGGCAAAGAAGTTACAACGGTGACAGCTGCTAATCCGACACCACCATTTTCACCTTCTCCTGTAAATAACAACAGCAGATCTAACAACCTGACTCCGCCGTCATCTACACCAAACCACAATAACATAGCAACAACTGATGACAAAAAGGATAGTAAACCCAAAGAAAGAAAGAAAATCCCCAAGTTTTTGAGATGCCTCTCATTTTGATTATCGTCTGATTGTTGTTTCCGTCACTAGCAAAAGTTCGTGATTAACAGTTTTGCCAATGTTTTGATTTTTTAGGTTCTCGATTTATTGTGTAAAAAAAGAGAGATAATTTTGTCATATGTGTAGACTTTCAGCATTTTGCTGCATTTTATTTTTGCAATGAAGAGTTGTATTTGGTTCTAATGTTTACAGAGCTACATGAAAATTGCATGTGGAAACCTGTACAAAAATCACAAAGTAATACATATTTGAACAACCAGAAGAATGATGCGCCATTTGTTCATGTAGTCAGAAGACAAGTAATGAAAGAGCTCTAAATGGAATGGGGTTGTCGTTGATCTTACGATTTTAGTATACATGCAAGTGCCATTTTAAGACTTCAGAAAGATTTTGTACAAGATGCAGAACTGGAAACCTGATTGCAGAGAACGATACGGAACACATGGCTAAGTTGTCAGCTAATCATTTACTAGCATAATATTGATTGGCATCTGAGCTATATTTAGGACACATCAGTGAGTTATATTGAGATGCAGAAACTGCTGATGCAATCGTGTGCTGGTCAACTTAAATAGTTAAATAAAGTCATCAGTCAAGTAGTGCAAGTTGATCTGCACTTGATTATCCTCTGTTGTGCTCTCCCATGTATATTACATTATTACTTCAATCAAACACTGTGCAGCAAGACTTATCGCTGAATATGATTTAGCTCTTGCACATAATGAAGCAGTCAGCAAATATACGACCAACAACAGTGAAATGGCCAAGCCTTTTTTTTTTTGCAGGAAGAACTATAAGTTACCTTGAAATGCTCCATGGGACAGAACTGTTGCTGAGAGTAATTACTATGATAAATATAAACTGCATTAAACTGAACTGAATTCTGCACATCACAGAAAGTAGAGGGCTTTTGGCTCACGAGAATATCAACCACCATAGAATTTGTTGAGGATACAAATTTGAACATCAATCGATCACTTAGAAAAAACAGAAACAGGTTGACAGAGACAAAAATCTACATACCAATCATCTGCCAGACACACATACATGCGAAAATCCTACTAATGATGCAAACGGATGGGGAAAAAACTTTATGTTTGCTAAAAGAAATCAAACTCTAAATAGTTATCAGAGCCATTCTGGGCAGCACCAGTAGATGCAGCAGCAGTCCCAGATGTTGACACGGGCAGATTTGGAGGCCTCTCAATCTCAACGGGCCTTGGAACCTCTGGAGGGCTCGCACAGCGTATCAATGCCCAATTCACACCCTCAAAAAATGGATGTTGTTTTATCTCCGTGGCACCACGCTTAAAAGCCAATCGTTGTTGGGGCTCCTTGACAAGTAGGCCCCTTATTAGATCTCTTGCTGAGAAGCTCACAACAGGGTATTCAGGGAAACGCAACGGCTGACCGATGACATTGAACAGTGTCGCCCGGTTTCCTGAACCCTTGAAAGGTGTTTTTCCGAAGAGAAGCTCATATAAGAATATACCAAAGGTCCACCAGTCAACAGCACTACCGTGACCCTCACCTTTGATAATCTCAGGGGCCAAGTACTCATGTGTACCAACAAATGACATTGAGCGGGCATCACTAGGTTCTGCTATGAGCTCGGGCCATGGGCTGACCTGGTTGACAACTTCAGGCTTTGGTTTTCGATCTTTCTTTGACTTGGAGAAGAGTCGGGGACCAAAGCATGTTGTGGGGGCTGCGCAAGATGGCTGCATCATGCAGGATGGTTCTACACAAGCTGGTTGTGGGGCCTGGTTGTTCCTCCGAAGTGCTTCTGTATCAGGGTTAGATGACCTGATCAGCGTTGGGCTCACTGCACAGCGAAGGGAGAGGTCGAAGTCGGATAGCATGATGTGTCCATCCTCACGGACAAGGACGTTTTCAGGCTTGAGATCACGATATATGATGCCGAGCATGTGCAAGTACTCCAATGCAAGGAGGATTTCTGCTACATAGAATCTGAAATTAAGAAGCAAATGCAATATCAGATTACCATTCTATAGTCTTTATTTAGTAAAAATAAATTATGTCTCAAAACTAAGTAAACACAAGAAGTAAATTGATTTTATCCAACAACACAAATACTACTAGGATGTTCATGCCGTTGTATGTTGCATTTGTTTTATTTGATTTGATGTTTTTTTAGTAATCTTATGTCGATGTTAGCTGTAGTCAATTAAATCATTAAATGAAGTCCTGTACATGCAAATTAATTTTGCAAGTGTTGCCTTCTTATTGACAATTTGCACAGGATTGTGCAGCCAATTAACTAATCTTGTCTACTGACTATATTCCGTAAGCTAAATTAAAAACAAGCCATAACCTTTCCCTCAATTACGTACTCCATGTTTCCACAATCTATCAGAACACACAAAAACCTATTTTAAGAACTAATAACAAAATGTTAAAACCTACAAGAATACGAGACAGTGCACTCTATTATGTGCATGGGGGTAAAATATAGATCAGACATACTTGACAGCTTGTTCTGGAAAATACTTGCCACGCTGCCTCTGCCGAAGAGTATGCAGGTCTCCGCCTGGGCAAAACTCCATAACCAGGCATGAAAACTTATCAGTCTCAAAGTGTGTGTACAATGTTGGAAGAAAAGGGTGATCCAGGCACTGCAAGATTTCCTTCTCAGTCTGGGCTCGAAGCAACTTCTTACGGCTTGCAAGTGATGCCTTGTCCATAACCTTCATTGCAAAATAGCTCTTGGTTGCACTCAATTCTGAAAGATACACACTGCCAATGTCACCACAGCCTAGCTTCTTCAATAGTTTAAAATGACTCAGGCCAAGGATCCCATCTCTGGTCCTGATCATCTGGATTGCCTCCCATCGTGAGTCATTTGCCTTGTGAGGCTTGCTGATGCTAATAATGCTGCTGCATGAGCTTTCATCACTGACATCACTGCTTGTGCTCGGCCTGCATCTGCTACTAATACCTCTTTCTCCAGTATCGCATCTACCGATTAACCTGGCACTTCCACTTGCATTTGCTATATCATGCTCCTTGTCGAACGTTGAGGATGATTTCAAGCTTCCATTTATAATTCCATTTTCCACAACTTCCTTTTCTCCATCTGCAGGGCACTCCGAAACCATTTTAGTCTCAATGGATTGTGCAGGAACCTTGCAAGATGTAAGATCAACAGACTCATTTCGCTGGTGAGTTGGTTTCTGCTCCTTTGATTCCGTTTCATAATTCGGGTTGCTCGAGTTTGCTGATTCTGGCAACCTTCTGGGCACCACTGCACTGGGTTTACTTGGACTGGTGATATTCAGGGAGGAATCATTCTGGGAATACTGCTTCACTGCTTGGACGTTGGGGATTGCTGGGAGGGTTTGAGCCATTGTCTTTGAAGCCATTGCTCTGACAACTGAAATGTGTAGATAAGACCAGATTGCAGAAAGACTACTGGTCAATCAAAGATTGAAGCTTGGGTGGACCATTGAAGTGTAGCCTTGCTTTCTAAATCTGCAAAAAGAGCAAAAATCTGATAAATTCAAAGATGCATACACGCAGCCAAGAATTGCAAAGAAAACAGAAATCTATCAACTCGATGAGCAAAAGATCATCAACCAACAATCCCAAACAAAATCAAGAAACAACCTCCACACTCAGATCCATCAACCTTCCACCACAGTAAGACTTGTCACAACCGGATGCACACTGTACACCAAACTTGCTGATTTTATCTGCCTACCCGAAAAGGTATGACAAAGTTCGGGCCTCAATAAAACAATTGAACCTGTCCAACCGCCCACTAACTGCAATCACACAACACTACAGATCTAGCACTCCCCACTTTGCAATAAACAAGTGTTGGGGATCAGCAAAGAGAGCTTGTCCTATCAAAGGTGTCATCTTTTCCACTCAAAAAGAGAGAAAGGTGGCTCCCGATTTCCTATCACCCACCCCAAAACGAGGCCCTTTATAGTCTCTTGCAGGCGCATTGCAAGCATTGAAATGAAACATGTAAGCACAGCCCTGCAGATTAATGGCATCCTTTTCAAGCCGCACAGACAAAGTGGGTGCGGAGAGCAATGGCTGATGTTAATCATTCCAGTCACATCGAAACGCGAACTTTCTTGCAGAAAGCTGAGGAATTAAAGCAAGAAATCAAGAACCGCCAAAAGCAAGGATGCCCTTTCATCTTTTCTGCAAAATGCGGAGGCGTGAATCTCGCATCCGTCGTACAAAAGAGCAAAGAGAGAAAGAAAGGCACAAGCAATCCAGGCGGCGCAGATCTACATGGCCAAATCACATTCCGATAACAGCAGAAGGAAAAAAGAACCAAGAACGGCATATCAAACAGGGTAATGATGCCCCCTCTAAAGAAAGAGAAGAAAAGAAATCTCACCAGAATGGGTTAAAGACCTTCAGAGATGAAACTTCTGCGCCTCCAAGAACCAGACAAACAAGAAGAGCCCGGAGGAGACGGATCGAGTCGTCGAGTATTTTGACCACCAAGTTCTTGTGGGCTCGTGTTGCGAGTAAGGGGGGAGTGGGCGAAGTGTATGTGCAGGGGAGGGTAAAGAAGGGAGGGAGCCAGGTCGGAAAGGCGACGTGCCAGGTCCCGAAAGGCCAGGTTTCTCTCTCATCCCTCCTCTCTCTCTCTCTCTCTCTCTCTCTCTCTCTGAAATTGCTGTGGATTACGTTCACAGGCGTAATGATGCTGTCTTAATATTTGGGCTCCGCTTGATGTGAAGATGATGTGATCCCTCGGAGTGATCTCAAAATGACATGGCTGCCCTCAATCTTCCTGTCGGTAACCCGGAGCATACAATCGATTGCAGTGAGAGGAGCAAATTTCAGGCGTACGGCGTACCAAATCAAATCAAATCGATTGAAGATTCGTTTGGTCTTTGTCGATTTTTCTCCTTATCAGTTCGGTACCGCCAGTTTCCCTCATCTTACGCTTGAGGTACATCAATACACGACGACGGTAGATGGAATGCAGTCAACCAAAAAAGCACAGTATTGAAACAACGGATTTGATAAGTCACATGTAACTGTAATCTTTTCTCCCCATTTGGCACATTTTGGCACTATTGTTTTGGACGGAGGCTGATGATTCTTTATTGTCATTGATTATTTTTCGTTGTATTTTTCAAGACAATAGAGATTTCGATAAGAATGACGTATATAATTTTAGGCTCAGAAAACACTTATAGAATCCGTTTCAAAAACTACCCTCTTTTGTTTTGATTTTCGAAAAAGTCAAAATCTTAAAAGAACAGGGACGGTGAGCCACTCAATGAGTTTGTCGGATTTAACCTCTGACATCAATGGCGCCTTCAGTGATCTTTTTAGGGTCGAGGTTTACCTGTCTTAGGTGATGGACAACACCTAGACTAGCAAGTTAGCAGCAGGTGGTGAGCAGAGGTTGATTCTACAATAATGGGCCGTCGAATATGGATGATATGTTGCTAGTGTCAGTGGCGAATCTAGAATTTTGTCATACCCCATGTTGAACTTTAGCAGGCTTACATCCTAGAACTAACACTAATTTATATCTACACCACAGTATAACAAAAGTACATCATAATGCATCATTGATATGAAAATTTTAGCCCAATTCTTCAACATAAAACATAATAAGAAAACATGGTAAAAACTAAACAATGTAGTATAGTAAAGACATAATTTGAGTGCCTAAATAACGAAGATTTTCTCTCTATCTTATCTCATCATTTCTTCATTTATAGTAGAACAAGAACTAGAACCTACAAAGATAACAAGGTATATGAATAAATATGAAGAAAACATGAAATTTATTTTTATAAAAAGCTAACTTAGCACCAGCATGAAATAGTTGTGTCTTACGTGACTTCATCCTTTGAAAACACTCTAAAATCTTATCATCATTAATACTTGCAAATATATCTTGGTTAATATAGCATGCTATACTATGATTCATCCACTTATCATTCATCTTATTCCGCAAATCAATTTTAATAATCTTCATAGCTGAGAAGGCTCTTTTTATAGTTGATGTTGCCACCAACAAAATCAAGGCTAATTCAATGAGACTATATACCAATGAAAAAATTGTATGTCTATCAGTCTGAACCATCATCACAGCAAGATCTCCAAGGTCAGTACATTTGCAAAATCTAGATCATCTCTTACATCAGCAATAAATATGCCAAGTTAGTCCCTAAGAACTACACAATTATATTGGAAGAAGTCAGCAACATACATCCTAGCAAGTTCAATTAATTTGTCTTCATCAAAGTTGGCAAAAGAATTCCTTAGATCAAGACAAGCAATGCACCTCAATAAATGAGTCGATCTTTCAGCCAAGCGATTATTCATCCAATAATAATTTGGTCATGCACACAATAAATATTTCATGATAAAAATGATCATAATAAGTTACCGTTTAGCCACCATAACCCCTTGAACGATCCCTAACCAGTATTGTATCATACATATTTGGCACAACGAATTTACGTTGGAGACTAAAGGCATTTGCCTCTTCGAAAAAGCTCATTCCAACCATCATTTATTATTATCTCAATTGTCTTCAATGTGGTCCTAATCAACCCTATAGCATGAACAATGTTTTGATCTTTGTTTTTGCAAGCATTGTGATAGATCATTAGTCTAGTCTAAAATTTTGATTATAAGATGCAGTATAAGTATAAATTCAAAACTCTCCATTTTTCCAATAAACCCAAAGCTATAGAAAATTGCATTGCTCTGGTAGCATCATCACTCAAATTCTCTAATACCTCTAGGATTGAATCCCACATGAGAAGAAGACGACACAAAGTTTTATGATGTGAGCCCCAACAAGTATCGCCGGGCCTTGCAAGGTTAGTTTGTTGGTTTTCCCTCTTCCCTGAAAAGTTCATCGGTCTCTAATTTGTTTACAATTTTATCATAGTGATCTTGGACCAATTTATCTCTTCTATTATAAGAAGCATTAACAATACTGACTATCATGGTGGTGCAGTTAAAGAAATCCAAGACAGAAGAACAACACTTGGCAACAGAAATAGCCA
Organism: Melocanna baccifera; assembly: GCA_036346265.1. Lineage (NCBI taxonomy): Eukaryota > Viridiplantae > Streptophyta > Magnoliopsida > Poales > Poaceae > Melocanna > Melocanna baccifera. The sequence goes on along the minus strand of CM070692.1, from coordinate 20,499,877 downwards.
TTAAATGCAACTGGTGAGTAAAGCAATGGACATAAAACACATATGGATTTTCATCTAGTATGTGTCTTTGCAACCCATAAAATGATCCATCATATCCTTGTTCTCGTAATCTAGAGAATGATAAACCATGAAATTGTAACATACTATCCATTGCTAACTTTAGCAAAGACGATATCATGTCAGAAACAGAAACACGTTGAACCCCAAGAAAACTCTCTATCACCTGCCATTTGTTATTGACGTACTTACATAGAGCAAGAAAGTATAGTTAATATAGTTTAGACTTATTAAGACATAAAAAAACTATAGCTACTAACCTCAAAATCATAGCCATTTGCTCTTTGATAGATGCATCGCGGGCCTCGTTAATATGTACGGCAAACTGTCTATCCCCAATATCATCATAATGGCTTTGGTGGTGTTTTCTGCACAAACTTTGCACAACTGCTTTTTTGATATAGTGTGAAGTCATTAAGTGGTTCGCATGAGCATTGTCAAGCAATTTTGCAGCCTTTTCATCCTTCTTTTTATACCATTTCACATTTGTAGGAAGTTTCGCCTATTATTTGAGCCAGAAGACTCATCATGTAGCAATATTATATTCCAACCAATTATACTTTTCAAACCATGATTCCTAAAAGCTCCTCCTCTGGTTTCCACACTCTTTATGTAGAAATTTATGGCCAATTGGTTGGCATAGACCCATTTGCAACTACTCTCTTCTAGCAGCATCTCTAATATCCACATTCAAATCCTCAATTGGTTCCTAAAGTCCAAGATCAACAACAATCTCATCCAGACTAAGTACAACACGACGAATGTTTTGATGTATGTTACTAGCTCCTATTTCTACTATTTCTAGAGCTAGAGGGGATTGGTGGGGATTGTGTTTGTGTTGGAAAATAAGATGATAATGTCTTGGTCTTCTTCATTTTGTATTTCTAAATGGTCTAACTCCTACAATGAAAACAAATTCAGTATTCACTAATAACTAAGCATAGTAAACAGCAAAAAATTAAGAACATTTAGTAAACAACAATATTCACTAATAACTAAGAAGAGAAAAAACATTATGGAACCTTCGGTCGAAGCATTATCTAGTACACACTGGAGTAGATAATATTAAAGAATGGCTCTATTCTATTCCAAAAATGCAGAGACACAGAAAATGCAATAACTCTCGATTGCATATCTAAAAAACTATTATCTAGTACCACTGTACCAACTAACCAAAGCCAAACTAAGATGCTCAAATATTATCTCACATTTTGTCCATTACTTGACACAATCACACAAAAAGCTCCAAAATAGCCAACCATTATGGAGCTTTAGCAATCCACAGTTTCACAACCACAACTCTCTATGAGTGGCATAAAATCAAACAAGTTGAATGGAATCACATAAGTTCTACAACATAATCTCCACAGCTCCAGTAGATCAAATACAGAAATATATTTAGTTGGACAAATTCTAGTTTAGAACAAAGCTAATATTTACCATGTACTAGTTGGACAGATTTTACGACCCAAACTACAAGATTGATCTCTCATTTCCCCCTCTCACAGATCATGTGTACCTAGAAATTTCGGCAGTTCAACTTGCCTAGAAATTTCCCATCCTAAAAAATTATACATATTACAACAAGAGCCTCACACATCACAACAAACTTTTCAAAATTTCTGCTCAAAGTAAAGAAGAAAAAGCAACTTCACATACCAGGATACAAGTTACTAAGTTAGGGTTCATAGGTTCATCCAATGCTTGGCCAGGAGGAGGGCGGTGCGGGGAGGGAGCTGGGCGAGAGGGGTGCAGGTGGCGTGGAACGTGGGCATCGGTGGGAGGGGGCGGCATGGGAAGGAAGCAGACGAGGAAGGGGTGGCCCGGGAAGCTGGGGAGGGAGTTGGGTGGGAGGGGGCAACGCGGGGGGGGGGGAGGGGGGAGGGAGTTGGGCAAGAGGACGGTGACATGGCATGTGAGCTGCTGGGCATGGCAGGAGCGCCACGAGGTGATTGGGATTTGAGGAGGCTACGAGGGAGGTACAGGGTGACTGGGTGAGGTAGGGTCGGGCCATGCCGTGCGGCCAAGCAACATGATTGGATTTTGTGCGAGCCTGGTAGCATGGGTAGGACCGCTTGAGCAATAGATTGAGGAGAGGGCTGGACAAGTAGGGTGGGCTACTTGCCTACATAGGCTAGATGACTAAACTACTACCTGGGCTGGGCTAAAATTACTTGAGCTATACACTAGCAAATTTTCCATGTCCTAGGCTGAAGCCTACCTTGCCATGGGCCTGAATCCATCCCTGGCTGGTGGAGGAGGTCTGTAATGCTAGCAAGGTGATGTGGAGAGGCATGTGCAGTGGAAAAGGTGTGGTTGTAAGGAAAGGTGTGGAGTGATTTTTTTCTAGGGTTGCACGAAACCTAGTGCAATTGAGTAGTCTATGGCTTATTCTTTTGGGTTGTGGCTGATGACTTTAGTTGTGTTTTTTGAAATAGTAGCGAATGACCGAGATACCAACATAGACAGCACACATAGTTTTGGGCTCAGGAACTGTTTGGAGAAACCGCTTCAAGAAACCGTTCTATTTGTTTCAACTTTGGAGAAGCAAAAAGCCAAAAGGCCAAAAGAATATGATCTATATATCTTGACTTTTTTGTTGGTGGGGTGGGGAACAACACATAACCATTAACTAGACAAATCTAAAAAAACACACAAATTCCATATGATCATGCCATGCAACAATCACAACACAAATACCAAGAAACAGCGTGTGAGATTAAAGATATATTTTTTCCTGTTAAGCCCTTTGAGGGCTAGAAAATCCTAGTGCAAGAAAAAAAGAAATCCTCTCAATATTCAATATATCTACCTATTTATTTTGTATATAATAATGAGTGAGAAGTAAGACACCTCTCTTGAGAGCTAGAACATCCTACAAAATCACAAATAAAACTTTAGATATAAATCAGTTCTCTTAATTATATGGAGGATTAATAAGAATCTACATTATTTATATAGTTCAATCTGATTATAACAATGCAATTTAATTAAATTTTACAGGAGATGTTACAATTATACAACGAATACACCTTATTAGCTTTAAGAGTTGTACAAAGATAACAACTCTACGTTGAAATATAAATATATGTATTTGCACGGGATTTACTCCAGTAATGGCATGATAGTCACTATTGCACTTTTGTATAAAAAAAGACCCTCAACAGCTCAAGTGGATTGAGCATGAATAATGTGAAGGGAGCTAGAATAACACGTCACTACCACATAAGCAAGCATGAGCTAAATCTCCGTATCTTTCCTCTAGAGATTGGCTCTGTTTTTTGGATTACGACTGATAGCTTTTAACTATGGCTGATAACTATAGCTAATTGCTTTTGTCTATACTTTTTGAGATGATATCAGATAGTGGAGACGTCGACGTGGATGATGCATATGGTTTTGGGCTCAGAAAATCATTTGGAGAATTCGAGAAGTCATTTGGAGAAACTGTCCCCTTTATTTCAACTACCGGAGAATCTGAATCCAAAACTCACCCAAAACTCAAAAGAAAAGTGCCATTAACTTCCCAATCCAATCAAGAAGTGGGACCCACCACATATTAAAATAAGTCCAAAGATTCTCAACCCATCCCATCCCAGCTGAATCACCACTCTCTCCTTGCACTCTCCTCACACCCTCTCTTATTTTTTTTATTTGCTAGCTCCCAAAGCATGAACTTAAGGGGGCGTTCGGAATAACGATGGCTTCTAACTTCTAGCTGAAATTTCATTGTAGTTGACTTTTTTTACTGTAGCTGAGTTGGCTTTTTGGGCATAATTAGATTAAAAAAATGTAAAAATAGAAAAAACATGTTAGCCCATCACGAACAATGCAAAGGAATACGAGGAAAAAAATATAAAAAAGCCCAAAATATCTTTTTAAAAAATTAGAAAAAGATGAAATACTGAATAGTGAAAAAAAGTTAAAATTAGAAGCTGAAGTTGAAGAAAAACTGAAACGAGCGGGGCCTTAGTCAACTCTACAAAAAAAAATTGTTAGCCTCTCCCGCCTGCAATGGTTGATCGTGGTTCCAAAAACATAAAAAAGTTCTTAGCCTCTTGTTTTAGCTCACATTGCACATGCCCTGGTTGTTCTTTCGTTCTTTGGAGCTAGGGTAAAAACACAAGCAAATAGTAACACATCGTGGGCTGTTTGGTTGGAAGCTAAAGATTGCCACACTTTGACACAAGTGCACTCGGCAAGTTTCATCAAGTTAGGCTAGCGTTTGGTTCCTAGCCATTAGTGTTAGGCATGCCAAACTTTATTTTAGCTACGACCCATATTATAAGCACAATAAATTCTGCTATGCTAAGTTGTGGCTTTAAGGGCCTGTTTGGTGTATATAATAAGGTTATCATACTTTATCACTTTTTTTTGCCAAACTCGTCTAAGGTCATCAAAATGGAAGCCGCACTTTGGCTAGCAAAAGAAAGTGTTGTTATATTTTTTGAGTCGCTGACGCATGGAACCTGGATTGTACGAAAAGAATCTTGTTACATATGTGGCTATAAATCAAACCGACGTATAACTCGATCAAACTTGCCTAGCTCAATGTGCGGCAAAGTATGGAAAGGTTGGACTACGAAACAATCATGCCCTAATATTCTTGACAACTTCGTTAAGTTGGACAAAAATGGCTGGCAAACTTAAGCATTTCTAGGCTACGAACCAAACAGTCCCGTCAATTTTTCATCAGGTCCAGGCATGCAGCCAAGCGAGGTTCTAGGAGTCCGGGTTATAGTCCGTGCCTGAATAAATTTGGCTGGACATGGTCAGAGTTTCGCAGGCTACATGTAAAATTTTCGCTGTCTTCTCGAATCTTTTGAACCCTAATTTGGCCGTATGGATGAAGCACAGCGTACAGTACAGGCCCTCCTATTCAGCATTCATGGTTTCTTTATGGCTTTGATTCTCTTCCCTATTGCACAGAGGCCAATGTAGCGGTTCAAATGTAGCGAAAATTGACACGAGCAATTGAAACTGCAGAGATATAGTAAGAGATCCAAATTTGAAACTGCAGAGTTATTACATTCATAAATGTGTGTTAACTGAAGTTTTGGATTCTGTCTGCCGTCTGCGTGAACTCGATGGCCATTCCAGCAATGCAGAAATAGTGAATTAGTGATCGCCACATATATATACATGTGGAAGGCGAGTATGCACTATGCAGGGCAGGGCATGTCCATCCGTTTAAAAGAAGTGAGCCCACAAATAAAAGACGAGCACTGCTACGCGTACGAACAAATATCATTCATGTGCAGCTCATTGCTCATACCAGTCACTGCAGGTGGTCCCGGCAACCCAAGTGCCATTCGGGGTGGCCTACCTGCAGCGACCGATACGAGCTTCGCAGACCATTTTTCGGCGAAAAGAAGAGAATTTTATGTAGGGCCACCCCGACAAGCCATGGTCCATTGAGTTGGGACCTAATGGATTAGAGTTGGACCTAATGGATTAGAGTTGCGCTAATGTGCCATGCAGGTTCGACATCGCAATCATGGAGGGCAGATCACAATCATGGAGGGCAGTGGCAGCAGCCTCCTACTGTTAGAGTGTAGGGGTCATGGCCCTCATGAGAGCCCATCAGGGGTACGCCTATCTCAGAGTTGCCTCCGCATCTCCATCCTCCTAGCTCGATTCATTTTGATTTATGATTTATAATTTTAAAAAAAACAGATTGATTTTTTCGAAACAGTTTATTAGAGCAGCATTTTCTAAATAATTTATCAGTATTTGATTTATTCGTACAAATATTTATGCTAATATCAAAAACCATCAGTTATAATCATAACCTATAATAACCTATAAGCTACAACAAAAAAAAAACTCACCCTACCTCTTCTCGCAAATCATGCCATGGCTCACCTTCGAGTTAACCCAACGCCTTTCGAAGAAACAGCTGGAGCATCATGCCTTTGACGGTAGGCGAGAGAAGTTTTTAAGCATCTCGGTGTGTCAACCTTCCTCCACGCCATTCACACCGTTTGAATACAATGGTAGAGGATACGAATCCGTTTCGTTACAATTGACGTTATTTCCCTCAGATTACTTGTCTGATGTCTCGTGTATCTGCTATGAGGAGATCAGCAGTCTAGCACAGTAGCATGTGTGCCCGACTCTGTTGTTTGTAACTACAGGCTGTGGCTGTGAAGATTATTTTGAGAAGAACAAAGATCAAAATCATTCTTTAGGATAATGCAATGCAACAATTGTAAATGCGTCTAATATGTCCATCCACTAATTTCCCCAGAGAACATGTGCTGGATATGAATACCTTTATTTAATTACTTGGTGAGTCTGGGTGTGTACACACATGGAGTAGCTTCCCGTGTTGCTTTAGAAATCAACAGTATGACTTTTTTTTTTTTTTGCATCCAACGAATGTGGATATTGGAACATGTTCATGAACCAGAGTGAGCTAGCTTTATTGAAAATTGTTTTGGATTGGAGAGCCACAAGGTCTATGGTCCAGACTCTGTACGTTTAATTAAAGCCATGTTGGATTTTTCTATGAGTGTTCCATGTACATGTAGAGACTCTTAAAAAAAAACAATCCACATGTAGAGATGTATTGAAGCAAAGCATCAATTTCACATTAGTAATGCACTAATGCCTGTCATGAGTGTCTTCTTCTCTCAGCTTGTGCTGGTAGGGCAGTCACGCATGCTCAGATGTTCCTTCTATGTGGCCTAGGACTACATCTGATGATCACTATTTATGTCTGTAGAATGTAGATCAGTGTAAAGGTTGGCCCGAGCTTCCCTACAGTTGAAATTTCCAACATTCTATTGCATTATGATTTATGAAACCACTCAAGATTGGGGCGCATGAACTATCAATGTTGTCTTTCGGAGCTCTAGCTAGGTCAATGATTAGCAATTAGAATAGCTAATCATGTGACACCCTACCCTTATAGGGATCCCTACAAAAGTAAAGGTTTTGATAAAACAAGTAGTCTAATCTCCTAAAGGCACCACAACCAATGAGTTCATGCCATCGTTGTACCACAAATTAATTACTTCAAGGAATTCGATCTTGTGAACTCTACAGGCCCTACACAAGAATATGCATTGGGTACAATATAACAGCAAATGGTTCTGTTCTTTTTAATTTTTAGTTTTTAATTTCTGCTATAGTACCTAACTTTCAAACGAATTATTTTTTTGGACGGGATCTACAAGTTAATTGTAGTACATGTTAAAAACCTAATATATGTACCATCAAAAATCGCAAGCGAATATCTCTCTTTCCGCAATATCTGTCGTAAACAACCAAAAAACCATCAACCGCAACTAAAAATCATCAGCCACAGCAAAAAAAAAGAACAGGCCCTAAAGTCTTATGAAGGAGTTCCTTATTGTGTTCTTGATGGCACCATGGAAGCTCTTCAATAGCTCAGGCACTGCAGTAACTCCAGGGGTGGTTCCACTGAATAAGTTGCTCACCTAGCTCTGTCAGGGGGAAGCATATGCAATGGACATGGAACACTAAGGTAGCATCTCTCAGAACAAGACCTGTCATTATTTTTGACAAAGCCAAAGTTTCAGGACTTCTCAATGTTCTCAGCAAAGAGCATGTTGAGAAGAGAACCAGAAAAAACCGTCATCTATGTAAGGGAATTCAAAGACAGTCACATCTTGGTTATGGGACAGCAACTAATACTGATTACAGAAATTACTTGCTGATTAAACCACTTTTTACCTAATAAGAGTTGTGGGCATCCTCATCATTCATGACTTCTCCATATTCTCTCTTTACATTAGCGCTCACAGATTCTAGTATGTTTGTGTCATGGGCATGGGCCCATAGATAACCACAGTCCATTTGGGGGGCTGCACACAAAGAAGGCTTCCAGCAGCTAGGGGTAGGAAACGGTAACAGATAATCCGTTTTATCCGATATTTCTATCTGAGAAAACACGAATGTGATAAGCAAAATCCGTATTTGAAAATATTTATATTCGTATTCGACAATATTCATATCTATACTTGAGAATATTCGTATTCGCATTCATATTCAAGAATATTCATATTCGTATTTGTATTCGTATTCGAGACTATTTGATTCATATTTGATCTGTTTCCTATGCCGGTCGGTCGGCCCAACGGCCAAGCTGAGTGGCCAAATGGCCCAAACCCAGTGGCCAGTCACTTACTCACTTGGCTACTAGTATAGAATATGAGCGCCTATGTAGATGTGTAGTGTAGACGGTGTAGTTATATAATCATATTACATAAATTTGTTCTATTGAGATTTGTTACAGAAGTTATACAAGGATATTCGTATTCGACCGAATTAAGTATATTCGATTCGAATTCGTATTCGTTATGACATTCGATTCGTATTCGTATTCATTTTGAAAATGTGAATTTGTATTCTTATTTGAGACTATTCAATCATATCCGATCCATTTTCATCCCTACCAGCAGCAATCAATTAGAATTTATTTAGTTTGTTTAATTTATCTATTAGAATTTGTTTAGTTTGTTATATATATATATATATATATATATATATATATATATATATATATATATATATATATATATATATCCTTTAATAGTTACCTTATCAAATTAGTTTCCGTATTATTAGGGGCTAATCTCATCTATATAAAGAGAGAATGCACACTATTTAGAATCAAGCAAAAAAAAAAAGAACAAAGTTCATTCCAGCCTTAGTCTCCTCTCTCCCCAAGCATGTCGCCGCCGCCCAGCCATTCTCTTAGTGGTGTTTACTCTATGAAAGCAAGTCCATAACAGTTTGGGATTAGAGAGCTTCTGTTGGACCATGTGATTAGGTTAGAATATTTGTGATGATAAATAATTGACAACATTGCTTAGCATGGTTATGCGAGGCGTGTGGGTGTGTGGATTAATGTCGGTCAAGTTGGAAGGAACTTGTGCCAAAACAATATTGGTTTGGTCTTTGCATGTGCAGAGTAACTTGGAGGCAATTGTAGTCTACGACGAGGACCGGGAGATGGTTTGGTGCGAAGCCATGGTCCAGAAAGTCAAGAATGCTGGAGGAGATGGTCGTGCTTGAGTTGGGACGTATGGAGATTAAAGATGGATGATGCATGTCAGAACTATGGAGGTACGGTCTGGAGGCTACGATATATGACAAAAATGAAAAACCCGTGTTTTCGAAAGGTTTCAGGTCCCTTGAAAAATAGTGGGCTAAAAAGTCTAGTTGAGATAAAAAAAGTTAAGTTGAATAAGTTGTATTAGGGCAGTCCCAATGCTTGAAACCATGACTAGTTTCTAGTCTTCTAAGATACTATGATACAAACTACAGCTCCAATCCATCGTTTCTTCGTGTGGGACCAGTTCGAATCGTGACCAATCCTTTCATCCCCTTCCTGCACATGCTCCTGCATCCTCTTCTCCTTTAGCAGGTGAAAATGCTTACGTGGCGTCGCGGAAGAAACCAGGTTCGCTGCAGCGCGTCTCTCGCTAGTTTCCTCGGCCTTGGATGACACGTCAAAATAGTTTCCTCGTGAAGAAACGGTTTCCTTATCTCTCCTATTTAATTATTATGCCACATCATCAAAATGCTTATGTGGCAAGCCTAATTGATATAAAAAACTACAGTATTAAGACTGCCCTTAGGATTGAGAGTTAAGACTCGTAATTAGTTTTGGAGGTGGTGCCGTTTGGGAATCAGTGGCGTGACCGAGTAGATTAGGAAACGGAGTCATACTCGTGATATAAAAAAGATTGGGCTGGCCATGACTTTTGTGGTCAGCTTTTGGGGATTGCATGTATTGACTAGTAGATTAGAGGGCGTTCGTTTTAGCGATGGCTTCTGGATTTTAGTTGAAATTTCACTGTAGCTGGTTTTTTTACTGTAGTTGATTTGACTTTTTGGGCATAATTAAATTTAAAAAAATATTAAAAAAATATGTTAACCCATCACGGACAATGCAAAGGAACATAGGAAAAAAAGAAAAATGCAAAAAAGTCCAAAAAATCTAAAAAAATTTAGAAAAAGATGAATTACTGAATAGTGAAAAAAAGCTAAAGTTAGAAGCTGAAACTAAAAAAAAGTTAAAACCAGTAGGGGCCGCGAGTGTTGGCTTATGAGTTGACGCGATGATTCAATGCGTGTGTTTTTTTGGTCCGCATGTATTGCTTTTCTCTGGCCGGACGCGGAGTCTTTTGATTCTGAAGTAATTAGTGGTAAGTGCTAATTAAGTTTTGCATGGTTGCTGCATGTATACTTTTTATGGCCTGCTGGATATTTTGTTTTTAGCCTTTGCATGCAACCAGACGTGAGGTCATTAGAGATTAATAGATGATTAAGTGAGATCTAATTAGTTTTCGCATGGTAGCTGCATGCATGAATTAGCTTTGGCCGAACGTTCTGGGTGCTGGTTTTTGTCTCGGGCTTGTGAACTTTGATTGAGGTTTTCTAGTAAATCAATAGAAAAACAAGGTTTTGGCTTTTGGTTAGTATAGGTTTTTGGTTATCTCTGGTCTTTGTCTCGTTGGCATGCATGCATGACCGTGGGTCTGTGAGAGACCTGTGTGCCTAAACTTGGCTGCCGCCACTTGGCTCAAGACTAGAAAAAATCAGAGAGGAGAGAAGCACACGTGAAGACTAGAAAATATCAAAGAGCAGAGAAGAACACGCGAAGAAAGCAGCTTTAGGTAGGAAAAATAAAAAACAGTGGATTATGAGAAAAGTTTCTGCTGTGAATTACAATAATTCACTCTTCTTTGATTGCTATAGACGATTCTATAGCTTCGTAAGGTCCTAGAATAGAAAAAAAGATATCAGCGAACAAGAATAGAGGACAAGTCTCAGAATACGTAACCCTGGAAAAATGTTGAAAGTCAACATAGCTACGATCCTTTACTTAAATAGCACTACTAAACAAGGGCGACAGAACATTTGCCATTTACCTGTTGTAAATATTACAGTATAAACAAATATTTTAAATTAATTCTAGGATAAACAATAAAGACACAACCACGATACAAAAGAGATATAAATGACTTAACCAACATGTAAACAAATGAACCTTTTAAGTCATTGAAATTGAAACATATGCCCAACATATATATCATGTAAAAATCTATAATCATCATCTACACATATACATAGTTTAAGTCATTGTAAGTGAATGCTGATATCAACATAAGCATAACATATATGACCAAGTTCAGCATGTTAATAATATTTTGAATGACATATATTGCTCTCAGAAAGCTAGTTACACAAGATTTAATCTTAGCTATCTCCACCATGACAAAAAGAAATCTTAATTATATATGACAGTTATAGATTAGATCTTGAGTTCAAATTAACTCTTGCTATCAAAAGAGGCTAACAGATCATGAACATATCTTGCTGGACAATATAAATGACCCCAAATCAATCTAACATTCAATTATCATGAATTTTATTAATTAAACAGGGTTTGACAATTAGCTAAAGTGACCAAAAATCAATAACACATCATAGAACTGATGTAACACAGTAAGCAACAAGAAAGTAAGCACCCAAAAACTCACAAAATCGATGATACTCAAAATCACTGAGAAGCGATCGAACAAGGCAAGGCAGGCAGGCTGCGTTGTCCCAGAAAACCAAGCACCCCGCTGCGCCGAGCAAGGAGATGATGGCAATCGGAGATACAATATCACACTTCCACCTTGAGTAGCTAAAGTAGAAACCGAGGGTCAGGTGGACACCACACAAGACCGACGAGAGCTTTGGCCACAAAGCACCGGTGAACACCAAAGGTCAAGACTCAGTTCTTCTTCTGAACTAGCCGCAAATCTAACCCGAATTAACCTTCTAAAGGAAAATCCTCCCAAACCTCCTCACACTAGTTCTTGTCGGAACCCGGAACAACGACTCCGAGTCCCTCTGTGTAAATCGCACTAGTCCAGGATCAAGCTAGTGCACACAGTGGATAACAAAGATTCATATCATGCACAATGACATTTATTCATTAACTAAATATGGGCCTGATGGCCAAAGGTTACATCAATGGTTCATAAACCAAAAATAAATATAAACAGCGGAAGAAAACCAATGAAGCAGCAGCCCATCCTGCCAACCCACAGGCGAATGATTGTAAGACGCGGCCTAGTCGTCACCATCCTTACCGAAGTTCTTGACGTCATCCTCTGGCAACAGATTTTAGCAAGGTGAGCACATAAAGTACTCCCAAGGTAAGCACGTAAAGTACTTACGCAAGTTACACCAGGAGTTTTAACAGAGTGAATGCATGCATAGGGATAACAAAGAAAGGCTTAATAAGGTTATTTGTGCGAAAACAGTACTGAATTTAAATACAATAGCATAAGTGCAAAAGCTGAATTGTTAATACAGTAGATAGAAATAATATCGTTAGTGCAGGCTCCGACCAAACACTAACCTAGTCACAGGTATCCCACCTGGTCCATCTTTTCAAAAGTTTTCACATGGATTCCATCTATCCATATGCTTTTCAAAATCTCTTATGGATTCATTTTGTTAGTGTAGGCTCCGACCATATACCAACTTATTCACAGGTATCCCACCTGGTCATGGATTCCATCCATCCATCCATAAGTTTTTTCAGAAACTATTTTAAAAATCAAAGTCTAATCTATGAAAAACTTTACCCAGTTTTCCCATAACCGTGGGCGCGGCTATCCAGGATAGATTATACACTCTGCAGAGGTTGTACAGTTTTACCCACAAGACATGATCATCCCATATTGCCACCGGATAAACACACTTCCTTTGGTGTGCGGCGAGGATATCATGACAAGGCTGTTACAATGTTCCGTAGCCAAAATAGTTACGCCGCCACTAATGTTTCACTACAACTTGAATCCACAAGTTGGAGCCCCCTCTTGTGCCATGTGAGACTTCTCGCGGCCTACGCCACGCTCACATTCAGCCTATAGCGAAAACTATGTTTGGAACTTCACAAATTACTTAGCCAGGTCTGTCTCATACCAGACTTGTGGTAGTACGATATAGCTTTACAACAGTAGCTCATAGACCGGTCCTTAACTTGACTTAGATTCAATCCACATACCCTCTTGTGCTTGACAATCAACCAGGTGCCACCAAACACGAGGCATGCCAGCACCCACCACCTAACCATTAGCCTAGGTCCAAACCAAATTTTTATATTTTTCTTTGAAATATTCATATTCATTCTTGACTCACCGAAGTCAAGAATAGATTTTAGAAACTTATCATTTTCTAGTGAAACAAATATTCCCACTTAAATCATTCTAAGTATGGCTAAGCAATTCTATAAAATTTCTAGTCAATACTATAGTACTAACTAGTTCTCAGCTAGGGTGACAAGGTATATAAATTCGAGATTCAAAATTGGCTATAGTCAAAGGATCATGGATATAACTATGTTTAAATCGAATTTAAACTAAATTTGAATAAAGATACGTATGCATATACAGTAAAATAACATAAATAAATTTGAAATAATAGGTTCAACATGGTAAAATGTGTAACTTGCCTTGCTTCGAAGTTTGCAGCGGTTCATCGAAGTTATACTCTCCGGAATAGTCGTAGTCTACACGCGAAAAAGTCAGAACAAACTAAACTCAAATAAAATCCAAATAAAATCTAAAAATTATAAAATATATACTGAGAGATATAATATGAATTTAGGAATTTGAATCACCGGATTCGGAGTTCGGACGACGGAGAACGAGTCGTCGGAAGATCGGTTGGGAAGAAAATTGTTGGAACAAGCCAACCGAAGGAATAGTCTTCCAAAGCTTCTTCTTGGCTGGGTTTCTGGTTTCCTAAAATGCATAACAAGTGGGGAATGAGGTGAGGGGGCTGGGGTTCAATTTATAGGTGGAGAGGAGTAAGGGAATGGCCGGAATTGAATGCCGAAATAATGGTCGAATTAAATAAAATGTCGGTTTCAACTTTGCATGCAAGAAACTGAAATTTTAATGGGTAAAAACTGAATGAATTTATGCTTGGCAATGAATAAAGGTATTATTGCTGCATGCAAATTAATTTGGTAAAAGGGAATTGATTTTTCTTGCATGCATGCATTGCTCACGGTGGCTTTAGCTGAAAAACAGACTGTTTGCTGGTCGGATGCGTGGAGACGAACAGCAAAGGATGGAAGAATAAATATTAGGCTAAAAGGGAATAGCCTAGACATCTGAAGTAGAAAAGATCTATGGCACTGAGTGAGTTGAGAACTATTAGTTGACCGTGCTTAAATAAAAGAATATTTTTGGACTGGGGAAGTCTCCTTATTTCTTTTGAAAGAGAGAAATGCCAGAATAATATTTGGACTCAGAGAAAAATAGAACAAATATTTTTATGGAGTTTTTAAATTTTTGCAAGATTTAAAATTTGAATTTTGGATGTGAACTAAAAATTTGGAAAGGAATTGAGGTTAAAAAAAATGAAGTGGGAATTATATTTTAAAATTTAAATATTGGATTACCAAATAATATTCAAAACAAAATTTAAATAAAATTCAAAAATTAAAAAGGAATCTATAAATGGATAGTTCATGATTTTAGAAAAATTTAGAAATTTGAACGGGTCAATTTGGAGTTAAAATGAAGAAGTTATGGCCTCTAGAAGATTTAATTCAATTAAAAAGAAAAAGCTCATTTTCTGGATTTATTTTTAAACCAAAAATCATTAATGACGTCAGCATGAATTATTTTTCTAAAGGAAAATAAATGATTATGACGTCAGCACAACAATTTCATTTCGGCCGAATTGTTTTTAAACGGGGAAATCGGGTTTATGACGTCGGTGGCCGACGCCACCGGGATTATTAAATTCGGAGAGGTCGACAAGTGGGCCCGGTTTGGTGGATCGAGTCCATGGACCCGAGAGAGGGGTGAGGTGGTAGGCGGTGCCGGGTGCTCGGTTGGCGCCGGCGTGGCTCGTGTGGCGTGCGTGGGCGACGCGCCCACGCCGCGTCGCCCACACGCCGCAACTGCCGACGTGGCACGCCGGCTGACGGAGGCGCGCAGGACCCGAGGGTCACCGGCGCTCCGGCGGGCGGCGACGCCGGCCGACGGCACGGCGAGGTAGAGGGGAAGGTGGGGAGCAAGATGGTACCGCTCGGGAGGCCTGAGGACGAGCGGATGCTGCTGGCAGCGGTCGGGGGCGGCGGTCGGAGGAGGCGACCGGCGGCGAGGGTCCTCCGATGGCGCAACCACTCGGGAAAGAGGCGGAGGAGGTGCGCGGTCTTCGGGCGAGGGTGTTGGCAGTGGCGGCACGGATTGAGGATGCCCGAAGCTCACCCAATTGCTCGCCGGCGCTCTCGGCTGAGGAAAACTCGAGGTTGCACAACGCGACGGCTTCTCGGGCGAGGAGAGGGGAAGTGGGCGGTGTGGTGAGGGGATGCTCGGGGAGGGTTTAAATAGCAGAGGAGAGGATTAACGGATGCCCGATTTCTCGCCGGACTTGAGGTGGCCCCGAGCACTAATTGGCGTAATGGTGAGGTCAAGGAGAGGGGTAACGGGTGGCTCGGGTGCGGTAGAACACAGGGAGGAATATGCGCATTTGCTCGGGCGGAGAGGGCGGAAGAAACTGAATATTCAAAGCTTCGGTTATAGCCATTAATGGCGGCAGTGGCGGTGGCGCGGGGAGGAAGAAGGTGGGGAGGGAGACGACTGACAGGCAGGGCCCCCGTGTCGGTGAGAGAGAAAAGAGAGGAAGGGGGAGGCGGTGGCTCGGATTCTTGACAGGTGGCGCAACGGGGAAGATCGGGCCGTTGAACGATAAGCGAAGGGGTAAGTTACAGTGGGTGGCCGAGATTTGGTACGGCAACGGGGAACGGCTAGGATTAGATTGGGTGGAGAGGGAGTTAATCTGGGCCGTTGGACGGATTGGTGAAGAGGTAAGTGGCGATGAACGACCGAGACTTAATCTGGCAAAGCAAGATTAGATCGGGGCCGTTAGATCTCGGGCGAAGGGTTAAGTGATGGTGGAGGGCTGCGATTAGATTAGGTGGATGGGGATGGGATCGGGGCTCTCCACGTGTCGAGCCGGGGAAGGAGAGTGGGCGAAGGGGTAAGTGAGAAGGAGGGGCGGGGATTAGACCGAGCGGGGGAAGGAGGGTTCCGATGCACGCCACGTGTCGGTCTAGGAGGGAGGGTAGGCGGGGAAGAGGGTTAAGTGAAGACGGACGGCGTGGATTGATCCGGCGGCAGGGATTTGATCTCATGCCACCACGTGTCAGCCTGAGAGAAGGTTTTAGTATTTAATTTTCTTTTTGATTTTCAGAAATACTAGGAGGCTTTAAAATACTCAGAAAAATATCAAATAAATTTTACAAATTCCAGAAAAATTCAGGGAATCATCTGGAACTATTTTAGACTTAGAAAAAATATTTTCAAACTATTTTAGTATTTAGATTTTGCAGAAACACAATTTAACTTTAAAAGAAGAGTTTTAAATCTTTATAAATTTCTAAAAATTATTATAATTTCAGATTTGACTTTAGGAAAGTGAAATGCATTTATTTTGACCTTTATAACATGAAATACTTTTATTTTGGCTTTTATGAAATGAAAATTTTAGCTCCTCTCAATTCAAAGCTTGAACACAAAATCCATAAAAATCCAATTAAACTCCAGAAGATATCAGTAATTAATTTGAATTAGTTTTAAACAGGATTTCAAATACCCTTAATTTAATAAAGCATAAGATTTTCTTTTAAATTATTTTGCACAACAAAAGGCTCTTTTAAAACAGAAGTTTATGCAATTAAATTTTTACAGACTTAAGAAAGCAAAAGCAAATGTTTTATTTTATATTAAATCAAATAATGGTTTTTTTTGTTTTTTTAAATAGGTGGGCTGTTACAGTTCTCGGATGATGAGGCACAAGGAGACAGCACGGGAATATCACAAAGAAGGTGATTCGGTCTCCTCGGTCACCGACGTCAAAGAAGATCATGACAGATCGGTACCCCAAAACCAGATCAAGGACCACCCGAGGGAACAAGATCAAGGGAACAAGGAACTCACTACTTTGGGTTGCCAAGAGAAGAGACGAAGGCTACCTTTTAAAGGGAATCGGGGAGGCAGTTGGTGGGCTGCAGTCGAACAGTCGACGCTGAAGCACCTCCATCGCTGCCATTGCCCCCGCAAGACCCGGTGGGCCGTGAGACCCGACTACCTCACCCCATCTATGCCCGTGTGGAAGAGAAGGCCTATGGCCTTATCCTTTTATTCGTTCTACCGACAGGTGGGACCTCTCTCCCTCTTCTCTTTTTTTACAAATTGGGAAATTCCCAAAATGTCCTTAGGAGTCCAACAGTCCCCACCAATTTATCAATTTGATAAAAATATTCATTTGTCTTGTTTAATATATAGCTCTTCCATGATGGGTACCTTGCGGGTTTGAACCCAAAGCTTAGCGACAAGGACTACGACTCTACATAGACAAAAGAGAACTTCGTCTTGATCCTATGCCTTGGTGTGAGAATTTTCGCCCAAGCCACATACTGTACTAGGTGACTTGACCTTTCCCTTTTGGGTTGGGATGTTACGGTCATGTCCTCGTATTTAGCTTATGAATATTCTAAAAAAAGTATACTCTTATCTTTCTTTGATCGCGATCTCACGATCATACTCAAGTAGGTGAATTCTTCTAGGAATCCTGTAGGACGATTCTCGAAGTCATATAGACACTGAATTCATTAAAAGCTATTACTCAACCTTCCATACAGAAAGATCACTATAGCTAATGGGACTCATTAGATGTGCCCTTTAATCTCACACAGTTTGTTGTTTTAGAGCCTAATTCATAGGATCTTCAATCTCCTAGGATAGGTTAGCACCAATATGAGCCTTTATACTGATATAAGCTCTATTCCCTTAGACGTTGCAAGGATGGCCTTCGGCGTCAATCCTTTAGTGAAAGGATCTACCAAGTTCCTTTCAGACTGGATATATTCTACAGTAATAACATCAGTCTCTCTGGCATACCTTACCGACTTAAATCCTCTCTTTATATACTTTGAGGACTTCATATTGTTCTTTCTACTCTTCACCTTGACTAGAACGATTTGGTTATCGCAGTATGTCGATATTGTTGGAATCGGTTTTTTCCGCATAGGTAGGTCAGAAAGGAGTTATCTAATCTATTCTACATCTATAGTCGCTGAATCAAGTGCTACTAACTCAGCCTCCATGGTGGACCATCTAAGAATAATCTATTTAGAAGACTTCTATGAGACGACCCCACCTGCTAAAGTGAACATGTAGCCACTCGTAGCCTTCATATCATCTGAGTCACTGATCCAGTTAGAATCACTGAATCCTTCCAAGACTGCTAGATGGCTAGATAATGTATTTCCAAATTTGAGATCCCCTTCAGGTATCTGAGTACTCTCTCTAGTGCTATCCAATGATCATCTCCTGGATTAGACATATAACAACTCAATCTGCTTAAAGCATATGATATGTCTGGCCTCGTTGCGCTAGTTATATACATTAAGGATTCAATAATTTGATAATATTTAAGCTGGTCCTTTCCATGCCCAGTATTTTTATGTAGCTTTGCATTTGGATTATAGGGTGTGGCCACTGGCTTACAGTCCATAAATCCAAATCTGGTTAGGACCTTGTCCATATAATGGGATTGTGAAAGAGTAACCCTATTATCACCCTTTATAAGTTTGATGTTCAAAATAACATCTACTTCACCCAGATCTTTCATAAACAAATTCTGGGAGAGAAAATACTTTGTTATATTGATTACATCCATATTGGTTCCGAAAAGCAATATCTCATCTACGTATAGACATAGAATGACACCTTCGCCTCCACTAAACCGATGATATACACATTTATCGGCTTTTTTCACACAAAAGCCAACCGAAGTCATTGTACTATCGAATTTCTCGTGCCATTGCTAGGGAGTTTGCTTTAGACCATACAAAGATTTAATCAATTGATATATTTTCTTTTCTTGCCCTCCAACCACAAATCCGTCGGTCTGTTGTATATAAATCTCCTCATCCAACTCTCCATTTAGGAAAGTGGGCTTTACATCTATTTGATGTATATGGAATTTGTATGCGGTAGCTAGTGTTAAAAGCACCCGAATTGTGGGTAAACGAGCCACAGGAGAGTATGTATCAAAATAGTCTTCTCCTTTCTTTTACGTGAAACATTTAGCCACTAAGCGGGCCTTTTACTTTTCTCTATCAGGTCTACGCTTTCTTTTAAAAATCCATTTACAGCCCACTGGCTTGTATCAAGGTGAAAAATCTGTAATCTCCCATATTCTGTTAGCTATGATGGAATCCATCTCGCTACGGACTGCCTCCTTCCAGTAATCTACATCTGGGAATACGTATGCCTCTGAAAGGGTTCGTGGTTCATAATCCATGATATAGATGACATAATCATTGCCGATTGACTTTTCAGTTCTCTACCTCTTACTCCTTCTCAACTCCAACTCTGGAGTGGTGTTATCCACACTAAGAAGAATAGAGTGTTCATATGAGCCAGTATGGTCAATGACTTCATTTGGTCTCATAGGAAACACATGCTCAAAGAATATCGCATCATGAGACTATCACTATTTTTGTAGCGATGTCACTCACTTCGAATTTGACCACCAGAAATCTAAAAGCCGTACTATTTATTCGGTAATGGCACAAACACTTTTGCAAGGTATCCCCATGTCCGAAGAAATGATAAGTTAGGTTTTCTCCCCTTCATCCTTCATAGGGTGTTTTCTCTTGACTACGAGGTAGAACCTTATTCAGAACATAATTAGCTGTGAGAGCTACTTCACCCCACCAATAGTCTGGCATATTTGAATTCTGGAGCATGGCGTTAACCAAGTCATAAAGAGTTCGATTCTTCCTTTCGGCTATTCCTTTTGATTGAGGGTGAGTATGGTGGAGTAATTTCATGAATTATTCCACTTTCTTCATAGAATTGAGAGAATTCATTTGAGATGTATTCACCACCTCGGTCTGACCTTAACCGTTTGATTTTCTTTTCTTGCTGATTTTCAGCTTTGACTTTATAGACTTTAAAGTGTTCAAGTGCTTCATCTTTCGATTTAAGTAAATAAATGAAGCAAAACTTAGTTGCATCATCTATGAGAGTCAAAATGTAATGATTGTCATCTTTAGTTAATATTTCATTCACACTTTGAACCCTTCTCGTAATTATAGCTTGGAATTAAACTCATTTTGCTCAACCGCACTATGGCTTCAAAGTTAACATGACGCAAACATGAATACCAAATATTATAAACTTTATTGCAATGGGAAACGTTATAAATATTGACATTATTGAAATTAATAATAGATAAGCAGAACATGCCTTTGCTATCATAGTTTTTGCCTATAAAATTACCAAATTTAGTCAACACGACCTTAGTAGACTTAAAAAATTGCTTTATTTCTTGCTTACAAAGCATCGACTCGCTCAGGAGGTTGCGAGTCATCGCAGGCATGTACAGTACATTTTTTAGGATGAGTATTTTGACTGAGATAAGCTTCCGGCAAACTTGTCCAATCTCACGTACTGTCCCAGTGGATTCGTTCCCTATTAGGATGGATCCACCAACTTCACTCTGAAATGAAAAGAAATAAGATCGATCAATATATATATGTCTAGTAACACCTGTATCAATCTACTAATTAATTGATGGACTTGCCATAAACGCCTGAGGTACATACTTTTCCAAACTGGAGCTAGCTAGCTAGTGCGACATTCACTTCAGCCTTGCCTTTGAGATTGTGGCAATTGTTGGCATTATGAGTAGTCATGCCATAGACAAAGCAGACAATCTTCTCCTCCTCCTTCTTCTTCTTCATTTTCTTGACTTTGAGCTTGTTCTGGGGCTGGTTCTTGAACCTTGGTTTTCCACTACTTGGAGCACTCTTGACCTCCACTCGATGAGCCTAGACTTGAGCCTTTCCTGCACCATCACTAGCTCTAGCACTCTCTTTGACATTAGTAGCAACTAACAACTCATTGAGAGTCAAGCGCTCCTTCATATGTCTACGAGCGGTCACGAAGTCATGCCACAAGGGCGGTAACTTGGCTAGGATAATGTTCACTTGGAACTTCTATGGTAGGATACAGTCATACTGACTTAAATCACGTACATGGAGTTATTTCGTCATTGAGCAATCTAACCCACAGAACTTCTTTGCAATTTCTAATCAGAGATGAAATACATATATTTGATATAGATCAAGCAATGAAAGTAAGCAGCCGAAAAACTCACAAAACCAGTTGTTGTAGGGGTGGCCCCCACCTAAACCCAAGGTAGATATATATATATGTGATGCAAGCCCTGGAGAGAATCCAAGAAAAGAGCATTGCTCACCTAACTCTCCACTACCATACACCCTCTCTCTCTTTGTTTGGTCTGTAACCACAACAGTTGGCGCCGTCCGTGGGGGCGACAAGAGCAAGCATCAAGATCTCAGGAAGGATGGCACCGAAGAAAGCACCCTCATCGGCGGCGAGGAAGAAGGGAGGGGTCCCGACGGAGTCCCGCATCAACACCAGGGCTTCGGCATCGGCGGTCGCAGCTGCGGCAACTATGAGTGTCGGTGTTCGCCGTGCAACGATCGACCCCGCCGCTACCGATGCAACGTTTGACCCCGCCACCACCGATGCAACGTTCGATCCCGCCACCACGACGCAGCGACCGACCCTACTCCGTGAGTAATGCTCGGCTCCGCCGCTGGCGTGACAGCCAATTCCAGTGGTACTGGCCAGGTACCAGCGAGCGGTAGTGTCGACGCCTGTGGACACACAACCGCCGCCCCTGCACCCGGCGCGAGAGCGCCGCGTGGCTCAGGTGGCAACGCCGGCCTCGTCATCGACGGCGGAGTCCACCCCGCCGAGGCGGCGGGCAGCCCAAAAGCACAAGCTGTGGACACTACGGTCCCGGCGGCGCGACCAGGTGTGCCGATCGCCTCGACTACACCGGCAGCGGAGAACGCCCTGCTGGTGGCTCTTGGCACGCTCCAGTGAGAGCTAACGGATCTCCGCGGGGCCGTGCGAAGTATGCAAGAGGCTCGAGGTCAGCAGATCCCGCCGATGGCCGCGCCGGAGCCCGCGCCGGAGAGGGCCGATAGCCGCGACACTCCTACATCCAGCCGTGTCTTGGTGCAACGTGTGGACCCGGAGTCCCAGTTATCTGCGAGCCTGCAGCAGGCAGCATGGCCGGAGGACTTCAAGTTCCCCAGCGCCATCGCGTCGTACAAAGGTAATACGAACCCCCGGGAGTTCGTGCGCGTGTACGAGACCGTCATCGAAGCTGCAGGCGGAGATGACACCATGAAGGCGAAGGGACTCCCCCTCGCGTTGCAGGGAGTGGCGCTCTCTCGGTTCTTCACCATAGAGCCAAACTCCATCTACGCGTGGGAGCAGATTCGTGACCACCTCTACAACAACTTCCAAGGGAACTATGTCGAGCGCGTAGATGCGGATCAGCTCTTCGTGGTCAAGCAAAAGCTGTTAAAAAAGCTTCGGGAGTACTTCAAGCGTTTTGCGAAGGTCCACTACCAGGTCAAAGACGTCAATGAGACAACTATTATCAACGCAGCAATACAGGGTCTTCGCTCGAGGCCGCTGGCCGAGTACAATGTGCGGAAGCCAATCAAGACGGTGGCAAAGCTCTTCGACAAGATGGAAGAATACGTCAGGGCGGAAGAAGATGCGCGCCGGCGTCAGGCCAACGACGCGGACGCCAATCCGGCGGCGGACACAGCGAAGAACAAAGATTCGCCGAAGGAAGGCTCCTCGAAGGGTAAACGCCGGCAGGAGACATCGAAGGACGCCTCCCAGCACAAGGACCCATCGGGCGATAGGCCCAAGCGCGGTCAACAGAAGTCTCAGAGAGCCCGTTATGTCTTCAATGTTGAGGGCGGCTTCGAAGACAACGCCCCCGTTGGCCGCGGTGCGAGGGCTCGCTAGGGTCAGGGACAGACACCGCGGGGTATGGCAACCAACACTGCGTCCAATGGTGCGAAGTGCATGGCTAAGGCAACTACAACACACGTGCATGCACCGCCATTGCGGCACTTCGGCAAAGCGTCGTCAGGGACAGAGACCTTGAGGCACGCTCGCCCATCGTGGCACATGTCCAGCAACACCTGGATGGACCCCTACGAATTCAGGACCAGGGGCCACACCACAGGAAGGCCTCCGGCGAATTCAAGCCCATGTGCAGCAGCCCCAGGAAAGCCCCCCGCGGATCCACGCCCCGGAGGGAGCCCCGCGCAGGGTCATAAACATCATCTTCAGAGGCTCCTCACTGGAATTTGCCTCGGAGAGGCAACGAAAGGCCTACGCACGGAGGTTACACCACGTGGCGGCATACCCGGCGCAGGCACCGCCAGATTGGGCGCATCACGAGATCACCTTCACGCCTGCCGACGCCGAGGACGTGGAGTTCCCCCACCAAGACCCTTTGGTCATCTGTGCCGCCGTCGCAGGCTGTGACGTCAGGCGTGTCCTCATCGACAGAGGAAGTTCCGTGAACATTTTGTTCGCCAGGGCCTTCGACCGAATGGGGATCCCTCGGAGTCGCCTAGGCTCCTCGAAAATTCCGCTGCAAGGCTTCGGAGGTCAGCCGCTGAGGGCGCTGGGACAGATTTGCCTCCAGATCTCTTTCGGCTGTAGTGACAACGTGAGGAGCAAGGACGCCACCTTCGACGTCGTGGATATCCAGTACCCCTACAACGCGATATTGGGGCGACCAACCCTCAACTCATTCGGGGCTGTCCCACACCACGGCTTGTTATGTGTGAAGCTCCCAGGTCCACGGGGTGTCATTATTGTCCACGACGACCAGGACATGGCCCGACGCATAGAGCTCGGCACCCGAAGACCGCACCATGACGCCCAGAGAGACTCCTAGGCTGGGCACGCCAACACAACGACACCAGCACAAGGACGTTGGCGGCTACCAGCAACACCTTGCCGGACTTCCTCGATGGCTCTGGCAGCGGAAGCAGCAGAGGCTCCTATCTCGCCGCTGTGACAACGACAGCCGAGTGGTTAGTCTCCGACTTTTTGTACTCGCTCACTTGCGCAAATGAGAATTTAATAAAGTTCACCGTTTGCGAAGCTATTCGTCTTTCCCACAAAGACGTGCAGAGGTCTGTCTTCGCACGCACTCCCCGGAGTATAACTAAGATGCGGATGTTGTCCCTGCGCATTCTACTGAGTCTAAACAAGACACGGATGTCCCACGCACGTGTCGGTGGCATCACTACGCGTAATCCCCGGAGTATAAATAAGCTGTGGTTGACGTTCCCACGCACTCGAGTATAAATAAGACGTAGCGTCGAGGTCCGCCTCCGCACGCACTCCACGGAGTATAAATAAGACGTAGCGTCGAGGCCCACCTCCGCACGCACTCTACGGAGTATAAATAAGACGTAGCGTTGAGGTCCGCCTCCGCACGCACTCTACGGAGTATAAATAAGACGTAGCATTGAGGTCCGCCTCCGCACGCACTCTACGGAGTATAAATAAGACGTAGCGTCGAGGTCTGCATCCGCACACACTCTTCGGAGTATAAATAAGATACGGATGTTGTCCCTGCGCACTCTACTGAGTCTAAACAAGACGCGGATGTCCCACGCACGCGTTGGTGTACCCTTTGGAGTACTCGTTAAGCCGTGGTTGATAGTCTCACGCTCTCTCTGGAGTACAAATAAGACGTGGATATTGTCCCTGCGCACTCTACTGAGTCTAAACAAGACGCGGATGTCCCGCGCACGCGTTGGCGTACCCTTCGGAGTACTCGTTAAGCCGTGGTTGATAGTCCCACGCCAACTGTTTTCCCTACGACCATCACGGCAACGTTGGCTGCGGCCGAACATCCCCGCCGTTACCACCGTCGATGGACAAATGCTGGAGGAGAGTGGGCAAGACGCGGGGCTGCGAGGTGGAAGCGCCAGCCACAAGGGTTGACATGGTTAGCAAGCGAGTGTCTTCGCCTGCTCATCCCCACGTTAAATAGCTTCGGAACCAAGACCCCGACACGTAAGCCCTACGCAACACTACCCTAGGGTCTCGTGAATCAAGCCCCACAGATTACGCCTCACGTGTCATCCCGTTCATCTGGGGGACCCGTGCGGCAGCTCGGGATAAGCTTATGTCTTCCAGCTGTAAAGCAGCATGCGCAGAGCCCCGTCAAGTCCACCTCAGATGTCCTGCCAATATCTACAATTGCGGGAAAACAGTTGCGCCCGTGAGGTCCCCATAGACCGCAAACACCAGGGCCTACGAAGATAGGTTCTTGTAATCTCCCGACCCTACTTCATCCTTATCCTATCAGGCGGTCGGCGACGGCGCGTCTACCTCAACTAGGCGCCAGCTCCGCTGCCACCACTTCGAAGGGTAGGGGATGGAGCGCTCGCGCTTCTACCTTAACTAGGCGCCAGCTCCGCTGCCACCACTTCAGAGGGTAGGGGACGGAGCGCTCGCGCATCTACCTCGACTAGGCCCCAGCTCCACTGCCACCACTTTGGAGGGTAGGGGACGGAGCGCTCGCGCGTCTACCTCTACTAGGCTCCAGCTCCGCTGCCACCACTTCGGAGGGTAGGTGACGGAGCGCTCGCGCGTCTACCTCGACTAGACGCCAGCTCCGCTGCCACCACTTCGGAGGGTAGGGGACAGAGCGCTCGCGCATCTACCTTGACTAGGCACCAGCTCCGCTGCCACCAGTTCCGCTCCCCCTTGGAACCATGTAGAGGCGGGATCGGGGCTGGAACAGCGCGCTCTGGCACGCTAGTGCCCAAGGCTTCGCATACACGGTTCATCCGCCCCAGACCTGCCTCAGCGGTCGCAGCTACGCGCAGGGCGTGTTCCCTGGCCGTATACGGTCTGAGGAATGCGCCCACCGCACGCTCCACGTCTCCCAGGAGAGCACCTGTGAGCAGCAAGGGGCATAATTTCAAACAATGGGCCCGGTGGACAGCACACGAAAGCTAAGCTCTACCAAAACTTACGTGGACCGGAGGATCTCGGCAGCGAACACACGGATGGGTGGACGTTGTCACGCCGAAGCCTCCCAGGCGTAACACGCCACTCGGCAGCAAGTGGTGCCACGCCATACATGATGAACTCCTCGGCGAGATCGCGCATGTTGAAGCGGGCAGTGATCCCCACAAGCCTCCGCGCCATTCGCTGATCTTCAGCATCTATCGACGCACCAGGTGTGGTGTTGAACGTCACCAGCCGCCCCGAACACTCAAGGCCGCTACCGATCGCCACGCGGTGGTAGAACCACCGCCTCCTCCAGTTCGGCTCCCACTCTGCCCGGCCTGAGTCCGCAGGAAAAATCTTCTCGCACTGCGAACGCAAGACAAGGCCGACGCTGCCGAAGCTGGGAACCGTCCCGTCTCCCCGATCCTCTGACTCACACCGTGAGTCGTGGAGAAAGGCGAACAACGACGCAGTCGGCCTGCACGCCTCCGTACGCAACGCCCAACTGTACACGGCAAGCCGGGGTATCGCATTCGGCGTTATTTGTGCCAGCTCGAGTCCAAAAGTCCGCAGGACATCCCCGATAAGCATGGCGGCCGGAATGCGCAACCCAGCTTCGAAGTAGGCGAGGAACACGATCGCCTCCAACTCCTCAGGGTGCGGTTCGGTCTCATCGTCCGCGGGCAGTCTCACCTCCCGACGGTCCGACAGCTTCCCTTCACGCAGGAGGCCGCGAATCGTTTCTTCCATCACTAGCGTTGAGCCCAGGACACGGGAGCACGGACCTTCTACTATCTCTGCCGCCGCCCACCATTTGTCCACCTGCGTGGAGTCGCGCCCCTCGAGTGTGTATTCCACCTCGAGCGGCGACGACCGCCGGAGGACGGCGCTGTTGCCGGCCGGCTGAGCGCGCTCTTCATCGTGTGCCATCGTCCTCCTGGAGCTATGTGACGACGGAGGCAGCAAAGAAGACACGAGATTGAGGCGGGCGGTCAGAAGATAGAAGGTAAGACGAGGAGAATGCAGGTGGTGTACCGCAGGAGAATAAGCTGCAAGGATTATTGACACCAAAAATTCGAAGATGAGGTACATAAGTTTTTTGGGTCTATTTTTAAATTTAACCGGTCTTACAAGTAAAGATGGAAGACTGGATTATAGGTTAGATGTCGTACTATCAAGAGGGATCTTTGAAAGTAGCTTGATAGCATATTTTATGCACATTGGATCAATCATGGAACATGCATGAATTTGAAATTTAGTTTGAAAAATTCACTGGGCTCTCTCAGAACAATCGGTAGTACCGCACCCACAAATGGTATTACCGCAGTGCGGTAATACCGGCATATACACAGCGGTATTACCGCTCGACGGTAATACCGGAATATGTGCGGTATATAAATTCCAGAGAGCACCCTTCTGAGGACTTCAACTCACTGAAATCGGTAATACCGAAATTTGAACGGCGGAACTACCGCAGTGTGGTAGTACCGTA
Source organism: Melocanna baccifera (assembly GCA_036346265.1). Classification (NCBI taxonomy): domain Eukaryota; kingdom Viridiplantae; phylum Streptophyta; class Magnoliopsida; order Poales; family Poaceae; genus Melocanna; species Melocanna baccifera. Next base: position 20,472,373 of record CM070692.1, on the reverse strand, counting down.
TGATACCGCGGTATTATCATTTTTCGGAATATTTTTTCCAGAAGGCCTCCAATTCAAGACTTAGCCGGCCAGAAATCGGTATTACCGGTAATAGCACGGCGGAACTACCACAGTGCGGTAATACCGCACCGACCTGCGGTATTACCGCTGAGCGGCAATACCGCACTTACAATAGCGGTAATATCGTACTTACAACAGCGGTAATACCGCACAAAATTCCAACGGCTAGTTCTGTTCGTCTTACATAGCCGTTACTGTGTGCTACAGTAAAGTTCGGTAATACCGCACTTTGTACAGCGGTAATTCCGATTTCCCTGATTTTTCAGCATTAATTTTCAACAACGGCTAGTTTTGGTTGGTGAGGGTATAAATACCCCCCCACCTGCACTTGGGCAGGCTGCTGAAGTTTCATTGAACTCATTTGAGCCCTAGAGCATTTACTCCACTCTCTCTTCTCTCTTGAGCATTGTTTTGAGTTTGTGGAGAGGTTTCAAGTGCATTCATTCTAGTTAATCCAATTGCACTTGCGCGCCATCAAGTGAAATCAACGATCTATTCTCTTGGTGCTTGCCGGCACCTAGACGGCGGGAAGATTGATTACCGGTGACTTCTTCAAAGGAGATTGTGAAGAAGCCCATGCCGAATTGTGAGTGGTTGGAGCTCACCATCTCCGGAGCGGAGGAAGAGCTACCATAGTGATCGAGGTGTTTTAGCTTAATTCGTGGAGCCGGTCCGATTCGTCCGGGCTAACCTCAACGTGGACTAGTGGAAACCGGCTAGTTTCCGATACCACGGTAAAAACATCGTGTGTCAAATTATGTTTGTTTATTGTCTATTATAGCATTTGTTATTGATAATTCCTCGCTTATTGTCAATTCTTAAAATTGTTTGAATTGTGTAGGATTGCTTTCACTTAGCTTTTGTGCTTATTAATCATCTTGGTATTAATTGTTTAATTTAGCAAAGAATTTTAAAACCTCCTATTCACCCCCCTCTAGTTGCTTATCCTTGATTCTACAAGTGGTATCAGACCTTGGTCTCTCATTTCTAGACTTAACCGTCTTGAGAGAAAAGGATGGCTAGTGAGGGAATAGCAATTGGCAAGGCACCTCTATTTGATGGTTCAAATTATGCTTATTGGAAGATTAGGATGTCCATTTACTTAAAGGCCATGAGTCCTAATATTTGGAAAATTGTAAATGAGGGCTACGTCATGCCGCTTGATCCGTTGCACTTAACGGAACAAGACGGTCGTAATGCTCATTTAGATGCCCAAGCCATGAATGCTCTCTTTGGTGTTTTAAACGCGGACGAGTTCAATAGGGTGAGCAATTTAGGAACCGCTCACGCCATTTGGACAACTCTTGCGGAAATTCATGAAGGGACGTCCACGGTTAAAGAGGCAAAATTGCATCGGCTTAGGATAAAATATAAGACATTCATAATGTTGCCCCATGAGGATATCAATGAAATGTACTCACGGCTTAACAACATTGTGAATGAGCTCAAAGGTCTTGGTACTAACATTTCCGATCTTGACATTGTGAGAAAGATGCTCAGGGCCTTGCCAGAGAAGTATGAGGTGTTAGTGACGCTCTACCTCAACTCGCCGGAGTTGGCAAGAATGACGTCAACACAACTCTTGGGTAATCTAATTACCAACGAGTTGTACAAAAAGGACAAGGAGGAACTCTTGGAACAATCATCCTCCAAGGGCAAAAAGATTACCGCTTTTAAGGTCAAAACGGTATCAAGTAAAGAATTTGAAGATGAAGAAGACAACTCCGAGGAGAAAATGACTCTCATTGTGAGAAGAATGAAGAGGTTCATGAGAAAGTATCTACACTGAAGTGGAGGACAAGGATCAAGCAAGAAGGATCGATCCTTTGACTACAAGAAGCGCTATAGTAACATCCGTTGTTATGAGTGCAATAAGAAAGGACATATTGCTTCCCAATGCCCCACCAAGAAAGATGACAAGGAGAAGTGATCAAAGAAGAAGAACTACCATGACAAGAAGAAGCTATTCAAGAAGCTTCACAAAGATGGCAAAAACGAAGCCCACATCGGTGAGTAGGATTACGAGGCGGAGTACTCCGACTCCAACTCAAGCGAGGATGAGTCTTCTAAAAACAAGGGACTCGTCGACATAGCCATCAAGGAGGCATCATCATTATTCTCCACTCCCACATGCCTCATGGCCAAGGGAGAAAAGGTAAAAATTTGTGACGATGATGATGAGCCTTCATATGATGAATTGATGGATATGCTAATTGACTTGAATGAATTTCTTGAAAAAGAGAAGTCAAAATTTAAAGAGCTTAAGAGAGAACATATCTCTCTTAAGGAGTCTCATGATGAGCTAATTGAAACTCATGCCTTACTTCTCCAAGAAACATCAAGTAAATCCACCTCTAGCATTGGAATTACTTGTGATATTGTGGATGACATGCCTAGAATAGGAAATGCTAGAATTAATACTTCTACTTCATGTGATGATTTAAATGCTATGTCTTGTAGTTTAAGTATCAATAATTTTGTTAATTTATGTGATGAAGAACTTGTTGATGAAAATTGTAAAATAAAAGATTAAGTTAATCAATTGATCAAAAGTTTAGAAAGATGCTACAAGGGTAAGGCCACCCTTGACAAATTATTGAGTTAGCAAAGATACTCATTCAATAAGGAGGGACTTGGGTATGTGCCCAAGAAAGTTAAGAAACCCGCAAAGCCGATCACTAGGTTTGTAAGGCCAAGTGGTAAGCAAAACATAGAAAACAAGAATGCTTCTATCAATTTATATGATTCTCGCTACTTGCTTAAGAAATCTAGCAGTGACAAGGTTACTGCAAAATTCATTGGCACCTCAATTTTAGGCGCTAAAAAGAATGCTATTTGGGTGCCCTATAACATCCTGTTTTTCTGAGATTTTTAAAGCCTGGATTTCAAAAATGAATTTTCTGGAATTTTCTGAAATTAATTGAAGCTTCAAATGAATTTTTAAAGTTTTAAATGATTTAATGTGATTAAAATAAACATTAACATAAGTGGAAAATATTTTATTTGTGTTCCTCAAGTCTCAAGGAATTTTCTGGTATTTTTGGTGAATTTTTGGGATTTATTTGCTATTTTCTAGAGCTTTTAGAAGTTTATTTGAATTTCTGGAAAAAGAAAAGAAAAGGATTTAACCTCACCGCCCGATCACCCTCTCTCCTCCACGCGTCGCCCGATCCGCGCCAGCGCCACAGCATTCCCTTTCCCGCGCGCCGCTGCTCCGCGCTCGATCCCGCTCACGCCACGCGTCGCAGATCATCGCTGACGCGCGGCGACACCAGCGCGCCGTCGCCGCCGCCCGCGCTTCGCCCTCGATCGCTCGATCGCGCGCCGCGCGATCACAGCCGTTCACTCCCCGCGCCGCGCGAACCCTAACCCTAACCCTAATCAATCCCGCCGTCCGATCTTGCCGCGTGGCCGCATCCTAGCCGTCTAACCCGTCTGCGTCCGCGCGCGCCGCCAGAATCGGATCGAACCCCTCGGTTCGCGTGTTAAAACCAGCCGGCCGTCCTCGGTTCGCGTGCACACCTCGCCGAAACCCTCGCGCGCCTCCGCTCGCCCTCGCGCCGCGCCGTCGCCGAGCGCTCCGCCGCCGCCGTCTTTGCGCCTCGCCGTCGCCGAGGTCGCCGGGCGCAGCCGCCGCCGCGCCGCCACCGGTGAGCTCCCGCGCCGTTCGCCGCGCGCTCGCCGCCGCCTGCGCCTCGCCTCGGCGCATCTGCGCCGCGCGCCGCGACCCGTCGCCTCGCGCGCGCACCCGCCACGCGCCGCCGATCCGCCCCGCGCGCCACGCGCCGCCTGCGGCCGCGATCCGCCGCCGCGCGCGCGCCGCGACGCTTCACGCGGGCGAGCCGCCACGCTGCCGCCGATCAAGCCGCCGCCGCGCCGCGCCGCGCAATCCTCGCCGCCGCTCGGATCGAGCCGAGGCGAGATCCGCCACGTGCCGCGTCCCGCCGTCGGATCCCGCCGACGCCGCCGCGCCGAGCCGCCACCCTCGGCCTAGCCACGTGGCAGCACCAGCGCGTGCCACGTCAGCCCTAGGCCACGTGGCATGACACGTGGCATGCCACGCCGGCGCCACGCCGGCCCTAGCCGCCCGAGCCACGTGGCAGCCGTCGCCATGTGCCACGTGGCGATATGCCGCCGCCACGTCGGCCGCCCCGCCGCGTCGCCGCCGCCCCGTGCAGCATTACGTGGACGCGTCCACGTGGACTCGGAATCTCGTGGACCGGGTTCACAAAGACGCTGACTTTTCCGATTTTTCCCGAATTAATTTTGAATTAATTTTCCGGGAGCCCGTTCTCCTCCGTCCTAGCTCCGATTGACCCCGTTCTTTTTTCTAAATTCATCTAAAATCGAGCTCTACCTGTTGGTTCTGGTTTTGTGAATTTTTGAGTTCTTTTGCTTGTCATTTTATGTGTTTCTTTATTTTCGGTCGTTTTCTCTCTCGTTAGATTCGGATTCCGGAGGAGCAGGTTTCGCGCCAGAAGACCAGGAGTACCCCGCTGAGCATAACGAAGGCAAGTCGTGTCCCTTGATCATGTTGAACCCAATTTTGCAAACTATTATTTAATTATTTTGCTTTAAATTACATTGCATTGCTATTTTTATTCAAACCTTTGCACAGGTAGCTATTGTCCCAATTACAATTATACCTCCTTGACACTTTGAAATACCAGGATGCCTTTGTCACCATAGGTTGGGAAATTTATTAGTGAGGCTAGTTTATTTATCACATGGGTTGGTACGATTAGATTGCTTAGCCAGTTTATATTTACGATTGGTCTCATTGCACCTGTTAAATTATTAATTTGACTTAATGACATATGGAACTGTGGTTGGTGCCACGTATATTAAAATTTGTGTCACGTCATTGGTGTGACGTTGGCTTGGTTATACAAATTGGTTTTGCACTCGGGCGAGTGATCGTGCAAGAAAGGGGAAATCAGGTTGTACTTTGGGGATGTGGTAGTCTCGCCGGTAATGTTAAGGACTTAACTTTGTGCGCCATTGATCTGAGCTTAATCGTGCAAACCACATGTCTATTATGGGATGGACCTGGCTGATTAATTTGTAATATTTCAATTCAATTCGCCATTGTGATGGACATGGTTGCCGATTTCCATGTGGCGTAAGGGGGTGTGATCACGAAACCTAGCGGGCGTGATTGGGTTGAGGTAGAGCATTGTAAAGGCCTTGTTGTGATTTCCTTAGGCCTAGGCTAATCACATCGTGTGGGTACAGTTGTGCAACCTCTGCAGAGTGTAAAACTATTCGAATAGCCGCGTCCTCGGTCATGGATGGTGCTCGGGATTTCACACGAGGTTAGTGTTTCATTTATAACTTGGTAGTTTATGTTGGGAGTGGGCGGTAGTTCATCGTTGGTACAAACTTGTGAATTGGTGTTCACAAGTGGTTCAAGATTATCCCTTTGATTATCTATTATTACTGCTTTGCTAACTTTAGCTTTCAAGTTATTTAATACATTTCATCAATAAATGCCTTTATGCAAATTAACCTTTCACCTTCCTTTGGTAAGCCTTGCATACTATATTGCATTTATTGTTACAAACGACTTGCCGAGTACCAATGTACTCACGGCTTTACGCCTATGTTGCTCGATTGAGGAGAGGAGTACTATCGCAGGAGGTGCCGGAAGGAGAGTACTACGACGACTTCACGGATTAGGCTTCGTTCTCCACTCGATAGCCTTGTGGCTTGTCGATTGGTCGCCACGCTTTATTTTGGATTTCGCGCTATTTTGTTAAGCCTTCCGCTAGAGATATTGTAAGCTTGGCCATAAGGTCGCACTTTGATATTTTATCGATATTCTAGTTTTCTCTTATTATTGTCGTGTGTATGACTCGTGATGACATCTATGTTTGATGTGTGCACTAGCTTGATCTCGACTAGTGCAGTTTACGAGAGACCGAGTTTGCATATTCGGTCTCGACAGAGATGGTATCGAGCCATATCGATCGTAGGACTAAGCCCTAGTTAAATTGGTCGATAGCCCAAAAATTTATTTTCTAAATCAAACCAACTAAATTTGATATTTAGTAATATCTCTATCTTCTTACCTCATTCTTAAGGATTCTTGTCTCTCGCCCCAACTCTTGCAAAATTCGTTTTCCTAAAGTTATAAACCGATCTTTCCTTTATAAATGCATTAGATGTCCCAAACTTCCTACACCCGACAGAGGATGGAGGTCACTTCAAGCTCACATTGCGAGCCTCGGATTTAAGAGATCGCCCGCCTACCTCACTAAGGATGAGAAGCAAAGGTCAACGATCGGAGCATCTCCGACTATACTTCACCACCCGAGTCGGCAGCGGTGCTACATCACGCTTTCAAGAACACCGTGCGGTGGGAGATGTCGGCAAGGAGTTGCGCACAAAGCTATCCGTCGACTTTGCAAGCTATACAAGATCAACATGGCGGACTCGTCCGGAAGTTCAAGGAGCAAGACGCGAGCCACCCGAGACTACGAGCGCTACCGGGAGGAGCCCCGACCGCAGTCGCCAGTACCTCTACCGTCGCCTACACCGCCGAGCCCAGAGGAGAGACGTCGTATCACCGGAGATCGTCGCGCCTACCTCAGTCGGTTCACTCCAGCCCCAGTCAGAGAGCAGTCGCCGCCGATCCGCAACTCGTGGGTTGTCTGGCGATTCGAGGACGATAGCAGTGTACCCTATTTGTCAGGACCCGAGTGGGAGCCTTTAGAGTAGATAGTGCGAGTAGACACATTGGATTTTATTTGCAGTTGAGTGTGATGTGAGCTGCAAATATTGCCTTAAAAGCATTATATTGCGATCATGTCAAATCTTTTAATGGAGTTTATTTTTGTTCAGTTTCTTAGTTAGCCTTTTGGCTAAGTGTTTGTTTAGTTAGGTCTCCATTAAGCAAAACCCCCTTAGACGCATTTACCTCTTATCTATGCTTTTCCCTCTCGTCTTTTACCTTTGGTCATCGCCAGATTGTTTTCTTTTGAGCAAGATGGTTGATACGAGAACTCCTCCACCGCAATCAAAGTAACCAGACCAGAGAACGATCTTTGCGCAACGGTGCCACACGCCTTGATCCTGCACTCGATCGGTTCTTGATGGCCTGACTCGAGATGATGCGGGGTATGCGACTATGATGCAAATGCAAAGCACGAGAGCGATACCACCGCCAAAGACTCGTCGCCAGACCAGCTATGCAGAGTTTATGAGGACGAGACCGCTGCTTTCTCCAGCTTCATCAGAGCCCTTGAGGCCGACGATCGGGTCCGTTCGATTGAGAAGAAACTGAACTTGGCTCAAGATAATCGGCAGTGAGAAGGTTTTGTATGCGGCACATCGGCTTGAGGGACCAGCAGCAGAGTGGTGGGAGAACCATCTTGTGCCGCCCATGAGAACCAAAGACAACATCACCGGAAGGAATTCGCAAAGGCTTTCCACACCGCTCATGTCATGGAGGGAGTGGTTGAGATGAAGAAGGATGAGTTTCGGGAGTTCCAGCGAGAGGAACTCATCGGTGAGTGAATATCTCAATAAATTCACTCGGTTGGCTCGCTTCTGCGCGCAGGATGTAGCGGCAGATGCAGCTCACGAGAAGAGGTTCAAGAAAGGCTTGAACCCAGCTTTGAAGGTGCAAGTCGAGGCAACGCGACTATGCCGCCAGCAGATTGGTGGATAAGGCCATTCTCATCGAGGAGAGTCGCGCGAGCTCGAGGAGTCTCGCAAGAGGAGGTTGATCCAGCGAGGATCACACCACACCGATCCTCGAGGCCTCGCTTTGGTTCCTACCACCGCACGAGTGCCACAAAGAATAAAGCAGCAGCAGCAGCAGCAGCGATCTTGATTCCGGACCCGGCTCGATACACGCGCGCGATTTGATCAGTCGGCGTCACGGTGGTTCCAGATGGACAGCGGCAGCAGAAGAGCAATAATTCAGCGGCATCCATCACTTGCTTCAAGTGTCATGAGGTGGGACACTATGCTAGCAAGTGCCCTCGAGGCGTGCCCCGACGCCATTCGCTTTGACTTGGGAGCCACACCGGTCGTACCCCTACCCCGGAGCGGACGAGAGAGCACCCGGCCTCGGGACAGCCAGCGGGGCGCCGGTGGTGAGGGGTCGTGAACCACGCCACCGCAGAGGATGCCCAGCAGCACGAGACGTTGTGATCGATGCGTTTCGTACATTGATTCTGCCACCGCTTTATTTGATTCGGAGCTTCGATTCGCTTGTTTCTGGAGTTTTGCTTTAAAGCAACAATTGAAAATCTGTTGCTCTTGGATCTGCTTCTTTTAATCCAATCCCGGATCCGAGTTGAGATCCAACCTGGGTTGTCCAGAGTTAGGATAACCATTCGAGAGTTGAGTTCGTGGTCGACTGATTTTATTGGATATGCGGTCCCTAGATGTAATCTTGGGAATGGATTGGCCAGCGTGACGTTGTTAGACGTGGGAGCGAGCGATGACCTTAACCAATTCAGACGGAGTTAAGGTGCGATCGCGGCGATGAGTGTCGGCGAGCGGTCATGATTTGCGAGTAAGGTAATCCAGTTGGAGGGTGTACGGTTGTCGGAGAGTACCCGGCGTGTTTCGAAGGATCTTCCGGTATGCCACGAGAGAGGAAGTTGAGTTTCGATCGAACTTGTGCGGTACCGCTCCGATTTCCAAGAGACCCTACCGGATGCCACCAATGATTTAGCAGAGTTGAAGAAGCAAATTCGGAGCTTTTGGATAAGGGTTACATCGGACCAAGTTCATCCCGTGGGGAGCGCCGGTGTTGTTTGTCAAGAAGAAGGATGGTAGTCGGCGCATGTGTGTGGACTACTGAGCACTTAATGAGGTCACCGTAAAAATAAGTACCCTCTGCCCGTGATCGATGACTGTTTGACCAGCTTAAGGGAGCAGGAGTGTTCTCCAAGATTGATTTGAGATCGAGATATCATCGATGAGGATACGTAAGGAGGACATACCCAAGACGACCTTCTCGACTCGTTATGGTCTATACGAGTTCACGGTGATGTCATTTGGTTTGACTAATGCCCCAAATATTTCATGTATTTGATGAATAAGGTGTTTATGGAATATTTGGACAAGTTTGTCGTTGTGTTCATTGACGACATTTTGATATATTCCAAGATCGAGAAGGAACATCAGAGCACTTGAGGTTAGCATTGCGAAATTGAGAGATAATTAGTTGTATGCAAAGTTCAGCAAATGTGAGTTTTGGATGAAGAAAGTCGCTTTCTAGGGCATGTGTTGACAGCGAAGGAGTCGCAGATTGACCCAGTGAAAGTAAGTGATGTTTTGGATTGGCAATCACCCACTTGATTACCAGTCGGGAGTTTTACGGTATGGCAGGATACTACCGTCGCTTTATTGAGGGATTTTCCAGTGTGGCCAGACCCCTCACGCAGTTGCTCAAAAAGGAAAAGAAATTCACTTGGACGCCAGAGTGCGAGAAGAGTTTTCAGAAACTTAAGGAGAGTCTAACCACAGCCCCAGTGCTTGTGTTGCCTGATATTAACAAGGATTTTGAGATATTTTGCGATGCTTCGCGCAAAGGTTTGGGTTGTGTCTTGATGCAAGACAAGAGAGTGGTAACCTATGCCTCACGCCAGTTAAGACCGCATGAGGAGAACTACCCTACCCATGATTTAGAGTTGGCAGCCGTAGTGCATGCTTTAAAGATTTGGCGACACTATCTGATGGGTAACAGATGTGAGGTTTACACGGATCATAAGAGTCTGAAATACATCTTTACCCAGTCCGAGCTTAACCTCAGGCAGAGGAGGTGGTTAGAGTTGATAAAGGATTATAATGTGGGCATACATTATCATTCTGGGAAAGCTAATGTTGTTGCAGATGCCTTGAGCAGAAAGGTATACTGCAATTCAGTGATGGTTCGAGAGAGTCAGCCAGCTTTGCATGAGGAATTTCAGAAGCTTAGCCTTGAGTTGGTTGAGCCAGGATTTTTGGCAGCTATGGAGATGCAGCCTACTTTGGATGGTCAGATTCGTCAGGCTCAGTCAGATGATGAGGCATTGCAGCGGATCAGAAAGAATTTAAGTGAAGGTAAAGAGTCAGGATTTTCAGTGGATGACCAGGGAACCTTGTGGTTCAAGCAGCGTTTGTGTGTGCCCAACAAGCAAGAACTAAAGGATGTGTTGTTAAAAGAGGCTCATGAGTCATCGTATTCGATTCATCCAGCAGTACCAAGATGTACCAGACATTAAGGATAAATATTGGTGGCCAAACATGAAGCGTGAGATCGCCGAGCACGTAGCCCTTTGTGATGTTTGTCGAGAGTAAAGGCAGAGCACCGAGAGACTGCGGTTTTGCTACTGACCATTAAAAGTCCCCGAGTGGAAGTGGGAAGAAATTGGTATGGACTTTATAGTCGGTTGCCTAAAACCAAAGAGGGTCATGATTCGATTTGGGTCATTGTGGACCGATTGACCAAGGTTGCTCATTTCATTCCGCTTAAGACGACTTACGGTGGTGACAGATTGGCGAGCTATATATGTCCGAGATTGTCGATTGCATGGCGTGCCCAAGAAGATTGTGTCGATCGTGGATCGCAGATTCACCTCCGGTTTTGGGGTAGTTTCCATAAGGCTATGGGAACTCACCGAATTTCAAGACAGCATATCACCCCCGCATGGATGGTCGACAGAGCGAGTTAATCAGTTACTCGAGGACATGTTGAGAGCATGTGTGCTTGATCATGGGCCTAAGTGGGACGATTGTTTACCTTTGCGAGTTCTCATACAATAACAGTTATCAGGCCAGTTTGCAGATGTCACCGTTTGAGGCATTGTATGGCAGGAAATGCAGGACCCCTCTCAATTGGAAAGAGACGGGGGAAGGTCAGGTTTTTGGCCCGCATCGCTTGAAAGAAGCCGAGGATAAGGTCCGCTTGATTCAGAAAGGTTGAAAGCCGCCAGCCGCATGAAAAGCTATGCAGATACGACGCACGAGAGCGAGTTTTGAGCCAGATGACTTTGTGTATCTTAGGATCACACCATTCAAGGGTGTGAAGAGATTTCAGCTAAAAGGGAAGCTTGCACCGAGATATGTTGGTCCGTTCAGGATTCTGAAACGCAGGGGAGAGGTTGCTTATCAGTTGGAGCTACCTGCGTCTTTCAGTGGGGTACATGACGTCTTTCATGTGTCCCAGCTGAAGAAGTGCCTGCGCGTACCAGAGGAGGTTGTGCCAGTTGAGGCCGTTGACCTGCAGGAGGATCTGTCGTACAAAGAGCACCCAGTCAAAATCTTGGAAGTGTCAGAGCGAGTCACCCGGAATAAAGCGGTCCGTTTTTGCAAAGTTCAGTGGAGCAACCATTCCGAGGAGGAAGCCACCTGGGAGCGCGAGGAGGATCTCAGAGCGGAGTTTCCGAACCTATTCTCTTAGTTGGCCCAGATCTCGGGGTCGAGATCTCGTTTAAGGGGGTAAGGTTTGTAACATCCTGTTTTTCTGAGATTTTTAAAGCCTGGATTTCAAAAATGAATTTTCTGGAATTTTCTGAAATTAATTGAAGCTTCAAATGAATTTTTAAAGTTTTAAATGATTTAATGTGATTAAAATAAACATTAACATAAGTGGAAAATATTTTATTTGTGTTCCTCAAGTCTCAAGGAATTTTCTGGTATTTTTGGTGAATTTTTGGGATTTATTTGCTATTTTCTAGAGCTTTTAGAAGTTTATTTGAATTTCTGGAAAAAGAAAAGAAAAGGATTTAACCTCAGCCGCCCGATCACCCTCTCTCCTCCACGCGTCGCCCGATCCCGCGCCCGCGCCGCCGCCGTACCCTTTCCCGCGCGCCCGCTCGCCCCGCCGCCCGATCCCGCCCGCGCCACATGGGTTGGTAAATTTATTAGTGAGGCTAGTTTATTTATCACATGGGTTGGTACGATTAGATTGCTTAGCCAGTTTATATTTACGATTGGTCTCATTGCACCTGTTAAATTATTAATTTGACTTAATGACATATGGAACTGTGGTTGGTGCCACGTATATTAAAATTTGTGTCACGTCATTGGTGTGACGTTGGCTTGGTTATACAAATTGGTTTTGCACTCGGGCGAGTGATCGTGCAGTAAAGGGGGAAGTACAGTTGTACTTTGGGGATGTGGTAGTCTCGCCCGGGTAATGTTAAGGACTTAACTTTGTGCGCCATTGATCTGAGCTTAATCGTGCAAACCACATGTCTATTATGGGATGGACCTGGCTGATTAATTTGTAATATTTCAATTCAATTCTGCCATTGTGATGGACATGGTTGCTGATTTCCATGTGGCGTAAGGGGGGGTGTGATGCGAAACCCTAGCGGGCAGGATTGGGTTGGGGTAGAGCATTGTAAAGGCCTTGTTGTGATTTCCTTAGGCCTAGGCTAATCACATCGTGTGGGTACAGTTGTGCAACCTCTGCAGAGTGTAAAACTATTCGAATAGCCGCGTCCTCGGTCATGGACGGTGCTCGGGATTTCACACGAGGGTTAGTGTTTCATTTATAACTTGGTAGTTTATGTTGGGAGTGGACAGGTAGTTCACTGTTGGTACAAACTTGTGAATTGGTGTTCACAAGTGGTTCAAGATTATCCCTTTGATTATCTATTATTACTGTTTTCAGTTAACTTTCGCTTTCAAGTTATTTAATACATTTCATCAATAAATGCCTTTATGCAAATTAACCTTTCAGCCTTCCTTTGGTAAGCCTTGCATACTATATTGCATTTATTGTTACAAACGACTTGCTGAGTACCAATGTACTCACGGCTTTACGCCTATGTTGCTCAGTTGAGGGAGAGGAGTACTATCAGCAGGAGGTGCCAGAAGGAGAGTACTACGACGACTTCGCGGATTAGGCTTCGTTCTCCACTCGATAGCCTGTGGCTTGTCGATTGGTCGCTACGCTTTATTTTGGATTTCCGCTGCTATTTTGTTAAGCCTTTCCGGCTAGAGATATTGTAAGCTTGGCCATAAGGTCGTACCTTTGATATTTTATCGATATTCTAGTTTTCTCTTATTATTGTCGTGTGTATGACTGTGATGATATCTATGTTTGACTGTGTGCACTAGCTTGATCCTGGACTAGTGCAGTTTACACAGAGAGACCGAGTTTGCATATTCGGGTCTCGACATGCCCAAAGCCTTGGTTACTAACCTCTAAGGACCCAAACAAATTTGGGTACCTACAAGAAATTAATTTTCTTTTGTAGGTGAACTATAAGACCGGTGGTCGACATTGGGTTCTTGATAGTGGATGCATTCAACACATGACCGGAGACCGGAAGATGTTCACCATATTTGAAAATGGGAGTAATGAAAAGATCACCTTCGGCGATAAAAGCAAAGGAAAGGTATTAGGTTTGGGTAAAATTGCTATCTCCAATAACCTTTCCATTTCTAATGTCTCTTTGGTAGAAACATTAAATTTGAACTTGCTATCCATTGCTCAATTATGTGATTTAGGCTTAATTTGCTCATTCTCAAAAGATGGTGTATCTATTTCAAAAGAAAAGGATAATGAGATTGTTTTTATAGGCTTTCGTTTTAAAAATCTCTATTTAGTAGATTTTAATTCAAATAATTCCGGTTTGAAAACTTGTTTATTAGCTAAAACCTTTTTGTATTGGTTATGGCATAGAAGGTTGGGTCATGTGGGCATGATTCAAACTCAAAAAGTTTTTCAAAAATGATTTAGTTGTTGGCTTGAAGCATGTGAAGTTTGAGAAAAACAAGCTTTGTAGCGCTTGTCATGCCGGTAAACAAGTGGCTAATTCTCATCCTTCCAAAAGTATCATATCAACATTTAGACCATTAGAGCTCTTACATATGAATTTGTTTGGGCCAACAACCTATAAGAGCTTAGGAGGTAATAGCTATTGTTTAGTCATTGTGGATGATTATTTCTGATATACATGGGTCTTCTTCCTAAATGACAAAGATTATGTCCCTGAGATTTTTAAAAGCTTTGCAAAAAGGGTCCAAAATGAATTTAATTTTAAAATAAAGAAAATTAGGAGTGACAATGGTTCCGAGTTCAAGAATGCAAAAATTGAGGATTTTTGTGAAGAACTTGGAATAAAGTATGAGTTTTTCGCCACCTACACTCCGGAGCAAAATAGAATTGTAGAAAAGAAAAATCGTACATTAATTGAAATGGATAGGACAATGCTTGATGAGTATAATACTTTCGATATCTTTTGGGCGGAAGCTACCAATACCGCTTGTCATGCCATAAATCGTCTTTATTTACATCGTCTCTTGAAAAAGACTTCCTATGAACTAATAATGGGAAGGAGACCGAATATTTCTTATTTTAGAGTGTTTGAATGCAAATGCTTTATTCTAAGAAAAGGAGTTCGGCTCTCTAAATTTCATAGTCGGTGTGATGAAGGTTTTCTTTTAGGTTTTTCTTTAAATAGCAAAGCATAGAGAGTGTTCAATAAAAATTCTAGTATAATTGAAGAATCGTGTGATGTGCAATTTGATGAGACTAGTGGCTCCCAAGAAGAGCCAGAAAATGTGGATGATGTAGGTGATGAAGGGTTAAAAAGGCTATGAAAAATATGCAAATTGGGAGTATCAAGCCAAAGAGGATTCAAGTGATCCACCTTCATCAACTCAAGTTCAACCTCCCACTTCATCCACACCTAGCACCACTCAAGCTCAAGATGAAGACAAGGAAGAGCAATCTCAACCATTAAGAGTTCACAATGCATTATCAAAAGATCATCCAGTAGATCAAATATTGGGTGATATGAGTAAGGGTGTTGAAACTCGTTCTAGATTAGTTTCCTTTTGTGAACATTACTCGTTTGTCTATTCTCTTGAGCCCAAGGTTGTAGACAATGCATTGGATGACCCCGATTGGATAAATGCCATGCATGAGGAGCTAAACAATTTCGCAAAAAATGATGTATGGAATTTGGTGGAATGACCCAAGGAGCACAACGTGATTGGGACAAAATGGGTCTTTCGAAATAAACAAGATGAGAATGGAATTGTGGTAAGAAACAAAGTAAGGTTAGTTGCTCAAGGTTATACTCAAGTCGAGTGATTAGATTACGATGAAACTTTTGCTCCCCTAGCTAGGCGTGAGTCAATTAGAATCTTGCTTGCTTTTGCATCATGTTTCGATATTAAACTTTATCAAATGGATGTTAAAAGTGCGTTTCTAAATAGAAAAATAACTGAACTTGTATTTGTTGAGCAACCTCCCAGATTTGAGGATCCTAAGAATCCAAATCATGTTTATAAACACTCAAAGGCGCTATATGGACTTAAACAAGCCCCTAGGGCTTGATATGAGCGTCTTCGAGATTTTTTAATCTCCAAAAGATTCAAAATCGGGAAAGTTGATACAACATTATTTACAAAAGTTATTGACAATGAATTCTTTGTATGTCAAAATTATGTTGATGATATCATTTTTGGTTCTACTAACTAAGACTTTTGCAAAGAATTCAGTGATATGATGTCTAGGGAATTTGAGATGTTAATGACAGGTGAACTAAGTTATTTCCTTAGACTTCAAATCAAACAACTCAAAAATGGGACTTTCATTAGCCAAACCAAGTATGCAAAAGATTTACTCAAGAAGTTTGGCATGGAGGATGCAAAGCCCATCAAGACTCGCATGGCAACCCACGGGCATTTGGATCTAAATGAAGGAAGTAAGCCAGTAGATTTAAAGCTTTATAGATCAATGATATGTAGTTTACTTTATCTCACCGCATCTAGGCCCGATATTATGTTTAGTGTGTGCATGTGTGCAAGGTTTCAAGCATCTCCAAAAGAGTGTCATTTAGTGGCCGTAAAGAGAATTCTAAGATATTTAAAACATTCCTCTAGTATAGGTTTATTGTTTCCAAAAGATGCTAAATTTGATTTAATTGGATATTCTGATTCCGATTATACGGGTTGTAAAGTGGATAGAAAGAGCACCTCAGGAAGTTGTCAATTGCTAGGAAGATCTATAGTTTCTTGGTCCTCAAAAAAACAAAACTCTGTACCACTTTCAACCGCCGAGGCCGAATATGTTTCTGCAGGTAGTTGTTGTGCACAATTGCTTTGGATGAGGCAAACATTGATGGATTACGGAATAAAATTTGATAAAACACATCTTTTGTGTGATAATGAAAGTGCAGTGAAAATAGCTAATAACTCTGTCCAATATTCAAGAACCAAGCATATAGACATTAGACATCATTTCTTGAGAGATCATGTTGGAAAGGGGGATATTGAAATTAGCCACATAAGAACCGAGGATCAACTAGCTGACATTCTCACCAAGCCATTAGATGAAAGCTGATTTTGTAAGTTGAGAAGTGAGTTAAATATTTTAGACTTCTCAAATATTGTTTGAACCCTTGCTGCATGTGGGTGATTGTTACTTATGGTCATTTAAAAATTTTTTTGTGATGATTTATCAAAGGTTTTGCCAAAAGCTTATACTTTCATAAAAACTATGTTATTAGTCTTCAAATAGGTTCTCTAATGTTAAATGATCCTGAATGATTCTTCCTTGGGTGCAAAACTAGGGATCATTTGCATAAAATCAAAATCCACTCTGAAACTCAGCAAAGTCCCAGAAATATCGGAATTACCGCTGTTGAATGGGCGGAATTACCGCTGAGCGGTAATACCGCATCCATCGCGGTACTACCGCTGAACGGTAATACCGCAACGATGAGCGGTCATACTGCAGAGCGGTAAGACCACGGAATGGGCGGAACTACTGATATTTCATAAAGGGGCGGTTTCTCAGGATTTCTCTCCTATTTCATTCCAAAACCATTCCTTCTCTCTCCTCATTACTTCAAAACTCCCGAGAAAAACTCTCTCTCTCTCCCAAGAACTCTCTCAAATCCCCACCCCGATCTCCAAATCCAATAGGATTTTCGAAGTTCTTGAACTCAAATCCATTTCACAAGAGTTCAACTCCTCCATTGCTTGAGGTATTTCGAATCAAACTTCAAGTTTTCATCTCTTTTGAACTCTTTTATGAAATTAGGTTGAATTTAAAATGTAGACAATTTTGTTGATAGATTCTTGGGCAAAACACATGTTTAAGTGATGTTAGATGATTTAATATCTTTCTATTGGAGCACATCTAACAAAAACATCACTCAAAATCCTAGAAATATTTGCCCTAGAACTTTTCAGGAAAAACGATAATACCGCTCGACGAGCGGTACTACCGCTGGGCGGTAATACCGCAGTTGACCCCGGAACTACCGCTGAGCGGTAATACCACAGGGATCAGCGGTACTACCGCAGCCCGGTACTACCGATTTTCCTGCAATTTCAGCAAATTGTTTTTCTTCAATTTCAATCTAAAGTTTCATACTTTCTTTCATTCCTTTTACTTCTAAATTGTCCTCTTTTGTCAAGATGGCTCCCAAGACAAGAAATGCTTTGAAGAAAGTCCGAGATGTAGCAAGGAAGATCTATGGCAGTAGCGGGAGTCTAGGCCAAGGTTCATCTCGTCAAGCTCCAGCTCTACCTCCCGCTGAATCTGAACATGAGGAGTCTCCTGAGAGGACTCCGGAGGTCAGTGACAATGGAACCCCCAATGGTTCAGACACCGAGTCAGATCGGTATATGAACACCTCTTCTGATAGTCGGATTGCAGAAGCAGCAGTAGAGTCAGAAGAAGAAGTGGCAGATACAGGACCAGCTGATAATGAACAGAGGAACATTGCTGATATGTCTGCTGATAATTACACCATTCTCAGACATCGTCGGCAGCAACTCCTTCGAAAGAACACCAGCAATCCTTTGTTTCATACACAACTTCAGGAGCAAATTTATGAGGAGGTGTATCGGCATAACAAATTTGCCGATCACAAGTATGTAAGCTAGGAGCATGTTGATAGGCTGAGCATGTTTGATGGAGCGTGGCGCATGTTTTAGAATGCAGGACTTCTCCATTTGGTCTCCCTCCAATCGGATTACAATGAGGAAGTAATTCGTCAGTTCTATGCCACCTTGTGGATATCGTCTAATTGTGAGAATTTAGAATGGATGACTGGAGAAAGGTACTTGAGTGCAAACAAGGGAGATTTTGAGGCGGCTTTGAACACTGTCTCAAGCGGGTATCCAAAAGTGTTTGATAGTCCTGCGATCCCTTTTCATCAATGCTCAGATTTTTATGATCAAAGAGTGAGATATGTGCAAGGCAAGATCTATGGTCTTCTCCCCATTTTGAGCTTAATTAACAGGATTGTCAATCACACAATTATACCCAAAAGTGGAAACTTCGACGCCATTCGAGGGCATGTCTGGAATGTAATTCAGTATATCATGACAGGCACCAAGTTTGATGTGATTGATCTCATGATTCGAGAGATGGAGGACTCTAAAAATGACAGGAGTCGAAGGATCAACTTTGCACCTTATATCATAGCTCTCATCATTCACAAGACCGAACCTTTTAGAGGAGGAAAGGGAGGTGTTCATAAGCCCTATAAGCCTCGTGAGAAAGGCCCAGTGCCTCCGCGCCCTAGTGCGCATCATGGAGCTTCTTCCTCATCTCAACCTCATGGAGGGCAGGGGCCACAAGCGGATGATATTTTGATGGCTCAGCTTTATGCTGCAGTTATGGGATTAAGTGGCAGTATGACCACCATGACAGATAGCCTCAGCTCCATCAGTGGAAATGTCTCCTCTCTCAATGATCACTACTCTTCTCTGTCTGATGATGTGTCCAATCTCACTTCGGCTATCTCCTCCCTTGGCGACCGGATGACAGCGCTTGAGACTACTGTTGCCCCACAACACTATGTGCGCCTCCCCCGTCGTCGTCTGGATCCTTTTTCTCAAGCCCAAGACCAACCTCCTCAGGAGTAAGCTTTTTGGTCCTTGATGCCAAAGGGGGAGAAGAAGAAGAAAAAGTGCTCATGCTCATGAAGAAGGAGAAAAAGAAGGAATTTTGCGCTTTCTCTATATTTATGTACAAGACTATGTGGTGTAATAACACTATGGATGTTTACTTTGGATGTTTACTTTTTAAGTGAGATAAACAATATGCTCATGTCTTTTATGTTATTGCCTTCATGAAATTTCAAGTGTTATTAATTGCATATCTTAATCTCTTGAAATTCATAAATACTCCTAATACAATTACTGCTCATATGTGCAAATTTAATTTTCTCATTTATGCACACATTTAGGGAGAGTATGTTAAATTGACTTTAGAAAGAAATTGAATCACTTCTAAACCGTGAAACAAATGAAAGATTCAATTCCTTTCTCAAAAAGTCAAAATTAGAGTATGCAACTTGTTCTTATGCAAGTAGTATATTCAAACCCTTCTTTTCTTACATTTTAAAAGGTGTTGTCATCAATTACCAAAAAAGGGGAGATTGAAAGTATCTAGGCCCCTAAGATTAGCGTTTTGGTAATTAATGACAAATTATGAACATGGGACTAATGTGTGTGCTAAGATTGTATAGATAAAGTCTCATGCGTACAAGGTAAAAAATAAGCTGCAAGGATTATTGACGCCAAAAATCCGAAGATGCGGAACATAACTTTTTTGGGTCTATTTTTAAATTTAACCGGTCTTAGAAGTAAAGGTGGAAGACCGGATTATAGGTTAGATGCTGTACTATTAAGAGGGATCTTTGAAAGTAGCTTGATAGCATGTTTTATGCCCATTGGATCAATATAAGAACATGCATGAATTTGAAATTTAGTTTGAAAAACTCACTGGGCTCTCTCAGAACAATCGGTAGTACCGCACCCACAAACGATATTACCACAGTGCGGTAATACCGGCATATACACAGCGGTATTACCGCTCGGCGGTAATACCGGAATATGTGCGGTATGTAAATTCCAGAGAGCACCCTTCTGAGGACTTCAACTCACTGAAATCGGTAATACCGAAATTTGAACGGCGGAACTACCGCAGTGCGGTAGTACCGCATGGTACCGTGGTATTACCGTTTTCCAAAATGTTTTTTCTAGAAGGCCTCCAAGTCAAGACTTAGCCGGCCAGAAATCGGTATTACCGGTAATAGCACGGCGGAACTACTGCAGTGCGGTCATACCGCACCGACCTGCGGTATTACCGCTGAGCGGCAATACCGCACTTACAACGGTGGTAATACCGCACAAAATTCCAACGGCTAGTTCTGTTCGTCTTACATAGCCGTTACTGTGTACTACAGTAAAGTGCGATAATACCGCACTTTGTACAGCGGTAATTCCGATTTTTTTGATTTTTCAGCATTAATTTTCAACAACGGCTAGTTTTGGTTGGTGAGGGTATAAATACCCCCCCACCTGCACTTGGGCAGGCTGCTGAAGTTTCATTGAACTCATTTGAGCCCTAGAGCATTTACTCCACTCTCTTTTCTCTCTTGAGCATTGTTTTGAGTTTGTGGAGAGGTTTCAAGTGCATTCATTCTAGTTGATCCAATTGCACTTGCGCGCCATCAAGTGAAATTAACGATCTATTCTCTTGGCGCTTGCCGGCACCTAGACGGCGGGAAGATTGATTGCCAGTGACTTCTTCAAAGGAGATTGTGAAGAAGCCCATGCCGATTGTGAGTGGTTAGAGCTCACCATCTCCGGAGCGGAGGAAGAGCTACCATAGTGATCGAGATGTTTTGGCTTAATTCATGGAGCCGGTCCGATTCGTCCGGGCTAACCTCAACGTGGACTAGTGGAAACCGGCAAGTTTCCGATACCACGGTAAAAACATCGTGTGTCAAATTATGTTTGTTTATTATCTATTATAGCATTTGTTATTGATCATTCCTCGCTTATTGTCAATTCTTAAAATTGTTTGAATTGTGTAGGATTGCTTTCACTTAGCTTTTGTGCTTAGTAATCATCTTGGTATTAATTGTTTAATTTAGCAAAGAATTTTAAAACCTCCTATTCACCCCCCTCTAGTCGGTTATCCTTGATCCTGCATCCACGGCTTTTCAAAGGTCGGCACGATTCGCACCGCCAGTACGACGATAGCGGAGCTGTCAGGACGTGCCGACTTCGCATCGGGTGAAGATCACCCACACCCAACTCCCGAACCATGGTATACCTTCGGCTCAGCAACACGACTCCGTCACTACTCGGCGATGCTGTGAGCTATGGCTCCAAATCGGGCGCTACCTCGGCGGCCAGCCCAACGCCGCGTCCTCGCCATGAAGCGGAGTTCAACCGATCAGGGTCCAACAGCCTACTTCCCTCGCGAGTGCGCCGCGGCCAGGGGTCGCCATATATCGTGCTCAAAAATAGGCCCCCCTCAGTTCATCAACATGGCGATACTCTTCTGCATGTTTATGAACTGAAGAAGGCCTATTTCCAAGATCAAGTCTTCTCAGCCACGCCTGTACAGCACTCCGGGTATATATATATATAGCTGTCTCCCACATGTGGAAGCCCAACTGCCGCCAGTGGACTCGACACGGTCGCCCATGAAGAAGCGCAACCGGCGGAAGTCAAACCGACGCGGTCGCTCACGCGTGGGCGACGTCCCACCTTGCCGCACCTGTGTGCTTTCGCCTGCATCGACGTGGTCTCCGCCTCCGCAGAGCAACTGCGACCCCGCCTATGGCCCTCCGGCCCTGAGTTCGCGGAGCCACGCCGAGCCGCACGCGCCAAATCGTCTTCGCCCAAATGTCGCACAAGGTCACAGGCCGCAGGGACAGAGGGGGCCAAAGGGCTCGGCAGCATGGTTTCGGCCTGTGAAGCCCTTCACCATGAGAGGCTCCTGTTGTAGGGGTGGCCTCCACCTAAACCCAGTTAGCCTGTTAGAAAGTTATAAACCCAAGGTAGATATGTACAATGACTTAGCTACCTTAGGATACTCGATGTAAGGGCACGATTGTAAAGACGCTCTCTATGAGGATATATATATATATATATATATATATATATATATATGTGTGTGTGTGTGTGTGTGTGTGTGTGTGTGTGTGTGTGTGTGTGTGTGTGTGTGTGTGTGTGTGTGTGTGTGTGTGTGTGATGCAAGCTCTCTGGAGAACCCAAGAAAAGAGCATTGCTCACCTAACTCTCCACTACCGTACACCCTCTCTCTCTATTTGGTCTGTAACCACAACACCAGTGATACTCGAAATCACCGAGAAGCGATTGGACAAGGCAAGGCACGCAAGTTGTGTTGTCCCAGAAAACCAAGCACCTCGCTGTGCCGAGCAAGGAGATAATGACAATCGGAGATACAATACCACACTTCCTCCTCGAGTAGCCGAAGTAGAAGTCGAGGGTTGGGTGGATGCCGCACAAGACCGACGAGAGCTCCGGCCACAGAGCACCCGTGAACACCAAAGGTCAAGACTCGGTTCTTCTCCTCAACTAGCCGCAAGTCCAACTCGAACTAGCCTTCTAAAGGAAAATCCTCCCAAATCTCCTCACTGTTAGTTCTCATATGAGAAGGCACAAGGAGACAACAAGGGAAAATCATAGAGAAGGTGATTTGGGTTCCTCGGTCACTAGTGTTGGTGAAGATCATGACAGATCGGTGCCCCAAAACCAAATCAAGGACCAGTTGAGAGAAGAAGATCAAGGGAGCAAGAAAGTCACTGCTTCAGGTTGCCAAGAGAAGAGCGGAAGGCTGCCTTTTAAAGGGAACCGGAGAGGAGGCTAGCAAGCTGCAGCCGAACGGCTGGTGCCGGAGCTTCCGGCCGATGGCACCTCCATCGTCGCTGTCGCCCCCCGTAAGATCTGGTCAGCTGTGAGACTCGGTCGCCTCACCCATCTACGCTCGTGCGGAAGAGAAGGCCTGTGGCCTTATCCTTTTATCCGTCCCACCGACAGGTGGGACCCCTCTCCCTCTTCTCTTTTTTTTACAAATTAGAAAATTCCCAAAATACCCTCAGGAGTCCAACATTACCCTCCAAAAATAGGGTGCCATCCAGAGGATAAAAAGTTACAGGTTCAGGGAATAGGGTTGAGAACTAATTTTGTGCATATGCACTTGTTCATCTATCTACTTCAAGAAACTCTAGACCTTCTGTGCCCAAACTAGAGGCATCCATGATTTTGCAGGCAATTGTGCTTCTGTATCTAGTTCCTTCTGTGCGTAAGTCTGCACAGAACTGCTTAGACATTACAAAAGCTTGATACCACTTCACTAAAAACTACAGAAACAAGTTGGATCCATCAAATTTGCAACAACTACGTAAACGAAATAATGGCGTAAAGTTGAGAGATAATTGGGAGATGATACATGTTGCAATTCAAGTTGAATCAAGTTGCTTTCACCTTTGAAGCTCAAATACTAAAAGTAGTTGGCATCTGTAATAATAGCAAAAAAAATATTACAAGAATCGTTTGCATACTTGTTAATATGTATGTATTACGAAGTGTTTGGGTTTGGTCCCACATATATAGAGTTATACTGTTATACATGTATATATAGAACAATGCCGTTAATCATTAAAGATACAACAAGCTTCTAAGTAGCAACCTTTCTCTTTTGCACAGGTGAAAATCAAGAAAATCAACCCGCTACAGACCAAGAAAATCAAGAGTTCCAAGCTTTCTTCATCAAACCAACCCGCTACAGACAAGAAGGAAATCTAAGTATCTTCAACCTCAACCAACTGCTCATAGTTCCATCATAGGTTTAGTCAACCACATCTAATTTATAAACATAATTTACTGCAGCCTACAAGCTTCTCTCCGAAGTGAACATTGCTGAATATTTGTTCAAGACCGAAGAATATCACCGTTCTTATCCTGAACAGAAGGCAAATGCTCAACATACAACCGAAACACTTATGGTTCATTTGAAGTACAGCAGACAACACAATGGTGGGTAAATAAAGATATTCAAACATTCCGTGTTCAGGTGCCAGTGCGGCTGTTGCAGTAACATGGCTAGGACATCTGCAGCACGGAAGCCACCTTCGTTTACTTTCTTTCAGCCATTTTGAGACACCACTTGACAAAATAGTCAAAAGGCACACCACGACGACACATACTACCACCAAAGACAAATATTGAATTTCTGACCTTCCTGCAGCTTCCAGCTGCATAAGATGTCGTCAGAGCCAAGAGGTCCAGTATCATGATGAAGTGCAGTGCTTGGAGCGGAACCTTCTTCCTTGCAGATTTACTCAGGAGAAGCAGGATTACAGAAATAGATGTCATGAAAGAGATGGAATTGAATACAAAGAATACCATGTAGCGTCGGGAGTATATGTACCGGGTTGCCAGCCTTGTGGCCATCTGAACTGTCTTTTTTTTGAAAAAAAGGTTGGCAAGAGGGTTGCCAACTATTGATTCATAGGGAGAGTTAAGTTAAACGGAGAAAACATGAGGGGGATGGCCCAGAGAAAGAAAATTAGAATGTTATAGGGGAGGTTGAGAGGCCCTCAAGGTGTTTTGTGCCTGCGTAAAACCCAGGCGGCGACCTCTTCTTTATTGCAGCGACCAAGAGCGACAGGACGGTGTCTGTCGCCTGAAACACCCTGGCATTCTGTTCCTTCCAAATATGCCAAGAAACAAACATGACCATGGATGTCGTTGCCTTTCGTGGTGTACCAGGCTTTAGCACCACCGTCTTCCACCAGTCGTGGACCGAGGCACCATTCCTCCAAGAAGTTGGCCTCGTTGAATCACAAGCAGTCCAGTGGGCTATAGAGGTCTAGAATCTTCTTGTGTAGCGGCAATCGGCTAGAAGGTGTATGGCGGATTCCAGCTCTTGTCTACAGAGTGGGCAAGTTTGGTGATTCAACCATCCATGTTTGTGCAGTTGGTCCACCATCCAAAACCTATTCTGAATGGCTAGCCAGGTGAAGATTTTGCATCGCTGTGGTGCCCAGATCTTCCAGACTAAGGGATTCATCGTGGTTCGAATTGTCCCTAGGAGCTGCACTTTATAGGCTGAAGTTGTCGTGTATTCTTTGGAGGGAGTTAACTTCCAAGCAATTAATGGTGACTAGCTCATGTATGTGTTGCGGAGTGAGGCTCCCTGTCCAATTGAGATCATGTTGCTAGTTATTTCCTGCTAGTGCCGCACTTAGAGTGCGGCTTTTCCTCGTAGATGCCCTGTAGATGGTGGGGGCAATGTCGCAGGGTCTGTTCCCTTCCACCCAGGCTGAGGTCCAGAAGGACGCCTTCGTTCTGTCGCTTATCTTTATAGTAGTAGCCGCTGCAAAGAGGCATCGGTCTTGATTGTCACACGAGATTTCCATCTCATGCTAAGGTTTTGGTTAAGTTCCCCATTCTTGCCATAACCACCTGAGCCTGAGTGCCTTGGCAAAGCATTCGAGGTCGAGGATGCCAAGGCCACCTAGGGTTGTGGGTCTGTAGACTCTATCCCAACTGACCTTACATTTGCCACCTGTTAATTATTATTCTGATCTGGCCCAAAGGAACCACCTCATCTTTTTATTCAAGGATCTGATGAAACTTTTTGGTGGCTTGATAGCGGTAAGGAGGTAGGTAGACTATGCTGTCAATACCGATTTGATTAGGGTCTTCCTACCCACTAGGGTGAGTAGCATGCTAGTCGAACATGCCAAGCGGCTAGTGTACTTATCTTGTAAAGCCTGGAAGTCCACCCTTCGAAGTCTTTTGGTTGTTAGGTGTAGACCTAGGTACTTAGGAGGAAGGACGCAAGCTGAGCAGGTAGGTCAAGCAATACCCCTCGTAGGTCGATATGGTCGCAGCTGATTGGCGCCACCTGGCTCTTATGAAGGTTGGTGCGAAGGCCTGTGGTGTCCCTGAATTTTTTTAGGATCTGACCAAGGTGCAGATGTCCTCTTTCTTTGATGCTAGGAAGATAGCGGCATCATCCACGTAAAGGGAGGTGCAAAGGGTGGCTGTGCGGCCCCCTAGAGGCCGCAATTCCCAAAGTCGTGTAGCAATATTGAGGATTTTTTTGTAGCGGGTCTATTGCAAGGATAAAAAGGAAGGGGGATAGTGGGCCCCCCTGTCGCAAACCTCTGCCATGCTGAATATGTTTGCCAGGGATCCCGTTGAGAAGAACAGAAGAGGTGGTGGTGGAAAGAAGACAAGAAATATAGTTTCTCCATCGCAGCGGGAAGCCCCTATTCTGTAATAGGTCGAGCATGTATTCCCAGCGGACTGAGTCAAAGGATTTTGCGATGTCAAGCTTGAGGAGCAGGGAGGGGGTTCTGTTTCGATGGTGTCTTTTAGCCAAGTTGCGAATGTAGAGGTAGTTGTCTTGGATGCATCTGCCTCTGATGAAGGTGCTTTGACTTGGGGAGATAAGATCGTCCATGAAGGGTACTAGTCTCAAGGCCAAGATTTTTGTAATGATTTTGGATATGCTGTGTATAAGAATGATTGGTTTGTAGTCTCATGCCTCTTGGCAACCATCCTTTTTTGGTACCAAATCAGACTTGTAGTGTTTACACTGGAGAAGTTGTTGATCCTTAGGTTGTAGAAAGTGTGTAGGGCATCCATGAAGTCAGCCTTTATGACATCCCAACTTTTGCAATAGAAATTTCCATTGAAGCCATCCGGTCCTGGCGCTTTATCAGCTGGCAGCTGTAGGATCGCGTCGTATACCTCCTATTCTGTGAAGGGCTCGGCTAGGGCCTACAGATCTAGGTGGGGCAGTTGGAGGGTGTCCCAATTAAAGGATACCCCCATAGACTGTGTCTGGCCCAAGACCTAGTTGAAGTGTTCAAGTAGTACATTTTCTTTATCTTCATGAGACATAGCCCAACCCTAGCCTTTTGAGAGTCGCTGAACGAAGTTTTTCCTCCTACGAGAGTTTATTTCAATGTGGAAGACTGTTGTGTTTGCGTCTCCCTCGCGGAGCCAGTTGATTCGTGTCAGCTGCGTCTTCTTGGATCGTTCAATCACTGCTAAGCCAATCACCCTTTTCTTCAGGCGTGCTTGATGGTCTATTTCTTCTGTTGAGAGAGGTCGATTTTCTTGCGCAATATCAAGGCGTGGGATGATCTCTCGTTCTCGTGCCATGTGTAATTGGAGCTTATTGAGTGGGTGCATTCTCTTGCTCCATGGTTTTAGTTTTTTGGCCGTGTTTGTCAGCTTGTTGTTCAGTCTTAGTATTGTGTCAAGTCCGAAAGTTGGTTTGCCCCACGCTTGTTGGATTAATAGGCAGATGTGTACACCAATTGTTTGTATGGATGCATGGTGGCGAACCCTGAACATACAACGACATCAGCGAGCACATCGAAGAGGCCTGACGAGTATGAAGAGCGGAGTTTATCTTGCTAATATTACTAAATTGAATTTTTATGTGTGCTTTGTTATTTACTTTGGCATCTAATGGTCGGGCAAGAATTATCCTTTGCTATGGTTTCTGATGTTGTGCAGCTGCTACTAGGGTTCGGTTATTCATCAGTATTGCTTCCTTTTCCTATTCTACTGCTACCAGCTAGATGGTTACTGCTGACAGTAATTTTGATTCATATATTTTGTCTACCTGTTCACACATGTATCATGTATGGAATTTTCTATGTGCAGGGATAATTTGTATATTTCACTCAACTGAAGATTTGGATGCTGGTCATACGGTCGGTGCTTTACCAAACAAAAATAAATCCCTTTTTACTGCCTTCTTTTACTACACTGGTTCATTACAAATTTCCCCATCTGAATTGTCGTCAGATCAAAAGCCACCGGATGGGTTCAGACTAGCTTGGTATGCAATGGAATGGAAAACGATGGAATCGGCCAAATAATCACCCATGTAGTTGATGTCGGCATTGATTCTGTTGAGGAACCGTTGCTCGCGAATTTAGTCCGATTGATTTCTCCTATGTAAAAGAAAAAGAGATCAATAACAGAATAATGCAAATAATAGATTAAACACAGAGAGATGAGAGTGAAACTCCTTTTTTTATTGCTTTCTTATTTTAGGTACAAGTTACAATAATTGAGATATCCTATTTACAGACTAAGTGGTGAGGTGTCCACTATAGGTCCAGGCCTAGGTTTTCCAACACTCCTCCTTGGGCACTCATTTGACACATTCATGTCTCATCAAAATTTTATAAAAATCCAGTGGAAAAAAAGTAAAGAAAGAGTACATAATACATGTTATGCTATGTTGCACGAATTGTTTCATTAAAAATCTTGACCGAGAAACTTTCAAAAAACTCATCAAGGGAAAAAGTGCAACCCACCCAATTAATCTACAAGATGTATCCTTTTGGGTACTCGATCTTTGTGATCAAGTTTTAATAGTAAGTTTGAGAAGAGTCTCTCATTAAGTTCTGCACTTATCTAAGTCTCATCATTCTAATTTCACATATATACCATTCAAAATTAGATATTGAAAGTGACTTAGTGAATAAATCTGTAAAATTTTCACATGACTTAGTATGCAATATCTTAATTTTATCCATCTTCTACAATTCATGAGTATAGAAGAACTTAAGGTTGATATACTTTATGAGATGACTCTTCACGTAACTTGTCTGTACTTGTGCAATATAACCTGTATTATCTTTATAGATCATTGTGGGAGGTTGCACTATATTCAATCCACATGACTATTGGATGTGGTGAATTATTTGTCAAAGCCAAATACATTTTCATGCGGCTTTGTAATGTGCTATGATTTATGAGTGGTTCGTCGAAATAGATACAAAACTTTGTTTAGACAATTTCCACGAAATTGCAGTCCCAGCACACAGGAATACATAGCCTGTTTGTGACCTAGGGGTATGTGGGTCTGACAAGAACCTGACATCTGCATAGCCAGTCATTTTTAGGTCTTGGTTCCTTCTATAGAATAGTCCAAAATCTTTGCTTTCTTGGACGTATTAGAAGATGTTCTTTATTCTATGCTAATGCATTTTGGTAGGTTCTGTACTATACCTTGTTAATAGGTTTACGGTAAATGAGTTGTCCGATCTTATGCAATTTGCTAAATACATAAGTGCTCCTACTGTATTTAAGTATGAGAATTCATGTCTCAGGACTTCCTCCCCCTCTTCTCTAGGTCGGTATGGATCCTTCGCTTGTTGTAAAGATCATCTGACCATTGGTACTTTCGAAGAGTATGCATTTTCAAAGCTAAACCTTTCCAACACCTATTGAGTGTAGGCCGACTGATGCACTAATATTCCTTTTGGGATATGCTCGAGCTACAAACCTAAACAATATTTGGTTTTACCCTATTCTTTTATTTTCAATTTTGATTCTAGGTAAGAACTTGCTTTCTTGATATCTTCCAGGGTTCTGATCATATTCAGATCATCTATATACACTGAGATTATACAAAATCCATTTAGGGATCATTGTATAAATACATAGAGACAATCCTCATTGTTTGTGTATCCTTTCTTATATAGAAAGTCACTTAAGTGATTATACTATATTCTGCCTGATTATTTAAGCTCGTACAATGATTTTCTGAGTTTTACACTGTACATATTTCTATTTGCTCTGTCTTGATTCGGGACAGTGATACCTTCAAATACCCTCATATAAATATCTGAATCTAAGTTTTCATAAAGGTATGTCGTTACCACAATCATCAATTTCATTTCTAAATTCAGATTTACTACCATCGAGATTAAACATTTAAAGGTAATACCACTCATGACCGGAGAATAAGTTTCTTCATAATCAACTCATGGGCGTTGAGTGAAACCTTATGCCACAAGACTTGTTTTATATCTTACAATTTTAATTTTTTCATTTATCTTTCAAACAAATATCCACTTATACCCTATCGGGTGCACATGGAGAGGTGTGCGGCTTATAGGCCTAAACAACTCTCTTTTATTCAGAGACAATAACTTAGTTTCTATTGCCTTTTCCCAATCCTTCAAATATGATCTTTTCTAGTATTCCGCGAGTGATGCAGGCTCTGGATCAAGATCAATGATTGTGGTAATTTTTTTTGCAAAATTAATATCAGCATTGGCTATTGTTCTATTCATGGATTCTTTAATGTGCATATAGTTTATAGCTATTTCATCATGGGTTAATTCTTTTAGTACTTCTACTTGCTCACCGCCCTTTCCTATTGCGGGGGCAAGTCCCTTTAATTTTTCAGCTCTGATATGTGCACACATATCTGAGCTGGTTTCTCCCTCTATGGGAATGTTCAGATCTCGTGTGCCCTTTCCTAAAGATGCCATACTGGTACCAGGTCTCAACTAGCTCTTCTGCTTGTTCTGGGGAACTTCAGTGATTAGTTATGTCAAGTCCTTTTTGTCCTTTTTCATTAGGCGTCTCCAGTTACTTTTATTCTGAGGCCTTTAGACGGGATTAGGGATACCTTCAATTTTTTTTTTGTATTTCAACTCTCTCCGGTGCATTGCGTGCAGGCACATGCGACTTAGTCATGCTCTTTAAATCAATAAAGTGGTTTTGCAGTTAATTTGCTAATGCTTATAAATCAATGATCTTCTGGACTTCTCTATTTGTTTCGTTAGTGCGTGACTCATGTGTATGAATTTTCGTGGCTTGCCACGTAATTTTCTAACATTTTTCATCAAGGGGTTAATTTCTCGCCTCTAATGTTGGGAAACTATCCTCATCAAATATATTATCAGCGAAACAAGAAATATGCAAATATTCTGTCATAGGGTTCAACTACCTGATTATGGATGCTGTCTCATAACCAATGTATATCTCAGACTTTCGAAGATGGCCTATTGCAGTACGCTATGGTGAAGGTATAGATACATAAACATTGCAACCAAACCTACAAAGATGAAAAATTTTCGGTGGTAACTCTTGCACTAGTTGCACAGGTGAATAGATATTATATGCCAATAGTCTAAAGTTGATAAGAGTTGCTGCATGTAGGATTACGTGTCCCCAACATGTAGTTAATAAATTACAATTCTGCAAAAGTGGTCAGACAATAAATTTAATCCATTTAATTAATGCCTCTGCTAGTCCAGTCTGACTGTGGATATGCGAGACGGAATGCTCAACTTTAATTCTCATTACAATGCAATAATCATCAAATGCCTTTGATGTAAATTCTTTGGCATTGTCCATTCTGATGGACTTTATATGATGATCAGGGAAATTATTTTTTTATTTGAATTATGTACGAAATCAGCTTTGCAAAGTATAGTTTCTTGTAGATAATAAACATACGTGTGACCATTTCGAAGAAGCATTGATAAGCACCATAAAATATTTAAATAACCCTGACAAAGGTTATATAGGACTGCAAATGTCTCCTTGGATGTGTTCTAAGAAAGCAGGGACCTCATTCTTCATTTTTAGAGCCGAAGATCTAGCAATTAATTTTTCGGTAGTACATGTGGGGCACACAAAATCTTCCTCATTTGGAAAGTTCTTTACATCAATATTATATCCTTATGAATTATTAATTATATTTCACATCATCCTAAGACCTAGGTGGCCTAATGTATCATGCCAGAAATAGAAAATTTCAAAGCTCCTCAATATAGTTTTTAGGCAGTATAGGCTGCGGTGTGTTAATATTAGTGTAGTTTAGTACAAATTCAAATGAAGAATGTCTTTCTAATACCCATTTTCACTTATTTCACACTTTGTAATGAGCAGGTATTCATTACCATACTATTCTTCAGTTTCAACGTGAAAACTGTTAGCATGAATATCTTTGAAATTTAGGAGAGTTCTATTCGATTCTAGGTACAACAAGGTTTCTTCAATGACCAAAGTTGTGTCCATCGGTAGTATAATTGTTGCTCTTCCCAAGCCTATTATATAAGCATCGTTACCGGCGATTGTTGTAAGGCTGCCAACATTTTTGCTAATCGACTGAAAGAATTTTGTCTCTCTCAAGATGATATTTGTTGTGCCACTATCAGCTATGCACACTTCCTTCATAGGGCGCCACAAGCATTCTACTATAAAGTACTTTATTAATATGTAGTAGGAGACAATCAACACATAAATAAAATACTTCAAATATCAGAACGTATCACATTATTATTGACTAAATAAATAAATAAATAACATCCAACTATCATGAAAATTAAATTACTTGAGTATCATCAATGCAAAATCTAACTTATTCTTTTCACATATGAAATGGATGACATTTAAAGCCTAGATGCATTCTGTGCATTGGATTAAATCTGCTAAGAAATCAGATACTTCGGCTGCTATCGTCTCAGAGGTGAGATGCTCTTCTTGAGAAATCATGGCGGCGGCAGTTGCAATGTCAAGAGGGGGTGTGGCTATAGGGGTGGAGTCTACCTCCATTTGTGCCGTTAGCTGCTCATAATTCTCCCCCTCGACAAAGGCAAAGTAGGTTTTATGTTGCCCTTTGTCATCCTTCTTCTTTTTGGCCTAGAAGGCATCGATGATGTGTTACGGCTCTTTGCATATCCGTGAGCAATGCCCCCACTTACCACACTTATAGCAGGTTTGGTCTTCATGATCATATGGCTTGTTATTCCACTTTGGTTTGCTGGCCTTATTCTCCTGTGGAGCATGTGGCTTGTCTTTTTAGGCTGCGGCCTTGCCGTTCTTTCCCCTTTTCTTCATTATAAGCTTTCGCACCTTATAGCTCCCAGCATTGGCCCCACGGCTAGTGAAGCTCCTAGGTGGCTGCGCGACAAAGTTCTTGCAGAGAACCTATAAAATATCAATCAATTTAGCATACTCCTTGTAGTCGTCTTGACAATAGTTGCGCGCAGACTACACTACACTAGGGTGAAAGGTGGAGAGGGTCTTCTCAATCTTCTGCGTCTTTGTGATCTGCCTACCACAAAGCTGAAGGTTGGTACAAATTCTGTGCAGAGTAGAGTTGTACACACCAACCATCTTGAAATCAACAAACCTGAGTCAGATCCATTCCTACTTTGCCTAAGGAAGAATAGTGTACTTCAGCTTCTCGAATCGCTTCTTGAGTGTAATTCATAATACTAGCGCACTTTTCTCTGCCATATATTCATTCTTGAGAGTGTAGGATCAAGGAGGCCGACTAGAGGGGGGTGAATAGGCGGTCTTAAAAATTCTCTTTCAATTAAAAATAATTTCTATTTGGCTAAACTAAGTATATAATGCGGAAGAGTAAATTAATTCGGTTTAGTACAAATAAAAGCCTAAATCAACTAAGTTCACCTAAGTGCACCAACAACCTAAGTCTATGTCAAAGATTTGCAATCCTAGAGTGACAAGCAATCAATTTAATTCTATGAATATAAATTGCTTGAATGGAAATTGAGTGCAAGAAAACAAACCACAATTGACTCACGATGTTTTACCGTGGTGTTCGGAGACTTGCCGATCTCCTCTAGTCCATATTGAAGTAAGCCAAAATGAATTGGACCGACTCTACGAATTAAACCAAACACCTTAATTCCACTACTGGTAGCTCTCCCCGCTCTGGGTAGGTGAGTTCCAACCTTCACAACATGCAGAGCCTTCTCACAAGTTTCTTTGAGAAGATCAACGAACACGACGCCTCCAACGACGTCTAGGAGTCAGTAAACTCCAAGAGTAATAAGTCAAGACTCTTGTTTGACTCTCACCACGTGCAACGAATGCACAAGCTCAAGTGGATGCTAAATCCACCTCTAGATGCAACACATACAACTAAAGATCTCTCTCCTTGCTCACAATGTGCAACACATGCACTATTAAGTGAAGAAGCTTGCACTAGCTCAAGAGAGTGAAATAAGGTACTAAAGATTGCTCTCTAACCGGTCACAAGGGGGTATTTATACTCCACACAAAAAACTAGCCGTTGGAGTCAAACACTTGAAAAATCAAGAAAATCAGAACTACCGCTGTACAAAATGTGGTACTACTGTTTTCCACTATAATGGCCAGAAAAATAGCTGTTATTCAGCATTTTGTGGTACTACCGTAGTTATAACTGTTGTACAGCAGTTATAATTGCGGTACTACCGTTTTCGGTTTTCAGCACAGACGACACTTGAAAAAATGGTCATAACTTTTGACTGCAATGTCGGAATTGAGTGATCTTCGACTCTATGGAAAGCTTATTCAGAGGGCTACAAAACTCATCTATTTGCATGATCTCAAATACATTAAATCAATGTAGAAATTATAAGAGATCCAAGGAGTCATTATCATGATCTAAGTCCAAGAAAATAGTAATAAACAATTTTAGACCATGCCAAGGGATAATGTGTGACCTCAAATAATTTGCAAAATATATTTGCAAACTTAGATCATATAACAAGAAAAAGGTACATAGACTTCACCCATTTGTAAAATATATTTGCAAAGTATAGACACATGTTGCAAGGATTAGATGCATGAGCATCAACTATTCGCAAAACACATTCGCAAATAATAGCATCATACCATGGAGAGCTAAAATAAAAGAGATTGAGCTATCAATACATGATGAGACTTAAACTACTAGACAAGACCCCTATTAATAGTACGATAAACCTATACTAGCAATCTGGTCTTCCAACCAAACACCAATACCGGTAAAAGACTAGGAACATATTCTTAGCCCTAGCTACTCATACTTTTTTCTTATCTTGACTTCAAGTCTAGGTCATTATCTTATCTTGACTTGATGATTAACTTATGATCATCTCTTTTTCGATATCTTGATATGCATCAACACACGATGCATCCTCTTTTTGATGGCCTTCAACTTATAAAGGCATTTTCCATCCCAAACCTTTACTTGATGATCCTCAACATATGAAGCCATCCAAAGTCTTCATCATTATAGAACATAATCTATTCATCCAACTCATGAAAACTGTTAGTCTTCAATCTTCCCTTTGGTAATTGATGATAACCACCACAAATACAAATAATTGAATATAAAACTATTACACTTCAAGTGCGGTACTACCGTCATTATAAGTCCGGTAGTTCCGCTCTCCGGTAGTACCGCTTAGGAGTTACAGTCATACCATTTTGTGATAGTTCTGCCATTCAAACTTCGGTACTACCGTTTTCAGAGAGACTAAGTGTTTCAAGGAGTGCTCTCTAGAAAAAAATGTTCCGCCAACTACATGTCGGTACTTCCAGGTTTCAGTAGTTCCGCACTACCATTCCGATCATATAACACTGCGGTAATACCGCTAGATACACACCGGTACTACCGATTTTCCTATGAATACACAGTTGACTTTGGAATTTAATTTCAAATGCATGCATGACCTTTATCTGGAGCCATGTCGATCTTCTTGTCAATCTTAGCATGCATCTCTAAGTTGTCAAGCAAAATCTGGGACTAAACCTTCTAAACACTTGATAATCATGTTAGTCCCATACACAAATAATTGAGTATAAACCAATATGAGTCAATGTGAGTATATATGAACTACACAAGTTTTATATATTCAAAGGATATGTTTTAAAATACTGATCCCAATATATGTGAAAAAAGAGATATGGATCAATACTAATTAAACCATAAAATATAGAGTGAATTCTCCCTAAATGTGTGAATACAAGAATATATAATAAAAACATATGCACATATTCATCTTAGACTTTTAGTAGAGTTTAATCTATATTTTGGATCCAAGAAATGCACTAAGATATAAATGAATGTAAGTGTCGAATACATACTTCTTTGATTTCACCTTTTTATCTAAATGAGACTAAACCATATCATAATCAATCAAACACATTAGTCTCACAAATCATTTGTTATTTATCACATCCAAAAAAGAGTCTAGACAATATCATTATTAATAAGCATATTAGTCTCACAATAGTATTTGTCATTATCACCAAAACTAACTTAATGGAGCTTGAACTTACAGAAAGTGAGACAGAGGTGGTGCCTGAGGAAGTGAAGTGCCTGATAATTTTCTTCAGGTGTGTGTTTGGCATCCTGTGGTGCACCAATCCCAATGGCAGCGTATAGCTTCTTGACTCCAAGTACGATATTGACATCAGAAGCCCAAGTCAAATAGTTTTGGCCATGCTGGGTCAGCTCCTCGAACTCCTGGTTACTGATGCTTGTCATCTACATGTGCATAAAAAGAAATATAAATTTACTACAAGTAAACATGCATGAAATAAATTGGATAATGATACAAAAGTTTCTCGTGATATTCAAGAAATTTTTTGTGCATTTGTATAATTTTACTATTAATTTCAGTGATTTAAAGGCAATTTAAATAACTACAATTAATCAAAATAGTAAATAAATACATAAAAGTATATAAAATAATAAAAATAATAGTGTTAAACATCCTTCAAATACGAAAAACAACTCAAAATTTGAATTCCTAAGGCCCTTTTATGCTAGGATATAAATTTTCACTGAATTCTACAATTTTCAAGGGCCTACCCTATCAATTTTCAATTATGAGAAAATTTTCTACATGATTTTCTGATATCTTGAGGGCCCTTTTGAAAAATTCAGGATCCCCGACCTAGTTCGGCCCATGGCCCACACCGGCCGAGTCAAAAGAGCAAGAGGTAGGGGTTCCCTTACTCCAGTTCACATGGTGGCGGCACATCTAGGCATGACGCGGTGGGCAGTTGGGGTCAGCCGCATGAAGGGCGACCGGGGCCAGCGGTACATGCAGCGGCGGCCTTGTGCTAGGGCGCGCGACATGGCGGTGCTTGGGAGGCATGCTTGCCAGCGGCGCTCAGGAGCGGCAACACGTCTATCGGTGCTTGGGAACAGCGACGACCGCCTTGCGTGTTGGCTGAGTGACAGCGGACGGTAGCTCGGTTGGCCATGTGCGGGTGGTGCGGACAAGTGGCGTGGCGGTCGGTGGCGATGGCGGCTACGCCCGAAGCTAAGTGACGGCGGCGCATACAGGGTGGTGCTCGGCGTGGCATCGGTGGCCTAGGCGGCGGCTTCCGGGCAGACCTCGATCGAGAATGAGTGACGGCTGCAGACGTGCGGCGGCAGCGACGCGCAGCGGTAATGACGCCTCCGAAGGGCGGCGCTCACCGTGCAAGGCAAACGGTGGCAGCAGCCGTGCAGGGCTGGTGGCTCGGGCGGTGTGGCTGCAGGAGCTTGAGCGATGGCAGCGCAGTTGGCCACAAGTGGGCAGTCGACGCGGCTGCAGGCAGTGCATGGTGGCCGGTGGTGCGGTCCCGACAGCCGGCAATGCGTTCGACATCGTGCGAATTCCTCTCTTTTTTTTCAATCTACAGTATAATCAACATATACTCTTTTGTGCAAATCTACCGATTGGTTTGGCTAGCGACTTCAAGTCAGCTCACGGTAGATTAGAGCGGATTTGCGCCGTATAAAAATAATATGGAAAGCAAAAAATTTGCGGAATTTAAAGTGATTCTAGATAAGTAATTCAATCTACGAGTGTTTCGATGATTAACTTTCGATCGACCGAAGCGATTCATGTTGATAACATGTTGAAGAACTATCACTCGCGAATCCAGTGCGATCGATTCCTCTTAGGTAAAAAAGAGAGAGATCAATCACAGAATAATACAAATAATAGATTAAAAACAGAGAGATAATAGAGAAACTCCTTTTTTTATTGTTTTCTTTTTTAGGTATAAATTATAATGATTAAGATCTCCTATTTATTTATAGACTAAGTGATGAGATATTCACCGTGAGCTAAGGCTTTACGCTCAGGTTTCCTAACAGATTCCATCACGTATTGATGATTCGGCGGCGTGTTAAGGCTGCTGGGTGATTAGTGGGCCATTCAGAGCGACAAACGGGAGTTTTTCGATTAACCGGGCGCTAGAACCGTTTTAATTTACCAATTCGGCCCATTAGCCTGTTAGCCAAAGGCCCAATAGCCGAACCTGTCAATCGAGACCAGAAAAGCGAGTTCATGCGCTCCAAAATTTTCATTGTCGGTCTAGCACATGACTAATGGCCTTCCCATTATTATCGGTCCAATTTCAATTCCTTTCCTGTGAAATTATTTTTTTCAAACTATTAATATCTTTTTTCTCTTGATATCAGGCACTTCTTTGTCCTAGACCTCTGTGGATATCTTTATTTGGTGAGGATGTAAACTACATAGAATTCAAAAAAGCATTTAGATAAGTGGTATTATCAAAATATATATATATATATATATATATGTTAATGCAAACGCCAAATTACCCATATAATTCTAATTAATCGTCTGTATTCCAATTATTCACTTGGCATACCCTATCCGTCTAACAGCTGTATGCCGTTTTTCACAACACTGCAGGGATGCAGCAATAATTGCGAGGAGCATCAAGTACTGTGTCTCTTTCTTCCTTCTGACAGTTGGGAGGCACGGGCCCCGCAGCATTACCTTCACGGTTTGCCCGATCTGAACTTTGCAGCGATCTGTCAGAATCAGGTTTTGGCCGAAAAGTCTTCTGCAACCATCTCCTTATGCCCTGATCGTTTTAGTTTTTTTAGATTTTAGCTTCTAATTTTAATTTTTTTTTTACTATTCACTACACTATCCACTAACTCAGCTACAGTGTTTTATCAGTCAGCTACAGTATTTTTTCAGTTAAAAGCTATCGCTATTCCGATCACCCCCTTAACCAGGCCGGTGGCCCTTTTAATGCATCTGTCGACGAGAGTTAAAGGACTTGACTGACAAGACAGAATAGAACTGCAGCAGGAATGGTAATTAGATAAATTATTGATTATATTTTTGAAAGGTTTATGAATTTTGATTACCATGTAAATGTTTATGTAAATAAACTGAATATCGATAAATCGATAAGCTACTTTAAAAAAATTATCTTAATAAATCGTTTCGAAATGACGATGAAAAAATTATCTTATTTATTTATTAAAAAAAATTATAAATTATAACCTAAAAAGAACTTAGCCTAAGCAATCAGGAGGCCAAGCAAACCCGCTACCAAGCACACGAGCAGTGCATAGAACTTGATTCCATGCTCACATGATTCCCTATTGACAAGTAGTATAATGAGAGCCACAGATGACACGAATGAGACAGCATTCGAGTAGTAGAAAACATCATAGCGCTTTGGATGGCTATCTTGCAGAACTGGATTTTCTGGTTTGCCAATATTACTATTCTCATCAGGCCAAATACCTCCTGGAGGGTTCAGGCCGGCTTGGTATGTGACAATTGCTGCTAGAATAGCAAGAATCAAGAGTAAAGCCTCGTTCAAAAGTGTTATAACTTTTAGCTATAGTTTTTAACTGAAATGATACTATAGTGACTGTTAATTTTTTCTAAAATATTTAATCAAAAGAAAATGAATAAAAATAAAAAATAAAAAACACCGTTATATCTCTATAGATAATACAAAAAAAGAAAAAAGGAAAGAAAAAAATTAATATGTTTCAAATGATATTTAGCTTCTCTAAAAAAATGTTTAAAACAGGGTCTAAATTACGCCTCCTCTCCAAGTCCTTCTCATCAGCACTGCTTGAGTGGTTTTTATCCATCCGAGGTGATTCTGCCCGTACATGATTTTTCGAGAATACTGCCCATACATGCTGGGTCACCTAATCTTTCCACCATTCAGGGATTACATGCCCTATACCCAAACCATTCAGGGATTACATGCCCTATATACCCAAACATGAAGAGGAACATACGCAATGACAAAACATATCACCAGCGAGATGTAAATGGACTTTATTTTCTGAAACAAACCAAAACTTTTAAAGGAATTTGAATTCTTGTTTTCCCTTGATCCCTCATGAATCTTGGCATAATTCATCACCCATCCCAACCATTGGCAGCCTTTTCACCAATCTCTTCGCCACCCGCTGCCACTTGAACAAAACCAGTCGGTTGGCACTATTCACCGAACGACAAAACAGTCGCCGCCTCACCCCTGTTTTCCCCTCCGCCTGGCCGCTGCTTGTTTGTCACCACCATGATCTCGCCGACTGCGACCACTGCCGTGCGTCGTAGCCTCGTCCTCAACACCCTGGCAATCCTTAATTGCACATCGTCCGCGCGTCAAGGCAGCCAAAACCAATTTCGCCGCCGCCACTCCCTTCCATCTCACAACCGGCAAGCCGCTCCCTACTGCCACCTAACAGCCGCAATACGACACCCGAGGTAGCTCTGACAACCCTGTGACCGACTGCTATCCATAAGTCCTGAGCCTTCTCACGCACCCCCTCTAAAAACCGACGGCGCCTCCCAATGGCCAAAACCACATCCAGTGCCTATAAAAGCCTCTAAACTCCTCCCTAGTGATGCACTGGTATCCAAGAAGCCATCCACACACTCCAATTGCACCGCAACCGCCGCATCACCGCCGATCGCCGAAAGCTCTTAAAGTAAGCCAATTTTTTATTCTTGTCACTCAGTCGATTACACTCCGATTGCTTTCGCCCACAACACCCTTAGGACCCCAGGAGCACCACTGAAGCACCACTCTCAGTTCCCGGGTTCCCTAGACCCCTGGCACCTAGCACCCCCGCCCGGCCGAGAGGCCTCACCATGGGTAGCCCTGCATAGCCGTTCTCGACCCTAGCCACCACTTCCCAAAGCTAATCCTAACCCCAAGGATGCTTAATTGCTAATGCTCTCATCCCCTTAAACCTCGAAGCTCACTGGTGCCGTTAAATACTGTAGCAAAGAAACCTCGTTGCCGACGAAGCTCCAGCCACCCCCAACCTTGGCCAAGGCCAAAAATGGATTCCCCTTAGTCCCAAGAGTCCATCTATAGCCTCAGATTCCATCGTCGATCACCACAGCTTCCCCAATTGCCAATGCCATCTTGCTCTACTTTCGGGTCACTGTAGCGCGCGACGGCGCGAGAGGGAGAAGATAAACAATGTTGGGTCAGACCAAACACTGTTCATTACTGTTCACTTGTTCTGTACTGTAGCAACTCGACCCGTATGAACAGTAAAAATCTGTGATGAATAGTGCTCATATCCGCAATGAACAGTATCCATACCCGTTACTGTTCACAAAACCCTAAAATGCATTTATACATCCATTTCGATCGTTTCGAGCCCGTTTACCCATTTCCCAGTTCTGTTTTCTCATACTAGACATCGGTAAAACCCAAAATCGCCAAAATACTACTTTAAACTTAGAACCCGTCACGATCCAAACCGTTGCTGTTCGCCACCTATTATAATCATGTTGAGTCATGAAATACATTCTCAACTCAGTTTAGCCTGAGTATACTTCAATGAAACCCTAGGCCACCTCGATGTTAGTTCGAACCTGTCCAGTACTGTTTTGCCATCATTGTTCATCGAAACCCTAAAAATATAAATACGACCATTTTGATCATCTAAAGCCCATGTACACCATTCTTAGATCTGCCTCACCATCTTAAACCCTAACAAAATTATAAACCACTGGGATGATGTCCTGACCTCAAACCTAATACTATTCATAACCTCAACCATCTGTCGAAACCCAAAACAATACATGTAACACCGTCCCGATCATCTTGAAATCGTCTAATCCGATTCCAACACCAAACAGCTAAGCCACTCGCCACCTAAACCCTAATCATCTGATCCTATTTTCTTTTTATCTTTTGGTTATTTATTTGTCTTTTATTCCCAGCTTGCATTCTAAAAAGTAAAAACTTGTTCGTCTACCACGTTAGTATACGAACCCAACAAGCCGGTCATCAGAAGAGGTACAAGAGTAGCTAAAGAGAATGTCCTATAGACAAGGAGGCAAGTCACATGTTTTTGAACATATTGAACCTACATCTTGTTAATTAATTAATTATCATTATTTTCATTATGCTATTTGTGTACTATTATTTTATGTACAACACTAGTTTGGAATGACATGATGTTAGCTATGCCCTATCACCCAATAAAAGTCCAGTTTATTTGATGACCATATTCACCTTGAGAAGACTTAGTAACATAAAACATACTACATAATTAATTATGGTAGCGTATGGATCACACAAGTTTTATACTACCAAGTGACCCGGCACTTGCCGATAGGATTTCAAAAAAAATGGTTAGAGGATAAGGAGTTATCACGGAAAGCCATGAGATAGTTAGGTCCCCTGACCTTATCCTAGAAGGAGGCATGGAATGGAAACAGATGTAGTACGATTCGTGCTGGCCTAGTATCTGAAGATACTAGTGCATGGGTTGTGGTTAGCAGTGCCTCAATTAAGATATAAGGACTAGACCTTTATGCCAAATAAAAAATATAGTGAATGCTCAACCACAAGCGTTGATTCGTCAAACCTGGTTCAGTAACCGCTCAATTCGATTGAACCTCTATAGGTGGAAATGAATAATTGTGAGCGGTATGGACTTACTGCAATGATAGATCCTCACAAATCGGGACTTTGGCCCATCGGATACCCGAGGTTATGTAGGCCAATAATATGTCGAGTAGAGACTATATAAAGAATTGAGCAGTTAAAAGCCTTGTTTTCTTAACTCTATCGTGGGAGTTATGAAATCTTATGGGTAAAGCTGAGCAGCTCTGTAGAGTCAAATATAAATGATATTCGAATACGTCGTGCTTCTAGTAAATGAAGCTATGTTTGTTGGGTGATTCCATAAATGATGTATAAGTAGATTTGGAAAGATTTTGGTAAAATGGAAGGATTGGTAATCAAGTTTGAAACCCCATTCATTAAGAAGCTTTTGATTTTCTTATTTTAAACTCAAAATATTTGCAAAAGAAAATTGCATCCACATAAATAATAGAACCACTATAATCCCATTCTTTGGAATTCCTTGCATGTAAATATTTAGCGTTTCCTCATGTGACTTGTTGAGTACAGTTGGTTGTACTCAGTCTTGCTTTATTTT
This sequence comes from Melocanna baccifera, assembly GCA_036346265.1. Lineage (NCBI taxonomy): Eukaryota > Viridiplantae > Streptophyta > Magnoliopsida > Poales > Poaceae > Melocanna > Melocanna baccifera. Next base: position 20,429,748 of record CM070692.1, on the reverse strand, counting down.
CCCCCACAACAGATACCAGAAGAATAAAGAATGTACAAGTTTCGTGTTAGGGTTACGACTGTACTCAAGTGTTCCTGTGGAAGTTTTCTTCGATTCTTCTGATTGTAAGTTAAGTTTTGCGTTTGGATGCCCACAAAGTTATTAAATTTGACTGCTAGGTCTTATTTTGATCAAATTAATCCTTTTGAACTCTTTGTGAGCAGGCATGATACTTTTTTTTGTCTGCAACTGAACTCCTGAGCCATTGCGGGACGTACAATGCCTCTATTCCCAAAAACGGAGGTGTTAAATTTTCTCCCTACAGCTCCCAACAACAAAAGTCCCCATTAGAGCGAGATAGTTATCATTGCTATTTGTAATGCGCAGCATTTGATAACCTTATTGCTCATCTTCCTGCTCAGAAGCATAATGATCATCACAATGGAAGCTGCAAAGGCAATCCCATTCAAATAAAAGAAAGCAATGTAATGGTGATGGTAATTGTCCATAAGGATGGGATCACCAGCAGAGTGATTACCAGCATTTGTTCTCCAGATGTGACCTGGTGGATTTAGACCAGCTTGATATGTCAAGGACACTACAGGAATTGCAAGAAGCAATACGTAATGTGCGTGACTTCTTCAGACGCACATCATCTGTATTTTTGTTGTTGTACATAATTACTTTTCTCTTGATGATGTGTACCTTGAACATTGTTGGTGTTGTCATTCTCAAATGTTTTAACTTCATTAGTTTCTGCATATCGTTGTCGGGACCAGATTTCTAAATCTAAACCCTCTGTGTATTACCGCACTAGTCGTAGATTCAAACTTGTGCACACAGTTGAACAGTGATGAATATATAACCAAAAACACTTTATTATAATAATAAAGAGTACCAGTCTTATGGTCACTTATTACAAATGAGGTTACAAGACCTCTCAGACTTACAAACTCAATGCGGAAGCAAAACAAATAAATTCTGAAGATAACTCATCAATACGCTATAGGTAATTGACTGGGAAAGTATGACCTAGAACTCTGGGGATCCTTCATTGAAGCCACACACAAAGTAGTCGTTGTCTCCTTCTGCGTCTTCATATTCCTTTGAGAGGTTTTTGGAGATTGCAAGGTGAGTGTATAGAGTACTCCGCAAGTCTTAGAAAAAATGTAATTATATATAAGACTTAACAAAAGAATAATAATATGGTTATTTTGTACAAAGTTTTATTTTATTTCAATTATCATTATATATTTTTGAAAGCATCAATTTAACAAAATAATTACAATAACTGAAACTAGATAATTTCTAGCGAAGGTTCTAGCTACCACTAGTATTAAGGCTCTAACCGCCAAGGTTCATTGAATCTAGTTCTGTCTACCTGACTGGCACTATCTGCTAGAGTGAACACTGAGAGCTCTAACCACTCTCAGATTTTGAAAAGCTCTTTTAAAAATAAAATCATAAATCTACCATGTGAAAGCACACGTTGCTCACCCTAGACCACGGGCACGACTATTCGAATGATTTTACACTTTGCAGAGGTTGTACAGTTTTACCCACAAGATATAATCATCTCATATTACCATTAGATTAACACATTTCCTTTGGCGTGCGGCAGAGAGACCACGATAAGGCCTTTACAATGCACCGACCCAACTAGAATCCATCCACTAAGGTTTCATCGCTGAATGGGTTCAATCTGCCCAAGTCGGAAGCCCTCTCTTATGTCGTGTGGTAATGCCGCTATTTGACACCCCATATTTATACATCTAATGGAATCTAAGCTTGACCATTGCAAATTAATTACTTAGGTCGTACCTATTTAGACTAGCGGTTGTACGGTAGTGCTCAATTTGGATAATCACAAGCATCGGTTCTTAATTGACTAAGACGACACTTTCACAATTCAACTTCTCATGTTCAATTTGCACCTATCCAATCTTACCATCTGTCCAAATCTAAAACCAATTTTCACTATTTTATTTTATTTTATAAAATGATAGCAATACCTATTGTCAAACACTTGATAAAAGCAATTGCTTAGAGATTTGATAATATTATTACCACGCATAGGGTTATTATGACCGATAAGTTTGTCTAAGTAATTCTACCATTCTAAAATTTGTCAAATAGTTAAATAATCTCAATACTGAGATAGTGGTAATCTCAGGTGATAATGGTATCAACACAAATGAGGGTTTAACAATATCAGTTTAACTAATAACTATAGGACAGAAACTATCATTTTATGTAATATTGCAATGCAATTAAATTTGAAATAGTAAATAGTTTTGAAATACATGGGTGCAACATGGTTGCCTTCTGTAGCTAGGGTCTCTTCTTGCTAATCGAGAACTTTTTCGATGGCGTTGGGTTCTACACGCAAAAATGAGAGAGCACAAATAAATAAATATAAATATAAAATATATATTGGAAGGTAGATTATTATTTTAGATGAATTCAAAACTCGAATCACTAGATTCGGAGTTCGGACGACGGAAAATGAATGATCGGAAGATCGGCCGGAATGAAAAATACTGAAATTGGAAAAGGAAGGAATATTCCTTAGCATCTTATTTTTTTCTGGAATTTTGGATTTATGGGTGTGTATGGCAGGTGGGGCCCAACTTTCATTGGCTTGAAGGAAACATATGAAGAGCTAACAGAGAAGCACTGGATAGAACAGAGAGCTCCTAGGTGGTTCATGGTGGTGGCTATGGCTATGGCACTCGCCAGCAGATGGCGGCCAGAGGAGGTCGGGAAAAAACAAAAATGAAACCCTGGGGTTCAGCGAAGGGGATGCCCGATGGCAGTGTTGGCCGGTGTGGCCTGTAGTGGCAGCATGTTTGACAGGGGCTCTGGCATTCTGGCGAGGAACACGGAGGAAGCAAGGGAGCACATGCATGGCCTCGACCTAAGGAACGTGATGGTGCGATTGGTTCGGTTGGAGGATGGATGGATTGGGCTCACGACGGTGACGGGTGTAGGAACAAAGGGATCCTCTGGTGCTGGACATTCTTGGTGATGTATTGGACAAAAAGAGGTATGGAATATGTAAACTAGATTATGGTAATTGTACAATAGTGAGGAATTAGGTTTTGGCTCACTGGGCACGGTGAATCGACGATGGAGGATGATGTACATTGGTTTCAGGAAAAACTCGATTCTCGTCAAATGGCTGCACGAAAATCAAATTAACTTCGCAAGAGGGTGCAAGACACAGGAACACGAAGTGATGCGAAAGGAATTTTAAGAAATTCACCGGAGTGTTCGGAACGCTAGTTAGGGCGACAAACAATTTCGGGAACGATGAGCTTTTGATGGCGGCGGTGTTCTGTTGTAACATCCCAAAAAATTCACATTCTTTAAAAAATTAATTTCAAATTAATTATTTAAAAGTGTTTAGATTTTATTTGGATTATTTATATAATACTGGAAGACAATATCAAAACCAGATTCCAATCTGAATTCCCAAATTCAAATTCCAATTCCAAATATTCAAATTCAAAATCTCCAGAAAAATATTCAATTCAATTTTTTGAGTCGAACTCACCTTTCTTGGCCCATTTTTCCCTTTCTTTCCTCCTTTTCGTTTTTTCCTTTCATTCCTTTGTCCTCTTTCTTCACTTGTTGTTCGCTACATGCTGGTTGAACACTATGCAGATGCTTGTCTCTCTCCTCTATTGCTTCTCCTTCAACCAAACACCACCACAAAGCATTGCCATTCATGCAACATCAATTTCCTTCCCACTAAAGAGATTAAAGGCAGTAGGAAACACCTTCATTCACTGCCAAGCATCAATTCCTTTTCAATTTCTTAGCTTTTAATCTTCAGTTTTTTAGTTTCTTGCACTCAAGTGTTGAAAATCGACGTTGCACTTAATCTGGCCGAATTAAGCCCAATTCTTTGATCCTGCCCTATAAATAAGAGCTCCACCACTATTCTACCCCTAAGCAAACCATTAGACATCCTCTCTCACCACACAAGCTCCAGTGAAGCCTCAAAATTGAGCCATGCGTCAGCCTCTTTCCTCCACCGTGCCATCTCTCTTCCTGGTGAATTTTCTTCGAAACCATTCATGTCATTTCGTGTTCCAATATCTAAGGAACTCATCTACCAATTTAATTTGATTTTGGTGCAGCCAATTTTCCAGAACCAAGTTTTTCCCAATGTTGCCCAAACTTTCTTCCTGACGTCAATTCATCGTATACGGTGAGTTTTATCCCATGTCGTCACCTCTTTTAGATTTGTCTCATCACGTTCTATGCGATGCTTCCCTCCTTTTCCCTGGGAACCTACCACAAAATTTTCACTTCCAATGCCTAGCCATGGCTGCCTAGGGCGCTTCGCGTTCCCATCTATCTGGTAATATTTTCTCCAATCCTTTCGTGTGAAAATGTGCTAAACCATCCTAATTAGCTACCCTTCAAGTGGATTTAGTTTTCATTCACGGAGCACCGAGTTATCAAGTTTTTACTTTTTCTCTACCGACGTCATTCAATTGTGATTGTGTCGTCTCCGGTGATTTTTTGGCTTAGCCAATAATTTTTCTAGCTTCACCATGCCACGTTCTAGCCCGTTCTCACCTTGCTTCTCTGTGTTCCATGAATGGGTATGTTTTTTCTCTCCAACCCATGTCATGGTCGTGCCCCAAGCACCGCTGTTGTCACCACACCATGTCTCCAGCCATGTCGCCACCTCTCACATGTTTCTTGGATCCCTAGCGACCCACTTTGCTAGTTGACTGCACCTCCCACCTCTCATCTCATCAGCACCATCACCCTCTATAGCTAATCCCCTGCTCTGTTTGTTCCTTCCAGAGAAACGCTTCTGTGTTTCATTCATCTATTTTTCTTGAGTTATTCTCTCATGTGGTATCATGGTCTGGTGGTAAGGCTTGAGCCTTGAAAACATTAGATGGTGGGTACAAGATCCTTGGAGCGCATGCTAGGTTGATTTCTCCAAACATTTTTTTCCTTAAGCCAATGACATGTGGGACCTACCCATCACACTCACAAAATTCCTAAAATTCCAGCAAAAATAAGATTCCAGGAATATTCCCTCATTTTGCATTTTGTGAAATTTCTATTCCATTCAATCTTTCGAAAGTCCGTTCTCCGTCGTCCAAACTCCGAATCCAGTTATTTGTGTTTCTAAATTCATCTAAAATCCTAATATTTCTTCTAGTATATATTTTGTATTTTTATGATTATATTTGTATGTATTTATTTATATTTATTGTTTCGTGCGTAGAACCCGACATCGTTGAAGAATTTTTCGATCCACAACAAGAAAGTCCAGTCAACATTCAAGAAGGCAAGTCTCCTTTGGTCATTTTGTACCTATGTTTAATAAAATCATTTTAATATTTCAAATTTAATTACATCGTCAATTGCCTGTACCATATTGATGGGTCATCGTCAGAGTTTTATTTTGCCTCCGCTGTGTTTTGTAAGATTGAGAGGTATTGTAACCTCAGTTGTAATAAAGTGGCCATAAGGTTTGTACTTTCTTTTATTGTAATAAAATATTGTTGGCTATATAATCATCACTGTTTGACTATGTGCACTAGCTTTGATCTAGGACTAGTGCGGTAATACACAGAGAGTTTGGATTCAGAAATCTGATCCCAACATTTGGGGTTTGAGGAGGCTTAACAAAGATTGAAAGGGGTTGAGAGAGGTCACAGGGTCATATATAAAAGCTCAAAAGAGATAGAAATGGACTTGAGTTTGTAGGCTTCGGTTTTGAGTCGGTTTGGGAATGGATGAGATAAAAAGCAAATGGATGAACAAATCATGAAGAAACTGGAAGGAATAGATTCATCGCGTAATTTGGAGCATCTTTCATTTTGACACGAAATGGAGATTAAGGTTTAGTTGGGGATTTGGCTTGGGAGGCAAGGTGGTGACTCATGACCTCTTTTCGGCCAAGTGGTTCAGATGATGAACAGTGACAACAGGTAGAGATAGAAAGAAGATAGAGAAAGGAAGGAAAAAAGGCAAAAAAAAAAGAAAGGAAAGATGGGCCAAGAAAAATATGTTAGACCAAGAAAATAGAAATGATATTTTTATGGAGATTTGAAATTTTGATTTTGAATTCAAATTTGGAATTTCATATTGGAATTGAGATTTTTGATATTACCTTCCAGGATTACCAATAAAATCCAAATAAAATCTTGATAATTTGAATAATTAATTTGGAATTAAAATTTTAAAGATAGCCATTTGGAATGTTACAATCGCCATGATTGCTTATTGGTGGAGAATTTTGTTCTGCATAAGCCCTCTTAGAGGATTTCTCCAATAGTATATCATAAAGGAGACAAGGAATAATAGGCAAAGCAGGCAAGGAATAATAGGCAAAGCTAGACATTTGAGGTGGTAAGCTATACATTAGTATCAATAGTATATAATAAAGGAGAGAAAGAATAATAGGCAAAGCAGAGTGTCTAACATTAGTCAAACTTTATTTGAGTTCTACAATAATTTAACGAATATTTAAACCTAAGCAAGATTAAAGTGATACAAATTAATAAAAAACAACATTGTTGCTGATACAGAAGATGAAACTTTAAAATGGTGGTTCTATTGCAAGCTTGGTATTTCATCAAACAGGTTGAGAGCACCACTAGAAACATATATGCACAACAAAAATGACCATCTAAAATAATATAATTTAAGGAATGAACCATCGATTGAACTCAAGTGGACGGAAATTTACATCTGAGATCAAGGTGAGGCAGAACTTGAGCTTGATAGCGAGGTTGGGGCGCACCTACTTGTCACATCCATATGCAGCTAGAGCCTGCATGCTAGCACTCATCTATAGGATAAACACCACTATCATTGCTAGTTGCGCTGGCATGTCAGCCATCAGCCATCGGCGCTCATAGCGCCGGCACACCACCATCGCTCTGGATCGAAATGCAAAGTGGAGAGAGAGAGAGAGGTGGAGTGAGTTGAGAATTGGGGATGAAGTGGATGGAGTTGATCACTTTAGGATATATGCTAGAGCGATTTAGATCCGATGGCCAATGCCTATTCCATCGGTTTGCTAGGGACGGTATACTGTTCCCTAGTATTTCACTTTTTTTATTACCTCGAGAATGGCCGGGATTAAAATTTGGCACCCACGGCTGGGATTAAAACTGGGCACCCAAGGCTTAGACAACGTCGGACTAGGGATGGAAAGTGGATATGAATTATCCGTATCAAAACGGTATAGATTTTTCCATCTGACTAACAATTTCTTTTCCAGTCTTATTTGTATTCGAATTCACATACAAAATATGAATGCGCATATGGTATGAACTTTTACAATCCAAAATATTATTTTATTCAAACTATTCGTATTAGTATTCGACAAAGCAATATACATATTTTCTTGCAATACGACTAATTATTGGACAAGCCTTTTTAATTCAACTCAAGTTCATGTTGCTTTAGGTAAAAAATAAATAAATTAGAATGCTTAAGTGTGACTATACAAGGATAAAGTGTTATCAATATCTTTATTTACATAAGTTACGAGGTTATCGGGATCTGATCGAGTGAAGTAGATTTTGGATTCAAATTTATATTCATTACAACATTCGATTTATATTCGTATTCGAGAATATTCGAATTCATACCCATATTCATTTAAAAATATAAATACAAATATGGTAAAATCACTATTCAATTCGTATTCCATCCGTTTCCACTCTACATCAGACGAGTAATAACTCCCTAGCCTCATCAACATCTAACTTTACAAGAAAAAAATTATGTATCACCTATCTTTTGATTAAATGTTCCTCTACTCATTTTAGGGGTGCATCCAATTATTTGCCATAAACATTCTTCAGATGCTTAGTGAAGTACCCACTGTACGCAGCTTGCCTTCATATTGATATACTTAGCGGCAGAACGACGGTAGAATCGTCCGCCATGCCGCGTTCCTCAGTCATTGCACTGAACTCGGCCGTGCACGGCGCCTAATGGCACGGTGATCCATCAAGCAGACATGAAGTCCCGTCCCCGCGCCAGGAGGCATTTATTTCAGGCGGTCCCCCCCTCGCCAGTACATTTATTTCAATAGCTATAAAAACTATGAAGAGCAATAAACCAAAATTTTGAATATTTGCTATGCTACAGTAAATTTTCTCAATAAACAATCAAAATAGCACTATTTCAATTGAAATATATATATATAAAACCACGTGAGGGCAAGTACACTTATAAATTCTATTTTAAAAAATATATCGTGTCAAGATTAATTACTATAAAATAATTCAGAAGCCTTAAGCATAAGACCAACGTCTCGCTCCTACCCAGTGTGCACGTACGTGTACTGTATGGTCGCCATTGATCATTCTGCGTCACGCTAATTAAGAAGAGCACTTGTTCAGAGGGTGACACCAAGCTCGCAAGTCGCATCTGATTCCCAAGAAGCCGGCGATGGCGTCCGGAGAGCCCGGCCAGCCGTGGGAGTACAGCCTGCGGAAGTACCTCCTGCTGCTGGCCACGCTGGTCGCCACGGTGACGTACGCCGCGGGGTTCAACCCGCCGGGGGGCGTCTGGCAGGACACCGACGCCGCCGCCGGCCGCCTCGCCGGCGACCCCATCATCCGGGACACCCACTATCGCCTGTACCTGGCCTTCTTCTACTGCAATGCCGCCGCGTTCGCTTTGTCGCTCGTGGTCATCGGCCTCATCCTCCTCCTTGCCCTCGTCCACGAGAAGAAGTCCACCATGGTGCCGCTGCAGAGTCTGCGCGTGGCCATGGTGCTGAACCTGCTCAGCCTCATGGGGGCCTACGGTGCCGGGACCTGCCGGGACACGCTCACGACCGTCTACTCCTCGGTGCTGGTGGCGTCTGTCTTTGTCTTCTTCGTGTTTCAGATGGTGCCAGACGAGAAACCCGACGGCGCGCTAGAAGAACGGCTCCGCAAGGTCCTGATGCTGCTCGCGACATTCGCGGTGAGCGTCACGTACGTGGCCGGGCTGAGCACGCCAGGTGGATTCTGGGACCATGCCGAGGACAGCCACCTCCCGGGCGACGCCATGCTCAAGGACGGCCACGACGCACGCTTGAAGGCGTTCTTCTTCTGCAACACCACAGCGTTCGTCGCGTCCCTGCTCATCATCGTGCTGCTCCTGGACAGGAAGCTGCGCGAGAAAACGGTACGGTCTTTCGAGCTCTACGGGTACATCGTCGTCGCGCTGATCGGCCTCGTGGGGGCGTATGCCGCCGGCAGCTGCAGGAAGATTCACACCACCTTCTATGTGGTCGGCCTGGTTGGTGTCGTTCTGGCATGCATTGTCGTTCTGGCATACATCAGGGGCACCTGCTTCTGGAGGAATCTCGCAGCCATCCATGCATCAGTGTCAGAATGGTTGCAAGCAATACCAAGACCTTGTTCGACTACTAATAATGGCAATGGCGGGTAGGGACTACGGACCACATATTCTTCGTCTTTTCTTCTTCTTCTTCCTTCTCACAAATCGTTGGCATTTATGAGCCTATTCCAGTTTGCAATTTAACTCTGTTTCTCTGCAATTACCAGTGAGGAGGAAATTAGTCAGGCGCTGGAGAAGGCTCGCTCTCTTGTTCTATTGCTCGCCACTCTCGCAGCCACCATCACTTACCAGGCGGGGCTGGACCCGCCGGGTGGGCTTTGGCAGGACGACGGGGACGGGCACAAGGCCGGCGACCCGATTCTCTTAACGACGAACGCTCGGCGGTACAAGGCGTTCTTCTACTGCAACTCAATTGCCTTTGTGACCTCCTTGGTCGCCATCATCTTGGTCCAGAAAAGGTTTCTACTCAAGCACCACGTGCTGGAGGCCGCCATGATTCTGGACCTGTTTGGCCTCATTGGCGCGTACGCCGCCGGGAGCTGCCGGGACGTGAGCACCTCCATTTACGCCATGGCCTTGGCGGGCGCGGTCCTGGTCTATGTGGTGATCCACGTCGTCTTCTTCACGCTGGACCACAAGGACGACGGCAAGAAAGAGGACGATGTCTTGGAGAAGAGGCGCAAGCGGTTGCTCCTCTTCGCAATCTTGGCCGCGACCATCACTTACCAAGCCGGGTTGACCCCGCCGAGCGGCTTCCGGCTGCAGGATGATGAGCTCGGGCACTATGCCGGCGACCCGGTTCTTCTCTACAACTATCCACGCCGATACAATGCCTTCTTCTACTGCAACTCCGTAAGCTTCATGCTGTCCATCGCCCTCATCATACTCCTCGTGAACCGGAATCTGTACAGGCCAGCCATACGAAGCTATGCGCTATCTGTCTGCACGGCGGCGGGGTTGTTTGGTCTCATGGGTACCTATTCCGCCGGAAGCACGCAGCATCTGAAAACATCCATCTGCATCTTCGTGTTGGTGGGTGTGGTCCTCTTGCTGCTGCTAGTATTTTTGCTAATCCATCAGAAAAAACAAAAGAAGAGTCCTGACAACGTTGCAGATGAGTCATCTAGAAAAGGCAGTGCCGACGGAGAGATGGGGACGAGAGCCGGCAACACAGAAGAGAACCCCATTGGAAGAGAAAATGGAAGAGGAGGAAAGAAAATTCACGCCAAGCGGAAATACCTGATGTTGCTAGGAATTCTGGTGGCGAGTGTCACCTACCAGGCCGGCCTAGAACCGCCAGGCGGACTCTGGCAGGGCAACAGTGGCGGGCACGCCGCGGGCAACCCGGTCATGCATGACAACAGGAGGCCCCGGTACCTTGCCTTCTTCTACAGCAACTCCACTTCCTTCGTGGCATCCATTGTCATTATCATCCTGTTGCTACCGAACTGGCAGCAGCAGCAGGACGAGGAGTTTTGGCTCAGCGTGATGAACACCACAATTGTGCTGGACTTGCTCGGCCTCCTAGGGGCCTACGCTGCCGGCTCCAGCAGGGAGTGGGAGACCTCAGTATATGTTGTCGCACTGGTCGTCGCCGTGCTGGCCTACATTGCACTCCATGTAGTGCTGTCGTGCTTCTGCAGGAGAGGCCGCCAAGGAAATGGTAATCAGGCACAGGGAGATCAAGTGTGATTTTCTGTTAGTAATATGTCTTAGAGGTAATCATGAAGATGATTATGGGGGTGATCGGAATAGCGATGGCTTTTGGCTTTTGGCTGAAAAAACACTGTAGCTGGCTGAAAAAACACTGTAGTTGAGTTAGTGGATAGTGTAGTGAATAGTGAAAAAAAAGCTGAAGCTAGAAGCTGAAGCCAAAAAAAGCCGAAACGATCAGGGCCTATATCACTTCTACATTTATGACATTTTGAATAAATATTATTATATTTCTTAAATCTGTACTATTATAAAAGAAGGAGTTGGTGGTTGATAAAGCCTCTTTTTGTTTTTAGCCATTCGATCTGATTAATCCGAACCGTACGTCCCTAATCCCCCCCGCCCCCCCGACCCCGCCTCCCCCTCGCTCTCCCCCCGCCGATCCGCCTCCCCCTCCCACCCGCGCGCCTCCTCCTCCTCTCTCCCCCCCCGCGCCTCCCCTCCCCGCCGCCTCGCCTCCTCCCCTCCCGCGCGCGCGCCGCCCCGCTTCCCCTCGCTCTCCGCCCCCCCGCCTCCCCCTCGCTCTCCCACCTCCCCCTCGCTCTCCCCCCGCCGCCTCCCCCTCTCAGTCCCCCGCACCGCCGCATCCTCCCCTCCCTCCGCCGCGGCTGATCCATGCCGGTGGAGGGGATGGGCAGGGTGGTTGCGACGATGAGCGGCTACCACGGCGATGAGCGGCACAGGCTCGTCAAGCTCATCTCGGAGACCGGCGCGAGCTACGTCGGCGCCATGAGCAGGTCCATCACCCACTTGGTACGTGCGCCATCAGCTGTTGCACGCGTGTCGCGGTTCCCCATTCTGCTCTGTTGATTTCCGTTGCCTAAAATCCGACAAAGCTTCTCGGGTAGGTTTGTTGGAGGCTCGAGGGTAAGAAGTATGACATCGCGAGGAGGCTTCGGACGCGCGACGTGAGCCACCGGTGGTTCTAGGACTGTCTCAAGGAGGCGTGAGCCGGATGGTGGAGGTGGATTCGGTTCGCGAATGGTGGTTATGGTTGATGTGCTGTGTCGGTTTATGTTGCTCATGTGTCAGATTCCGAGGTATTTGCGAGCTTTGGAGTGGTTTTTTTTTTGGGGGGGGGAGGCTATTTTTGCGGTTTGTTATAAGCGCCTGGTGTTTGGACTTACGTGCGGGTAAAATTGATGCCGGTGTTTTCGAGGGCACGCGAGTTGTCCATTAAGCATTTGCTTATGTTTGTGAATGATTTGTATGGTGCTTCTGCTTCACTCCTATATGTATGTATCACACTTGGGTGCAGGTCTGCAGTCTGTAGGGTAGTTGAAATTCATTGACAGTGATGCCTAGGTGACAACGAACAACTGGTGGCTAAATTTTTAGGCTATGATAGTTCATTTTCCTTCTCTTTATAAAGATGAACCTTCCAAGTTGAGCCATTGATCTTATAAAGGCACTTGAAATCTATAAATAATATATTGTTTCTAATGTTACTTGACTATGGTTATTTCAAACACAGGATAGTCGAGAAAAGACCGTTGTAAGTTGTTTCAAACATTTAGATATGGTGAAGGTGTGAAGCTTAGTTTGGCTTGAAGTGTCCTTTTTGTTTTTTTTGCATTTTGAGGAAGTACATTGAAATATGCTGTTATTTGTTGATATAATGGTTTTGTCTTGACATACCTTGGCAATGGCTCTGTATCCGATTATGTGTTTTTTTAATGTATAATAATTGTTTTTAACCATTACTTCTATTTCTATTGTTCTTTCTAAAATTTCTAAAGTTAGGACTCTACCAGATAAAATTTGAAATGCATTTCGTCGTATTACTTGTGAGCCAATCCCTCCTATTTACTTCTTTTAACGTTGCATTGTTGTTTTCAGCTTGAAGGAAATCGGGCAGTTAGTCTGGACAGCTTGGTTGAGTGTTGTCTACATTCTGCTATATGACCCAGTTGGTTTGGAGGTACTGCTCTTAATCAGCAATGCAAGTAAGAAAAAATGGTGTTGCAAGAAATGCACCTGGGGATCATGCCAATCCTAAAGCGGTAGGCAACCCGGAAGAGCAACTCGCATCGCAGCTACCAAGAGAAAGTGAATGATCTTATTACATCTTCTGCGAAGAAGCAGAAGTCTGGTAAAGTTCTCTTTTTCAAGTGGACAATTTGTATGTAAATGCTATGATTCAATTTCGTCTATCTAGATCGATAGACATAAACATGCTTACTGGTTATTCCTCTTTATTTGGTAAGCTACAAATGAACATACTAATATTCTGTACAAGATAATTTATGGAAGCACTCTCTGTGATAACTAAGATTTATTTTCATGCTTCCAAAATTTTCAATATGATGTAGTTAATCTGGCGACTTTCTTTTGTTGAAGCTGAAGAAAGTTGTTGTGGCCTTACTAAGGTGGTGGCCAATTACTAAACAATTTTGACTTGTGCTTTGAAAGTAGATTGTTTTACTTATGATTCACTTGTTGAAAGGTAGTTCTACCACCTCTGGTAGCAAAGATAGGTTTTTGTGCAACTGTTTACTATTTATCATTCTATCCCTTAGGAGGTTATGCTACTAATTAGGATGTGACATTGGCTGTATTTGATTGCTGAATATTGCTTATATTGTCTACTATGCAGTTGGAATCCCTTCCAAGAAGAATCGAGCTTCTAAAGGACTAAGGAAGTTGATCTCTACATGCGATGAAGCTAATACTGAAAATGAAGTTCCTCAGGTGGTACCTGGTACTTCCCCTGATCAGAAGGTAACATTCTTTATGGTTGAAGTTGATCTCTTTGGCTACTTTTCTGTTCTATCACTTGCAATGAATTTCTGCCAAATAAAGGAAAGAAAGAGGGGAACTTATATTTTTTAATGGTTTTTTTTCGCACATGGCTTACTACAATTTTGTTACTGAAGTACTAAATTAACATTAATTAAATACGAGTTGCTCTTTTTGGTCAACTTTTTTAGGTCATGTATAGTGCTCAGCCTTGTTGTAACAGTCATGTGTTAGCATATACAATGTTTCTGCTGTTAACAAAGTTTTCACATAAACTTCAAATTTGAAACTTTATTTTATATTCTTTATTGGTTTGCACAGTTATACATTTGTTTTTATTGCTTGGGTCAGCACTCTGATGACAATGTTGATGATTGTCCATGCAATTCCATATTTTCCCCTGCGTACCATCATCAGAAGGAATGTGGCGTGAGTAACTTTGCCAAAGGTATAAAACTGTAATTTTCTTAGTTACTTTTCGTTTCATGGTACCATTGGACCATCTTAGTATCTTGAGATTATTGCATTGTTAAAGTTTTTTTCTAAAAAAATTGTTTGTTTTTAAGGTGACGACTTCTTGAATTTCTGCACTAACATTTTTTAATTCCCATGAACCATATTATAATTTTGTAAGTCTCTGGATAGCAAGATCTACTCATTGCTATCAACGTTCTGCAGTATGACCTTACCTCACTTGTATATACATTTTACAGTCAAACACTAACGCTTGTTAATGTCCATGTGAACCATATTATTATTTTTTAAGTCTCTGGATAGCAAGATTTATTCATTGCTATCGACATTCAGCAATATAACCTTGCTTCGCTTGTTTATACATGTTGCAGTCAAAATCTTTAACAGAATGGTTTTGCCAATTGGTAGTTCTTTCTTTTATGCCCAATTTTGTGAGAGATGTGAGATAATGGCATTGTTCATTCCTTAAAAAAATGGCATTGTTCTCTTGGTTAGTTAATTTGCAAGTGAACCATAATGCACAAACAGATGAAATGAGGGTGGTTTTGCATTAAATTTCGGTGTTCCTTCATAATGATAATTTGGTTTTTCGTTGCAACGCACGGGCACCTTACTAGTAAATTATTATTTATAAAGGATAGCAAGTATGTGATTTGTTGGTGAAGCTCTTTATCTGTTATATAATATCATTCTAAAAGTATTCTTGGTCGGATGTCACTGGTCGGAACACTGATAACTTATAGATATAGTGTGATTTTCTATCGTCTGTATGCTCTGCAACTCTATTCATGTGAGAGTACTTTTATGTAGCTGAATGCATTTTTTGCTTTGCAATCCATAAACTAAACAACATCCCAGAAAATTGCTTCTCTAGTCTGTTTATTTCTCCCTGTTTCTAGATGTGTAGTCCGTTTAGCTCTGTCCAGTCTCTCTGCTCTGCTCTTGTAGAATCGTCGATGGCAATCAGAGAAGGGTAAATGATTATAGGGCCTGTTCTTTGCGGCTTTTAAAAGCCGCTTTTGGCTTTTGCTACAGTAACTAATTTTTAAACGGAGTATTTTTTTAAGATAGGATCTACAAGTTAATTGTAGTACACGTTAAAAAACTAATATCTGTATCATCAAAAATCGCAAATGAGTATCTCTCTTTCCGTAATCTCTGTCACAAACAGCCAAAAAACCATCAGCCGCAGCCAGAAAGAACAGGCTCATAATCTACAGCAGAACATTTTTAAAAGAAATTTTTTGTGATCTAATTATTAACCGTGAAACCGAGAGACAACGAGAGAATGATAAGAGCGGATAAAAAAAATAAAAACAATACTTCTAGTTTTGCATCTGCTCAAAAGGCCCTGATTAGTCTAATCACCTGCATGCAATCAACAGAAGAATACAAAAAGAAATCGCAAGAGCAATCACTAGACTGACACACAATGCTAGCACAGGGAGTCACCTGAACCCTTTTTCTATTGATCTCTAGCAACTGGGAAAAAGATCATACATGAAGACACAAAATCAATGAAGAAGAAGATGCCTTCCAACAAAACGTGCATGCAGCCTCCAACTTGCATACAGCCCTGCTTTTCTTTTTTTTCTTGTCTCGTACAGTTGGTTGGCTAACTCCTCTCGCCATGCATGTCGCTACCCATCTTTTTTCTAATAGCATGCATGCACACCCAAAATCATGCTGTCCCTGCCGCAAGCCCCTCAACACACGCATGCAGCCGCCTTTTCTAATCTGCTCGCATGCATGCATGCATAAAACCTAATTAGCTATCACTAATTACTTTGATTAGCGTCTAATCTGATCACCTGTCGCCACTATTGATCACACGAGCTAAATCAATCGGCCCAAGAAAGACAAAGATCGCAGATCACAAAGAAAAACAATATTTAAGTGAAAAACTAGAAAATAAACTCGGTAGAAAAAAAAGCAATGCAGCAGAGAACAATTACCGTCACCATGCATTGATCAATCCCTCAAGTCTTGGCCAGAGCACTCATGTATTGATCAACTAGAAAAGCTCACGTCTCATATATATGCATGCAATCGCGTCCTTTTTTCTTCTTTCCAAAAATCACCGCTGCGCCAAATAATCAGCCACAGCTTGTATATCTCCTGAACGCTCGCCGCATTTGTTTTTCTGAACGCGCATGCTCCGCCCCATATATACATATTTCTAGCCACCACTAGAAACCCTAATACAATTCGTCTTGAGCTTCTGTACCTTAATCAGGCTTTTGGCCCCACTACTCTTCAACGGACCCAAAACCCTTCCTAACACGATTTTTTTTATTTTTACGCTTCTGATTTTTCCAGTCTATCACATGTCGAAGCCTCTAAGACCGCATCTCCTGTATCTTCTCCACGCATTATCTATCTTTGATCTTCACATGTCCAAGTATGAACTCGACCATCTCGTGACACCCTCGACTGCCTGACCTCGGATCTCCCCATCCTAGTCTCGGTCCATCTTGTTATCGACCACGATCGTCTCCATACTCAACCTGCACATGCAAAGATCAAAGAATATTTTTCCAGCATAAATTCGTCTGAACTTAATCAACGTCAATTCATACACACGCATACACCTTGTATGACAACGCTAAATAATATTGTCAATTATTTATCACATGATCTAACAGCTCTATTCCCCCTCTTTCAAGATTTGTAGTCTACTTAAGGTAATTGTATCCTAAATCCCTAATGCTAGTTCGTTGGAGCATAATGACAAGAAAAAAGACAACCTTTTTTCGTCATGCATTTTTCGACTCACTACACAGATGTCAATCTGAATCTAACTGCAACACGCATTGTTGTACATTTACACTGCAACACGCATATATCCAAGACAGTTTACCATGGAAGGAAATAAACATCTGGCCCATCTGGACTCAGTTGACCTGACCTACTTCACTAAAAATTCAGAATGCAGCTTCCATAGTGTTTTGCAAAATTCGTAATCTGCTTCTACTTTGTCCTCTACTACATTTCACTCTTAATTTCCAATTTTAGGAAATAAACTGTAAGGACTTGACGAAGTGTTTCTCTTTGCAATTTGCAGAGTTGAATTTACAGATTGGAAATTTATCTAGTACTTCAGTTTTTAATCTTAGTTGACCTCAATTGGTTATGATCTTACCTTTGTGTTCGGACTTATTTTAATGCAAGAAATGATCCTCCCAAGCTGTCCTGATGTCTTCACATGCAACATGTTGACATAATCTCCAAAATCATTTGCAATTAGTTACTTTGGCGAACTGCTCTACATATCTGTTTTGTGATACAAGTCACAAACAACATTTGAATCTGTTATATAAAGTCTGAACTGGAAAGTGCACTTTGTTATTTTACATCACAATTTGTATCGACTTTGACAATCCAAGACTATGGCCAGAATTGGTAAGATAAGTACCAATTCTTGACGGACAACTATCACAATACAATTACTGTGTGCCTCACAACTCTCTAAAGTAGTGATTGTGTGCCTAACCTGCATTTGTCCCTGTACATATTTTAGGACAAAGCACTAATATTTGCCACACATATTTCTTCAACTGCTTGTTTTAAGTAGACATGTAAACTCAGATGAAGAGTTCCACAACGTAGAATGATTTTTTATTGATCTTATCACTCCGAAATCGAGGTCTCACGAAAGGAACAGTCCATAATCAACGAACTTGTCAGACTGCACAAGCAATACTTGGATGGCAATCATGCACCATCCAAGTATTGCTTGTGTAGGCTGACAAGTTCGTTGATTATGGATCTGTTTTTTTCGCAAGACCTCGATTCCAAAGTGATACAGCAATAAAAAATGCAATGTTACCATCTAAGTGCAAATGTAATGTAGATCTTTTGTAATTGTGTATTTGTTAATAGATATTTTATTTCATTTCAATTAATCGATTTACGAAATGGATATTTTATGTTTGTAAAATGAAGTACGATGTGAATTGGATGTTTCATGTTTGTGAAATGAATTGAGATGTGAATTGGATGTTTTAGGTTTGTGAAATGAATTGAGATGTGAATTATATGTATACATGTACATGTTGATCTGCTTGTTTCAGAGGGTATGGCTAGCATTTACTGAGGCTAGCCAATAAACAGAAATAGATTTAGGAATAGAAAAAAATATCACAGACGGTTTGTAACTAAAAATCTTCTGTGATAGCTGATAATCATAGACGGTTTATAAGTAAAAGCCGTCTGTGATAGGTGATAATCACAGATAATTTTAACTAAAAATCGTCTGTGATATATCAATATTACAGACGGTTTTTAGTTACAAACCGTCTGTGATATTTACACCACAGACAGTTCGAAAATTGTCTGTGATAACCTTCGATTATCACTGATTAATAAATTCAGATGGTTCAGAAAACCGTCTGTGATGATGTTTTTGAACTGTCTGTAATACAGTTTTCTGTAGTAGTGGTAGCACAAAGATCTGAACAAAGAGTTCACTTTTATATCCTGATAAATCCGAGTTGCATTATTGCATAACAGAAATTGAGGTACTAATTGTTATGGAACAAAGACTAGCTCATTTCATTGTTACGGCAACAGAAATTCCCACCAAATGCAACTTGCAGTACTGTGTAATCCAGTTCTTCAATTTTGTCCCTTGCCATGACAAGTGATGAGGACCATCAACCATTTTAGTTTGTTGGACTTGTCCATTTACGTACAAGTATTTAAAAATGACTTCAGCTTTTGCATGTCATAAAAAAGACATGTTCAAGCAACATCACGGTAGACACGCGGATCGTGCTTTGGTCGATTGGGATGTTTCGTCGTCATGCGAGCAGCCCATGTGGGTTCAATTATTGTATTGGCCTTGGATGTCTTACGTCACGCGCATGTGCTTTCATTAAGAAAGCGTGTGCTTAAGCTCTATGAAATATTGGGTAAATCCAGAATTTGTCTACCGACTTTTGTTTAAATTTTAACGTGTATTTTAATAAGACGTACATACGTATGTGCATGTGGTGTGTGACCTCTGTTGTAATCACACCAAAAAACATCATGATAGACAGAATGACACGAGAAAATTTGAAAACCTGACACGTACCGGGCATTGTAGCACGTACCTCAGGCATTCTACTGAAACACTGCCGCGCACCACCCATGGTGAGCTAGATCAGCAAGGTGGTCTGAAGCCACGGGGACTGCGATTCGCGCTCACAGGATGACTGATCTCTTGCACCGACTCCATAGAGCGTCAACCATGCAGCCTTCAAGAGGCATTTCACCAAACACCAACTGTGCAATCCATCAGGGGCATTTCCTCGACCACCATCCAATCAATCCCTTATAGGCATTCCATGCCAGACTGTGCCGAGCCTTGCACCAACAGCCTCCTGCATAACATATTTCATGCATCAGCATCATGACATGTTGCACTGACCTCAGGAAATGCAATTACATCATTACTGAAAGAACGATCTAAGTCATCTTATGTAAACATTGTAAAACTACAGTAGTTGGTGCGAATGATTGAAGCTCGCTAAGTCAGAGAGAAGAAAACAAATGCGCCCACCTTTCTAACTGCATCTTGGGTGTAAGTGATGTTTATATATTGGGAACAGCTAATGCAAGGTATTGGCACAAGCATCTCAGAGAGCTCAACGGAGTTAAAGGGATACTTCCACTGCCTACAAATGTAAGTTTGTGGTTCCGTGTAGTCAAGTTTTTTAAGTTTTAACTATTAATATATGTTAAAGTATATTGATTGACTACATAAAAATAATATCGTTGGATTAGTCTTGCAAAATACTTTCATAATATATATTTTTTATTATTTTTGTTATATATTATAATAGTAAATTATAGTTAAAGTGTTCTATTTGTTAGATATATCTCATATAGATGTATATTTACCCTATTGTATAAGGGGTTTCCTACATATATAATACATACGTACGTACATATATACATACATTGCCTCGAGGTGCTGCTTGTCGCCCTCTACCGCTTGTCCGTCTTCTTCCATGTTGGCACCGAGGTTTTCACTGGCGCCGCCTTCACCAACTGAGGTGCTATTGCCTCGATCTGCCGATCTTTCACCAACGCTGCCTCGATCTGCCCGGTGGTGTCTCTGGTCTTATACCGGAGCCGCTTTGATTCGCTTGGTGTCACCTCGATCCGCCAGTGCAGCCTCGATCTACTTGGTGTTGTCCCAGTCCGCCGGCGCTGCTTCCATCTGCTGGAGTCGCTTTGATCCACCAGAGCTTTGTCACACCACTTGAGAGGTCGTCGCCGGGCCCACATCGCCCGTGGCTGACTCGACAGCTCCCATCAGGAGGTCACCATTGTGGTCTCTTGTCACCGCCGTGGTCTCTGCCTCCTCAGGCTGCCAGCGCTGCCTTCTTCCACTGTCGACATCGCCGAAGTCGGCCGCTTGCAATCCGGTGCTGCTCCTTCGACCGGTCACTACAGCAGCAAATCATATGAAGCCGAAGCCATCGACAACCATAGCTTGTCGTCCATCGCTGTGGCTTGGTGACGTCGTCACTGGAGCTGCCAGCCATCGGTCGCCAGATCTGCTACTGCCGAAGCTGTTGGAGCCGCTGCCCTCTATCCCGTCGGAGCCACTGGCCGTTGGTCATTGGATCCGTCGCCTCTACTAAAGCCACCCTTTCTTCAGTTTCTTCAGTCGACTCTGATTCGGTCCGGCCGATCGGTTTTGTTAACCGACTAAAAAAACAAATATCTTCTTTTCAGACTCAGTATGCTACTTACAAGATATGGATCGATGAGGATGCTCATACTTCTGCTATTATGGTTACTAGTATGAAGGTGCACCTCACTAGTGATATTGTTAATTTGGCTTTCGCACAAGCGATGTGGGCGCTTCTGCCCACCCGCTACAAGCCATCTGGTAATTCCCTGTACCTTACTGTTGTGTGTCAAGAGCAGTCGCTGTAGCAGGGTAATGACATTGTGGACGAGTTCTATACTCAGTTGTCCGTGGTAAGGCGTCAGATTGACTCTTTGGTGCCAGATATTTATCGCACCTGTCAATGCTGTCAGCGACAGCAGACCTATCTAGAGTTTCGCCGCATCTACGACTTTTTAACACATCTCCGATCAGAGTTCGAGCGGACTCGTGCTCAATTGTTGGCTCGTTATCCTCATGTGACTCTGTTGGAGGCCCTTACAGTTGTTCGTACTGAGAAGATTCATCTTCATGGTGCGATTCTACTGTCGTCATCGTCGTTTTCTTTGGTTTTGGCGGCTTCTACAACTTCTACATCTGCTGCGCCGCTAGTTACTCTTTCACCAGTTGCGCCTCTACCAGTGACAGCTGCTATTAGTGGGGGACTCTCCTGCACCTATTGCAACAAGGATGGGCATGTGGAGCAGTTTGGCTACAAGAAGAAAAAAGATTTTCGTCGTGGTGTGCACTGGAGATTTCTCCTCTCAGCAAAGTCCAGGTGTCTCTAACACCCAGCAGTTTCTAACATTACTAGGTCGCACGATTGCTTCTGCATTGTCAGGTACTGCTGGTTCTGCTACTCAGTCTTCAGGTGAAAGACTACCTTCTACTTCTTCCTCAGGTATATCACCTTGGATTCTTGATTCTGGTGCTTCTTTTCATATGACATCCGATTCCACCACTCTCACTTTCATTAGTTCTTTAGTTGCTTCTATCATTGTTTAAATAGCAGATTGTACCTCTTTTTGTATCACTGGACGAGGCACTTTTTCAAATTCGTCTTTTCTTGTCCTTACTGTTTCTCATGTCCCAAAACTAACCATGCAGCTCATATCTACCGGCCAGCTCATTGATCATGGTTGTCGTGTTATTCTCGATTCTGATTCTTGTTGTATTCAGAATTGTCGCACGAGGACTCTGATTGGTACTAGCCCTCGCCACCGTAACTCACAATGGCTCTAGGAGTTAGACTAGTTTCATCTTCCTTCCACTATCTCCATCAGTTTGGTCGCCTTCACCACTGCCTCCGCATCTTCTGCAGCCTCCACCGTATCTTTTGCTCTATGGCATCATCGTTTAGGACATCTTTGTGGGTCACGTATATCTTCTTTACCTCGTCGTGATCTTTTAGAGTCTGTGTCTGGTGATGCTTCTATCAATTGTCAAGGTTATAAGCTTGGCAAACAGCTTTTATCGGGATGTTACTTTTGATGAGTCTCGTCCTTTCTATCCACGCCCTTCTTCTTCCTCCACTTCAGCATCTATTACCGAGACACTTTCTTTCTTGACTTTTCCTTTCACCCCCATAGTCACTACTCCACCACCATAGCATTTGATCTCTCTGGTGACTCCTTCCCAGTCGACACCTTTTTCACCACCGGCATCCTCTCCTGAGGTTACTCCTGGTCTTGTTCCTTCTTATGCTCTCTACTATACTTGTCGTTCGCAGGTTAAGGACTCTTCTGATGTGCCCTCTTCTTCTAATGGGCCATCTTCTTCATCCTCTCCTCGCTATGCTCTTTGCGATCACCAGTCTATTCGGTCTCCTGAACGTTTTGGTTTTGCTGTTGCTGCTCTTGCCGAACCGACCTCTTATCGTGATGCTGTTATTCATTAGGAGTGGCAGCATGCGATGACAGAGGTGATTGCTACCCTTGAGCGTACTGGCACATAGGATCTTGTTCCTCTTCCTGCGCATGTCACTCATATAACGTGCAAGTGGGTCTATAAAGTTAAGACCAACTCTGATGGTTCTCTTGAGCGCTACAAGGCTCATCTTGTGGTGCGTGATTTTCAGCATAAACATGGTCAGGATTATGATGAGACTTTTGCTCCTGTTACTCATATGACCACTATTCGCACTTTTCTTGCCGTAGCCTTTGTTCGCTAGTGGTCTATCTCTCAGTTGAACATCAAGAATGCATTTTTCAATAGCGAGTTGTGTGAGTAGGTCTACATGCAATAGCCCCTTGGGTATTCTGTTCTTGAGGGTATGATTTGTCGCCTTCGCCGATCTCTCTACGTCCTCAAGCAAGTTTCTCGTGTTTGGTTTGATCGTTTCTCTTCTATTGTCACTGCAGTTAGTTTCTCTGCCTGTACTCATGATCCTGCTCTTTTCATTCATACTTCGCTTCGTGATCGGACGCTTCTCCTTTTGTATGTTGATGATATGATCATTACTAGTGATGATTCTCAATACATCACTTTTGTCAAGGAGCGTCTTCATGAGCAGTTTCTCATGTCTGATCTGAGTCCACTTCGCTACTTTCTTGGGATTGAGGTTCTTTCTACTTCTGAGGTTTTCTATTTATCCCAAGAAAAGTATATCTAGGATCTTCTTGAGCGTTCCTCTCTTACTGATCAACGCACAACTGAGACTCATGTAGAGCTTAATGTTCACATTCATCTCACTGATGGTGAGTCTCTTCCTGATCCTACTCGCTATCATCACCTTATTGAGAGTCTTATTTATCTTGGTGTTACTCGTCCTGATATTTCATACCATATGCATATCATGAGTTAGTTTGTTTTTGCTCCCTCTCAGCTCTACTATAGTCATCTTCTTCGTGTTCTACGATACCTTCATGGAACTAGCTCTTGTCATCTCTTTTTCCCTCACTCCAGCTCTTTACAGCTTTAGGCATATTCTGATGCCATATGGGCTAGTGATCCCTCTGATCGCTAGTCTCTCTCTGCTTATTGTGTTTTTCTTGGTGGTTCTCTCATTGCTTGGAATACTAAGAAGCAGACAACAGTTTCTCGTTCGAGTGCTGAGGCTGAGTTGCAAGTTATGGCGTTGTTAACTGCGGAGGTTATTTGGCTACGGTGATTACTTGAGGATATTGGTGTTTCTTTTTCTGCACCAATTTCTCTTTTTTCTGACAGTACAGGTACTATTAGCACTGCTAAAGATCCGATGAAGCATGAGGTTTCAAAGCATATTGGTGTTGATGCTTCCTACATGCGGACACAAGTGTAGGATTAGGTTGTTGCTCTTCAGTATGTGCCTTCCGAGTTTCAGTTAGCAGACTTCTTCATAAAGGCATAGACCAGAGCCCAACATAGTTTTCACCTCTTCAAACTTTATTTTGTTGATCCACTATAAGTTTGAAGGAGGTGTTAAATATATCTTATATAGCTGTGTATTTACCTTGTTGTATAAGGGGTTACCTACATATATGACATACCTATATGTGTATATATATCGGCCCATTGGCCTTGTGATGGATACAAGCGATATTCATAACAATATTAGATACCGCAAAAAATCAAAAATGACCTATATTTATAGACGGAGGAAGTATATATGAGCTTGTTCGTATTAGTTTTTGCTGATAGCTTTTGGTTTCTGCTTATGAATAGTAACAACTTGTAGAGAGCTGTATGGACAAAGAAACTCACGTGCGATTTTGGCCGATATAAATGATGTCACTACAGTGGTACTACAATCAACTAGTAGACCCCACCTTGAAAACACATCCCATTTAAAAGCTAGGTACTATAAAAAATTTATTTAATATAGAAAATAACTTTTAAAAGTCAATGTGAACAGAGCCAATAGTTAAGTCTTGGCTCACATAAACTAAGCAATTTCGAGTTCACACGACCGCACTCTGCCTTTGGCCTGACAAGGCTACTGAGTAATCCCCATCAGTTTTGCAACACTTGGATTGATACAGAATCATATTTTAAAGCGTTTCTATACATGTTCAGATAAAATCTTATAGGATGAAACGAGTATTACAACTTAACGTATATGCAAAAAAAAAAGAAGTTACTAAAATGCGAGCTAACTGCACCATGAACAATTGAAGCCTGGCGTGTGAACACTAATACTGCTGAATAGGATCCATGCGCACAACTGAAAAGATCATTGACGCCTGTTAAGTTATACAAGCGTGGAGAAGTAATAGGAATAAACATTTAAACAAAATGACTTGATGGAGTCATGCCATGATGTAGGACCAAGTACGGTGACTAAAGGAGGTGAATAGGAGCCATCACGATTAATCACTTTTCTAATTCTTTTCGAAAGGAGAAAGTAAAACTCTTCACTCCAATAACTATAAGAAGCTATGAAAATTAGAGACCAAACACCTATAAGGAAATATCCAGGCAAAACCGAGCAAAATGAGCTCAATAGTTTTTGGCAGTCTGACCACCAACTAAAGGGTGGTCTGACCGCTACTTGGTTAGTGGTTTGACCTATCGGCAGTCTAATATCCAATTGGTTAACGGTCTGATCTCTCCTTAGGAACAGAAAAGATTTTCAGCATGATTTTAAACCTAAGAAATTGTGTAACTTTTGATCAACAATTTCAAATGATTTGAAACTTGACCCAAAGCTAGATCATTGCCTTAAAAAACTTATCCCAACAAAAACACCATGAAAGAACTTACCTTTGGGCTCTTGAAGCACTGTTACACCAAAATCGAGATAAAACTACAACTTAAGTCGACTCTCAAACTAAGACTCCAAATCACTTAAAATGTCATTTGTACCATCTTTAGGATATCAGAAATCTATTCCAATTAACGATCAAGAAAATCATTACCAAAGTTCTGACCTTTTTTGTTTAAAGGAAAGTTATACAAAAACTAGACAAAAAAGAGAAACCACGACCTATTCTTGCTCACGATTCCTTGATGATCTAGATGTGCTTGGATGAGTTCTCACATATCATAACAAATTAGATCACAGCACGAACTCAAGCCAAAATGTCTGCATGATTAAAACCCCAAAGTCACCCGTTCTTTCAACAAAACCAAACAAACTCAAGAACTTGCAAAGAACAAGTGTTTAGATGGACGAGATCTGGTCTCCAAGAGATATCATCATCATGTATAGATCCTTAAAACAAAGCAAGATCAGTGTAACATCTTGTTTTTCAGCATTTTCAAAAGTTTTGAAATAAAAATGACTTTATGGAATTTTTTGGAATTTAATAAAGCTTAAAATAAATTTTTAGAAATTTAAAAGGATTTAATCTGAGTAAAATACACATCAACATAAGCTGAAAATATTTTATTTAGATTCCTTGTGTCTCAAGGTTTTTTTGGAATTTTTGGTAAATATTTCAGATTTATTTGCTATTTTCTAGGGCTCTTTTGGTTTTCTTGGTTTTTTTGAAAAAGAAAAACTGGGGAAAATCTTTGAACAGTATTGGGCCTGGCCCAACACTGTTCATCTGGCCCGACCCTACTCCGCCGTCTGATCCCGCCCCGTCGCGTGTCGTATATCTGTCGTCGGTCTCGCCTCGGTTCGCATGCATAAATACGCTGTCGCACCTCACCGCCGACACCTCGCACCGCTACCTCCCCGAGTCGCCGTCTCCTCATGTGCCGACTGCCGTTGTCGAAGCCGGTGCACACCACCACCCTCGGAGCCGACCGTGTCGAACGCCAGTGAGCCGCCTGCCGTCTCCCGCTGTTCCCCGCACCAATGCTGGAGCTCTCCCGCCGCACCCATGCCCCCGCCGACGGTTCATCGCCTCGGTGTACCCGGTCCACCATGCGCTGAGTCACCGACAGCCCGACCCCACCTATCAGTTGCACTGTTCCGTAGACCTGTGGACCTGCCCATCCGAGTCAGCAGCCAAGTCAGCATGCCACGTCAGCCCTAGCCGCCTCGTGTGCGTGCCACGTCAGCACCGAACAACCCCAGATGCCACGTCAGCATACCATGCGTCAGTGTCACGTCAGCCCTAGGTGACATGTGTCAATACCACGTCAGCTCTCCGTGCCACGTGTCAATACCACGTCAGCCCTCCTTGCCAAGTGTTAGTACCACATCAGCCCTCCTTGCCACGTGTTAGCGCCACGTCAGCACCCTCCTCCCGTGTGCACTATTCTGTGAGCCGAGTCCACCGTGAATCCGCATTCCTGTGCACCAAGTCCACAGCACAATAACTTTTTTGATTTTTGGTATTTTTCAGCCCATTTAATTTTTCGAGAGCCCGTTCTTCTCCGTCCTAGCTCCGATTGACCCCGTTATTTTTTCTAAATTCATCTAAAATCGAGCTCTATCTTTTGGTTCTGGTTTCAAAGTTTTTTTAGTTCATTTGAATTTTATTTGATTTTATTTTTATTTTTCGATCGTTTTCTGTCTCGTTAGATCATGCCTTCGAAGGAGCAAGAGTGCCACCAGAAGATCCCGAGTACCTCGCTGAGCCAAACCAAGGCATGTCGTGTCCTTTGATAATGTTGAACTAGTTTTCAATCTATTATTTAAGTATTTTATTGTAATTAACATGCATCGCTACTTCACTACAAACCTTTGTACTTGGTAGTTACCATCCCAAATTGATTAATCCCTCCTTGATAAGTTGGATACCCTGATGCCTTTGTCACCTTAGGTTGGGGAATTATTTAGTGATACATATTAGTTGTCACATGGGTGATACGAATTCATATGCTTAGCCATGCTTATAGTTCAATGGGTTCATCATCACATGTGATTAATCTGTTAATTTGACTTAAGGAAATATGGAACCATGGTTGGTGCCACAATTATAAATTTTGAGCCATGGCATTGGTGTGCCATCAGTGTAGGTTATACAACCTTGATTTTCACTTGGACGAGTGATCGTGTAGTAAAGGAAAAATGTGGATTCACTTCGTGTGATGTGAAAGTCTCGCCTGAATAATGTTAATGACTTAACTTTGTGTGCCATTGATCTGAGCTTTACCGTGCAAACCACATGTCTAGTATGGGATAGACCTAGTTGATTAATTTGAGATATTTCAATTTCAATCTCGCTATTGTGATGAACATGGTTGCTGATTTCCATGAGACGCAAGGGGGGTGTGATGAGAAACCTTAGCGGGCGGGATTGAGTTAATATTGTAATTTGTAAAGACCTTGTTGTGATTTTCTTAAAACGAGGTTAATTACATCGTGTGGGTACAATTGTGTAACCTCTGCAGAGTGTAAAACTATTCGAATAGCTGTGTCCCCAGTTATGGACAATGCTCGGTGATTTCACACGAGGGGTAGAGTTTTCAATCAGCAAGAGGTACCAGAGAGAGGATACTTCATCGACTTTGTGGATTAGGACTTCGCTCCTTAGTCGATTGCCTGTGGTCATGTCGAATGGCTACTACGCTTATTTTTGTTTTCCGCTATTAGATTTTTAAGCCCTTCCGGCTAGTGAGATTGTAATCTTAGCCATAAGGTCGTACCTTTGGATAATCATTAATATTTGAGTTTTCCCTTATTTTGGCGTGTATATGGTTGATATTTCATTTATGTTTAACTATGTGCACTAGCGTGATCCTAGACTAGTGTGGCATACACAGAGAGTCCAAAATTGCATATTCGGGTCTCGACAGAGATGGTATCAGAGCCATATCGACTGTAGGATGAAGCTCTAGTCAGAATGGTTGTTTAGTCCCAAAAACTATTTTCTAAATTAAACCAACTGAATTGAATGCTTAGTAATATCTCTATTCCCTTACCTCTTCTATAGGATTCTCACTCCTCGCCCCACTCTCACAATTGTTTTCACAAATCATTAAACTGATCTTTACCTTATAAATGCATTAGATGTCTCAAACTTCTTACAGCTAGACGGGAGGATGGAGAGGACTTCTTCGTGTTCTGTAACGGAGCCTCGGATTAAAGAGATCTTTCGGCTACCTCACCAAAGATGAGAAGGCGAAGGGCCAACGTATCGGGAGCATCACCAGGTTGTACTTCACCACTAGAGTCAGTAAGCAAGTTCTACACCACAGTTTCGAGAATACCGGAGCTTGTGGAGAATGGTCAGCACAAGGAGCCACGTACAAGGCCATTCGATAACTTTGCAAGCTATACAAGATCAACATGTCCAGACTTATTCGGAGGTTCAAGGAGCAATATGGAGCCACCCCCAGCCTACCGGAGCCAGCCAGATAGGAGCCTCAACCGCAGTCACCAGTACCCCTACCCTCGCCTACACCGCCGAGCCCGGAGTAGAGACGACGCATTACCGGCGATCGACAAGAGTACCTACAACAGTTCATTCCAACCCCAGTCGAAGAGTAGTCGCCGTGAGTCCGCAACTCGTGGGTGGTCTACAACGATTTGGAGGATGAGAGTAGCGAGCCCTACCTGTTAGGACCTGACTGGGATCCCTTAGATTAGGGAGCACGAGTAGAGTGTTGGTTTTATTTGCAGTTGTGTGTGATGTGAGCTGCAAATCTTGCCCTTAAAAGCATTATATTGCAATCATGTCAAAGTTTTATTGGAGTTATTTTTCTGAATTTGTTGTTAGTCTTTTTGGCTAAGTTTTTGCTTAGTCTAGGTTGCCATTAGAGATCCCCCTTAGACGAATTTACCCCTCTTACCTACGCTTTTCCCTCTCACCTTTTCGCCCTTGAGAAGTCAGCAGTTGTTTCCCTTTTCAGAGCAGCAACAAGATGGTTGATACTAGAAACTCCGCAGGCCGTAACCAGACACCCTAGGATCTAGAGAGCAGTGCCACCCAGTCGCCCCAAGCAGCCCCAATGAGTTTGGACCCAGCCCTCAATCAGTTTTTGGTGGCACAAACACAGATGATGTAGACCATGATGCAGAATATGAACGCTTTGATGTAACGACAGATCCAGGAGGCAGTTGCACCTCAGGCCGCTCGTCAGCAGTCCAGATTCGTAGAGTTTATGAGGACGAGGCCGCCCACCTACTCCCGATCTTCAGAGCCTTTGGAGGTAAACGATTGGATTCGTTCAGTTGAGAAGAAACGGAACTTGGCTCAGTGCACCGACAAAGAGAAGGTGTTGTATGCTACGCACCAGCTTGAGGGAGCCGTCGCAGAATGGTGGGAGAACTATTACGCCGCTCATGAGGACCAAGATAGCATCACGTGGGCAGAGTTCACCGCTGCTTTCCATCAAACCTATATCTTGGACGGGGTGATCGAGATGGAGGAGTTTCGTGAGTTGCAGCTAACATGAGTCAACTAGAGAAGGTCATGGTTTGCCAGAGCAAATGAATTAAGTTAGAGGATGCACCAGTTGTCAGGGAGTACCCCGACGTGTTTTCGAATGATCTTCCTGGCATGGCACCAGAGCGAGAGGTTGAATTTCTAATCGAGCTAGTACCCGGTACCTCTCCGATATCTAAGAGATCCTATCGAATGCCTACTAATGAGTTAGCGGAACTGAAGAAGCAAATTCAGGAGTTTTTGGACAAAGGATATATCAGGCTGAGTTCATCCCCTTGGGGAGCACCGATGTTATTCGTCAAGAAAAAGGATGGTAGTTAGCGCATGTGTCTGGATTACAGAGCTCTCAATGAGGTCATCATCAAGGACAAGTACCCTTTGTCTAGGATTGATGATTTGTTTGATCAGCTCAAGGGAGTAGGAGTTTTTTCCAATATTGATTTGACGTCAGGATACCACCAGATGAGAATTCAACATGAGGATATACCTAAGATAGCATTCTTGACTCGTTATGGTCTATACAAGTTCACAGTGATGTCCTTTGGTTTGACCAATGCTCTAGCCTACTTTATGTATTTGATGAATAAGGTTTTTATTGAATATTTGGACAAGTTCGTTCTTGTGTTCATTGATGACATCTTGATCAACTTCAAGAATAAGAAAGAACATGAGGAGCACTTGAGGATGCCATTGCAGAAATTGAGAGAGCACCAGTTATATGCCAAGTTCAACAAGTGTGAGTTTTGGATGAAAAAAGTCGCCTTCGTAGGCCATGTGATGTTAGCAGAAGGAGTCGCAGTTGACATTGAAAAAGTAAATGATGTTTTGGATTGGAAGTCACCTTCATCAGTGACACTGGTCAGGACTTTTCTGGGTTTGGCAGGATACTACCGTCGCTTCATTGAAGGATTCTCCAGTGTAGCCAGACCCCTTACACAGTTGTTCAAAAAGGAAAAGAAATTTATCTGTACGCCAGAGTGCGAGAAGAGTTTTCAAAAACTAAAGGAGAATTTGACCACAGTCACAGTGCTAGTGTTGCCCGATATAAACAAGGAATTTGAGATTTATTGTGATGCTTTTCGCAAAGAATTGGGATGTGTATTGATGCAAGAGAAGAGAGTGGTAGCGTATGCTTCGCGCTAGTTGAGACCACATGAGGAGAATTACTCTACACATGATTTGGAGCTAGCAGCCGTAGTGCATGCTTTAAAATTTTGGTGTCACTATCTCATGGGTAATCGATGTTAGATTTACACGAATCATAAGAGTCTGAAGTATATCTTTACCTAGGCCGAGCTCAACATCAGGCAGAGGCGATGGTTAGAGCTCATCAAAGATTACAATGTCGGAATACATTATCACCTAGGGAGGGCAATGTGGTCGCAGATGCTTTGAGCAGAAAGGTCTATTGCAATACAGTGATGGTTAAAGAAAGTCAGCCAGCCTTGCATGAAGAATTCCAGAAGCATAATTTGGAATTGGTTGAGGAAGGATTTCTAGCCACGATGGAGTTACAGCCAACTTTGGATGGTCAGATTCGTCAGGCTCAAACAGAGGATGAGGCATTCCAGCGAATCAATGTTAACATAAGCAAAGGAAAAGAATCAAGATTTACAGAGGATAACCAAGAAACCCTGTGGTTCAAGCAGTGACTATGTGTACCAAATAAGAAAAAACTAAAGGAACTGTTACTAAAGAAAGCTCATGAGTTGTTGTATTCTATTCACCCGGGTAGCACCAAGATGTATCAGGATATGAAGGACAAGTATTGGTGTCCAAACATGAAGTGTGAGATCACTGAGTATATGGCACTTTACAATGTATGTCAGAGGGTGAAGGCTGAGCATCAGAGGCCGGTAGGGTTGCTACAACCATTGCAAATCCCCGAATGGAAGTGGAAAGAGATTGGTATGGACTTCATTACAGGATTGACAAAGACCAAAGAAGGTTACAATTCAATTTAGGTCGTTGTGGATCGTCTAACCAAGGTTGCTCATTTCATCCCAGTCAGGACAACTTACACCGGTGATAAATAAGTAGAGTTGTATATGTCGAGGATTATGAGTCTTCATGGAGTGCCAAAAAAAATAGTGTCAGATCGCGGATCACGGTTCACTTCATGATTTTGGGGGAGTTTCCATGAGGCTATAGGAACTCACATGAATTTCAGTACAGCATATCATCCCCAGACAGATGGACAGACCGAGGAGTAAATCAAATTCTCGAGGATATGTTGAGAGCATGTGTGTTGGATCATGGAGCCAAGTGGGACAGTTATTTGCCTTTTACAGAGTTTTCTTACAACAATAGTTATCAGGCTAGTTTACAAATGTCACCGTTCGAAGCATTATATGGTAGGAAATGCAGGACCACTCTCAATTGGAAAGAGACGGGGGAAGGATAGGTGTTTGGGCTAGATTGTCTAAAAGAGGTCGAGAAAAAGGTCCGATTAATTCAGGAAAGATTGAGGACTGATCAGGCCAGGCAGAAGAGTTATGCAGATACTCGACGTCGAGAGTTGAGCTTCGAGCCAGATGATTATGTGTATCTCAGGATCACATCATTCAAAGGTGATAAAAGGTTTCAGTTAAAAGGAAAACTAGCACCGAGATATGTGGGACCGTTCAAGATCCTAAAACGTAGGGGAGTGGTTGCATATCAGTTGGAGCTACCTGCATCTTTCAGAGGGATACATGAGTGCCTGCGAGTGCCAGAGGAGGTTGTGCCAGTTGAGGCCGTCGATCTTCAGGAGGATTTGTCATACAAAGAGCACCCGACCAGGATTTTGGAAGTGTCAGAGCGTGTGACTAGGAATAAAGTTGTCTATTTTTGCAAAGTTCAGTGGAGCAATCATTCAGAGGAGGAAGCCACTTAGGAGCGTGAGGAGGACCTCAAGGCCGAGTTTCCAAACCTATTCTTTTAGTTAGCCCGGATCTCGGGGTCAAGATCCCGTTTAAGGGGGAGAGATTTGTAACATCCTGTTTTTCAGCATCATCAAAAGTTTTGAAATAAAATAAATTTATGGAATTTTTTGAAATTTAATAAAGCTTAAAATGAATTTTTAGAAATTAAAAAAGATATAATCTGAGTAAAATAAACATCAACATAAGGTGAAAATATTTTATTTAGATTCCTTGTGTCTCAAGGTTTTTTTTCTGGAATTTTTGCTGAATTTTTCAGATTTATTTACTATTTTCTAGAACTCTTTTGGTTTTCTTTGTTTTTCTGAAAAAGAAAAACCGTGCAAAGTCTTTGAACAGTACTGGGCCCGGCCCAACACTGTTCATCCGGCCTGGCCCCGCTTCGCCATCCGATCCCGCCCCGCCTCATGTCGCATATCCGTCGCTGTACCCTCGCTGATCTCACCTCGGTTTGCGTGCATAAATATGCCGCCTCCCCGCCGTTGCACCTCACCCCGAGTGCTGCCTCCATTCCTTGCCGCCGACACCTCGCACCGCTGCCTCCTCGACGTTGCCGTCTCCTCGTGCGTCGACCGCCGTCGCCGACGCTGCCCTCGGAGCCGACCGTGCCGACCGCCGATGAGTCGCCAGCCGTCTCCCGCCGTTCCCCGCACCGACGCCAGAGCTCTCCTGCCGCTGCGCTCGCATCGTCGATCCAGATGTGGATCAACGGTCCAGATACCGCCATGTGTCCAAGCTGTAGCCGTCAGATCATGCTGACACCAGCCCGCACCCACGCCCCCGCCGACGGTTCATCTCCTTGGTGTACCCGGTCCACCGTGCGCTGAGTCACCGACAGCCTGACCCCACCTGTCAGTTAAACTGTTCCATAGACCCGTGGACCTGCCCGTCCGAGTCAGCAGCCGAGTTAGCATGCCACATCAGCCCTAGTCGCCAAGTGTGAGTGCCACGTCAACGCCGACCGACCCCCAGATGCAACGTTAGCTGCCACATCAGCATGCACATGTCAGTGCCACGTCAGCTCTAGGTGCAACGTGTCAGTGTCACGTCAGCCCTAAGTGCCACGTGTCAGTGCCATGTCAACCCTCCTTGCATCGTGTTAGTGCCACGTCAGCCCTCCTTGCCACGTGTTTGTGCCACGTCAGCACCCCCTCCAGTGTGCACTATTCTGTGAGTTGAGTCCATCGTGAATCCGCCTTCCCGTGCACCGAGTCCGCAGCATAGTAACTTTTTTGATTTTTGGTATTTTCCAGCCCATTTAATTTTCCGAGAGCTCGTTCTTCTCCGTCCTAGCTCCGATTGACCCCGTTATTTTTTCTAAATTTATCTAAAATCGAGCTCTATCTTTTGGTTCTGGTTTCAAAGTTTTTGGAGTTTATTTGAATTTTATTTGATTTTATTTTTGCTGTTCAATCGTTTTCTCTCTCGTTAGATCCTGCCTTCGAAGGAGCAGAAGCGCCGCCAGAAGATCCCTAGTACCTCGCTGAGCCAAACCAAGGCATGTCGTGCCCTTTAATCATATTGAACTTGTTTTCAATCTATTATTTAATTATTTTATTTTAATTAACGTGCATCGCTACTTCACTACAAACCTTTGCACTTGGTAGTTACCATCCTGAATTGATTAATCCCTCCTTGATAAGTTGGATACCTTGATGCCTTTGTCACCTTAGGTTGGAAAATTATTTTGTGATACATACTAATTGTCACATGGGTGATACAAATTCATATGATTAGCCATGCTTAGAGTTCGATGGGTTTATCCTTACATATGATTAATATGTTAATTTGACTTAAGGAGATATGGAACCGTGGTTGGCGCCACAATAATAAAATTTGAGCCATGGAATTGGTGTGCCATCGGTGTGGGTTATACAACCTTGATTTTCACTTGGGCGAGTGATCGTGCAGTAGAGGGGGAATTGTGGATTCACTTCGTGGGTTGTGAAAGTCTCGCTTGAGTAATGTTAAGGACTTAACTTTGTGCGCCATTGATCTGAGCTTTACCGTGCAAACCACATTTCTAGTATGGGATAGACATGGCTGATTAATTTGGGATATTTCAATTTCAATCTCGCTATTGTGATGAACATGGTTGCTGATTTTCATGAGATGCAAGGGGGGTGTGATGAGAAACCCTAGTGGGTGGGATTGAGTTGAGGTTGAACTTTGTAAAAGTCTTGTTGTGATTTCCTTAGTACGAGATTAATCACATTGTGTGAGTACAGTTGTGCAACCTCTGCAGAGTGTAAAATTATTTGAATAGCCGTGTCCCCGGTTATGAACAATGCTCGGTGATTTCACACAAGGAGTAGGGTTTTCATAAAAACTTGGAGTGGTTATTGTTGGAAAGTGAACGGTTAGTTCACTAATGGTTTAGTTTGTGGATGGGAGGTTCACTAGTGTCTTATTCAATCCCGTTGGTTAATTATTAATTAATGTTTTCTCTTCGCTTTCAATTTATTTATCATATTTACTTCGAAATATCGCTTTGTGCAAATTAACTCCTTTCAGCCATCCATTGGTAAGCCTTGCATATTATATTACATTCATTTATTACAAACGACTTGTTGAGTACCAATGTATTTACGGCTTTATGCCTACTATTGCTCAGTTGAGGAAGAGTTATATCAGCAGGAGGTACCAGAGGGAGGATACTTCAGCGACTTCACGAATTAGGACTTCGCTCCCCTATCGATTGCCTGTGGGCATGTCGAATGGCTACTATGCTTATTTTTATTTTTTGCTGCTGGATTTTTAAGCCCTTCCGGCTAGTGAGATTGTAAGTTTGACCATAAGGTCGTATCTTTGGATAATCATTAATATTTGAGTTTTCCCTTATTTTGGCGTGTATATAATTGATATTTCATTTATGTTTAACTGTGTACACTAGCGTGATCCTGGACTAGTGTGGTATACACAGAGAGTCCAAATTTGCATATTTGGGTCTCGACAATCAGGAGGGGAAGGAGAAATTCCAAAAAAGGCAAATCAAGATATCATCACTTGAACACAAGTGGAAAAGACTTGGACAAATTTTGATCTCTATTGATACTTAGATATGTATGATTACAGCCACACACAAGGTCTAGGGAAGATAAAATGCTCAACCACAAGAGGCTCTCACATCTCACAAAAGTTCTCTCCAAAAACCACAACTCTCCTTAAGGCTATGCCTAAATTCTCCCAAAACTCCACCATAGCCATCTCCCTTCCTCCTTATATTTGGAGCCTCACAAGGGAAATCCTCACCAACACTTTTAGTTGAGTTTCATCCACTCTTACATATGCTAATCCGTTAACCTAATATCACATTGGGTTTTACACTTACACATGTATGCTTCTCAAAGCGCACACAACCATTAACCCGTTAGTAAATCAACACTTGATCCACTTAATATTTTCAGTACATCCATGACGTAAACCATTTAGAACACCGTCCCGGTTTTGTATACCACTACTTTTTTGGTATTGGGAGATTTACCAAAATGCATCTTTATCGTCTTCCATAAAGCTTCCCACTTCCTTTGCTTTGAAGTAACCCCGTGCTTCACTTTCACCATGACCGCACTTGGGTTCCTACACTGTTCAAGACCTCAACTCCTCCCTGAATTTAGTCCCAACCTACCTTGTTGTTGTCCGTCATGACCACAACTAGTAGCCCTCACTCCGGTTCCTTGTCTTCCTGACTTGTTACCACCCTGCTAGCCCCAGTCATCTTCGATGGCACTTTGATTGCTTTGCACCTCAGCTCCTTAGCCTAGTCCCGATCCCTTCCGCCTCACGATGACCTAACTCCAGAGTTCTACAACCAACACCAACAAGTAAACTGTCATGTAGTACCGTATAATATATAAAATTATCAATCGACACAATTTGATTTTTAAGGTTTGGTATGTTCTTGTAACTTAGAACGAGATTTCTTCAATTGGATGGAATAAGTCCAAAAACTTTATGTTTTTTATTTGATTTGGTTCCTAACTTTCTTGCAAAGGTCTATACCAATTTTGGTAGCTTTTGGACGACAAGGTTTGACCTAAGTTTCACAAATTTTGTTTATGTTCTGAAGGGTTTGTGCTTGGAAATATGGCAAGAAATAGTATCAGTCACCTGTAGCACTAGTACCACAAGTGTCATCATACTAGCCCCCAATTGGCGGTAGTACCACACCAGCGGTAATACTGGTGTGGTACTACCGGCTCTACCTTGGTGGTACTATCGGTTAGGCAGTCAAAGCTAGGGCATTGCATCTTTTGATCCCAGATCTCTGTGATTCTCTTGTAGGGGGTGTAATCTTAACTTGGTGGCTCTTATAATCATTTAAGTAAAAATTTTGAATGGTTAGAAAAAGAAAAAGGTTCCACAATTATCCACCCTCTGATTGCCGGCATATGTCCAACAATAGTTATTATCAGAAACACATATATAAATATTCCATAGTAGAGTTCCAAACAGATTCTGCATGGTAACTGGTAACGTTAACTGGAGCCATAGACAACTGGCAACGGTAGTTACAGCTCACATCCAGGTCTATCAACAACAAGAAGTGAACACACAGGAAGAGAAAGGAAGACCATACCTGACATGGAAAGCCATTGCAATGCTCACATAATCACATATTCACATGGAGAGGCTACCCACATCGACCATAGCATGGGCGGTGCTAGATCAATTCAGGGGTATTCAACTGAATACCCAAAATTTTTGATAAGAAATCCACTATATATAAGGTATAATATACATGTATACTCGTAGTTAGGTCAAATTCATTCTATTCATATCCAGTTGGCCTAAATTGGTGTCGGATCCTTTTGTCCTATTTTTCTCTCCCAAGCCCAAATTGACGCCAGACACTGGCCTACTATTGTGATTAGGACTGTAAACAAGCCGAGCTCGAGCGAGTCTGGCCTTCCAGACTCAAGCTCGATAGAAGTTTAAGTCGAGCTTGAACCGAGCTCAAATTAGGATCCGAGCTTGAACCTGAGCTCGAACTCGAGTCTCGAGCTCAGCTCGGTCAAAGCTCGAGCTCGGCTCGTTGAAGCTCGATAATAATTAAAATAATTTATTATGCACTAATTTTCAATAATAAGAAAAGTTTGAGTTCGAGCTCGGCTCGAGTGAGCTCGATAACGGTCAAAATAATTCAAATATGCACTAATTTTCAACAATAAAAAAAACTCGAGTTCGACTCAGGTAAACTCAATAAGAGTTAATATGTATTACTATTTAAGCTCGAATCAAGACTCGCGAACTATTCGAGCTCGGCTCAGTGAAACTCGCAAGCTTGAGACCAAGCTCAAATTTGGCTTGTTTAAAGCTCAAGCTGAGCTCAAATTGAGCTTAGAACGAGCTGAGCTTGAGTAGCTCCTAACCATGAGCTTTTTTTTACAGCATTAGTTGTTATTCACACGACACACGGTAGAAATTCTAAGTCTCATTTAGTCTCTCCTCTCACTCAAGTCTCTCCTTTTTGGCTCTCTCCGTTTGGTAGCGCATGAGGCTTCTGGTCTTTTATACTCTGGATTTTTGGAGGTAGGACTCAAAAGGCTATGTAGGAGCGTTGGAGCAGCCATCTCGCAAGTTGTCTCGATGTCGTTGCTGGTTGACGCTACGCAACCGCATAGGTTCATCCTCCCCGACCAGGCGACCCCACGATGGCATGGCCCCATATCTCTAATCCAGTAATACCACTATTTTATCTCGCTTTCAGGGTATAAAGTATCGTCGTGTTAATTTTTTATTATTTTATAATTTCTTTATATTATTTAAGATGTTATCTCTAGTATGAATAATTGTGCTTTAATTTTTGCTACTGTGGACTTTTATGTTTTCTATTAAATAATATTTTTATAACTTTGAATACCCATTCGAAAATTTCTGGATCCGCCACTGGGCCATAGGATAATTTCCCAGATGAGGTCGCATGTTTCAGCCTGCTTCCAGAGCGATGGATGACTTACCGTGAGCACACTTGTAAGATTCAAAGATAGCTCAGCTGTTCTCAAGCCTCAATGATGGTGTGAACAAGAAGAACAGTAGAAAGGACGAATAGGACACAGAGGGAGGGAAGACCTGGTGAAGTCTTCGTCATGTTTACGATATCAGCTGATGCTCATGACTCATTAAGAAGTCTATGAAAGCTGTGTTAACCAGTAAGTCATTAAGCTGGACCCAGTCGAATCCAGACACAATCGGCATCGAGATTTTCTTTAAGAGGGCATATAAGTATGATTGGACCACTTTTGAGTTAGAGCATCAAATTCCAAAAATAATGGAATATCAACACTAGCAGTGGAATCACGAGGTATGTACAACTTGAACAAACACACACCCAAATGTTAATACGATATCGAGCTGGACAGCGATTTCGTTGCTCAGACCTCATCGCCGCTAATAATTGGTCTGGAACACATAGGCAAGCAAAGATAAGTTAGTAGAATACCAGGGACCGGGAGGCAATGCAGGGTAGCAACTAGACGAGAGAAATAGCATCCGCCGACTGCGAAAAGCGAAGCAGATGTGTTGGCATCAGGTTCGGCCGGGCGAGGCCAAGTTAGGCTGGTACTGCACGGCATCCATACACCATTTGCAAGTCTGTCAGGACAAAGCCACCGGAATCATCACAGAAGCGGAAGGTTGTCCACTTGGCTCCAACAAGTCACCATGCCTCGAACGTCATCTTTGACATTTCTGCTCCGCGTCCAAGCAACCTCCAAGAAACGCCGCTCGTCTCCCCTCCTCGACGGATGGAAAATGGCCGAGGCCTCCACGGAGGCACAAACCTCAGCGCCTCACCACCAGTACCGTCTGCTGCGCTTACGCCCCGGCTCAGGCGTTGGTTGGGGTTCGAACAAGTGGCTGGCGGGCACGGCTGAAAGCGAAACCGGTGGCTCGGCTCGGCATTTTGTCGAACACCTGGCAGGCAGCGGGGTTGCCCGCTTCGATCGGAGCCTAGGGTCGGGTCCCCATTCCCCAACCAGGGTACAGTTCATCGGGCCGGAGTCGGGCCTCGCTGACACCGGCAACTCGGCACGGACCTTCCCTGGTCGTCGTCTGCTAGCCTTTGGGGCGTTCGGAATAGCGATGACTTTTAGCTTTTGCTGAAAAAATACTGTAACTGATTTATTTTTTACTGTAGCTGAGTTGGTTTATTGAGTATAATTAAATTTAAAAAAATATAAAAATAAAAACGACACATTAATCTAGAGCTGACGATGCAAAGGAATACGAGAAAAAAAAGGGGAAAAAAACGAAAAGTTTTTTTACTGTAGCGCTACAGTGCGCGCTACAGTATTTTCATCGTTAAAAGCCAAACGCTGGCGACGGAAAAAGCCGGAATGAGCGCGCCCTTTGTCTTGTCCCACCCTTTTTGGTGCGGTGGTAAACGAAGACCGAGTACTAATGTCAGTCGACGTCCTCGTCACTCGGGTGGAAGTGGGACTAACGATAGGGGTGCAAAGGTTGGTATACGTATCTAACAGTTTTGTATTCGTATTTTATAAATAAATATGAATTTGAATATTTTTAAGTACAAGTTAAATATTGTAACAGATACAAATTCAAATCGAAGATATCCTTGTAACTTATATAGTACGTAAATATTGATGACATTTTATTTTTATACAATCACGTTTAATCATTCTACTTCATTTACTTCACTTAAAGAAAAGCGAATTCACATTGAATTAAAAAACTTTATTCAACTAATTAGTCGTATTGCAATAAGATATGTATATTATTTCGTTAAATACGAATACGGATATGAATAGACAGGATAAAATAACATTTTGGATGGTAAAAGTCTATACCATATTCGCATACATACTTTTTATGTGAACTCAAATACGAATAAGTGAGAAATTTTTAATCTAATGAAAAATCTATACCATATTCATATCCTATAAAATACAGTAACTAAATAATATGAATAATTCATATCTCTTATCTACCCTTGCTAACGAGCATGTGCATTGAATTTTTGGCACATTTGGCACCATTTACGATCATAATTACAAAAATACCCATATACATAGCGTATTTGCAAAAATTGTATTTTTGTCGTCCGATGGCCGAGCGGTGATGCCGAAGAGGCGACACGTGGTCCCTGCCGCCTCGCCACTAGGCGACAGGCTGCTTGCCGCCCCACCACCGGATGTACCAGGCCTACTACCCCATGGGCAGACAGCAGATAATTAAGCCGGCTAATTAGCCAACTTAATTACTAGCCCTTTTTTTGTATAATATTTTTTAAAATTTTAAATATACAAATGAGCTTAAAAAAATTACAAAATTTTATATGCCACCTCTCGATACAACGTAATTGATTGTATAATTTTTTGACAAATTTATCCACTCTAAATATTGCTAACAAATTCCTATGATTTCAATATTTGTAGGAGTTTTTGTATATAGCAATTGAGCTTAAAAAGTATGAAATTTTATGTGAAGCCTTCCGACATAGTTATAGTAATTGTATAATTTTTTAGGAATTTTATGTGCTCTGAATTTACCACATTCATTCATATTAATGTAATCATGAAATTAGCGATGCTCAGGCATATTTTGTAGTGTTTGACCTGTATCCTTCGCACATATGTTGGCCCGTTGTTGCTATCTTTTCTTTTCTGCTACATCCTTCACACAATTATCACTTTGGCTGTGTCATCCCCCCTCGCGCGCTCCCTCAACTACACTAATATCGTGATGTCCATGCCGTCCCCCCTCACCCGCTCCCTCGTCTGGATATTTGTCAGTGTTACCTTGCCTTTCCTCCTCATCCGCTCCCTCGTCTGCATATTTATCAGAGTTACCATTCCGTCCCCCCTCACTCGAAGTGCTACGCGTCGACAAGGAGTCCTTAATTTGCGAGGTGAGCGTACCGGGTTCCCTTTTCGCTCGGCCATAAATACGAACATCTCGCAG
Source organism: Melocanna baccifera (assembly GCA_036346265.1). Lineage (NCBI taxonomy): Eukaryota > Viridiplantae > Streptophyta > Magnoliopsida > Poales > Poaceae > Melocanna > Melocanna baccifera. Next base: position 20,387,785 of record CM070692.1, on the reverse strand, counting down.
TTCATCATCACTAATCTCAATTGTTAATTGTAGAAGCTCATTCACATGGTCATCACTTAAAATTAAAAGTGTGTAGCTTATTATTTTGAGAAGCCAGTGCATAGCTTATTAAGGACGCAGCAGTGTTGATTGCTTCTGCCAAAAGGCAGGTAATTTTTTATCACATACTTTCGATATTATTCCTGCAGTCCTAGTTAATTAGTGTTATTTAGTTAGTCGTAATTAACATAATTTGTATTACGAAATTAGTAGGTCGTAGTAATTTAGACATAGTTTTTACTATTTTACTAATATTTAGTCTATCCCATTTGTTGGAATTTATGGCATTACCAGAGCTTCTCGAATAGTTCTACGATGAGAGCTACCGGTGCTACTCATGGATGATAGGAGACGTGGTTGGTCCTCCGCCCTTAAAGCTATGGGGTGGGAGGGATCAGTAGGAGTTGGACGAGCGCTACGTCCCAATCCTACGGGCCATGAGCTTGTCGCCCTTTGCGAGACTGGTCTCAGTCGGACACCAGTTCACCATCGACGACAGCCTGCTCACGGCACTGGTGGACAGGTGGAGATCCGAGATACACACATTCCACTTTCAGTGGGATGTGATGATAGTCAATCTGCAGGACATCTCGCTCTTGACCGGTTTCTCTCTCCGGGGTGATGCACTTGTTCTAACCCCTACATCAGCAGACTGAAAGGAGAGGCTGGCAGACCAGTTCAGCCTGCCTATCCCAGAGGGTGCTTGTGGCGTCTCCTGTGCTTGGCTGAATAATTTTAGTGTGTGCCCGCAGGATACACCGCTTGAGGTCTTTAGGACGCACCTCATCATGTACCTTATTCAACTTTTTGGTTGGAGCATGTTTTTAGCCACACACGACAATATTTGCAATGCCGAGTTCATCCGCCTCACCGAGTCTTTGGTTGACGCGGAGTTTGGGGCGATGCCTCGGTACATCTAGGGATCAGCCATCCTGTGTGCTACATAACAGGGGTTGTGTGATGCTTGCCAACGTGACACTGCTGACAACCCCAACCTATGCGTCTACTACGTGCTCTTGTAGCTATGGAGTTGGAAGCACTTCCCTGTCGGGCGTTCGGCCATCGTGATGCCAATGCACCCATTCAGTGAGTTTGTCGACTTGATAGACGAGCCCACTATGGGCTTCCGGTGGACTGGTGCCCATCTGCTCTGGGCCAAGGCCAGACCGTCGAGGTGCTCTTGTTGTGGTACAATGAGTTCAAGTCGTTGCATGATAACGAGATCATCTAGGGTCCATAGAATATAGACTTCGTGTGTATTGCCATACGAGCTGTCCCTGCAATGCCTGCAGGACACGGTGCTATGGGCGACAACATGCCATCTGGTGTTCTCATACATGGTGGAGGCATATGCTCCGCAGCGCATAATGTGACACCAGTGAGTCAAAGTCCATCTAAGTAATGCTTACACTTTGTCTGTCTTGCTCTGTAACATCAATAATTTCAAAAATACAGGTAATTAAGGGCGGATAGGCATGGTACGGACTGGTGGCCAATGTAGCATGAGCGGACGACAATATGGATGGATAGGGCACATCTGGATGTTGTCATGGAGCAGTGTTCGTACGATGTCCGGACGTATGACGAATACCTAGAGTGGTATGTACCCCGGCCATGTAGTAGGCTCACCGTTCCTCCACCAGATCGCCCCCAGAAAATCACGTACAACGATAGTCTACAACCCTTCATCGATCCCTATAGCGCTTCGTGGTGGCATAACAACGTAAGACAGTTGCAATTTCTTATCATTTCATTTACAAAATTCATACGGGTCGTTACTGAACATGTTTCGTATGTCACTTTAATTGGAGCGGGTGAAGCGCATCACAAGCACGTCTGAGACCGCCCTCAGTAGCCCGAAGACACCACCGTCCCTGCAGAATACTTTGAAATATATCCTAAAGTATGCCAAAAAATATAGTGCATAACCTGAACTATGGCCATTCGATGGATCACGCCATGCACATCTTGCACCCAATGGGGGCACCATACTTACCCACCAGGTCATCGCGATCTAGCGAGTCCGACCGGCCATTACAATCTACCGAATCTGCCCGGCGTCGTAGTAGTAGTTGCCGATCATCCACGGGCCATATCGACGAGGAGGTAACTTATGTACAAACTTACGTTTTGTTTTTCTGTTAGGCCTCACGTTCCGCTAACATCATGGTGTTCTCCCGCTGTAGATTCGTCATCGAGATGCATCACTTTTGACGTCCATACCACCTACACAGACTACCGCAGCCCATTGTTCATCTTCACTGCACATCCAGGAGGTACAAGATTCACATTCTACATCTAGAATATTTATTGTGACTAATATCGTTTCATCTTGCAGCCTCCAATTCAACGTAGGGGTGACGTCGAGTCCACCGATGATGATACGGGCCTCCTGGATGCTTCTAGGGAGCGGTACACAGCGCCAAGATTTGCAACGTACGTAGAGTAGAGCTCAGTATTCACACCATACCCAAAGTTTGGAGATTTCAGTGGACTGAGATCCTCCGGCTTCGCTGCCAAGTTGTACGGTCAAGGTGAGAATTCCTCCGCACCGTGAGAATTTCTAAAGTCCTTTGTCCATAATATTATTGCTAGCTGCTCACAGTTCAGTATATCTCAGCTGAAAGACATGATCCTTACCGCGCGAGCCGCAACTCACCCGTGACCCGTCCGAGCATGTGCGTGCGAATTGGGCTCGCGCCGCGAGCGAACCAAGTTTTTAGATCTTGGTGGCGGGGTAGGTGGCTTGGCTGTAGACCCTCGTGTTCCAGGGCAGGATCGTTCTGGTCCTCCGTCTAGGAAAAAAAGTTGATTCAAGCAACCGCAAATTATTGGAGGTATCGTGGTGGCATCTGATCCTCCTCCCCTTTTGGCCTCCGGCCAGTTGCCTGAGCCCTGCATCCCTCTCCTCACGTTCAGCTAACAAGGCGCATAGTTGGTGTTTCTGCCTCGCGTGCCATTGGCTATTGGCCTGGTAGCAACTAGCTAGCAAGGTCGTTCTGTGGGGTCTAAGCTTTATGGTTAAGCTTCTGTTGGGCAAAATGGATATTCCTCTCATTTTCGGGTAAAGAAAATAAAGGAAAAGGAAATTGGCTAGTGTGATCTTTTTATACGCTAGTTGGTTATCTCTATTGATTGTAGTTTAAGGACCTGTCAATTGATTATGCTGAAGTTACATACTTAGTATTGCTTCGTGTGGTAGCTAGGCTGTGCCAAAATTATATTTATGTCGTTTTTTAATTGCTGAATGTAGAGGTTGTTTCTGCATTAGCATTACTCTATCCTAGTGGCTGATTTTGGTCAAAATCAGTTGTTTTGCATGATTCTTGACATTGGTTCTACACAGAGGAAATATTTGCTTAAGTCAAACTAGCAGAATTTTGAGAAATTGCCACTGTAATTACTGAAAAATTGACAAAAGCGGTAGAAAGCCAAGTTTTTTTTAACTTGTGCAACTTCTCACCTGAGAGTAATACTTCAATTGTTAAATTTGTGCATTATGCATATTTTATATGCTTACATGTGTGTTTTATCAAGCATATTATTGTATCTTAATGATATAATAGATTATTTATTTTGAGAGATAATATGTATTCTTTCATGTCTTTTTCATACAGTTGTATATATGCTTTAATATGCTTAATCATAATTGGAATTAAAATAAAAATATTGCTAAACCCGCTAAATCTTCAACAATCCAGAAAATCAATATTTGTTGAAATGGCTTCATCTTTTGATTTCGTTAAGCTGGAAGTCTTTGACAGCGCGAATTTTAAGCGTTGGTAAGTTAAGACAAAGTTGTGGTTGGTTGACCTTTAAATTATTTTAAGTCATTTCAGATCCTCTAGTGCTTCATTTAGAAGGCGAGGATAAAACTCGTTGGGAGAATGCGAACCAATCACTTTGGCTAGGTTGTTGGCCGTCTTGCCAAACCGGATTTTTGATGTCTATATCAACTTCACGGAGGCCAAAAAACTGTGGGATGAGCTAAATGAAAAGTATTCTGAAGGAGATAATGGGAATGAGTTTTTCATTACTGCCAATTACTTGAATTACAAGATGGTAGAGGGACGGTTGGTGATGGAGCAACTTCATGAGCTACAGCTCCATGTACGTGATTTAAATCAGTACGGCTGTCTCCTGCCAGAGAGTTTTCAAGTAAATGTGAGTTAGCCAAGTTACCGCCTTCGTGGCAAGACTTTGTGACCGCTCGAAGACATGTTAAGGAATGCATGATAATTAATGAATTATCAGGCACGATTAATGTGGAGGAGCGTGCTAGGGCCAGTAGTGATGAGAAGTTTCATGTCCAAGCCCACCAGGTGGAAGTCAAGAACTTTAAGAGCAATGGAAAGAAGATCAAGAATCATCCCGAGAGTAAGCCTAAGACTTAGCCAATGAAGAAGAAGGAGGAGGAGATCTTCACCTGTTACGTGTGCGGCAAGGAAAAGGCTATAAGGCCAGCAAGTGCCGTGGCTGTAGAGGCAAGGGATGGCCGGAGCAGGGTCGGTGGCAATGGAAAGTGGTGGCGGTGATGGTTCTCTGGTGCGACGTAGCTCCAGCGACGTTTGGGCTCGGTGGTGTGACGTCTTGGGTTGACAGCGACGGGCTGATGCTCCGGGTGCCGTCGACGAAGCTCGAGGGGATGTGGCGCGCGATGGGCGGGATGCATGGGTAGTGACATGGGCACATCGCGGCCATCCACGTGTCGCTTGGAGATGAAAGGCGGGGGAGTTTGAATTTTCATTTTACGATTTTGATTTTCAAAAAAACCCAAGAAATATAAATAAAGTCTAGAAAATAGCAGAAAACTTCAAATAAATCCCAGAAAATTAATAAAAATTCAGAAAAATAAAATATTTTTTGCTTGATTTGATCTCAATTACACAAATAAATTTATTTCTTACTCTCTAGGCTTAAATTAAAGATTTTAGAAAAAGAGATTTTTAAAATCTAAGAAAATCCAATAAATAAAAGTCAAAATTTTAGGATGTTACTGAGTCCCTTTTGCTGCAATACTCTAAACTGTATGGCACGTTGAGTGATAGCTCTTAATGAATTTGGTACCTTATGTGGCAATGAGAACTGTCCTAGAGAGCTCCCTGGAGAATTAACCTAAGTGATTATGATCGTGGGGTCACGATCAAAAGGAAGTCTGAGTATGCTTTCTTAAATACTCATGAAATGATATGGGAACATGACCGTAACATTCCAACCTGAGAGGTGTGGTCCAAGCTGCCCTGTACAAAGTACAGCATGAGTGAAAGTTCTCACACCAAGACACTGGATCAAGGCATAGTCCTCCATTGTCTGTGCAGAGTCATAACTTTTGCTGCTAGGTATTGGGTTCAAACCCGCAAGGTACCCTTTGTCAAACTACTGTATATTAAACATTGATTCTTTAGGACGGTTAATATGTCGCAAATAAGGAAAATTGGTGGGCATTGTTGGGCAAAATGGGTATTTCCCTCATTTTTGGGTAAAAAAATAAAGGAAAAGGAAATTGGCCTGGGCCCACTTGTAAGAGAGGGAGAGAGGAGATTAGAGGGGAGGCGACCGATTCGGCTCCTTCCCAGATCTGGCTAGTGCTTTATAATGGCCTCTCCTCCCTCTTCTTCAACAGAAGCCTCGGCTTCTCCATTCATGGGCGCCACCAAAATCTCACCCGTGAGTTTGCCTCTTTGATCCTATAATTAGATGGGAGAGTTGGGGGTTTCGGTGGGGAAGAGAGCTCACTACCCAGATCTGTATTTTTGCTGGCTATTAGGTCTTTTGGGATTTGGTTGATAGATAGCTCGGCAGCAGCTGTGTTGTGGTCGCCAAGATGTGGCTCGTGTGCTCCCTGCCCACAGATATACTCTTTGGACCATGTGCTTGCGTACGGTGTTCTTCTGGTTCTTCGGCTTGGTCTTGGTCGAGTGGAGTGCAATGCGATTTCACCTTCTTGTTGGCTATGTGTGGCATTGTCCAGTACCTCGGCTTCACAAATCAGTGAGTGTTGGTTTGTGGAGTAGGGCTTTGTATCTCTGATTGTCTCTCTGGTGATAGTCTAGTATTTGCTGGTAATTGGTTTTCTGGGACATCGTCTTTTCGACGAGCCTAGCCCCTTTTCGGCCGTCATAGTGGCTTGGAGGGCCGCCACTCTATAAGCTTGCTCTCTACTTCTTTTACCTGTATTGTGCATTCGTGTGCTGTGCTAGATCATCTATTTATTATATCTGATATTTGATTGTTGATTGGCACTCATAGAATGATTGCATGATAGATTGTGGGTTTTTGATTGCTCGATGAGGATCTTTGTCAAAATTGAAGTCACAGTGACAATCTAAATTAATTATGGTAGTGTGATCTTTTGCATGCTAGTTGGTTATCACCGCTGATTGTAGTTCAAGGCCCTGTCAATTGATTATGCTGAAGGTACATGCTTAGTATTGCTTAGTTTGGTAGCTAGGTTTTGCCGAAATTATATTTGTGTTGTTTTTTAATTGTTGAATGTAGAGGTTGTTTCTGCAGTAGCATTACTCTGTCCTAGTGGCTGATTTTGGTCAAAATTAGTTGTTTTGCATGATTCTTGACATTGGTTCTACACAGAGGTAATATTTTCTAAAGTCAAACTAGCAGAATTTTGAGAAATTATCATTGTGATAGTTGAAAAATTGACAAGAGTGGTAGAAGGCCAAGTTTGTTTTAACTTGTGCAACTCCTCACCAGAGCAATACTTCAATTGTTAAATTTATGAATTATGCAGATTTTATATGCTCACATGTGTGTTTTATCAAGCATATTGTCGTATGTTAATGATATAAATAGATTATCTGATTTGAGAGATAATATGTGTTCTTTCATGTCTTTTTCATACTATTGTATACATGCTATAATATGCTTAATCATAATTAGAATTAAAATGAAAATATTGCTAAATCCACTTAATCTTCAACAGCCTCTACCGATACAAGCTCAATGCACTTCACATGCAAGGAAAAAAAATTCTTTGGGATGAGGCCTTGAATCTCTCTTCTTAAGGCTGCTTCTTATATTTGTGCCACGTGTAGCCACAGATCTCAAAGCAGTATTTCCCTTCTCTTCTCCAAGTAGACTCCAACAGCTACTCTCTTTCCACTCTCTATGGCCGAGGCAGCCATTTCCTACGCTTAGGCAAATACAACGTTGGCCTCGGCCTCGTCGGAGAAGTCACCGGCTTGGGGCAAGACAACACCTATGACGAAGCACAGGTGTCCCAAATCCAATGGAGGACAATTCTGCGTGTGGTCGCTAGCTGTGCGCTCACCAGCCCACGCCGCCGCCTCCGTGTGCTCGGCCATCCATGTCACGTGCTCGTTGGCGCACGCCATCAGGCGCTCTCGGCTTATGCCATAACAGCCACCTCCGTATGCTCGCCCATCCACACTGCCGCCGTCGTGCACTCACTTGATGCCACTATCACCGTGTGCTTGCCATGTTGGAGAACTTGCCTAGGGCCTAGACGAACGATGAACTCGAGCCTTATGATCACGCATGTGAACACGAGTGAAACTTAGATTGATTCTTGGCGACGCGATATGCTTGCGTCCTTTTCGTCTTTCTTATATAGAGAAGAAACATATAAGACTCTATAACCAACACAGCAACCCACGTTAAGAGTCCTACACAAACACACCTTGACTTTTCTTTAAGACTGCTCTGAATCCTAGTTACATGTGGATTCTAATTCCTGACCTTTTACGACTCCGATTGCTACAGTACTCAACTTTGACTGCTATAGTACTTTACTTTGACTGCTACTCAACTTATGACTGTTACAGTACTCAAACATACGAATTGGTCGTAAGCTACAGTGGTCGTATAGATTGCCGTGGTCATAGGATATGGTCATGGACTCAACCAGACCTGAAGATAACTAGATTAACTCGTCAGTCTCCTCCTTAACCTTGTTGTTTTTTTTTGTCAATGTTCCACACACCGATTTTCTCCCTCATTTTCATGAACTTCAATCTTCCAAGTGACTTAGTTAGGATATCAGCAAACTGGTCTTTTGTGCAACATGTTGCACTTCTATCTTCCCTAATTCCACACATTCTCTAAGGTAATAGAAATGGATATCGATGTGTTTGCTTCTCTCATGGTAAACTAGATTCTTGCTCAATGCAATTACAGACTAATTATCGATCTTCAGAGTTACTTTTTGACCTTGACCTTTAGCATATCATCCAACAATCATCCCAGCCATACTCCTTGACATGCTGTCGCACAAGCTGCGATGTACTCTGCATCATACAAGGATAAAGTGACAACCTTCTACTTTTGCCAACACCAACTAATTGGGTTTGACCGAAGGAAAATGCCATGCTCGAAGTGCTCTTCCAGTCATCAGAATCACCGGTTAGGTCATTATCAGAGTAACCAATTAGCCCCAAACCTTTTTCCTTCTTCTCATAGACATACCTGTAACTCAAAGTTCCTCTCACATACCTTAGTATGTGCTTTACAGTGGCTATATGCTCCGTAGTAGGCTTCTCCATGTACCTACGCATCATGCCAATCGAGAACGCTAAGTCTAGGCGTGTGTGTAGCCAGTATCTCAAGCTTTCGACTATGCTTCGGTATAAGGTCTTGTCCACAGGAGGGTTTTTGTTGTCCTTGCTCAACTTCAGGCGGGGTTCCATTGAAATTTGCATTGGATTGCAATTCTTCATATCGCATTTGTCCAACACCTCTATTGCATATGCAGACTGGCTGAGAGTAATCTTCCCAGAGATCCGATGAACTTCAATGCCCAAGTAATAACTGAATAACCGAGGTTGCTCATGCTAAACAACTTCTTCATCTGGCTTTTGAAGCTATCAATCTCCTTGATACTTTCTCCAGTGGTGATCAAATCATCCACATAAACTTCAACAAGCAAACTCCCTTTTCCTTGGTTTCATTTGTACACCGCATGCTCTAACAGGCATCTTTCAAAATCGAGTGCCACCAAGGACTTGTCTAGCTTTGAAATCCAAGCTCTTGGGGCTTAACACAGACCGTATAGTACTTTGTGCAATCTTAACACAAGGTGTTCTTCTCCTTTCTTCTCAAATCCCGGAGGTTGCATAACATAAACTTCTTCTAAGTCGCCATTGAGAAAGGCTGATTTGACATCAATATGATGAACCTCCCATCCTTGTTGTGCCACAATCACAATGAGCAGGCGCACTGTCTCTAGCCACGCAACAGGGGCAAAGACTTCATTGAAATTAATGCCTTGTCATTGAATGTACCCCTTTGCAACTAGCCTCGCCTTGTGCTTTACGATTATGCCTTGAGTGTCCTTTAACTTATGCACCCACTTCAAACCAATTGGCTTATGCCTGTTTGGCAATGGAACAAGCTACCATGTTCCATTCTTTTGGATAGAGGGCATCTCCTCTAGAGCTCTTCTCCACTCCAGCTTTGCTTGGCTTCTTCAAGGTTCGCGGGCTCCTTCTCTCTAAGTAAGTAGAGCCCCAAATCTTTTAGCTCTATTGAGGATGTGGCATCATAGAGACTTTTGATGTCATGCTCTCGTCGAGGTCCTTCTGATGAGCTCTTGTCGAGCTCCATCTGTAGCGGAGCTCCCACTGAGACCGGTACTCCCAGCATCACTGCAGGAGTGTGTGGTATGGATGAGCCGGGCATCCTAGATCACATGCTCATCCTGATCATGGTTGTGCCTGGAGTTGTCGCTTCATGGTCGTGAACTCCGACTACACCCTCCATGGTCGGAGTGTTGGACGCTCCCATGTGATCATCAGGACCTACAACCACATCGTGGTCAGGTCCTCCGATTACACGTTTCGTGGTTGGCTATGTCGGATGCCTCCACGTGATTGTCAGGTCTTGCATTAATGTTAGGAGATTAATGTACCGTGAAGATGTCTCTAGTCAGTCATACCTCTATCGAGGGATCTCTGCTCTACTCCCACTTATTCTCTTCCTCAAACATTGCATCGCGAGTCACCACAACTCATCGTGTCACCAAATCAAACATTCGATAACCTTTTGTCTTTGGATTGTACTCAATAAGCACCATTGGCTTGCTTTGATCTACTAGCTAGGAGAGGTGTGGCATAGTCATCTTTACATGTGCAATGCACCCGAAAGTGCAGAAGTGACTAATACTTGGCTTGCTGTCGTAGTAGGCTTCATATAGTGTTTTGCCAATGACGCTCTTTGTAGGTACCCAATTTAGGAGATAAATAGCAGTCGATATTGTTTCTCCTCAAAATTCTCCTAGGACTCTCATGCTCTTCAATAGACTCCTCGCCATGCCGACTACCGTCTATTTCCTCCTTTCGACCACACTGTTCTGTTGGGGAGAATAAGACGCTGTTAGATAACGCCTAATTCCCAATAGCTCACAGTAGTCCGTAAACTCGTTCGAGGTAAACTAGCCACTGCGGTCGATGAGCAGAGCTTTCAGCCTTAGATTTGCCTCCATCTCGGCTGCAACCTTGATCCTCTTAAACACCTCAAACGCCTCGTCTTTACTTCGGAGTAAAGCTAGCCATATAAACCTTGTGTAGTCATCCACCAATAGCAGGAAGTAATAATTTCCTCCATTCGTGGTTGAAGTGATTGGCCCGCACAGGTCACCGTGCCACAGCTCAAGGGGAACGTCTGCTTGGTATAGAGACATGGTCAAAAACGGGTTTCAATGTTGCTTGCGATCAGACAACCATCACAGATGTGGTCTCGCGTGCTTGATCATGGGTATCCCATGCACAATCTTCTTATGAGCCAGATCTTCAGAGCATGGAAGTTCACATACCCGTACCTGGCATGCCATCACTATGCCTCTTTAGTGCTTCTTGCTAGAAGACACTCCTAGAGAGCCGGATTGATGTGTAACACATATATCCGATTTCTTGATCTGCTCACTTTGGCTAATAACCTGCGAGTTCTGTTTAAGATCAACATCACTCCTCCTTTGACCACAATCTTGCAGCCATTCTTGTCTAGCTAACCAAGGTTGATTATATTGCTTCTTATCTTTGGGATGTAGTAAAAATATGTGAGGATACTAGAGCCCTCATGCTCCGTTATCTTCGAACTCCTCTCTTTCCACTCGTTTTGGGTAAAGAGAAGTTTATCAACCCCGTCCTTCGAGTGTCGTCGCCTCTTGAGACCTTCCTCGTAGGTTCTGAGGCGACCGATTGTCTACGAGAGTGACATTGCTGCAATATCACTGAACTGTTCGATCGTTCCGATAATCGAACGTGTGTATTGGATTGTACCATGCATCTGTAGAGTGCATCGCAGTTCGAACGGCAAATCAATCACATTGTGTCGTTATATGTATGGCAACATATGATATGCAACCATACTTGGAGTTGGATGTGGCTTCTATATGAACTAGCCGTATGTCTGTGCAATTATGTGGCTAGACAGTGTTACGCGCTTTGGTAAACAGATTTTCTGGCCCTAGGGGCATAAGCACCCATGAGATCCGCCGTTTGGTTTGCACTACTGGGCCTGAACCCCCATTCCCTACTCGAGGGGTGGAAATCTGGAGAGTTCACGAGGCTTCCTCCCTCTGGTGACTCTGGAGAATAGGAGTGTAGTGTAACAAAACCTAAAAGATTACCTTGTGGACAAATATGTGGGGAGAAGAAGCAAATATGACAGCCAGGGAGCAAGGAGTGAGGTGATGGAGAAGACAAGGAAAAAGTTGCTTTAATATTGGTGTTTTGGCTAGGTGGCAGAACGTGAGGAGCCTTAAGAGGAGGGATTCAAGGCCCCGTCGCCCACAAGCAACGTACGCATCCAAGCAGCATAAACTCAAATTGTTCAGCTGAGGGTCGTGATTCTGGGGCTCATTTCTCACTATTCCATTCTCATCTACAAGTAAGACAGAGCATATCTGACTGTCAGAAAAGTAAGACAGAGAATATAGGCCAAACACTACAGCGAAATCCATTCCATCGTGCTAATTTTTGTCATCTGCAAGCTATGTAAAGAGGACCACAATTTCCTAATTAATCAATCGAAAACAAAATTGAAAATCAAAAGGAGAATGCACGTTTTGTTCTTCCTGGGCATTCATAATAAAAAAAGCGATATATGGATCCTCTTTCTAGAGATAGCCGTCAATGTGAGTATGTTGGCTTCGGTGGGACTATCTATTCATCAAATCACTTTTCTCAGTCCTGTATGAAAAATCTAAGCACTCTTATCACTCCCCTCGTTTCTTAGCAAAACCCCAATCCTATCACTTTAGATAAGTATTATACAATTTTAGATAATTAAGAGATAAAAAAACAGAAGACTGAAAATTAGCAAAGTCGTATTTCTTATGTATTCCCATCCTCGCCCCTAGGGCAAAGACTAAAATAAAAATTATTCTAACCTAAACAAAAATAAATAAATTTAAGCTTGGCAAATCCGTATAAAATTCAAAGACAAAAGTTCTAACCTAGACAATAATAAAGTAAAGGGTTAAAGTAAATGTAGGTGAACTCTACAAATATAAAAGCAAAATACTTGGAGTCGTAATTTTCGGCTAAGTATTGCGGTTGGAGATCCCAATGTTAGCCCCTAGTCTTCTTCTTGTGGTTGGGAAACTAGGGCTTTGGCTCTTGATGCAACTGACCAGCACCCCTCTCTTCCTCCTAGCGCAAGTGTAGCAAATTGATAGCAACGTTGCAATGCACTAATCAGCAAGGGCTAATTAGAAGCAATTCAACCAAGCTCCCAAATCGTGATCAACCAGCAGGTAATCACGAATTAGAGAGGATGAACCCTATAAATTCAACTCCACAAACTCAAGAACAGCAGCCTTGATTTGCACAATTAGATCAAACCCTAATTGGAAAAATCTCAATAGACACAGATGGTATTGCACCACAATCCATTGTGACTTTTCTTGTTTTGCCTTCTCTATTCAATCTCCTCTTTACAAGGGGTAAGTCCTAGCCTTATATTGGCACCCAAGGGTGTGCCCAACTCATTACACACGCACGGCCTATGGCCTAATCCGACTCTATCACGAACACTGCTGGTTTAAGGCTGAAACAACTCATATATCATATGTATCCTAGTATATATCTATAACTCTATAATGTAAACACAAAAAGTAAATTACATATGGAATTTGAATCTGTTTCATGGGGAAATTTGGATCCAAATCTTCCCCACTTGGAAACCACGGCTTGATCTTTGTTCCTAGCTCATAGGCTTGTCTGGCTTGTGTTCCTAGCTTGTTTCCCTTTTTATTTCTAGCTCAACTTCTGGCTTTGGCTCCCTTCCTGGCTGGCGCATCCTTCCCTGGCTCCTTTCTTTATATTCGGTTTGATGTCCAGCCTCCACATGGCATGGGTTTGGAATCCCACCAGGACTTCTTGTGAGTAGAGCAATCGGACTTAGTTTGGCCAACTGGACACAAGGACTCAGATTGACCAGGCCGTGCCCTCTTTGTTCCTTCCTAAGTCGGCTCTTTTATCTCCACATGGTTTCCTTCCTAAGTCGGCTCTTTTATCTCCACATGGTTTGGCTCACATCCTGGCTTCCCTTTCTTTCTTTGAGCTCAAGAAATAATGCACCCCTCCATTATTCGGACGCCAACCAACCGAATGGCCATGCTTTCCATGCAACCTACGCACAGCTGAACAGACTTGCCCTTCATGAGGCCCACACACTTCATGCGTCCTTCTCATGCACCAAGCCCCTTCATGCGCCATGCACCTTCACGCCGCCATGTTGTAGTTTGCTGCATGCGGCTCCACGTATTTCATGCGGCCTCCTAGGATCATGTGCCACTCTAAGTTTTCCTCCTTGGCCCAAGCTTTGCTACCCATATGCTAGGTTCTCTCTCCCCTGGTTGGCCTCCCTCTCGGCCAACACTTCTTTCTCCTTTTCTTTGCTCAATCTAGCACAACAAAGCTTTGTAGCTTCAGTTTGCAATGGCGACTCTTGGCAACATCACTTACCCGGTCTTCATCTTCCTTGCAAGTAATCATTATGCTTATCACGTGTAGGTGTACCACTAGTTTACCATGCATTGACAAGTCTCTCTTATTTCGGTTTCACTGGACCATGCCTCACTTAGATCGACAAAGCCACCTGGTGCAATCTATTGCTCGAATATTTTTTTTAATATTTTTCGCATTTCTTGAGCTATGCTTGAGCTCAATCATCTTACTTGGGATCCTTGACCGTTCTAGACCCATGCTCGTCCATGAGCGTAATCCCGATTCTCGCCGTTGACCATGATTGACTTCAAAAATTTCCTGCATATGCAAAAATAAAGAAATTATTTTTCGATATAAGTCCTTTATAATTTGACCCATGTTAGCCAAAACATGCTTCATATAATATGAATACACTGACCAAATATATCTCAAATTATTTCAAAACTAAATTCCCGAAATCCAAGAAAATTCCTTCTAGGCCGGTCTGACCGCCAACCACAGGCCAGTCAGGCCAGTTGAGACACTGCGCAAACGAATCTCTATGGAAAATCACAACTGGCAAGTAACCCACGGTCATACTGCTTGGTTGGTCTGACCAACAACTGCCCAGCGATCAAACTGCTGGCCAGTTTGACTGGTAGCACACCAATGGTCAGACTAGTTTGCCTGAAAAACTCTAAAACCAATTCTAACAAAATACAATCTTTACACAATCAAATGCTAGCTTCTTCAACTTGGTAATGGTTTATCACAATAATAATATGAACCTTCTCACATAGTCCTTCAGGGGGGAGAGAGAGAGAGAGCAAGGGGATGCTGAGCTCTACCCTTGGGAACACTAGATCTGCCGCTCCATCGTCGTTGGGGACGCATCACGGCTGCCTAGTTCAGATCCGCGGTGGATCGGATGGAGACCTCCAGCCACCGCTTCCAATGTGTGATGGTGTATATGTGTGTGTGAGGGGGGTGACAAGGTTGAAGACAAGGGTATTTTTGCCCAATACGTATGAAATATGTAGGCTAATGACATTTCTTTAAATATGACAACTTTGTAGTGGCATATTTCGAAGCCATTACTTTGCAGCGATATATTTCAAAATTGGAAGCTTTAGTGTCATATGTTTAAATAACCCAGAAATAAATAACTAAAAGTTGTGCTAAAATTGTATGTTACCAGGTACTGCAATAAAGTTGCAATCAAGTATATATTACGCCATTCCTCCTGTGCGTTGGGCGACGTAAGCATGACCTATGGGCTCATGACAAAATTCCAATTACATCAACCCCATCAATTATAGCACATGATTCTCCTCCAAAGTAGACAGCTCCAGACACTGGATCGATCGATCGCCATGATTCCGTTAACACAGCAGACGTCGGAGCTCAGCGACGTCAAGTCGCAGCTGCTTACCATGCTCGCGGTATATATGCATGTATCAGTGACGGCAGAGCATTAATTGCTCTGCAGTCTGCACTTGGTACAGTACACTAAGCCGTCAATGGAGTCCGAAGACTACGTGTTCCTGTGGAAGTGGCGCAAGTACCTCCTGCTGCTGGCCACGCTGGTGGCCAGCGTCACCTACGTGGCTGGGCTCAACCCGCCGGGCGGCGTGTGGCCCGACGACGACAATAAAGGGCACCACATCGGCGACCCGCTGCTCCCGTCCACCTACTACCCCCGGTACACCGCGTTCTTCTACTGCAACGCCACGGCCTTTGTGGCGTCCCTCGTCATCATCATGATCCTGCTCGACAGGCGCGTCAGCGGCAACCGCGTTGGGCTCACCGTGCTGCGGTCCGCCATGGTGCTCGACCTGCTCGCTCTCATGGGGGCCTACGCGGCGGGGAGCTGCCGGGACGTTCTGGCGTCCATCTACGTCTCGGTGCTGTTCGCCGTGGTATTCGCATACGTCGTGCTGCACATTCTAGTGGCCACGTCGGCACTGCCGCCGGTGGAGTGGCTGCGAGCGTCGCTCCACGATCTGACAACCAAGCTTGAAGAACTCCTGAAGAAAGGCGACACCAATCAGGACGAGTCACCCGTCGAGGAGGACAGCCAAGAACGGCGGAAGTTCCTTCTGCTGCTGGCCACCTTCGCGACGCCGCTGACGTACGGCGCGGGGCTGACACCGCCGGGCGGCTTCTGGGACAAGAACGAGGACCGCCACCTCGCCGGCGTCCCGGTGCTGCACGACGGCCGCTACGCCCGCCGCTACCAGGCGTTCTTCTACTGCAACGCCACGTCCTTCGTCGCATCCCTCGCCATCATCATGCTGCTCATGAGCAGGACGCTGAGCGGCCGCGTCGCCCGGTCGTACGCGCTGCAGGTGTGCGTCATGGTGGAGCTGCTCGGCCTCGTGGGCGCCTACGCCGCCGGGAGCTGCAGGAAGGTCGAGACGACCGTGTATGTGGTCTCCCTCGCCGGCATGGTGCTCTTGTGCATTGCGCTCCAGGTGATCATCGGAATGTTCGCGATGGGCACGATCAAGAAATGGCTTGTCGGGTTCTGCAAGATACTTCAGTGTCGTTGCATCATGGAGCAAGAACAACTGCAGGTGACCAACAGGGATGAACCCCTTCGAATGGAGTACGTGTAAGCTCGCACTCTTTCATTTTCCACTCATTTACGCAAATAGCAAGGTGGCCTGCATATTTGCATATGCATGTAATCTATGTTTAAATAACTTAGTAATATATATGTCATTAGTTTTTGGAGAATAGATCGTTGCATAACTCTATTTTGTAATATTTTAATATTATATATTATAAGAGAGAAAATACTCACCCTGCTTCCAAATACTTATCATTTGTGATCAAAACTTTCTTCTAAAAATACTTGCGCAGCAAAACAACAAACGTAGCATAACATAATATTTCCATTTTAGCATCATGATATCTTTCTTTAATTATTGCAATGATTATATACACTACATACTCATAATGCATATCACATAGTTTATACTAGTATAGCCGAGTAAACACCATCAATGTACCACCCTCTCAATCCTTCTATCCCGTAGAGGTCCACCAAATAAAAGGTTAGAATATTTTTTGTGAGAATTTTTGGCAAATTCTATCTTTTTCTTAGCAACTGTAAATCAACTTTTATTATATAATACATTTTTATTCCTAATATATATAAATCAAATTCCTTACTTTATTTTATTTTTTCTTGAATTAGCATATTTCTGGAATTTTAATTCTGAATAAAAACTAAAAATTGTATTTTTCACTTTGTTTGAAATTAAAAATAATCCCTACATTCCTTTTATTTTTATTCTGAATTGCATATTTTGAATTGTACTTCTTATAGACATTCTTTTGATTTAGGTTGGAATTCATGCATAAATACATATGCTAATTCTTATTTCAAATTTACATTGTTTTTTATTGTACATGACATGGCTCTTCCTTTTAATCTAAATATTAGTTTATTTAATTTGAAATTCCAATTTTAGGTTAGAATTCTTATACAAATCCAACAGCTAATTTTTACCTAATGTTTATTCCACATTTTAGCTATGTAGGGGTTTTCATTTTGAGTTCGTATGAAAAATCACATTGCTAATTTTATTTTATTTTTAATTCTATATTTTTTGTTGTTATTTTTATTTAATTTTGAATTTTAGTTTTATGTTAGAATTTCATATAAAAATATAATTGCTAATTTGCATCTAGTTTTTATTCACAATTTTAGCTACATATGTTTTTTGATTTGCTTGTATGAAAATCAGATTTCTAATTTCCTTTTGTTTTTCATTCTAAATTTTTATTAATTTTTATTTAACTTTGAATCTCAGTTTTTAGGTTAAAATTTGTATACAAATCTAAATGTTAATTTTGATGTAATTTTTATTCTGAATTTCTCTATATATTGTTTTAATTTGCAGTCGTACACTGCTACATAATCCATCATCACAGACGGTTCAAAAACGTCATCACAGACGATTTTCTGAACCGTCCTAATTTATGGGTCAGTGATAATCGAAGGTTATTACAGACGGTTTATGAGCAGTCTGTGATAAATATAATATAGACTGTTTGTAACTAGAATCGCTCGTGACTCACACATCACGATTTGGTTCTAAACTAGAATCGTCAGTGATACTCACACAAACATGATTTGGTTCTAAGTTTAGAACCGTCGTGATGTATAAGTCCTGATTTATTTATACTACAAAACCATCTATGATAGTTTATTCTATACCTAAATTTTTTCTATTTTTTTAGTTAGCCTCAGAAAATGTTAACTATACTTTTTGAAAACAAACGAAAACAAGCAAATACGATATCAAACATAACAGAGAACATTTTATTTCCATTACAATCCACCATTACAACATCACAAGATTACAATCCACCATTACAACATCATAAGATTACAATCTAACATTATAATAGCAGAGAATATAGCAGAAAATAATAGAAGCAACAATGAAGGTTACAATAAAGAGAACAATGAAAGCAACATAGCAGAGATCAATCCAGCATCACAAGCTCGGGTAGGCCTTCTTAGCAGCTGCCTCACTGTAACCTCTCAGACAACCCTAAATCCAACAAAGTAGCAACAATAGAGGCTACAATGGAGATATAAACCCCACAGAATTAAATACTAGAAGAAATAATGGAGAGAGGAAGCTTAAGACGCATTTGAAGGGAGAAGGTGGATGGGTTCGGGTGAGTATTTATAGAGGAGGGAGAGTACGATCCGTATGGTGTGGGTTGGTCGGTTTCTATTGGCTGGAATTAGGTTGAGGAGGATTGACGAGCCCAGTGGTCAAAGAACAAATTATCACAGACGGTTCTTGGTAAGAACCGTCAGTGATAGTATTATAGACGATTTTTTGGTAAGAACCGTCTGTGATATTGGCTATATATATACTGATATGACATAAACAACTAGTCTCAAAATATAAAATAATAAAGTGCTATATAGCTTATATATACTCATTTGAAAGGTTTCGACAAGATCTACAACTTTGCAGTTGAGACGAACTCCCAATTTTGAAGGGAAGATCAAAAATTTTGGCAAAAACAGAAATCAAAAACTTGCGATTCGAATTTGAGGCTAAAGATGGCCGATTTTAGGGGTCTTCGAGGGTGACTAGCACAAGTTGGTCATTTTGTTTTGGATCGGGCTTGTCGTTAGCTTTTCAACGAGTATAAAAACGTCGAAAACGGACACTGTATGCAAAAGTTATGTCAATTTTACTGAAGGTGTGTTAAAACGAAATCCTACTCGAACTCAGACGGAAAATTATAAAATTTTAGAGGTGTGTGATGCCAACATGATATTTTTTATTCTGAATTTTATGTTTTTATTTGTACTTGATATGGACTTTTCTTTTAATATAAACCGTTATAACTTGGGTCCGCCTGATGGATGGTTAGATCTTTTCTCTTTTTTCTCCTATTAGTTTGATAATTTCTTATCTGATTAATATAAAAATTTCTAACTCTAAAGAGAAATCGTAGTATCTTTTTTATCTCTACTTTAATAATATAATAATAGATAGATAGATCCTTTCTACAAACTGAGTAGCTGAGCTGATGTGTGATATGTCACTTGACTAGGGAAATGAAACCGAACCCGGCAACGCCAAACACGCGAAGTGATGCTCCGGAAGAAGATGTCACGGGAGTCGACGGCAACGAAGGCGACGCAGACACGGTCGAGGAGTCGCGGTCGCTTCTGCTCCTGCTCGCCACGCTTGCGGCGACAGTGACGTACCAGGCGGGGCTGAACCCGCCGGGCGGCTTCTGGCCGGAAGCCGGAGAGGATCACCACGCGGGCGACCCGATCCTCCCCCAGAAACACCCCAAGAGGTACAAGGCGTTCTACCACTGCAACACGGCGGCGTTCGTTGCGTCCCTCGTCGTGATCGTCATTGTCCAGAGCAAGCAGCTGAGCTCGGGCGCCGTCGTCAAGCGACGAGCGCTGCAGGCGGCCATGACACTGGACCTGTTCGGTCTCATGGGCGCGTACGCCGCCGGGAGCTGCCGGGACGTCCCCACCACCATATATATCACTGCCTTAGCCATCGCCGTCTTCGCCTACTCCATGGCCAATGTCGTGGCGTTCACAACTCTTGGGCAGCGCAGGGAGAACAAGCTAATGCTCTGGGTGGACGGCACGGTCCAGAAGGTCCTAGAGAATCTGCACCTCTCGGACGGCCAGTCCGAGACGGACGACGACCTGGAGAGGAAGCGTAAGTTCTTGCTGCAGCTCGCGATCCTCGCTGCCACCGTCACCTACCAAACAGGGCTGACCCAGCCGGGAGGATTTTGGCCGGAGAGCGACGCCGATGGCATCAGACACGCGGGTGATCCAGTCCTCCTCGATCACTACCGGAACCGGTACCTGGTGTTCTTCTACTGCAACGCGACGGGGTTCATGGCGTCTGTCGCCGTCATCCTTCTCCTCGTGAACCGGCGGCTGTACAAGCAGGGCATACGGTGCAACGCACTCCACGCCTGTGTTATGGTCGGATTGCTGGGCCTCATGGGTGCCTACGCCGCCGGGAGCTGCCGGAAACTGCGCACGTCCATCTATGTCTTCGCCCTCGTGGCCGCCGTGATCGCCTTCCTCGTCCTGCAGATCCTCCTGTTCGTGTTCGCGAGGTACGTGTACGTCGTGCTGCCGACGCTGAAGGATCACCTGCCGCCATGGCTGCCACGGCTGTTCGAGCCGCTGTCGTCGCTGCCACAGAAGGCCGGCGACCACAAGGGCAAAGACTCTGGGCAGCACACCGAGCAGTACATGAAGCGCAAGTACCTGATGCTGCTCGGTATCCTCGCCGCGAGCGTGACGTACCAGGCGGGCCTCGCCCCTCCTGGCGGCACCTGGGGCAAGGACGACAACGTCAAAGGATTCGACGCGGGTAACCCGATCCTGCACGACACCTACCGGCCACGGTACCACGCCTTCTTCCACTGCAACGCGACGTCGTTCGTGTCGTCAGTCGTCGTCATCGTCTTGCTGCTGCAGCGCACGGTGAAGCGGCACAGCGCGCCACTCTGGGCGATGCAGACCGCCGTGGTGCTCGACCTCCTCGGCCTTCTCGGCGCCTACGCCGCCGGCAGCTGCAGGGACTTGGAGACGTCCGTGTACGTGATCTTGCTCGTCGTCGCCGTGGTCGTCTACATCACGCTGCACGTGGTGCTCTCGTTCGACGCCGTGGCGAGCAAGGCCGAGAAGCTGAAGGTGTGGAAATACTGCGGAGCAAGCTCTGATCAGCTCGGCGACAACGGTGCCGAGGTGTAACGGTTGCTGATTTGCTGTGCTGTTGCTCTTGCCACCATATGCAGTGCTTTCTTATTGTAAATTCGTACGTGTGTATTGGATTGTACCATGCATCTGCAGAGTGTGCATCGCAGTTCGAAAAATCAATCACATTGTGTGGTTATATGTACGGCAACATATGATATGCAACCATACTTGGAGTTGGATGTGGCTTCTATATGAACTAGCTAGCTGCATTTCTGTGCAATTATGTGGCGAGACAGTGTTACGCGCTTTGGTAAACAGATTTTCTGACCCCTAGGGGCATAAGCACCCATGAGATCCACCGTTTGGTTTGCACTACTGGGCCTGAACCCCCATTCCCTACTCGAGGGGTGGAAATCTGGAGAGCTCACGAGGCTTCCTCCCTCTGGTGAGTAGGAGAGTAGGGCAGGGGTAGGCAGTAGACTGCTAGGCGTGTTTACCTTCTTAGGTCCCACTCAACTCGATTTTTTTTTCAGTTTCAGCTTTTTTTCACTATTCAGTAATTACTAACTTTACTTTATTTTTATTTTGAATATCAGTTAATTTGGATTATACTTGATATAGACTCTTTCTTTTAATCTGAGCCGATAAATAGCTAGATTTTTCTAGTTAATATAAGAGCTTTCTCGGAGTGCTTAATTAGTATAGGTATAGATAGATGAGAGCATCCTTGGAGTGCTTAATTAGTATAAGTATAGATAGATAGATAGAAGCCCTATATCTTAAAATCATTATTGAAAAAGAAATAATCTGAATCACCTTATGTATCATGGAGTAACATACAGTAGTTACTATGAATGACTGAAACTCGTGCAGTCAGGGAGAAGAAGATAAAACGTGCCTACATTTCTAACTGCAACTCGGTTGCAGGCCAAGTTTATGTACATATGCAAGGCAGTTGTTACTTGGCGTGCAGCAAGCGATTCCCCCATCATGCTTGGATGAAACAGAATCATATATCAAGGCGCGTTTACACTTGTTCAGATAAAAAATTTATAGAATGAACAAGCCTTCCAGCCCAATGTATATCAGGGAAAAATAGGAGTTACTGACAGACGAGTAAGATGAAACTTGAGGAATTGAAACCTGGCGTGCCAACAGTGGTTACTTGAAGGAGACTGCCGAGTAGGAATGGCCACTACTACAAAAAAGATTTATATTAAACGTCTCATCACAAATAATTCATAAAAACCGCCTGTATTA
This sequence comes from Melocanna baccifera, assembly GCA_036346265.1. NCBI lineage: Eukaryota > Viridiplantae > Streptophyta > Magnoliopsida > Poales > Poaceae > Melocanna > Melocanna baccifera. Next base: position 20,365,351 of record CM070692.1, on the reverse strand, counting down.
AATGCACAGACGATTCTTATTAAGAACCATCTGTGATATTGCCAATATCACCGACAGTTCTTAATTAAGAACCGTCTGTGATACGTTTTCCACCTCACATATCCCTAAAATTTTATAATTTTCCGTCTGAATTCGAGAAGAATTCCGTTGTGACACACTTTCAGTAAAACAAGCATAACTTTTACATACGGTGTCCATTTTCGACGTTCTTGTACTCGTTGGAAAGCTAACGACGAGCCCGATCCAAAAAAATGACCGGCTCATGCTAGTTGCCCTCAAAGACCCCCAAAATCGGCATCTTTAGCCTCAAATTTGCATCAAAAGTTTTTGATTTTTGTTTTTGCCAAAATTTTTAATCTTCCCTTCGAAATTTGGGGTTTGTCTCAACTGCAAAGTTGTAGATCTCGTCAAAACCTTTTAAATGGGTATATATGCGCCATACAGAACTTTGTTATTTCATATTTTAAGACTAGTTGCTTATATTGTATCGGTATATATATAGTCAATATTGAACCATTTATGATATGTTTCCCGCCTCCCACATCCATAAAATTTCATAATTTTCTGCCTGAGTTCGAGTAGGATTCTCCTATAAATACTCACCTGAACCCATTGCCACCCTTTATGCGCTCAAAATCTCCCCATACTTCTTACTGTCTCCTCCTCCTTACTATCTCCATTATTTCTTCTAGTTTTTTATTCTGTAACTTTGTGTTGCTACTTTGTGGCGTTTAGGGCTCTCTCAATTGTTTCTTCTAGTATTTGATTTTGTAACTTTGTGTTGCTACTTTGTGGCGTTTAGGGCTTCCTCCCTCCATTGTTTCTTCTATTTACAGTGAAGCGGATTGTTTTTTCTACTTACAGTGTAACTTTGTGTTGCTACTTCCATTGTTTTCTCCCTCCATTTCTATAATCTTGTGATATTGTAATGGTGGATTGTAATCTTATGATATTGTAATAGTGGATTGTAATCTTGTGATATTATAATGGTAGATTGTAATATAAACATAATGTTCTCTGCTATGTTTGCTATCGTATTTGCTTGTTTTCAAACGGCATAGCTAATATTACCTGAGGCTAATTCAAAAATAGAAAAAATTTTAGGTATAAAAAGAACTATCACAGACGGTTTTGTAGTATAAACCATCTGTAAAGAACAACACAGACAGTTCTATATATAGAACCATTTGTGATAGTATTTTTTACAGACGGTTCTAGTTATAAACCGTGTGTATTGTATTTATCACAGACGACTCACAAACCGTCTGTGATAACCTTCGATTATCACTGACTCTTAAATTCAGACGGTTCAAAAAACTGTCTGTGATGATGTTTTTGAACCGTCTGTGATGATGATTTCTGTAGTAGTGAACGCGCAAAAGACATAAAAAGCCATTGATGCCTGCTAATTTGCAACACAGGCTGGGGAAAGAGAAGGAAATAAAGTCTAAAATTCGATGACTAGATGAAGTGATGCCATTATCCCATGATTGGCAGACACGCAGGCACAAGAGGGCCAAATCATGCCATGCCACCGCACAATGATGCCGTGTGCCCGGAAAAAAAAAATCGTATGGAATGGGGCCTCACGTAAGGCCCTACTTCTCTACCATTGATCAAGATGATGATCTTAATCCAACAATTGAGAGGGAGGGGTCTCATGTGAGAGGCTCTTCCCTGTAAAAAACCGTTCCATGTGCACCTGCACGGCTCTATATAGGGGCGGAGAGAGGGGAGGGCCAGGGGAGGCCTGGCACCCGCAACCTTCTACTAGTGGCTACCACTACGGCAGGTCAGGTCACTTCACTCGCCACCGTGAGGAGAGCATACATGTACATGTACTGCTATGTGCATGGGGAAACAGCGGCCAGCCTCCGGTTTGCTGCTCCGTGCTGCCTTTCTTCTTGGGCAAAGTTCTCAGGGGGCTGGCGATTAGCAATAGCAAAGCCACGCCTCTCCTCGCCTCAGTGCATGTCATCTCTCTCTCTCTCTCTCTCTCGGCTGGTACATGTAGATCTCTCAGTGTCTCAGCACCATTACTCCTCCGTGCAGTGCGGGGAAGGGTCAGGTACTGAGCTAGACCTTCAGAGAAAGAGGTCAAGAAACGGCGCGTGTAGCGTACAAATGTACACCATGTGCGGTTCAAGGAAGGAACCATTTTTTTGGTTTTTTTGTTTTTTCAAAAATCAAAATAAATAAGTCAACTCCTTTAAACAAATTTTTAGATAATTTTTTAAATAATTATATGTGTTTAATTAGTGGTTTGGAGGGCCACCACTCTATAAGCTTGCTCTCTACTTCTTTTACCTGTATTGTGCATTCGTGTGCTGTGCTAGATCATCTATTTATTATATCTGATATTTGATTGTTGATTGGCACTCAGAGAATGATTGCATGATAGATTGTGGGTTTTTGATTGCTCGATGAGGATCTTTGTCAAAATTGAAGTCACAGTGACAATCTAAATTAATTATGGTAGTGTGATCTTTTGCATGCTAGTTGGTTATCACCGCTGATTGTAGTTCAAGGCCCTGTCAATTGATTATGCTGAAGGTACATGCTTAGTATTGCTTACTTTGGTAGCTAGGTTTTGCCGAAATTATATTTGTGTTGTTTTTTAATTGTTGAATGTAGAGGTTGTTTCTGCAGTAGCATTACTCTGTCCTAGTGGCTGATTTTGGTCAAAATTAGTTGTTTTGCATGATTCTTGACATTGGTTCTACACAGAGGTAATATTTTCTAAAGTCAAACTAGCAGAATTTTGAGAAATTATCATTGTGATAGTTGAAAAATTGACAAGAGTGGTAGAAGGCCAAGTTTGTTTTAACTTGTGCAACTCCTCACCAGAGCAATACTTCAATTGTTAAATTTATGAATTATGCAGATTTTATATGCTCACATGTGTGTTTTATCAAGCATATTGTCGTATGTTAATGATATAAATAGATTATCTGATTTGAGAGATAATATGTGTTCTTTCATGTCTTTTTCATACTATTGAATACATGCTATAATATGCTTAATCATAATTAGAATTAAAATGAAAATATTGCTAAATCCACTTAATCTTCAACAGCCTCTACCGATACAAGCTCAATGCACTTCACATGCAAGGAAAAAAATTCTTTGGGACGAGGCCTTGAATCTCTCTTCTTAAGGCTGCTTCTTATATTTGTGCCATGTGTAGCCACAGATCTCAAAGCAGTATTTCCCTTCTCTTCTCCAAGTAGACTCCAACAGCTACTCTCTTTCCACTCTCTATGGCCGAGGCAGCCATTTCCTACGCTTAGGCAAATACAACGTTGGCCTCGGCCTCGTCGGAGAAGTCACCGGCTTGGGGCAAGACAACACCTATGACGAAGCACAGGTGTCCCAAATCCAATGGAGGACAATTCTGCGTGTGGTCGCTAGCTGTGCGCTCACAAGCCCACGCCGCCGCCTCCGTGTGCTCGGCCATCCATGTCACGTGCTCGTTGGCGCACGCTACTGTGCGCTCTCGGCTTATGCCATAACAGCCACCTCCGTATGCTCGCCCATCCACACTGCCGCCGTCGTGCACTCACTTGATGCCACTACCACCGTGTGCTTGCCATGTTGGAGAACTTGCCTAGGGCCTAGACGAACGATGAACTCGAGCCTTATGATCACGCATGTGAACACGAGTGAAACTTAGATTGATTCTTGGCGACGCGATATGCTTGCGTCCTTTTCGTCTTTCTTATATAGAGAAGAAACATATAAGACTCTATAACCAACACAGCAACCCACGTTAAGAGTCCTACACAAACACACCTTGACTTTTCTTTAAGACTGCTCTGAATCCTAGTTACATGTGGATTCTAATTCCTGACCTTTTACGACTCCGATTGCTACAGTACTCAACTTTGACTGCTATAGTACTTTACTTTGACTGCTACTCAACTTATGACTGTTACAGTACTCAAACATACGAATTGGTCGTAAGCTACAGTGGTCGTATAGATTGCCGTGGTCATAGGATATGGTCATGGACTCAACCAGACCTGAAGATAACTAGATTAACTCATCAGTCTCCTCCTTAACCTTGTTGTTTTTTTTGTCAATGTTCCACACACCGATTTTCTCCCTCATTTTCATGAACTTCAATCTTCCAAGTGACTTAGTCAGGATATCAGCAAACTGGTCTTTTGTGCAACATGTTGCACTTCTATCTTCCCTAATTCCACACATTCTCTAAGGTAATAGAAATGGATATCGATGTGTTTGCTTCTCTCATGGTAAACTAGATTCTTGCTCAATGCAATTACATACTAATTATCGATCTTCAGAGTTACTTTTTGACCTTGACCTTTAGCATATCATCCAACAATCATCCCAGCCATACTCCTTGACATGCTGTCGCACAAGCTGCGATGTACTTTGCATCATACAAGGATAAAGTGACAACCTTCTACTTTTGCCAACACCAACTAATTGGGTTTGACCGAAGGAAAATGCCATGCTCGAAGTGCTCTTCCAGTCATCAGAATCACCGGTTAGGTCATTATCAGAGTAACCAATCAGCCCCAAACCTTTTTCCTTCTTCTCATAGACATACCTGTAACTCAAAGTTCCTCTCACATACCTTAGTATGTGCTTTACAATGGCTATATGCTCCGTAGTAGGCTTCTCCATGTACCTACGCATCATGCCAATCGAGAACGCTAAGTCTAGGCGTGTGTGTAGCCAGTATCTCAAGCTTTCGACTATGCTTCGGTATAAGGTCTTGTCCACAGGAGGGTTTTTGTTGTCCTTGCTCAACTTCAGGCGGGGTTCCATTGAAATTTGCATTGGATTGCAATTCTTCATATCGCATTTGTCCAACACCTCTATTGCATATGCAAACTGGCTGAGAGTAATCTTCCCAGAGATCCGATGAACTTCAATGCCCAAGTAATAACTGAATAACCGAGGTCGCTCATGCTAAACAACTTCTTCATCTGGCTTTTGAAGCTATCAATCTCCTTGATACTTTCTCCAGTGGTGATCAAATCATCCACATAAACTTCAACAAGCAAACTCCCTTTTCCTTGGTTTCATTTGTACACCGCATGCTCTAACAGGCATCTTTCAAAATCGAGTGCCACCAAGGACTCGTCTAGCTTTGAAATCCAAGCTCTTGGGGCTTAACACAGACCGTATAGTACTTTGTGCAATCTTAACACAAGGTGTTCTTCTCCTTTCTTCTCAAATCCCGGAGGTTGCATAACATAAACTTCTTCTAAGTCGCCATTGAGAAAGGCTGATTTGACATCAATATGATGAACCTCCCATCCTTGTTGTGCCACAATCACAATGAGCAGGCGCACTGTCTCTAGCCACGCAACAGGGGCAAAGACTTCATTGAAATTAATGCCTTGTCATTGAATGTACCCCCTTTGCAACTAGCCTCGCCTTGTGCTTTACGATTATGCCTTGAGTGTCCTTTAACTTATGCACCCACTTCAAACCAATTGGCTTATGCCTATTTGGCAATGGAACAAGCTACCATGTTCCATTCTTTTGGATAGAGGACATCTCCTCTAGAGCTCTTCTCCACTCCAGCTTTGCTTGGCTTCTTCAAGGTTCGCGGGCTCCTTCTCTCTAAGTAAGCAGAGCCCCAAATCTTTTAGCTCTATTGAGGATGTGGCATCATAGAGACTTTTGATGTCATGCTCTCGTCGAGGTCCTTCTGATGAGCTCTTGTCGAGCTCCATCTGTAGCGGAGCTCCCACTGAGATCGGTACTCCCAGCATCACTGCAGGAGTGTGTGGTATGGATGAGCCGGGCATCCTAGATCACATGCTCATCCTGATCATGGTTGTGCCTGGAGTTGTCGCTTCATGGTCGTGAACTCCGACTACACCCTCCATGGTCGGAGTGTTGGACGCTCCCATGTGATCTTTACATGTGCAATGCACCCGAAAGTGCAGAAGTGACTAATACTTGGCTTGCTGTCGTAGTAGGCTTCATATAGTGTTTTGCCAATGACGCTCTTTGTAGGTACCCAATTTAGGAGATAAATAGCAGTCGATATTGTTTCTCCTCAAAATTCTCCTAGGACTCTCATGCTCTTCAATAGACTCCTCGCCATGCCGACTACCGTCTATTTCCTCCTTTCGACCACACTGTTCTGTTGGGGAGAATAAGACGCTGTTAGATAACGCCTAATTCCCAATAGCTCACAGTAGTCCGTAAACTCGTTCGAGGTAAACTAGCCACTGCGGTCGATGAGCAGAGCTTTCAGCCTTAGATTTGCCTCCATCTCGGCTGCAACCTTGATCCTCTTAAACACCTCAAACGCCTCGTCTTTACTTCGGAGTAAAGCTAGCCATATAAACCTTGTGTAGTCATCCACCAATAGCAGGAAGTAATAATTTCCTCCATTCGTGGTTGAAGTGATTGGCCCGCACAGGTCACCGTGCCACAGCTCAAGGGGAACGTCTGCTTGGTATAGAGACATGGTCAAAAACGGGTTTCAATGTTGCTTGCGATCAGACAACCATCACAGATGTGGTCTCGCGTGCTTGATCATGGGTATCCCATGCACAATCTTCTTATGAGCCAGATCTTCAGAGCATGGAACTTCACATACCCGTACCTGGCATGCCATCACTATGCCTCTTTAGTGCTTCTTGCTAGAAGACACTCCTAGAGAGCCGGATTGATGTGTAACACATATATCCGATTTCTTGATCTGCTCACTTTGGCTAATAACCCGCGAGTTCTATTTAAGATCAACATCACTCCTCCTTTGACCACAATCTTGCAGCCATTCTTGTCTAGCTAACCAAGGTTGATTATATTGCTTCTTATCTTTGGGATGTAGTAAAAATATGTGAGGATACTAGAGCCCTCATGCTCCTTTATCTTCGAACTCCTCTCTTTCCACTCGTTTTGGGTAAAGAGAAGTTTATCAACCCCGTCCTTCGAGTGTCGTCGCCTCTTGAGACCTTCCTCGTAGGTTCTGAGGCGACCGATTGTCTACGAGAGTGACATTGCTGCAATATCACTGAACTGTTCGATCGTTCCGATAATCGAACGTGTGTATTGGATTGCACCATGCATCTGTAGAGTGCATCGCAGTTCGAACGGCAAATCAATCACATTGTGTCGTTATATGTATGGCAACATATGATATGCAACCATACTTGGAGTTGGATGTGGCTTCTATATGAACTAGTCGTATGTCTGTGCAATTATGTGGCTAGACAGTGTTACGCGCTTTGGTAAACAGATTTTCTGGCCCTAGGGGCATAAGCACCCATGAGATCCGCCGTTTGGTTTGCACTACTGGGCCTGAACCCCCATTCCCTACTCGAGGGGTGGAAATCTGGAGAGTTCACGAGGCTTCCTCCCTCTGGTGACTCTGGAGAATAGGAGTGTAGTGTAACAAAACCTAAAAGATTACCTTGTGGACAAATATGTGGGGAGAAGAAGCAAATATGACAGCCAGGGAGCAAGGAGTGAGGTGATGGAGAAGACAAGGAAAAAGTTGCTTTAATATTGGTGTTTTGGCTAGGTGGCAGAACGTGAGGAGCCTTAAGAGGAGGGATTCAAGGCCCCGTCGCCCACAAGCAACGTACGCATCCAAGCAGCATAAACTCAAATTGTTCAGCTGAGGGTCGTGATTCTGGGGCTCATTTCTCACTATTCCATTCTCATCTACAAGTAAGACAGAGCATATCTGACTGTCAGAAAAGTAAGACAGAGAATATAGGCCAAACACTACAGCGAAATCCATTCCATCGTGCTAATTTTTGTCATCTGCAAGCTATGTAAAGAGGACCACAATTTCCTAATTAATCAATCGAAAACAAAATTGAAAATCAAAAGGAGAATGCACGTTTTGTTCTTCCTGGGCATTCATAATAAAAAAAGCGATATATGGATCCTCTTTCTAGAGATAGCCGTCAATGTGAGTATGTTGGCTTCGGTGGGACTATCTATTCATCAAATCACTTTTCTCAGTCCTGTATGAAAAATCTAAGCACTCTTATCACTCCCCTCGTTTCTTAGCAAAACCCCAATCCTATCACTTTAGATAAGTATTATACAATTTTAGATAATTAAGAGATAAAAAAACAGAAGACTGAAAATTAGCAAAGTCGTATTTCTTATGTATTCCCATCCTCGCCCCTAGGGCAAAGACTAAAATAAAAATTATTCTAACCTAAACAAAAATAAATAAATTTAAGCTTGGCAAATCCGTATAAAATTCAAAGACAAAAGTTCTAACCTAGACAATAATAAAGTAAAGGGTTAAAGTAAATGTAGGTGAACTCTACAAATATAAAAGCAAAATACTTGGAGTCGTAATTTTCGGCTAAGTATTGCGGTTGGAGATCCCAATGTTAGCCCCTAGTCTTCTTCTTGTGGTTGGGAAACTAGGGCTTTGGCTCTTGATGCAACTGACCAGCACCCCTCTCTTCCTCCTAGCGCAAGTGTAGCAAATTGATAGCAACGTTGCAATGCACTAATCAGCAAGGGCTAATTAGAAGCAATTCAACCAAGCTCCCAAATCGTGATCAACCAGCAGGTAATCACGAATTAGAGAGGATGAACCCTATAAATTCAACTCCACAAACTCAAGAACAGCAGCCTTGATTTGCACAATTAGATCAAACCCTAATTGGAAAAATCTCAATAGACACAGATGGTATTGCACCACAATCCATTGTGACTTTTCTTGTTTTGCCTTCTCTATTCAATCTCCTCTTTACAAGGGGTAAGTCCTAGCCTTATATTGGCACCCAAGGGTGTGCCCAACTCATTACACACGCACGGCCTATGGCCTAATCCGACTCTATCACGCACACTGCTGGTTTAAGGCTGAAACAACTCATATATCATATGTATCCTAGTATATATCTATAACTCTATAATGTAAACACAAAAAGTAAATTACATATGGAATTTGAATCTGTTTCATGGGGAAATTTGGATCCAAATCTTCCCCACTTGGAAACCACGGCTTGATCTTTGTTCCTAGCTCATAGGCTTGTCTGGCTTGTGTTCCTAGCTTGTTTCCCTTTTTATTTCTAGCTCAACTTCTGGCTTTGGCTCCCTTCCTGGCTGGCGCATCCTTCCCTGGCTCCTTTCTTTATATTCGGTTTGATGTCCAGCCTCCACATGGCATGGGTTTGGAATCCCACCAGGACTTCTTGTGAGTAGAGCAATCGGACTTAGTTTGGCCAACTGGACACAAGGACTCAGATTGACCAGGCCGTGCCCTCTTTGTTCCTTCCTAAGTCGGCTCTTTTATCTCCACATGGTTTCCTTCCTAAGTCGGCTCTTTTATCTCCACATGGTTTCCTTCCTAAGTCGGCTCTTTTATCTCCACATGGTTTGGCTCACATCCTGGCTTCCCTTTCTTTCTTTGAGCTCAAGAAATAATGCACCCCTCCATTATTCGGACGCCAACCAACCGAATGGCCATGCTTTCCATGCAACCTACGCACAGCTGAACAGACTTGCCCTTCATGAGGCCCACACACTTCATGCGTCCTTCTCATGCACCAAGCCCCTTCATGCGCCATGCACCTTCACGCCGCCATGTTGTAGTTTGCTGCATGCGGCTCCACGTATTTCATGCGGCCTCCTAGGATCATGTGCCACTCTAAGTTTTCCTCCTTGGCCCAAGCTTTGCTACCCATATGCTAGGTTCTCTCTCCCCTGGTTGGCCTCCCTCTCGGCCAACACTTCTTTCTCCTTTTCTTTGCTCAATCTAGCACAACAAAGCTTTGTAGCTTCAGTTTGCAATGGCGACTCTTGGCAACATCACTTACCCGGTCTTCATCTTCCTTGCAAGTAATCATTATGCTTATCACGTGTAGGTGTACCACTAGTTTACCATGCATTGACAAGTCTCTCTTATTTCGGTTTCACTGGACCATGCCTCACTTAGATCGACAAAGCCACCTGGTGCAATCTATTGCTCGAATATTTTTTTTAATATTTTTCGCATTTCTTGAGCTATGCTTGAGCTCAATCATCTTACTTGGGATCCTTGACCGTTCTAGACCCATGCTCGTCCATGAGCGTAATCCCGATTCTCGCCGTTGACCATGATTGACTTCAAAAATTTCCTGCATATGCAAAAATAAAGAAATTATTTTTCGATATAAGTCCTTTATAATTTGACCCATGTTAGCCAAAACATGCTTCATATAATATGAATACACTGACCAAATATATCTCAAATTATTTCAAAACTAAATTCCCGAAATCCAAGAAAATTCCTTCTAGGCCGGTCTGACCGCCAACCACAGGCCAGTCAGGCGAGTTGAGACACTGCGCAAACGAATCTCTATGGAAAATCACAACTGGCAAGTAACCCACGGTCATACTGCTTGGTTGGTCTGACCAACAACTGCCCAGCGATCAAACTGCTGGCCAGTTTGACTGGTAGCACACCAATGGTCAGACTAGTTTGCCTGAAAAACTCTAAAACCAATTCTAACAAAATACAATCTTTACACAATCAAATGCTAGCTTCTTCAACTTGGTAATGGTTTATCACAATAATAATATGAACCTTCTCACATAGTCCTTCGGGGAGAGAGAGAGCAAGGGGATGCTGAGCTCTACCCTTGGGAACACTAGATCTGCCGCTCCATCGTCGTTGGGGACGCATCACGGCTGCCTAGTTCAGATCCGCGGTGGATCGGATGGAGACCTCCAGCCACCGCTTCCAATGTGTGATGGTGTATATGTGTGTGTGAGGGGGGTGACAAGGTTGAAGACAAGGGTATTTTTGCCCAATACGTATGAAATATGTAGGCTAATGACATTTCTTTAAATATGACAACTTTGTAGTGGCATATTTCGAAGCCATTACTTTGCAGCGATATATTTCAAAATTGGAAGCTTTAGTGTCATATGTTTAAATAACCCAGAAATAAATAACTAAAAGTTGTGCTAAAATTGTATGTTACCAGGTACTGCAATAAAGTTGCAATCAAGTATATATTACGCCATTCCTCCTGTGCGTTGGGCGACGTAAGCATGACCTATGGGCTCATGACAAAATTCCAATTACATCAACCCCATCAATTATAGCACATGATTCTCCTCCAAAGTAGACAGCTCCAGACACTGGATCGATCGATCGCCATGATTCCGTTAACACAGCAGACGTCGGAGCTCAGCGACGTCAAGTCGCAGCTGCTTACCATGCTCGCGGTATATATGCATGTATCAGTGACGGCAGAGCATTAATTGCTCTGCAGTCTGCACTTGGTACAGTACACTAAGCCGTCAATGGAGTCCGAAGACTACGTGTTCCTGTGGAAGTGGCGCAAGTACCTCCTGCTGCTGGCCACGCTGGTGGCCAGCGTCACCTACGTGGCTGGGCTCAACCCGCCGGGCGGCGTGTGGCCCGACGACGACAATAAAGGGCACCACATCGGCGACCCGCTGCTCCCGTCCACCTACTACCCCCGGTACACCGCGTTCTTCTACTGCAACGCCACGGCCTTTGTGGCGTCCCTCGTCATCATCATGATCCTGCTCGACAGGCGCGTCAGCGGCAACCGCGTTGGGCTCACCGTGCTGCGGTCCGCCATGGTGCTCGACCTGCTCGCTCTCATGGGGGCCTACGCGGCGGGGAGCTGCCGGGACGTTCTGGCGTCCATCTACGTCTCGGTGCTGTTCGCCGTGGTATTCGCATACGTCGTGCTGCACATTCTAGTGGCCACGTCGGCACTGCCGCCGGTGGAGTGGCTGCGAGCGTCGCTCCACGATCTGACTGTTATGAATATTGTGTGTGTATTGATATGAGGCCCAAGGGACCATATATATAGGAGTACAAAGAGATATGCCATATAGAGATAAGGCATATGTGGAATAGAATACAAACTCTATATCCTACTACAACTCTACTCTATATCCTTAACACCCCCCCTCAAATGCAAGGCGTATGCAATAGCATTGCATTTGAAAGAGTTAACACAAATCCAAAATCCAAGTCTTGAAATGTTGTCGTAGCATGCGGCTCTTGAAAGTTGTGTTGAAAATAGAAGATCTCCATCCGAGGTCGTGCGGTAGCCCATGAAGCAGCTCGAAGCCCGAGACGGCGGCGACGCAATGCACAAGAAGCGCAATAGAAACGCAGTGCAGAAGAAGCGTAGCGACTTTGAAAGCTCGGGGCGGCGGCTCAGAAAGAAGAGCGGCGACATCATAGACCGAGACAGCGGCGGCGCAATGTACAAGAAGCGCAATAGAAACGCAGTACACAAGAAGCGCAACGGCCTTTAAAGCTCGGGGATGCGACGCGAGAGGCCGCCCACGGAGGAGTCCGGATCCAGCACGAATGAGGCTGGATCCGAACGGGGCAAGACCAGATCCGGCGAAAACGAACCGAAGAAGAGTCATACAGACGCGAGAGGGGCAGCACCGACCATACAAAATTCTAAAGGATGGACTGAGACTGGCAAAGCAACCGACCAACCGACACAAAAATTTTGTGGACTCGCATGGCTTAGACGAACTGAAGATAAAGACTATAGATTTAAATGGACGCAACGGAAGTCTAAAAAAAAGGAGAGAGAAAAAAAAATCTAATACTTAGCAGGAACTTCGCGTAAAATGAACAGACAACTCCAGGCCAGGAAGTTGCGCTTGTACACCACGTCCTCCCTACGTGCCTCGGCAAAGAAGCCCATAAAGCCCAAGAACGATGAGCCAACCGAAGAAACGCAGGCGTTGCAGAGCGCCGGCACGGATGTAGTCTCGGTGGGCACTGGGCAGCGGGGGCGGTGAAGACAGGCGTCTCGGAGGGCACATCGCCGCCAACGATCGGGTACCGGACCACGCGGGTCTCGGCGGAGTGGGCGTGGAGGGTGCGGAGCGATCCCGTCGAGCCGGCCGCCGGGAGATTTTAGCGACCTGGAGTCGCGCCGGCCGTGGAGCTCTGCGCGCAGGTGGTGCTCGGCGTCCGCACGCAGTCCCGGCGGAGCGGGAGGAGGCGGTCGAGCCAGGCCCGGAGCCGGCGGCTGAGGCGACGCGAAGCGGCCGAGGCCGTGGCCGCGCGGGCGGGCGCGGAATAGCGGCTGCTGTGGATCCGGAGGAGCCGGTGGCCGGTGGCGACAGCGAGCTCCGGCAGGCCCGACCCGAGAGGGCCCGGATGAGGTCGGCGGCGGCGCAAGCCCGATCTCAGAAGACCCGGTTGACGACTGGTGTCGGCCAACAACGGCTCGACGGGAGATCCAGCGAAGATCCGACGGCGGGAGATCCAAGAGGGCGGCGCGGTGGCTTGATCCGGGCGGATCCAAGCGGAAGAAGCCGGCGGCGGTCGAGGAGTCGTTGAGCCCGATCTGAAGAGGCCGGCGCGCGGAAGAGGCAGGAGTCGGCACGAGCGACGTCGGCAGGAGAGCAGCGTCGACTTCGGGGTTCACGACGCGATCCCAGATCCGGGCGGAAGAAGGGGCCAGTCGGGAGCCGCCGACGGCGGATCCACCGGATCTGGTGTATCTGGCAAGGCGATGGCGGGAGATCCGGTGGTGCAGCAAAGATCCGGCACGGCTGGGATCCAGCGGAGGCCTGAGAGAGGCACAAAAAGAGGATCCACCGACCGGAGATGAGGAGGCCGCCCCCGGGAGTAGAGATGATCCTCCCGGGGGCAGGGGCAGCGGAAGACTTGCGGAGAGGCTAGGGTTTGAGAGGTAGGAACCTTAGCTCTGATACCATGTTATGAATATTGTGTGTGTATTGATATGAGGCCCAAGGGACCATATATATAGGAGTACAAAGAGATATGCCATATAGAGATAAGGCATATGTGGAATAGAATACAAACTCTATATCCTACTACAACTCTACTCTATATCCTTAACACTGACAACCAAGCTTGAAGAACTCCTGAAGAAAGGCGACACCAATCAGGACGAGTCACCCGTCGAGGAGGACAGCCAAGAACGGCGGAAGTTCCTTCTGCTGCTGGCCACCTTCGCGACGCCGCTGACGTACGGCGCGGGGCTGACACCGCCGGGCGGCTTCTGGGACAAGAACGAGGACCGCCACCTCGCCGGCGTCCCGGTGCTGCACGACGGCCGCTACGCCCGCCGCTACCAGGCGTTCTTCTACTGCAACGCCACGTCCTTCGTCGCATCCCTCGCCATCATCATGCTGCTCATGAGCAGGACGCTGAGCGGCCGCGTCGCCCGGTCGTACGCGCTGCAGGTGTGCGTCATGGTGGAGCTGCTCGGCCTCGTGGGCGCCTACGCCGCCGGGAGCTGCAGGAAGGTCGAGACGACCGTGTATGTGGTCTCCCTCGCCGGCATGGTGCTCTTGTGCATTGCGCTCCAGGTGATCATCGGAATGTTCGCGATGGGCACGATCAAGAAATGGCTTGTCGGGTTCTGCAAGATACTTCAGTGTCGTTGCATCATGGAGCAAGAACAACTGCAGGTGACCAACAGGGATGAACCCCTTCGAATGGAGTACGTGTAAGCTCGCACTCTTTCATTTTCCACTCATTTACGCAAATAGCAAGGTGGCCTGCATATTTGCATATGCATGTAATCTATGTTTAAATAACTTAGTAATATATATGTCATTAGTTTTTGGAGAATAGATCGTTGCATAACTCTATTTTGTAATATTTTAATATTATATATTATAAAAGAGAAAATACTCACCCTGCTTCCAAATACTTATCATTTGTGATCAAAACTTTCTTCTAAAAATACTTGCAGCAAAACAACAAACGTAGCATAACATAATATTTCCATTTTAGCATCATGATATCTTTCTTTAATTATTGCAATGATTATATACACTACATACTCATAATGCATATCACATAGTTTATACTAGTATAGCCGAGTAAACACCATCAATGTACCACCCTCTCAATCCTTCTATCCCGTAGAGGTCCACCAAATAAAAGGTTAGAATATTTTTTGTGAGAATTTTTGGCAAATTCTATCTTTTTCTTAGCAACTGTAAATCAACTTTTATTATATAATACATTTTTATTCCTAATATATATAAATCAAATTCCTTACTTTATTTTATTTTTTCTTGAATTAGCATATTTCTGGAATTTTAATTCTGAATAAAAACTAAAAATTGTATTTTTCACTTTGTTTGAAATTAAAAATAATCCCTACATTCCTTTTATTTTTATTCTGAATTGCATATTTTGAATTGTACTTCTTATAGACATTCTTTTGATTTAGGTTGGAATTCATGCATAAATACATATGCTAATTCTTATTTCAAATTTACATTGTTTTTTATTGTACATGACATGGCTCTTCCTTTTAATCTAAATATTAGTTTATTTAATTTGAAATTCCAATTTTAGGTTAGAATTCTTATACAAATCCAACACTAATTTTTACCTAATGTTTATTCCACATTTTAGCTATGTAGGGGTTTTCATTTTGAGTTCGTATGAAAAATCACATTGCTAATTTTATTTTATTTTTAATTCTATATTTTTTGTTGTTATTTTTATTTAATTTTGAATTTTAGTTTTATGTTAGAATTTCATATAAAAATATAATTGCTAATTTGCATCTAGTTTTTATTCACAATTTTAGCTACATATGTTTTTTGATTTGCTTGTATGAAAATCAGATTTCTAATTTCCTTTTGTTTTTCATTCTAAATTTTTATTAATTTTTATTTAACTTTGAATCTCAGTTTTTAGGTTAAAATTTGTATACAAATCTAAATGTTAATTTTGATGTAATTTTTATTCTGAATTTCTCTATATATTGTTTTAATTTGCAGTCGTACACTGCTACATAATCCATCATCACAGACGGTTCAAAAACGTCATCACAGACGATTTTCTGAACCGTCCTAATTTATGGGTCAGTGATAATCGAAGGTTATTACAGACGGTTTATGAGCAGTCTGTGATAAATATAATATAGACTGTTTGTAACTAGAACTGTCTGTGACTCACACATCACAGACGGTTCTAAACTAGAACTGTCTGTGATACTCACACAGCACAGACGGTTCTAAGTTTAGAACCGTCTGTGATGTATAAGTCACAGACGATTTATACTACAAAACCATCTATGATAGTTTATTCTATACCTAAATTTTTTTCTATTTTTTTAGTTAGCCTCAGAAAATGTTAACTATACTTTTTGAAAACAAACGAAAACAAGCAAATACGATATCAAACATAACAGAGAACATTTTATTTCCATTACAATCCACCATTACAACATCACAAGATTACAATCCACCATTACAACATCATAAGATTACAATCTAACATTATAATAGCAGAGAATATAGCAGAAAATAATAGAAGCAACAATGAAGGTTACAATAAAGAGAACAATGAAAGCAACATAGCAGAGATCAATCCAGCATCACAAGCTCGGGTAGGCCTTCTTAGCAGCTGCCTCACTGTAACCTCTCAGACAACCCTAAATCCAACAAAGTAGCAACAATAGAGGCTACAATGGAGATATAAACCCCACAGAATTAAATACTAGAAGAAATAATGGAGAGAGGAAGCTTAAGACGCATTTGAAGGGAGAAGGTGGATGGGTTCGGGTGAGTATTTATAGAGGAGGGAGAGTACGATCCGTATGGTGTGGGTTGGTCGGTTTCTATTGGCTGGAATTAGGTTGAGGAGGATTGACGAGCCCAGTGGTCAAAGAACAAATTATCACAGACGGTTCTTGGTAAGAACCGTCTGTGATAGTATTATAGACGATTTTTTGGTAAGAACCGTCTGTGATATTGGCTATATATATACTGATATGACATAAACAACTAGTCTCAAAATATAAAATAATAAAGTGCTATATAGCTTATATATACTCATTTGAAAGGTTTCGACAAGATCTACAACTTTGCAGTTGAGACGAACTCCCAATTTTGAAGGGAAGATCAAAAATTTTGGCAAAAACAGAAATCAAAAACTTGCGATTCGAATTTGAGGCTAAAGATGGCCGATTTTAGGGGTCTTCGAGGGTGACTAGCACAAGTTGGTCATTTTGTTTTGGATCGGGCTTGTCGTTAGCTTTTCAACGAGTATAAAAACGTCGAAAACGGACACTGTATGCAAAAGTTATGTCAATTTTACTGAAGGTGTGTTAAAACGAAATCCTACTCGAACTCAGACGGAAAATTATAAAATTTTAGAGGTGTGTGATGCCAACATGATATTTTTTATTCTGAATTTTATGTTTTTATTTGTACTTGATATGGACTTTTCTTTTAATATAAACCGTTATAACTTGGGTCCGCCTGATGGATGGTTAGATCTTTTCTCTTTTTTCTCCTATTAGTTTGATAATTTCTTATCTGATTAATATAAAAATTTCTAACTCTAAAGAGAAATCGTAGTATCTTTTTTATCTCTACTTTAATAATATAATAATAGATAGATAGATCCTTTCTACAAACTGAGTAGCTGAGCTGATGTGTGATATGTCACTTGACTAGGGAAATGAAACCGAACCCGGCAACGCCAAACACGCGAAGTGATGCTCCGGAAGAAGATGTCACGGGAGTCGACGGCAACGAAGGCGACGCAGACACGGTCGAGGAGTCGCGGTCGCTTCTGCTCCTGCTCGCCACGCTTGCGGCGACAGTGACGTACCAGGCGGGCTGAACCCGCCGGGCGGCTTCTGGCCGGAAGCCGGAGAGGATCACCACGCGGGCGACCCGATCCTCCCAGAAACACCCCAAGAGGTACAAGGCGTTCTACCACTGCAACACGGCGGCGTTCGTTGCGTCCCTCGTCGTGATCGTCATTGTCCAGAGCAAGCAGCTGAGCTCGGGCGCCGTCGTCAAGCGACGAGCGCTGCAGGCGGCCATGACACTGGACCTGTTCGGTCTCATGGGCGCGTACGCCGCCGGGAGCTGCCGGGACGTCCCCACCACCATATATATCACTGCCTTAGCCATCGCCGTCTTCGCCTACTCCATGGCCAATGTCGTGGCGTTCACAACTCTTGGGCAGCGCAGGGAGAACAAGCTAATGCTCTGGGTGGACGGCACGGTCCAGAAGGTCCTAGAGAATCTGCACCTCTCGGACGGCCAGTCCGAGACGGACGACGACCTGGAGAGGAAGCGTAAGTTCTTGCTGCAGCTCGCGATCCTCGCTGCCACCGTCACCTACCAAACAGGGCTGACCCAGCCGGGAGGATTTTGGCCGGAGAGCGACGCCGATGGCATCAGACACGCGGGTGATCCAGTCCTCCTCGATCACTACCGGAACCGGTACCTGGTGTTCTTCTACTGCAACGCGACGGGGTTCATGGCGTCTGTCGCCGTCATCCTTCTCCTCGTGAACCGGCGGCTGTACAAGCAGGGCATACGGTGCAACGCACTCCACGCCTGTGTTATGGTCGGATTGCTGGGCCTCATGGGTGCCTACGCCGCCGGGAGCTGCCGGAAACTGCGCACGTCCATCTATGTCTTCGCCCTCGTGGCCGCCGTGATCGCCTTCCTCGTCCTGCAGATCCTCCTGTTCGTGTTCGCGAGGTACGTGTACGTCGTTCTGCCGACGCTGAAGGATCACCTGCCGCCATGGCTGCCACGGCTGTTCGAGCCGCTGTCGTCGCCGCCACAGAAGGCCGGCGACCACAAGGGCAAAGACTCTGGGCAGCACACCGAGCAGTACATGAAGCGCAAGTACCTGATGCTGCTCGGTATCCTCGCCGCGAGCGTGACGTACCAGGCGGGCCTCGCCCCTCCTGGCGGCACCTGGGGCAAGGACGACAACGTCAAAGGATTCGACGCGGGTAACCCGATCCTGCACGACACCTACCGGCCACGGTACCACGCCTTCTTCCACTGCAACGCGACGTCGTTCGTGTCGTCAGTCGTCGTCATCGTCTTGCTGCTGCAGCGCACGGTGAAGCGGCACAGCGCGCCACTCTGGGCGATGCAGACCGCCGTGGTGCTCGACCTCCTCGGCCTTCTCGGCGCCTACGCCGCCGGCAGCTGCAGGGACTTGGAGACGTCCGTGTACGTGATCTTGCTCGTCGTCGCCGTGGTCGTCTACATCACGCTGCACGTGGTGCTCTCGTTCGACGCCGTGGCGAGCAAGGCCGAGAAGCTGAAGGTGTGGAAATACTGCGGAGCAAGCTCTGATCAGCTCGGCGACAACGGTGCCGAGGTGTAACGGTTGCTGATTTGCTGTGCTGTTGCTCTTGCCACCATATGCAGTGCTTTCTTATTGTAAATTCGTACGTGTGTATTGGATTGTACCATGCATCTGCAGAGTGTGCATCGCAGTTCGAAAAATCAATCACATTGTGTGGTTATATGTACGGCAACATATGATATGCAACCATACTTGGAGTTGGATGTGGCTTCTATATGAACTAGCTAGCTGCATTTCTGTGCAATTATGTGGCGAGACAGTGTTACGCGCTTTGGTAAACAGATTTTCTGACCCCTAGGGGCATAAGCACCCATGAGATCCACCGTTTGGTTTGCACTACTGGGCCTGAACCCCCATTCCCTACTCGAGGGGTGGAAATCTGGAGAGCTCACGAGGCTTCCTCCCTCTGGTGAGTAGGAGAGTAGGGCAGGGGTAGGCAGTAGACTGCTAGGCGTGTTTACCTTCTTAGGTCCCACTCAACTCGATTTTTTTTTCAGTTTCAGCTTTTTTTCACTATTCAGTAATTACTAACTTTACTTTATTTTTATTTTGAATATCAGTTAATTTGGATTATACTTGATATAGACTCTTTCTTTTAATCTGAGCCGATAAATAGCTAGATTTTTCTAGTTAATATAAGAGCTTTCTCGGAGTGCTTAATTAGTATAGGTATAGATAGATGAGAGCATCCTTGGAGTGCTTAATTAGTATAAGTATAGATAGATAGATAGAAGCCCTATATCTTAAAATCATTATTGAAAAAGAAATAATCTGAATCACCTTATGTATCATGGAGTAACATACAGAATCATATATCAAGGCGCGTTTACACTTGTTCAGATAAAAAATTTATAGAATGAACAAGCCTTCCAGCCCAAAGTATATCAGGGAAAAAAAGGAGTTACTGACACACGAGTAAGATGAAACTTGGGGAATTGAAACCTGGCGTGCCAACAGTGGTTACTTGAAGGAGACTGCCGAGTAGGAATGACGCGCAAAGGACATAAAAGGCCATTGATGCCTGCTAATTTGCAACACAAGCTGGGGAAAGAGAAGGGAATAAAGTCTAAAATTCAATGACTTGATGAAGTGATGCCATTATGCCATGATTGGCAGACACGCAGGCACAAGAGGGCCAAATCAAGCCATGCCACCGCACAATGATCATGCCGTGTGCCCGGAAAAAAATCGTATGGAATGGGACCTCACGTAAGGCCCTACTTCTCTACCATTGATCAAGATGATGATCTTAATCCAACAGTTGAGAGGGACGGGTCTCATATGAGGCTCTTCCCTGTAAAAAACCGTTCCGTGTGCGCCTGCGCGGCTCTATAAATATATAGCTCAAACCGAGCGCAGCTCCACGTCGCCTCTCTGTGTTCCGACGCCAGTGGTTAAGCAAATGGCGTCCGACAACCATGTAGCATCCCACGAGCAAATCGAGGCTAACAGCCAAAGGGCGCCTGCGCCTAACAATGAAAGGGCGGCCGGCGAGCCCAGGAGCAAGAAGCAGTCAACAGAGTACCAGCTGAAGAAGTACCTGCTGCTGCTGGCCACACTGGTGGCGACGGTGACGTACGTCGCGGGGCTCAACCTGCCGGGGGGAGTCTGGCAGGACACGCAGCACGACCACCTTGCGGGCGATCCGATCCTGCCGGACGCCCACCACCGCCGGTACCTCGCCTTCTACTACTGCAACGCGACCTCGTTCGCCGCTTCGGTTGTGGTCTGCCTCCTCCTCCTCGTCCCGCACGAGGACACCACTGGCTGGGCAGCCGTGCTGGAGGTGGTCATGGCGCTTGATTTACTTGGCCTCATGGGGGCCTACGCTGCCGGGAGCTGCCGGGATGCATTCACGACCATCTGCTCCTCCGTGCTAATGTGTGGCGTCTTCGCGTACATTGTGCCTGCTGTCGTCTCCAAGTTACAGGAGAAGCAAGACGGGAATCCGGAGGAGCAAGATCGCGGGGAGCTGCATGAGGTCTTCATGCTGCTCGCGACCTTTGCGGTTACCATCACATATGTGGCCGGGCTGAACCCACCGGGTGGCTTCTGGGGCAACAACACCCAGGATGGCCACCGTGCGAGCGACCCAATTCTGCAGGACCACAGCCCTAAACGCTATAGGGCGTTCTTCTTCTGCAACACCACCGCGTTTGTCGCGTCCCTGCTCATCATTATGCTGCTCCTGGACAGGAAGATGAGGAGGGAATCCTTGAAGCGGTTTGTTCCGCTCTATGTGTCCATCGTCATTGTGCTCCTCGGCCTCATGGGGGCCTATACTGCCGGGAGCTGCAGGGAGGGTGACAATTCCACCTATGTTGTTTGTCTGGCTGGTGCAATTCTTGCATACATCTTCCTCCAGGTGGCTATTACTAAGAAACGTAGTGCTATTTCAGAACGTGATCTACCATGCATACAAGGACAGGATCGTGGCAGGTATGTATGTAAAGCACAAACCCTCTTCCAGCACCATCACATCCTCCTCATTTGAAGGTTGCAATTTAACTCTGTGTATCTGTGCATTTAAAAACTCCTCCTTTCTAGATTGCAATTGACTGTGTGTGTACCATCACCACCAGCAACACCTCCTTGTCATCGTCCTCCTTGCAATTGCATTTTAACTCTATGTATCTGCGTGATTACCAGGGAGACACAACACGCTGAAGCACTGAACAAGGCACGCGATTTTGTTATGTTGCTTGCTACTCTTGTCGCGAGCATCACTTACCAAGCTGGACAGGATCCACCGGGCGGCGTCTGGCCAGACGACCGGGATGGGCACAAGGGTGGTGACCCAATACTCCTCACAACACACCCTACCCGGTACAAGGTGTTCTTCTATAGCAACTCAACGGCCTTTGTGACATCCTTGGTAGTCATCGTAATGGTCCAGAATAGAAATATTCTTAAGCGCCATACATTGGAAGCAGCCATGATACTGGATTTGTTCGGCCTCATAAGTGCATACGCTGCAGGAAGTTGCAGGGATTCAAGCACCTCCATCGATGTTGTTGCCTTGGCAGGTGTAGTCCTTGTCTATGTGGTGATTCATATCGTCTTCTTCACACTAGACCACAAGGACAGCCCACCCCAAGATGATGATGAGTTGGATCGTAGGCGTGAGGTATTGCTGACTCTTGCGATCTTGGCTGCAACACTCACTTACCAAGCTGGGCTGACCCCGCCAGGCGGCTTCTGGTCAGCGGATGACAAGTTTGGGCACCACGCGGGCTTCCCGGTGCTCCTCGACAACTACCCTCGCCGCTACAAGGCGTTCTTCTACTGCAACGCGGCGAGCTTCATGGCATCCATAGCTCTCATTGTTCTCCTTGTGAACCCAAACCTATACAGGCCAGGCATACGGTGCTATGCACTCTATGTGTGCATGGTGGCGGGCATATTTGGCCTCATGGGTGCCTACGCTGCTGGAAGCTCCCGGCATCTGCGGACCTCCATCTATGTATTAACGTTGGTTGCTGCAGTGTTCGTCTTTGTGACCTTGCAGGTGGTCATTTTCTGGCGCCAGCCCGATCTCAATACATATCTTGGGAAAATTTGCCAAATATTTCAACAACCAGCCACTCAGACAACAGGAAATGGGTCCTCTGCGCAAGGAGGAAGCAGCCCAAGAAATGAGTCCTCCAAATCAGAAGACAGAGACCTGCGCAACTACTTGATGCTGCTAGGAATCATGGCTGCGAGTGTAACATATCAGACTGGCCTAAAACCACCAGGTGGACTCTGGCAGGATAACAGCAACCATTATGCTGGCAACTCAATTCTCCACGACGTCAACAAACGCCGGTACCTTGCTTTCTTCTACAGCAACTCCACTTCCTTCATGGCTTCCATTGTTGTCATTGTCTTGCTGCTTCCACGGACGCTGGACAACGTCGAGTTTCCTCTCTGGCCAATGCATACAGCCATTAGGCTGGACATGCTCGCCCTCCTGGCGGCCTACGCTGCAGGCAGTACCAGGGACCGATGGACATCCATGATTGTCATCCTTCTGGTCATTCCTGTGATAGCCTACATTGGAGCCTACGCAGCGTTTGTATCGCGCAAGAGCAAGAATAAGGAAATCAGCTAAGAAGTGAAGAAATTCTTTATCTGTCCTTCAATTTTATTCATCTCTGAGCTTGTTTGTCTTTCAAGATATTGAGTTGTTTGTTCATAATGATATTCTGCGGATATGTCTATGAATTATTATGAGTTTTCGAATAATTAAGGGAAAGATGATCCTTTCTATTTCTTCATTGCTTGTAACTGTGCCAAAACTATTGACAGATGGTCAAACGAGGAAAACAATTTCGGACGAAATTTGCCTATTTCAGTTTTTGCGGTGGGTCCAAAAAATTGCTAAATCGGTGAATTTCGGTTCAAAATTTAGAGTTTAGCTAAATTCCTTAAGCAATAAACTTAAGAATTACTTAACTAGCCAAGTGGTAAGTGATGGTGCTCAGCGAGTACTAGGTCTTGAGTTTAAACCCCAAAACCAACACTTTTTTTCCATTTTTACTCAAAAAATCAGATTTAAAATTTAAAAATTTCGAACAAAATTTTTTGAGATTTTTTGAAAATTCCAACATTCGTATTTATCAGTGGGGAACGAAAAAAATTCTGGAAAAGTTTTCCCTGGGTCAAACAACACTCTGGTTTTGAGCTTCTTCATTGGTTTCTGCGATACTACTAGGCTCTTTGTTGGCTTCGGTGGCAATTGCTAGCATTCTGTTCTTTTCTTTTCTTTTTCTTTCCTTCTTATTTTCTTTTCTTTTCAGTATTTCTTAATGGACGAGTGGAGAAGGGTAGACCTAAGAAGTAAGTGATAGAGAAGTAGGACTGTACACCTGAAAGTTTTTGCTAGTTGCTGCCAAGATATTAATCACCTTGGATTGCCGTGATTGAACTCTTGGAAAGATTGTTCCAAGTATGTCTAGTTCAAATTAACTCTTATATCATAAGAAATCCAAGTTGCATTTGTTGCCTGGTTGAATTTAACGTAGGGGACGACTAATCCGCAACTGTCCACCACTTATCTTCGCAGCAGACAACCTTCTCCCTTTCAACTTAAAAAAAAAATCAAAGTTTCAACTAAAAAAATTCAATTCCCAACTCAAATAATTCAAAACTTTTCAATTCCGAAAATTCACCTTTCAACTTTAAAATTTCAAAAACTGGAACTTGAAAGTCCTATTTTCAAACTGGAAAAGTGGGCTTTCGTCTTAATATATATTCAGCTTTCACCTCAAAAAATCCAGAAATTTCAACTAGAAATTTAAATTTTTTGAAACTCGAAATGGAACGACCAACATGATGGTGCGTGAGGGAGATGGGGCGAGGGGCTCTTGAGGGTCCCTAGTAGAAAAAGGAAGGAAATGGCAAGAAATGATAGAGTAACAAGCAAACAAAATGCTCTTGTCCATGTGATGTTGCAGCGGAAGATCGCGCCAACTTTTCCAAGAGGCTGGGTGTGGGGTTTCTTTAGCCTGAGAGTGTGTGTGCGCGCGCGCTTGAAGGCCACGCATTGCGGGGTAGAGCCTCCGGATCTAAAATATTGTATGGCCCATTTGTGGATGGAGATTGAGATGGATGGTAGTAGCTGGAGTTAGGAATTTTTCTTTTGTTTTTAATTATAATTGTGGACTCCGGCAACATTAGCCCCTATAAACTACAGAAAATTAAGCTATGCTGTTTGTAGATCCCAGCTTAGGCATCATTAGAAATCCTCTCCAAATTGGTACGGTCTGCATTCCCCGAGGTTAGCGCATGGACTGATGGACGCACGACTAACGACGCACGGACATGTCACGCAGGACGCGGGCTGCTCCTTGGTACGAAACGCCTGCGGAGGCCGGGCGCCCGGTGGGTGTTCGACGAAATGCCCCAGGGCGTCCGGGACAGCACGCCCGGTGTTCGACCAAATGCCTCTGGGAGACCGCATCGCTGGCGTTCGATGGAACCCGGGACCTCGGTCGTCGAGCACCGCGAGCTGGCGGCCATGAGTCGCGCATGGATCGGGTTCAGTGCGACGCCTGACGCGCACGCTCGGATTCCAGGTATGTTTCCGGTTAGTGGTTACTATTGTCTATTGTCTTGTGTTACATTGCTCATCTTGACGTTGCTTGAAACATGTGCATTTTGGGTGTGATGTGCACAAGCCGAGCATCATCTTTAAGTAGTTACGAATTAACAGAGAGTCCAACAAACTAAAAGCGGCTCATAGTTCAGTAGTTCTTGTCACTTGTGGTTGGGAAGGGAAGAGCAGACTTAGGATTACATAATGGTTCAATTTGCACGTAGTGACGAATTATATATGCGTACTGATGAAATTAATCAGTCTCCCTCTAACAATACTTCAAATTCTAGTACGCAACAATGCAGCTTGGATTTCTCAGGATATATGTAAAAAAATACTGGAAATGGAAGTCAACTACTACAAACATTTCTGGTCCTTCAAAAAATGTATATATGAGCAAGTGTATGGGAGAACTAATAAAATAATAGAGAAACAAGCATTTGTGGAAAATATTTGTCTAGTCGTAAACTACGTAGAGGTACAAGATGGACAGAGGCACGGAGCAGTTGTTTGATGATAGATGTTTATGGAAGAATCGGATAATTGGTGCTTGTCTGACCAATTCTGTACTAACTTCTAAGCCATGATTGCCTAAATTAATGTAAGGTGCGATAACAAGGTAATACAAGTCCAGTTTTGAGGATAATTTGATAGGGCTTCATATCTTATTATCACTTATTGCAAAGATTTAGAAGTTCTGTTAATTGATATCATTTCAAACTGAACTGCATATTCCCTTTTAATAAAAAGAAAGAAAAAATGGCCAGCAGATTAGAGGTTATAATTAATCATGGCAGATGGCGAGTGACCCTTTAGATTTCTCATAATGGTTAATTACATCATGATTATTGGTTTATCGCATATGATGACTTTCATGACTATAAGATAAGGCCTAAATGCAAATGAACAAGGTCAAAGCCAGATCAGATCAATTAAAAGAAGGGTAGAAATGTTAGACTAGTTCTACAATTTCACATACCTGTCGTAACATTAAAAACTGAAGTAATGAACAAACATAATATGTCTGCAAATTATAAAGCGAAATGCCGAAACCATTTTAGAAAATAGCCTATGTCCGTATAAGCTGCCTTCTGCGATTCCAATGGATTAGGTTAGTTCAGTTGATCACCAGATCTTAATTTCCTTCTTCAAAGATCCATCGTTTGATATGTGCACAATTCGTCTTTTGTAATGGATTAGGTGAGCTCAACTGACAGATCTGTCATTTGATAAGTTTTGACAGCAACCAGAAATGCCCTTAGCCTGCTTATGCTGGTCGACTAAAAGAGACTTAGTTTTTTTTTTATCAAGCAGTAGGGGAGGGGAGGGCCCTACTGAAATCATTTGAACAAAAGAATAAGCAAAAAATTATTTACATTGATTGAAACAGAAAAAGAGAAGAAAATAGGGGGTAGCCGCCCAACCATGATTTGGGTACATCTACTTTACTAGGTTCAAACTAACCATGGTAAAACTTTGTATTGCCTTCATTCCCCTCAAGAATGTTGTTCCCCTCAACTCCTCACATCCTAATGTGAATTTGAAAACTAAAGAGACAATCTTGAAGGACCATGTAAGAAGGTTATGTTTAATGTTGTGATGAACTATTGGAAGTCTCGCGAAGTGGTCTTTTGATTTTGCAAAGATTGCATTTAATTTTGGTTGTTTTCTGAAAGTGTTGGAAAAATCGAAAGTACCGTAGGTATTAATACGGTAGTACCGCAAGTGTTTGAGTGGTAGTACCGTAGGGAGGTAGTACTGGGTTGAAGAGTGGTACGTTTTTTCCAGAGAGGTCTATTTTGAGTTGCAAAGAGCGGTAGTACTGGCCAGGAGAGCGGTAGTACCGGTGCATTGCGAGCGGTACTTCCGCATTTGGCAGAAAAACAAGATTTTGTGGTTTGAGTCTTGGATTGAGTTGGGGTATCTTTGGTCTTTGCATTAAGGATTCATGATGCATGTTTTCACTAACGTGAATTAAGTTGTGAAGAACTTGTGCTTGAAAACAATTTTTTTGTCTTTGGATATGCAGGTACGCTTAGAGTCACTGTGGTCAACGGCGAGGATCGGGGTTACGTTTAGGAGGCCTAGAACGATCAAGAATGCCGGGTGAGATGGTGAGCTTAAGCATGGCACGAAAAAGACAAGAAATTATGAAGGCGGGTTCAAATGGTGGGTGCACCATATGGCTTGATTTGTCTAAGTGAGGCGTGATCCGGTGAAACCGGAGCGGGAGAAACTTGCTGACTCGTGGCAAACCAATGGTGAATCTACACGTAGTAAACATGACGATTGCTTACAACGAAAGATGAAGACCCGGTCGAGAAAGAGTGTTTTGATAAGTTTGGTCAAAATACCGGAATCTGTCTAGGATCAAAACCGCGGTGCATGTGTGGTGTTTTGGGGAGCAGTTTAGGTCAAGAAGAAGCTAGGTTGATCAAGTTGGATCAAGTGGAAAGGGCTTAGCGGATTAAGCTTATACGCTTTGAAAAGCGTGCATAAGTGACTTATGTGTGTTAAAACCCGTGTGTGTGGGGTTAACAGATTTTTCCCATTGTACTAAGTGGATAATTTTCATTAGGACTAGATGTGGCTGGTTAGCCCACCTATATAAAAGGATTGGTATGGGAACTTGAGCAAATCATCCAATTCATCTCTCATGTGCTCTCATGTCTAGGGTTAGGGTTTGAGATTTGAGTGCGTTGTGTGCTCTTTGTCCTCTGAGGTGGAGTAGCTGTGTAATCTTCTCAAGTAAGCAATACATCAATCTTTGATCATCTCGATGGATCTCTTGTGTATTGATTTATTTGCTCTTGTTTGGGTTGATTTGCTCTCTTTTTCTCCCTCTTTTGATCTTGTTGTGCCAAGAAAGTGAATGAGATGGAGATAATCTTATGGAATCGATTTTCTATCATCTAGGCACATTTGATAGCAAGTTGATCAAGAAACCTGATTTTTGTTGTTTTAGGCATCCTTCTGATTTCTTGTTTCAAGAGTTTTTAAATCGTGTTCTTCGGTTTTCTAACTTGCTGTGACATATGGGAACGTATCTAGATCCATTATGGTCATCATCTACCCACGAGCAAGTTGCATTCTCTATTTTGGATTTTTGATCGGTTTTGGTGCAACCTCCTAACAAACTGAAAAAAATCTCATTTTTGACCATGATTCTCATGATCATTTGTTGGGATAGGTTACTAATATCTTAGAATAGATCTCTAAAAATTTCATATCTTTTGGATCAATGGATCAAAAGTTCTCTCAATTTTAGTTTTCGTAATTGTGCTGAAAACCCTGTTCATCTTGATTTTACTGTAGTAACAGAAGTACCGTAGTTACTGTAGTAAGCGATAGTTCCGCAAATTCAACTGCGGTAGTTCTGTTTTCGCTGATTTTTCCTGGGTTTTCAGTGTTTTGAATAGCAGGTTTTTTTGTGGTGGCCTTACATCCTAATTTTTATAGTTCTGTAGTTAGTTATTGAAGTGAAAGATTGATAAATATTTGAAGAAAAATTTAAAAGCAATATTTACCTCTCTCTGTTGCTATCCAGTCCTATAAATCTCCATGTAGAAGTTTTGTTGGCATCTCTATGACCATATGCATGGAGTTGGCAGCGGCAGTCAGCAATGATGTGGTAGTCGCTCGCTCCCATCGAGTGGTCTGAAGGCTGACATCTCACTTCTGGTATTGATCATGTAACTGGTAATGCTGCCAGGCCAACAAGCAGGACGCTAGCAATTACTGCATAAGGCCATAGAGAGCGTAGCAGTATCGCAGAGACCAATGAAGAAGCTCAAAAGTCAAAACCACAGCTTGGCATTAGCATATTTTGCTGTTTGACTATCTGTCAATAGTTTTTGCACAATGGCAGGCAATGCTGAAACTAGAAAAGATTCTTTTCCCTCATTTATACAAAAACTCATAATAATGTGTAGACATATCTGTAAAATACGACCTGGAGAGTACATACACACAGGGGACCTGCAGTTGAATAAAATTGAAAAGCAAAATGGCCGTATGCATTGGCCAGAGCGGCAATTCATGGTTGTGCAGCGTCCATGGAAGCAGAAGGACGATGACGACAATGGAAGCCACGAAGGAAGTGGAGTTGCTATAGAATAAAGCATGGTACCGGCGTTTGTCAATGTCGTGGAGGATTGAGTTACCTGCAGAGTGCCTGTCTCTGTTGTCCTGCCACAGGCCACCTGTCTGATATGTTACACTCGCAGCCAGGTCTCCTAGCAGCATCAAGTACTCACGCAGGTCTTCGTCTCCTGACCCAGAGTACTCATTCTCTGTGCTGCTTGCTCTTTGCTCAGAGGACCCCTTTCCTGTATCGTTGGCTCCGGGTTTAGAGGACCCATTGTCATCATCTTCTGTGATGACGCCTCCTTGCCTAGTGGATCCCTTTCCTTTGTCGCTGGCTCTTGATTCAGAGGGATTCTTTTTTCGGTTGTGAATCTGGAATTTTTTTTTGAAATAGGGGCGAATCCAGAAAATGACTACCTGGCTACCTGCAAGGTTACCAAGGCCAACACTGCAGCAACCAACGCTAACACATATATGGAAGTGCGTAGATAGATGCCGAGAGCTTCCAGCAGCATAAGCACCCATGAGGCCAAACATGCCGACCACCATGCACACATATATAGGTTTGGGTTCACAAGGAGAACGACGAGAGCTATGGATGCCATAAAGCTCACCGTGTTGAAGTAAAAGAATGCCACGATGCCCAACCTGATAAGTGAGTGCTGCAGCCAAGATCGCAAGCAGCAGCAAAACCTCGCGCTTCTTATCCTATCTCAGTCCGTGTGGTCTAGTGTGAAGACGACGATATGAATCACTGCGTAGACAAGGACATCACCTGCCAAGGCAACAACATAAATTGAGGTGCTTACATCCCTGCAACTCCCCGCGGCATATGCACTTTTGAGGCCGAACAAATCCAGTATCACTGATGCTTCCAGTGTATGGTGCTGGAGTAGAAATCTATTCTGAACCATTACGATGGCAGCGAAGGATGCCACAAAGGCTGCCGAATTGCTGTGGAAGAACACCTTGTACCGCGTAGGATGCGTTGCGAGTAGTACCGGGTCACCGCCCTTATGCCCATCCCGGTCGTCTGGCCAGAGGCCACCTGGTGGATCTAGTCCTACTCGGTAAGTGATGATCACCACAAGAGTAGCACGCAACAGAATAAGAGAACGAGACTTTTCCAGTGCTCTGTCAAGTTGTGTGTCAGTGGTAATTGCATAGATATAGAGAGGTAAATTGCAACCTAAAGTTGAATTATATATGCCAGTGATTTACAAATGAAGAATATGTGCTTTGATACCTGCTACTGGTCTGCTGCCGTGAGCCCACAGAAGATATATATATAGGAAAAATCCTTTCTACATCCGGGTGTAGTTACACCTATCCTCTTTACCATAAGATTACTTTTTAGATTAGTGTAAACTTAACGGGTCGTGGACGCTATTCTTTGACATGCTTCTCATCTCAATCCGTCCGCTCCCACCCGACCCTCCTCTCCCCCACCGCCCGCCCGCCCCTCCTCTCCCCCGCCGCCCGCCCGCCCCTCCCCGGCCGCCGCCACCCCACGACCCACCCGTCCCCCTACTCTCTGGGTCCGCCCCCCCCACGCCGCCCCTCGCCTCCCCCCGTCGGCGCCCCTACTCGCCTCCCTCCCCTGCCGCCGCCACTACTCGCCCCCCCGCCTCCCTCCTCTCCGGCTCCCCCCCTCCCCGCCGCCTCTCCTCCCCCACATCTCCTCTCCTCTCCCCCCACCCCCCATCTCCTCCCCCCCCCCTCTCTCTCCCGCCGCCGCCATCCTCTCCCGGCGCGGCGCCTCAAGACCTTCAGCGCCGCCCCTCATCCTCGACCGGATCCAGCCAACTACGTGGCGGCGCGCTTCTGCAGCTCGGCCACGGCTCCCGCGCCTCCTCTCGGGTCCGCCCCACGCCGCCTCCTCGCCTCCCGGCGGCGCCGCCGCCACTACTCGCCCCCTCCTCTCGGCTCCCCACCCCTCTCCTCCCCGCCTCTCCTCTCCCCCGTCGCCGCCCATCCTCTCCCCGGCGCCGGCGCCCCTCCAAGACCTTCAGGCGCAATATTGTACAAGGGAGATCAATCAAGTACTTGTGGATCTGTTTGAAAAGTAGAGCAATATTGCTTGTGAATTTGCGTTAGGATTTGAATCTTCATCTGAGGATCCACCAGGTAATGTACCTGCAATTTTGAATTTTCCTAAAATTGTGACTTTTCTATGCTTACATACTCCATACCACTTTCCAAGTATTCATACTACTTTTTTTTAAGATATTCCATACCAAGGGAAAGTGATACTACTACGACTGCTGAACTATTGAAAAGGAATGATGTTGATGCAATAGAGATACATACCACTGGAAAGTATGTTTCCTTTTTCTTGGAGGATTTTAGATAAGCTAGGTTTTCATTTTCTCCATTACTTAGTGCACTTCATGTGATATTTTTCCACTGCTGTAGGGGAACTGATATGTTCAATGCGATCTGGAGCAGCTTGGGCAATTCAATCAATAACGTGAAGCTAGTTGCAGTAAGTTTTGCACTTGGTTTCACTGTGCATATTTACTTGTTCCAATGCTGACAAGTGTCACCATGTTCCCTTTTATGTTAAAAAAGAACTTGTTCATTTTTCATCATAATTAATATGAAAGTTCACACCTTTCAGATTAGCCTGCCTGATGTCGGTGAATCAACAGTTGATTTCATGAATGCGATATACACAATAATGCAATCCCATCTTCAAGGCCATAATCTTTGGCAGGTTTGTTCTCAAGAGAACAAAATCTTCAATTGCAACTTTCTAGTTTTGTTTGTATATTGTCTGATGTAGCCTTTGCTCACGACGTTGCTTTAATAAATTGAGATTTTCTTATGTTGCTTGTTTTCTTCAAACTGGAGAGTTGGGGTTATCTTAAATATGTAGTTTTTAATCTTCCTTCATTTTTGTAGTAGTGTTACTTTGATAATTCTCTTGACGCGACAGGAACCTGGTTATGCATACGATTTATGCTACTGTTGATCCTCTAAGCATATGCATGCATATATTCTGGGCGTGTTTCAGTTATTTTTTTCTTTATGCAAGCAGTTGGATGGCCGGCCCATTGGTGGCGACATTGGTCGAGGTGCAATGAGGGAAACAGTTTCTTTTGCTGTTCATTTGGCTTCAATATCAGATATCAGTACTTGATACCACTTGTCTTTGTATATGACGATACCACTTCTAAAGTGCATACATCTTTTGTGTAACTCATATATGTACTACTAAGTTTTACAAAGTACAAAGAGGACTTATGTGGAATGACCTTGAATTTAATTAGCTAATACATACATCAGTTTTCTGTATTTTTAGATATAAAAATGGATACATACTTGATACAACCATATATAATGACGTATACTACTATATGCGGATATATAACGGATACATACTTGATACAACCATATATGAGATATAGTAGTATCCGAAAAAAAAACTACTGCTATATTTTTTTCGCTTACCATATGCGGATACTTCTCTCCGAATGGTTTTTGTTTGCTACTGTGAGGTGGTATACTCATGAGTATCATACTACTTGTACACTAATTCCCCAATACATGGATACTAGTAGTATCCAAAAAAATACTACTGCCATACTTTTTTTCGCTCACCATATGCGGATACTTCACTCTGAACGAGAGCTGGCGAGAAACTAAGCATCAATATACGGTTTTTGTTTTCTACGCGGAGGTAGTATACTCGCAGAGTATCATACCACTTTTGGCACCATGATTACAGGGTCCGAATACGCACTAGGAACTAGTATGTTTTGTTCTTCACTATCTGAGACAACCCTGCCAAATCAAAAAATAGTCAATGATTCGTACAACATACCTCCAGATCACAATCCATGCATTTCTCCGTTTGGAAGAAAATGAATACCACCTCTCCAGTGGTATGAGATCCACAATGTATCTTTATCAGTTGAACTTCCTTGCTCCAATGCCACTTCTTCTCCCGTCGCTAGCGCTGGATCTATACGACTAGTCGCCATTATTCTCTACCGAGGACAAGATGCACAAACAAAAGGTTAGGTGGACGATGTTGTCTCATGTCTAGCCAAACTAACTACACGCACGTAGACGCCGCATGACGAAAAAAACGACCTACGCGGAAATGCCGGCCTGTACGCCGTAGAATACGCAACCATCCAGATGACAGCTAACAAACATAAACTGTAGAATCCGGAAGATAACATCATTGATACTTCAGTCGTCTCCATGTTTAGATCTCCACGTATGTGACGTGATTTAGGAGTATCCGAAAAATAATACTGCCTTTTTTTCGCTTACCATATGCCATATACTCGCAGCAATATACGAAAGCTGAACAAAAAACTGGCGTTACTACTATAGTAGTATGTGACGTGATATAGTAGTATGATAATTCTCTCTGAACGAAAGCTGAAGAAAAAAATTGGCAACAATATACGGTTTTTTTTGCCACTCGGAGGTAGTATACTCGCAGGGTATGTCAAAGCGAAATACACATGGTATTTGGTTTCAGATGACATACTCGATAGGCCGCTCGAATCGATCCATTGAGCTCAAGCAGTTCCTCACACCTGTTCATATATACTTTATACTCCTTTTCTTTTGCCATATACTACCCCAATACATGGATACTAGTAGTATCCAAAAGAATACTACTGCCATAAACGTATCGTTACTTCATTTGTGCATTAGATGCTTCATGCATGCATGCAGATGTAAAAGGAGTGCACGAGATGATACGCGATTCAAATGGCCAGTTGCGATTATTACGGGTCAATTACTTCCTTACGGCATGTAACGGGTATATACATCCAAACCGACCCAATAATCAAAATCATCCGATGATATCCCGAGATAGATGGACGGTAGATACTATGGGTGTAATTACACTCGGGTGTAGAAAAGAGGCTTCATATATATATATATATATATATATATATATATATATATATATATATATATATATATATATATATATATATATATATATATATATATTTCAGCCACTTTAATGTGAATGTAAGTATTCTTGGCTCATCAATTGTGTCAATTGATGATTTTATGTTGTGTGGTGATACATAACGGTTTGTTTATTGGTGTTAGTTGTAGGACTCTAAAGCTAGGTCATAGTGAGGTGGTCAGGACTGGATTAAGCTAGGAGTTCTTAGGTCCAAAGCGGTCAAGAGATTGGGACTAAGCTAGGGGAGTTGAGGTTCAAAATGATCAAAGTGCCGCCAAAAGATGACTAAGGCTGGGGCTAGCAAAGTGGTTACAAGCTGAAAAAACAAGAAACTAGAGCGGGAGCTACCAGTGGTAGACATGACATACAATGGCAAGGTGGATCAGAACTATGCATAGGGACGAGTTGAGGTTCAGAACGGTCAAGGAAGTTAGGTGTCGTTATGGTGCATGGACAGGCATGTAGCGCGCTAAGTGGCTTGGGCCTATTTGCAAGTGAGGATGGTTTGATGGGATCTAAACGCGTGAGAGGCTTGGTGGGAAGTCATTAGGGTCACATGGAGTTGAAGATGAAGCATGGGATTGCTTCAAGGCAAAGGAAGCGCAGAGCTTCGTGGAAGGATGGTAAAGAGGCATTTTGGTAAATTGCCCAATACTGAAAAAGTGGTGGTATGCGAAACCGTAGCAGTAGCCTAAGTGGATTAGGTTGAGGAGTCTTCACGGAGACCATGGAATGGCAAATTTGGGCTATTGGAGCCAAATGCAAGTCACTCTTCGAGAATCATGCATGTGTATGTAAAACCTGGTATGGCTTTAGGTTAACGGGTTAGCCTATGTAAGAGAGGATGAAATCCAACTAGAGGTGATGGTTAGGGTTTCTTATAAGCCTTCACTATATAAGGAGGGTGAGTAGAGAAAGTTAGGATTAGTTCTCTGGGGAGCCAAGTGGAGGAGAGTTAGTGTTCTTGAAGAGAACTTTTGGAAGATGAGTTGTGGATCTTTATCTTGAGCTTTTTGTCATCATTAGACTTTGTAAGTGGCTAGAGAGTGGTTATAAATATTCATCTCTAAGTATCAACACATATCCAAAATTTGTCTAAGTCTTCCTCCTCTTTGTTTAAGCGTTGAAATTCTGATTTAGCTTCGTTTTGTTGTTTCCTTCTCTTTTGATCTTGCTATGATCCATGATGAGTAATAGGCACTAGAAGATCCTAGTTGATCAATCGTTGCCCATCTAGATCATCTCCATAGCAAGAAACGAGATTATACCTGGTTCATGAATGTTCTTGAGTAAGATTTGTGATTGTCGTGATTGTGGGAGTTCTAGACTGAATTCTTGCTTAAATTACCTTGCTAGGTGATATGTGCCGAAGCTCTGCTAGACGAGAAAGAATGAAGATTGTAAGGATGAGAAGTCAGGACTAGATAGGAGAAGAACTGGAGGGAAAGATAATTGTATTCATTGCTTGCCTCCTCTGTTACAGACTACGCAGCTCTTTATATTGCAGAGCCGAGACTAGTTTGATTACAAAACAATTAAACAGTCCGAACAGGAAATGTATTCGGTGAAGATTCTTTCTATCCTTGCCGTCCAGGACTACAGCATACTAGGCATTACTTGGATCAGCGCTGATACGAAATCCCTACAAAGTTATCCGTGACACTTCCCCCTCCTTTTGAAATAGTTCGTCCGCTAGCTGAAAATCAGGAAATTCTCTTGTGGAATTGTTGCGCTTCATCCAAGTCTCATCTGGTTCGTCCATAGCATCGGGCTGCCACCTGACCAACAATTCCCATACGCCTCGATTCAGCCTGGCACGGGCGATGGTCACAGGCTAAAGCTGCACCCGACCATGATGAATTGGAGGCAAAGCCGGCACATGCCCTGGAGGACTTCCATGGAAGGGTTTGAGATTGGAAACATGAAACACATTATGAATGCCAGTCTGCTCAGGGATCTCCAAACGATATGCAACTGGCCCAATTTTGGAAAGTACTTTGTATGGTTCGAACAAACGAGGACGTGACTTGGCATTAAGTCTCGGAGCAATAGAGGTGAGCTGACGCTGATGCAACCAGAGCTAGACCCAATCACCTTCCTGAAACTACAGTTCGTGCCGTTTAGTGTCAGAGAGGGACTTCATATGCTGTTGGGATTAAAGCAAGCGCAACCAAATTTCCTGGAGAAACTCATCCCGCTCGGCCAACAATTTCTGAATGTCAGGCGTTGCCTCAGAGTCCCCCACACGCTATATCAATGTTGGAGGCTGCCGCTCGTAAACCACTTCAAAAGGGGTGGCCTTAAGAGTTGAATGAAATGATGTGTTATAGCAAAATTCTGCCCACACTATCCATTGAGGCCAAGTCCGCACTCGATCACCACATAAGCAATGAAGATACATCTCGATTGTCCTGTTAACCACTTCCGTTTGGCTGTCGGACTACGGGTGGTATGCGGTGCTCATGTGCAATTTCACTCCAACCAAGCGAAAAAAGATCTTTCCAGAATACACTTGTAAAGATTTTATCACGATCGCTGACGATGGACTCGGGAAACCCATGTAAGTGCACAATGTCGTCAAAGAAGACCTGGGCTATAGATTGAGCCGTAAATGGGTGGCTCAAGGTGAGAAAATGTGCATATTTGGAGAATCTGTCAACCACTATTAAAATGACATATTTGTGAGCAACTTTGGGCAATCCCTCAATGAAATCGATACTAATATCGACTGAGACGCTCTGATTTATACTTCTAGCTAGGTCTAGACTATTTTAGATGATGAATAATTGACAATGTTGGTTATGATATTACGTATGGTGTGTTACGCGTGTATGGATTGACGTTGGTCTTTTGTTCTTGCTGTGTGACAGATTATAAATTCAGAAGATAAAAGAGTTTGAAAAAGTTTCCACTGTGCACTGCAATCATTCACCCCCCCTTGATTGCTCTCGACGATCCTACATAAAATAACAAAGTGAACTTCCCAGTTCAGACTTCATATAACAGATTCATCAAAGTAGTTCATCAAATATGTAGAGTAGTTCATCAAAGTAACTAATTACAAATTATTTTGGAGATTATGTCAACAGGTTGCATGTGAAGAATCAGGATAGCTTGGGAGGATCATTTCTTGCATTAAGATAAGGTCATAACAAATTGAGGTCAAGTAAACCAGGTAGAACTATTAAGCCATGGCCACATTTTCACATGCCAGTTGTATTATTAAAAGCTAATGTACTAGATAAATTTTAAATCTGTAAATTCAACGCTGCAAATTGCAAAGAGAAACACTTCGTGAAGTCCTCGTAGTTTATTTGGATCACCTCCATAGCAAGAAACGAGATTATACCTAGTTCGTGAGTGTTCTTTAGCAAGATTTGTGATTTTGTGATTATGGGAGTTCTAGCCTGAATTCTTGCTTAAATTACTTTTCTACGATGTGTGAGAATAGATCTGGAAGACCTCATGCCTTAGATCCTCACGAGCAAGAAGTAACTTGAGTTTTAGGGTTTTTAGTGTTCTTGAGTTCTAAATTTTCTTTTCTTCAATTTAGTGAACCCGAACCCAAGAACCATGTGATTCTTGATTGGTTTAGATTTGTAATGCATTGAACAAGTCTCATGTAAGATTTGAAAGTGTCTAGATAAGATTTGAAGAAGTTCTTAATATTTGAGTTTTGACCTAAGAGATTTTTAAGTCTGGAAACAGGGGACCAATCAAACCGGTCCTGGTCCTACGGTTAGACTGGCCTTAGCGGTCAGACTGCCTTTGTCCCTACGGTCAAACCGGTCATGGCGGTCAAATTGGCCCATCCATGATGGCCTGATCGGCCCTGTGCTGAAGGTTACTGATTTTTTAATTTAGATCTCTAGCTTTATTTTGCTAAACCTAGTTGGTGTAATCTAAACTTAGTGACTCTCATAATCGCTTGAGTGAAGACTTTGAATTCCGTCAAGGGAAAAAGTTTCGAGAATAATTCACCCCACTCTGATTACCAGCATCGGTCCTAAAGTTTCCCTGGCATCTCGGTGTCTGATCATCATGGCATGACTCCATCAAGTCATTTTGATTAAATGTATATTCCCATTACTTCCCCCAGCTTGTATAACTTACCAGCATCAATGATCTTTTCAGTTGTGCACACATGGATCCTATTCAGCAGTCTTGGTCAGTTGACGACGTAGTGTTCACACGCCAGGCTTCAATTGTTCATGGTGAAGTTAGCTCGCATTTCGGTAACTTCTTTTTTTTTGCATATACTTTAAGTTGTAATACTCAATTCATTCTATAAGATTTTATCTGAACATGTATAGTAACGCTTTTAAAATATGATTCTATATCAATCCAAGTGTTGAAGAACTGATGGAGATTAGTTAATACTCAATAGCCTTGTCAGGCCAAATGCAGAGTGCGGTCGTGTGAACTCGAAATTGCTTAGTTTATGTGACCCAAGAAGACTTACCTGTTTTATATCCCTATTCTGAGACTTAAACTCCGTTGAGCTCTGGGAGTTGCTTGTGCCAATACCTTGCATTAGCTGTACCCAATATATAAGCATCACCTACACCCAAGGTGCATTTAGAAATGTAGGCACGTTTGTTTTCTTCTCTCTGACCTAGCGAGCTTCAATCATTCGCACCAACTACTCTAGTTTTACAATGATTACATAAGATGACTTAGATCATTCTTTCAGTAATGATGTAATTGCATTTCCTTAGGTCAGTGCAACACGTCATGATGCTGATGCATGAAATATGTTATGCAGGAGGCTGTTGGTGCAAGGCTCGGCACAGGCTGGCATGGAATGCCTGTAAGGGATTGATTGGATGGTGGTCGAGGAAATGTCCCTGATGGACTGCACAGTTGGTGTCCGGTGAAATGCCTCTTGAAGGCTGCGTTGTTGACGCTCTATGGAGTCGGTGCAAGAGATCAGTCATCCTGTGAGCGCGAATCGCAGTCCCCGTGGCTTCAGACCACCTTGCTGATCTAGCTCACCATGGGTGGTGCGCAGCAGTGTTTCAGTAGAATGCCTGAGGTACATGCTACAATGCCCAGTACGTGTCTGGTTTTCAAATTATCTCATGTCATTCTATCTATCATGATGTTGCTTGAACATGTTTTTTTATTGTGACATGCGAAAGCTGAAGTCATTTTTAAGTACTTGCAAATGGACAAGTCCAACAAACTAAAGTGGTTGATGGTCCTCATCACTTAGTCATGGCAAGGGACAAAGTTGGAGAACTGGATTACGTGATAATGCAAGTTGCGTTTGGTGGGATTTTCTGTTGCCGTAATAATGAAATGAGCTATTTTTGTTCCATAACCACTAGTACCTCAAATTCTATAATGCAATAATGCAACTCGGATTTATCAGGATATAGAAGTGAACTCTTTGTTCAGATCTTTGTGCTACTCAAATAAGATATCGAACCCGGTTTACATGTCTACTTAAAACAAGCACTTGAAAAAATAGTTGTGGCAAATATTAGTGCAATGTCCTAAAATATGTACAGGGACAAAGGCAGGACAGGCACATAACGACTTCTTTCGAAAGTTATGAGGCACAGAGCAATTGTATTGTGAATTTGTGATAGATGTTCGTCAAGAATTGGTACTTAGCTTACCAATTCTGACCTTAGTCTTGAATTATCAAAGTTGATACAAATTGTGATATAAAGTAACAAAGTGAACTTCCCAGTTCAGGCATCATACAACAGATTCATATGTTATTTGTGACCTCTATCATAAAAACAGATATGTAGAGTAGTTCATCAAAGTAACTAATTGCAAATTATTTTGGAGATTATGTCAACAGGTTGCATGTGAAGAATCAGGATAGCTTGGGAGGATCATTTCTTGCATTAAAATAAGGCCGAACACAAAGATAAGATCATAACAAATTGAGGTCAAGTAAACCAGGCAGCCATGGCCACATTTTCACATGCCAGTTGTATGATTAAAAGCTGATGTACTAGATAAACTTCAAATCTGTAAATTCAACTATGCAAATTGCAAAGAGAAACACTTCGTCAAGTCCTTATAGTTTGTCTCCTCAAATTGGAAATTAAGAGTGAAATTTAGTAGAGGACAAAGTAGAAGCAAATCATGGTTATTAAGGCAGTGCGGCGAGGCGCGACAACTTACCACCTTCACACAACAATATCGCTTATGGTGCGCAGCACGACGACATCATACACACAAGTAACCACAACAACACTAGATTTCTGAAGGGCCCAAATAGAAGAAATACAAAGAGAGAAAGACTTTATTGCAATTTCAGAAAATGAGAGGAGTAAATTGCAAAATGCTAAAACATCATACACACAAGTAACCACAACAACCCTAGCCGCTGCCTGTTTTCTTGAGCTTGACATCTCTATCTTCCCCCCACTGCCTCTCTCCCTCTCTCCTTCCCCTATCTCCTCCACCTCTAGCGCTGGCGAGGCCAAGCCAGCTCGCCTGCGACCGCTCCCTCTTCCTGCCACCACTCTCCACCACCCCCAAGCGGCAGCAACGGAGGAGGTAGCGGAGAAGACTTGTCGCCCGACGAAGTAGGAGGCGACGCCACGGCAAAGACTGGAGCTAGCAGAGCAGCGGAGGAGACCCGATCTGGCGAAGGCAGTGGATCCGGCGCGGAGACAGCAAATCCAGCAGCGGCGATGGCATATCTAGCAGCGGCGACGGCAAATCTGGTGGCGGCGACGACTCTCTCCTCACTTTTTCTGGCGACGACGGAGACTTCTCCTCAGCTTCCCAAACCCCGCAAACCCGATTTGAGGTATGCATTTGGACTTAACGTTTACCCCGCACCCCTTTTATGGCGTCCGCTGACGATGCCTTACCGCATATAGCCGCTGAGCCACCATGGAAGCTGCATGAAGCAGATTATGAATCTTGCAAAAACACTATGGAAGCTGCATTCTGAATTTTTAGGGGCCGTTCGGAATAGCGATGGCTTCTGGCTGAAATTTCACTGTAGC
The DNA here is from genome assembly GCA_036346265.1 of Melocanna baccifera. Taxonomy (NCBI): domain Eukaryota; kingdom Viridiplantae; phylum Streptophyta; class Magnoliopsida; order Poales; family Poaceae; genus Melocanna; species Melocanna baccifera. Next base: position 20,324,171 of record CM070692.1, on the reverse strand, counting down.
TAGCTTATTTTTTACTGTAGCTGAGTTGGTTTATTGGGCATAATTAAATTTTTAAAAATATAAAAATAGAAAAAACATGTTAGCCCATCACGGACAATGCAAAGGAATACGGGGAAAAAAAGAAAATATAAAAAACCCAAAAAATTAAAAAAAATAGAAAAAACGAAATTATTGAATAGTGAAAAAAAACTGAAGCTGAAAAAATTTTGAGCGGGGCATAGAGTCAGATTGACACCTGTGTAGTGAGTTGAAAAATGCGCGAGGAAATAAAGGTTGCCTTTTTTCTTGTCATTATGCTCCAACGTACTAGCATAGGGGATTTAGGATACAATTACCTCAAGTAGACTAAAAAGAGGGGTGAATAGAGCCGAGCAGAGACTAGACAGAGCAAAGCGGACTACAAATCTAGAAACAGGGAGAAATAAGACTAGAGGAGCAATTTCCTGTGATGTTGGTTAGTTTATGGAATGCAAAGCAGGAAATGCATCCAGCTACATAATGTAAGCGGAAACTTTAATTCACAACACTATTTAGATCAACCTTATTAAAGTATAAATATATCTTGATCCATATTGTAGTAAACTTCTTCAAAGTAGGTCTTTTCTCTTGTCTCTGCCTTTTACTTTACAGTGTTTTTTTGATAATCAAAGAACTACTTATATGAGAAGTCTACTTAGTATAATATCTTAATCACATTCCTTTTACAAACGAACACCTTTTTATAGTGCGCACATGTGCAGTTAATTACATGGCTGCCAAAAGAGGTGCTCTAGAGAGACGCCTGTACGCAAGCAAGATTCCTTTTGGGCCTTCGCAGTCACAAGCTGCATGCATGCTACCTTTTGACAGCCATCAACCGCATGCATGCGTATACATTCTCTGCGCAGTGAAGCTTTTCACCAACCGCATGCATGCATGAATATATGCAGCCCAGTGAGCAGCCCAGTGAGGTACTTGTTAGCCATGCATGCAACATTATGCTCTCTTAATGGCTAACAAAGCTATTCTTTAATGTATTTATAAATACCTTTTATATTACACTATTAGATTTAATTTATTCTCTTATACAAGAAAACACATATAATTTTTTTTTATGAGGGAGACAAGAGGAATTTAAAACCCAATAATTCTAATACTTTAAATCTAACAACCATCATACTAGATCTTTTATAATTAGAATTAATCAATAAATTACATGGGACATTTTTCCGTTAAGTAAAACTAACACATAAAGTACTCTCACATGAACAGAGCTGCAGAGCATAATCACACTGAAACTCTCAGTGCCTGAAGCCCACCGTTTCCCTGTTCCTGTAACTGAGGAGGCTCAGGCCGCAGCTGGTTACCATTTCCTTGGCGGACTCTCCTGCTGAAGCACGACAGCACTACATGGATTGCGATGTAGGCCAGCACGGCGACGACCAGTGCGACAACATATACTGAGGTCTCCCAATCCCTGCTGGAGCCGGCAGCGTAGGCCCCTAGGAGGCCAAGCAAGTCCAGCACAATTGTGGTGTTCATCACCCTGAGCCAAAACTCGTCCTGCTGCTGCTGCCACTTCCGTAGCAACAGGATGATAATGACAACAATGGACGCCACGAAGGAAGTGGAGTTGCTGTAGAAGAAGGCAAGGTACCGGGGCCTCCTGTTGTCATGCATGACCGGGTTGCCCGCGGCGTGCCCGCCACTGTTGTCCTGCCAGAGTCCGCCTGGCGGTTCTAGGCCGGCCTGGTAGGTGACACTCGCCACCAGAATTCCTAGCAACATCAGGTATTTCCGCTTGGCGTGAATTTTCTTTCCTCCTCGTCCATTTTCTCTTCCAATGGGGTTCTCTTCTGTGTTGCCGGCTCTCGTCCCCATCTCTCCGTCGGCACTGCCTTTTCTAGATGACTCATCTGCAACGTTGTCAGGACTCTTCTTTTGTTTTTTCTGATGGATTAGCAAAAATACTAGCAGCAGCAAGACTACAAAGAAGAGGACCACAGCCACCAACGCGAAGATGTAGATGGATGTCTTCGGATGCTGCGTGCTTCCGGCGGCATAGGCACCCATGAGACCAAACAACCCCGCCGCCGTGCAGACAGACAGCGCATAGCTTCGTATGGCTGGTCTGTACAGATTCGGGTTCACGAGGAGTATGATGAGGGCGATGGACAGCATGAAGCTTACGGAGTTGCAGTAGAAGAAGGCCTTGTAGCGGGGTGGATAGTTGTGGAGAAGAACCGGGTCGCCGGCATAGTGCCCGTCCGCGTCCTCCTGCAGCAGGAAGCCGCTCGGCGGGGTTAACCCGGCTTGGTAAGTGATGGTCGCGGCCAAGATTGCGAAGAGGAGCAACCGCTTGCGCCTCTTCTCCACCAAGTTATCGTCCTCTTTCTTGCCGTCGTCCTTGTGGTCCAGCGTGAAGAAGACGACGTGGATCACCACATAGACCAGGACCGCGCCCGCCAAGGCCATGGCGTAAATGGAGGTGCTCACGTCCCGGCAGCTCCCGGCGGCGTACGCGCCAATGAGGCCAAACAGGTCCAGAATCATGGCGGCCTCCAGCACGTGGTGCTTGAGTAGAAACCTTTTCTGGACCAAGATGATGGCGATCAAGGAGGCCACAAAGGCAATGGAGTTGCAGTAGAAGAACGCCTTGTACCGCGGAGCGTTCGTCGTTAAGAGAATCGGGTCGCCGGCCTTGTGCCCGTCCCCGTCGTCCTGCCAAAGGCCACCCGGCGGGTCCAGCCCCGCCTGGTAAGTGATGGTGGCTGCAAGACTGGCGAGCAGTAGAACAAGACAGCGAGCCTTCTCCAGCGCCGGACTAATTTCCTCCTCACTGGTAATTGCAGAGAAACAGAGTTAAATTGCAAACTGGAATAGGCTCAGGTGGTGATCGTTTTAGTGATGGTTTTTGGCTTTTAGTTTTTTACTATAGTTGGTTTTTTTTTACTATAGCTGAGTTAGTGGATAGTGTAGTGAAAGTAAAAGAAAGCTGAAATTAGAAGCTGAAGTTTTTAAAAGCCAAAACGATCACCACTATGATAAATGCCAATGATTTGCAAACTGGAGGAAGAAGAAGAAAAAGAAGACGACGACGAAGACCAAGAATATGTGGTCCGTAGTCCCTACCCGCCATTGCCATTATTAGTCTGGGGATCTTGAGTTTGTTGCCTCGAACGAGGGGTTGATATTGCTTGCGACGCTGATGCATGGAAGTCTGCGAGCTTCCTCCAGAAGCAGGTGCCCCTGATGGCTTCCATGACATGTCCACCAACAGCCACTTGAAAGACAATGCATGCCAGAACGGCACCAACCAGGCCGACCACATAGAAGGTGTTGTGAATCTTCCTGCAGCTGCCGGCGGCATACGCCCCCACGAGGCCGATCAGCGCGACGACGATGCACCCGTAGAGCTCGAAAGACCGTAGCGCACTTCTCTCGCGCAGCTTCCTGTCCAGGAGCAGCACGATGATGAGCAGGGACGCGACGAACGTTGTGGTGTTGCAGAGGAAGAACGCCTTCAAGCGTGCGTCGTGGCCGTCCTTGAGCATGGCGTCGCCCGAGCGGTGGCTGCCCTCGTCATGGTCCCAGAATCCACCGGGCGTGCTCAGCCCGGCCAAGTACGTGACGCTCACCGCGAATGTCGCGAGCAGCATCAGGACCTTGCGGAGCTGTTCTTGGGGCGCGCCGTGAGGGTTCTCGTCTGGCACCGTGGCCACGTCTAGAATCATCCGAAACACGAGATAGACAAAGACGGCGGCCACCAGCACCGAGGAGTAGACGGTCGTGAGCATGTCCCGGCAGGTCCCAGCACCGTAGGCCCCCATGAGGCTGAGCAGGTTCAGCACCATGACCAAGCGCAGACTCTGCAGCGGCACCATGGTGAACCACGCGGGTACATTCTTCTTCTCGTGGACGACGGCAAGGAGGAGGATGAGGACGATGACCACCAGCGACGAAGCGAACGCGGTGGCGTTGCAGTAGAAGAAGACCAGGTACCGGCTGTAGTGGGTGTGCCGGATGATGGGATCGCCGGCGAGGCGTCCGGCGGCGGCGTCGGTGTCCTGCCAGACGCCCCCCGGCGGGTTGAACCCCGCGGCGTACGTCACCGTGGCCACCAGCGTGGCCAGCAGCAGGAGGTACTTCCGCAGGCTGTACTCCCACGTCTGGCGAACAGCAGGAGGTACTTCCGCAGTCTCTCCGGACGCCATCGCCGGCTTCTTGGGAATCAGATGCGAGCTTGGTGTCACCCTCTGAACAAGTGCTCTTCTTATTTAGTGTGACGCAGAATGGCCGATGGCGACCATATTTTACATACAATGCACCTGCACACTGGGTAGGAGTGGTTTATAAGATTAACACAGGCGGGAGACGTTGGGGTTTTATATTCTTTTCACCAAGACTTGACTGAGTTGACTCCATGTGGTGGGTGGAGCTCGGGAAGAAGATGCCTCGTGTCTGCCAGGTAGTTTCTCGCATAGACACAAACAGATAAACCATGTGACCACGTCGATCCAATCCATTCCAAGGTCACCATTTTAAGACTTTTCACGTGTCCGTTTCCTCGTCTCGCCGAATTTTGGTATGCAGCCGGCAGGAGCTGGGCGCGTTTCCCCAGCAAAAGGAGCGCACGCGAGCTGGCCGTGTTTGGAGTGTACTGGGAAGAAGAAGTGGGGACCGCCTGAAATGCCTCCTGGCTCGGGGACTGGACTTCCTGTCTGCTTGATGGATCACCGTGCCATTATGCGCGGACGATTCTACCGTCGTTCTGCCGCTAAGTATATATCAATATGAAGGCAAGCTGCATACAGTGGGTACTTCACTAAGCATCTGAAGAATGTTTATGGCAAATAATTGGACCCCTAAAATGAGTAAAGGAACAATTAATCAAAAGATAGGTGATACATAATTTTTTTCCTTGTAAAGTTAGATGTTGATGAGGCTAGGGAGTTATTACTCATCTGATGTAGAGTGGAAACGGATGGAATACAAATTGAATAGTGATTTTACCATATTTGTATTCATATTTTTAAATGAATATTGGTATGAATTCGAATATTCTCGAATACGAATATAAATCAAATGTTGTAATGAATATAAATTTGAATCCAATATCTACTTCACTCGATCAGATCCCGATATCCTCGTAACTTATGTAAGTAAAGATATTGATAACACTTTATCTTTGTACAGTCACACTTAATCATTCTAATTTATTTATTTTTTTACCTAAAGCAACATGAACTTGAGTTGAATTAAAAAAGATTGTCCAACTAATTAGTCGTATTGCAAGAAAATATGTATATTGCTTTGTCGAATACTAATACGAATAGTCTGAATAAAATAATATTTTAGATTGTAAAAGTTCATACCATATGCGCATTCATACAGTACACGTACGTGCACACTGGGTAGGAGCAAGACGTTGGTCTTATTGCTTAAGGCTTCTGATTTATTTTATAGAAACTAATCTTGAAACGACATATTTTTTTTAAAATAGAATCTATAAGTGTACTTACCCCCACGTGGTTATATATATATATATATTTTTAATTGAAATAGTGCTATTTTGATTATTTATTGAGCAAAATTTACTGTAGCATAGCAAATATTCGAAATTTTGGTTTATTGCTTTTCATAGTTTTTTATAGCTATTGAAATAAAAAATAATAAATACTTAAAAAATTTAAAGATAATATTTATCTCCTCTATTACTATACGCGTCCCACACAAAACTTCTCCAAACGGTGTGGTGGAGCTCGGGAAGAGGATGCCTCGTCGCTGCCAGGTAGTTTCTCGCATAGACACAAACTGATAAACCATGTGACCACGTCGATCCAATCCATTCCAAGGTCACCATTTGAAGACTCCTCACGTGTCAATTTCCTCATCTCGCCGAGTTTTGGTATGCAGCCCGCAGGAGCTGGGCGCGTTTCCCCAGCAAAAGGACCGCACACGAGCTGGCCGTGTTTGGAGTGTGCTGGCGACCGGGGGGTAAAATTTTTACTTTTTAGCTTAATATTTAAAAGTTTTTTATATGTGGATCCAAACCTAGCAGTGGTAGTTGATCATGGCGTCGTCCGCATCCTCAGGGCATGTACCAAAGGTGGCCTGCAACCAGCTAATGCAGACTCCCGAGACACGACCTCGCCTGGTATCTTCTGAGGTAGGAGGCAACGGTGTGTCCAGGAAGCTCTCCACACGTGCCCTCCAACCCTTAGACACTACCGACCCGACCACCGGCTGTCCCTTTATGGGAAGTCCAAGTATTATCACCACGTCTTGCAGCGTGACGGTCATCTCCCCACAGGGAAGGTGAAACGTGTGAGTCTTCGGCCTCCACCTATTAATAGTACACAGAGAAAATAATTAGTTATGTACTTAAGGATATAGAAACGAAAACAAACGGACCCGACAGAGAAAATACACCTGTCAACAAGTGCGGTCAAAACTGCGGGGTTGAAGATCGACATGTCCCGGTGCAGTAGGTTGGCGATCGTGTGAAGGCCAGCACGGTGAAGCAGTAGGGTGTAGTGCCTGTCGTAGACCATCAAGTTGAACCAATCATGGGTTCGAGGATGAAGGATGGGAATCTCCTGGAAAATGCTTTAAAAGTTAGCTGCGTGATGAAAACACATATAACACGAGAAAAATACATTTCGATAACACATGTACCTGGCCGTCCTCCGTAGAACTCATCCAGCAGTCGATACCTTGCCATCCTGTGTATTCAAAAATATGTTAATGATAAGAATAACAAAATACGTTAATGATAGAAAATATTTAAAATTATGTCCTCTAGACCTAACACCGCTAACCTGACTGGAACGACGTTGACACGTCTATGAATTGTGACCCATTAGACCACAAATACCGCAGTGTGTCTCCTGTGGGTCCTCAACGAAGGGATTTGCCATATCCCTCTTGATGCGACCAGGTATCCGATCCATGTCCATCTTGTACCTTAACCGCTTCCTGCTGCCCCTCTTGTGTCAACGTAACCCCTCGTCCGCTATGTACTTAGGACCCGAGTAAAGTAGCCACTCACTTTCATCACGATATGGCTCGAACCGTGGGGCCAGGTCCTCACCAAAGCATCCACGCTGAACATTGTTGGGATTTTGGTCTTAACATCGACATTCCAGGCCCTTGTCGGGAACACTGCATATGCATGTAAAGGATGTAATCACGACTTTATGCTTTCGGGCCTCTCGGAGCTCTCCATCCTCGGTCGTCCCTCCACCCTCAACAATCTCATACGTGCCCGTCACATGGTCAAAACAGTGGTACTCCTGTTCATTGGCCTGTAGCTTCGCTTTGTTAAGGAAGCTGTGAGGACGAAGTGGTCAACGTGCATGTGCCTTTAACATGTCTGAGGCTTCCCGGTGCCGGTTAACAAACCACGCAACACACTTGTATAAAGTGAAGACGGTAATTGCGGTAACTGGCAATTCACGTGATCTCTTAAGCAACCCGTTGAAGCATTCTGCTATGTTGCTAGTCATGAACCCATACCTCCTTCCCTATGGGTCATGAGCCCTTGATCATTTCTGCATATCTCTCATTAAATACATTATCCAATCATGGCCTTCGCATTAGTTTTCATTTTCAACTCCTCCAACTTCTCCTCAAACAGCTTTACCTCCCTCTGGCGACATACCTCCTCGTAAAGTGCAAAGTTGTCCTTCACCCCATCTTTTTTGAACAAGCTTTCTGCAAGGTGCCTTGTGCACCAACGATAATACATAGGTAAATGTCCTGGTATCACTTCCTTAACAGCGGTCAAGATCCCAGCGTGCCTGTCAGACAACACACATACCTCCCACCCCGGACCAACCACATGGATCCGTACAAGCCGTAGAAACCAAGCCCAGCTGGGTCTGTCCTCCTTCTCCACCAAAGCAAAAGCCAACGGCACAAGCGAGTTGTCTGCATCACAGCCAATAGAAATTAATAATGTTCCCTCATACTTGCCTGACAGGAACGTCCCATGAATTAACAGAACAGGCCTACAATGTTTGAAAGTCTCGACACACTGATGAAAGCATTAGAATGCTTGAAAGAAAATTTACCTCCCATTAACCTATACATCGGGCTTAGGCACGTACTCATACTACATTCCTGCATTCACTGCATTCATTGCGTTGAACATGGTCGGCAAACGCTCATACGCCTCCTTCCAATCACCATAAATCAATTTCAAAGTACGTTGTTGCGCTCTCCATGCTTTCCCATACTTGATTATGTAGTGTCACTTTAGCTTAACGGCCTCTATCACTGCTGCTACGCGCCTCGTCGGTATGTGCTTTATCATGGGGTACAGGCGGGATGCAATGAACTGCGAGTCAACTGACGATGTTTCTGGCTGGGCTCAAAAGACCCACAGCTATGCGGTCCATCCACAGTTGTAATCTTAAACTTTTCCGTATCCTTCAACTTCCTGGCACAGAATTTCCATGCACACCCCGTGCTCTCACATTTGATGGTATACCGACATTTGGCGTATGAGTTCTTAACCCGGTATGGACGGTTGTGCACGATCGAGTACTCTTTCAACCACATCTTCAATACCGACATATCCTCGAAGATATGACTCTTGTGGATTATGATACTAGCCCTAGACCTAGGTACGTCCCTCTGCGTTTGCCCTCCATCCGCGACAGCCCTATGTGCGTTACTTAGGTCATTGTAATCGGATATTAGCGAATCACAGCCAGGAAATATTCTTCTCAACAGTTGAATTTTGCTAGACGTCAAACCTGGAACCAATTTATCATCATCTGAGTCCACAACCCTCGCATCCCCATATGCAGCCTCGTCTCCCACAAGCTGTACATCCACCCTCTTAGATACTGAAGGATCAGAAATGGCAACAGAGAGGGGGTGAATGGTGCCTTTTTTAAAAATTCCGCCCCAAATATTCACTCACTTTTCAGCCAAGAGTAAACTGAAAACAGCAAAAAAATCTTATCAAAAACAGCAATGGACTGCACCCTAAAACAGCACTAAGAACTGTAGAAATCTGCACTACAAAACAACACTGCTGGCTGAGAATAGAGCAGAGCAAACAGTAAATAAATTGCTATCCAAAGCAGCCTGAAAAGCACAAAGTAAAAGCTGAAAAGTACAAAGTAAAAGCAGTTCAAAGTAAAAGCTGAAAAGCACAAAGTAAAAGCTGAAAAGTACAAAGCAAAAATTGAAAAGACTAAAGAAATCAGCAAAAAAAACTAGAGATTGCAGCAAAGAAATTTATGGATACTGCTATTTTGCTCTCGGGAATGTGCTAGTCATGGGACTATGAGAAAATTCCCAGTTCAAAGCAAACTCATGTTCGCAGTTCCTCAAACAAGAACACACATCAAAATAAAATAGATGAAGAACTGGAGAGGAGACTTCTGCTCTTAGAAATATGTTAGCCAACTGGCTTTGAGATGAAATCCGAAATAGAGCAAAAGAATCTGCAGCAAATAAAGCACAAGTATAATAAGGAGATTTTCAGATTTTTGCTCTCGGGATATGCTAGCCAACTGGCTTTGGAGTAGATCCCAGTTCAAAGCAAATAAATATAGCAGCAACTAGAGCATAAGTAGAACAAAGAGATTTTCAGATTTTTGCTCTTGGGAATATGCTAGCCAACTGGCTTTGAGAAAGTACCCAAATCATAGCAACGATTCAACCAAGCTAAACTCCAAAAAGAAAGAAACACCGGAATCAAACAATTTGCTTGCCGCGCACGCCTCGCAACCACTTCGAGTCCTCGCCGTCTTCGACACATCCCGACCGCTCTGATCTCAGCACCGCCTGTGCCTAGTCCGGTCACCCGTGCCTCACCACGACTCCGTCTCAAAGTCCTGCAGTGATCACCGACAAGAAAACACATTACATAGCACCGCACAAGATATTATAATTAAATATCCGCATTAGTAATTAGCACAAAATATCCGGAACAAACTCAGACTTTTTAGAACACGTGTCAATTACTCATCACACAACCGGGGTTACCTCCACATGGTCTCATAATCTCCCCCTTGATGAGTATATTGACAAAACACAGAAAAAACATAAAGTTGAGTTTGTGACTCAAATATGGTCTAAAAGAAAAATTAAGGTAACTAAGACCATATTGACAAAAGAGAAAACTAGAGCAGAAAATAAAAGAGCAAATTTTTCTGCAAAGCACCAGAAGGCTTTTTCTCCAAAATTCTCCCCCTTTTTGGCAATAAAATCATCAAGATGCTCAAAAGAAAATGAAATGATTGCATTTTATTTATTTTAAGCATTCGGAGCCATAAAGATTATCCTTAATGATTTTTCGAGTATTGCACCAAGCCATAATTCATAAGAATGCTATCAAGATCATGACGATTCATGTATAGACTAGCTAAAGCAAATAAATCATAATCTGAAAATTGGTCTAATTTCTTAGCATGTCAAGTCAAACAAGATTTTAGTCTAGCTAAAGGTATCCAAAGATGATGCAAGCCATGTCAAATAATCTAAGTGGAACCAAGAAGCTAGTATTGAGACAGTTTAGAGTGCTACTAGTTCAAGTATGACTCAATTGTTCATGTACTTGGTCTTTTTGTAAATAAGCAAAATTAGCACAATAGACGTTTCCGAAGATCATTTTGGGTTTTATCTTAGCAAAGCAAGTTTTGGACTAGGAGCTATCCACAACTGCCTCCTAAGCTTCAACCATTTTCACAAATTTTCTTAGTCATGTGCTAGATCTCAAGCCTTATACGACCACTCCAAGCGAGAAGCTTAAGGAAGTGATCTTGGTCATCCAAAACTCCCCCTGAATTCATGCCTAGTGCAATGGCAAGCAGTCTCATAGGAAAGAATTGGTAAGATCAGTTTTTTTTTGCACAAAAGAGATCTTTTTGCTTTTGCTAATTTTAGTTGAAGTACAAGAATTAACTCATGTTTCACAAACGAACTAACATAGCTCAATCTAAAGCTCAATAAAGATTTAAGACTCAACTCAACCTATTTGACATGGCGTGAATCATAAAAGGATAACAAAAGACAGACTATTCTCAAGAGCTAACCATGACAAGATTTAATTCAAGTTAAGTAGTTTTTAATCAACTTATCTTGGCAAAGACTAGACTACACATATAAAGTCATGACAAATCTAGCCATTAAGCACAGATCATGGCAAGATGTAATGCATTATAAACAGATCATAATTGGATAATAATCAAGGCTCCATGTAGTTATATTATAATGCAAACGGAAATGAGATGCACTTTTAGTTCAAGTTGAGTTATGTCAAAATTAAGATCTAGAAGCTCCCAATTGAACTCCCTTGAACCAAAGTAATAAAACGAGAAGCTGGCAAATAAAACAGAAAGACAGTCCTTAAAGTATAGACAAGATATAGAGAATACTATGGTTCAGACTGACTCTCATCTACCCCATGAGACTCTAGGAGAATCAGCTGGTCTTCTAACGCGCTAGGGAGTAAACACGTTCCCTATCTACCCAAGGGTGGCCTAACCCTCGCTAGACCTATAAGAAGTGAGTGAACTCAACCTAGTGAGAAGAGAGACAGCTAATAAGCAGCATCCTAGCGTCACAAGATGAGAAAAAGAAGACTGAGCAACTAGACGCCTGAGAGGATCACTAGAAGACTTAGAAAAATCAGCACGAAAGATCCTCCTAAAACGAGAAATCCCGCAAACCAGACTACCCGAAGAGTCAAGAATTTTGCAATTATTTTTCTTAAAGCTCACCTCAAAGTCGTCATCGGTAAGCTGAGAAACGGAAAGCAAGTTATACTGCAGCTTACTAACCAAGGCTACATCTTTCAAAATAAAGGAATCGTTAATGCGCACTGTACCTTTGGCAATAACACGCCCAGATGAAGCATCTCCGAAGGTGATCGTCTCATCACCTGGAGCACGGGCAAGGAAAGAAAACCAAAGGGAATCTCCGGTCATGTGTCGTGAACACCTATAGTCTACGAGCCAAACCTTTCCCTTCCCTGCCCGGCGAACCTGAGTCAAACAGAGAGTAAAGTCTCAGTACTGGGGTAAATCAACAGTGATTTTGGTACCCAATACTGAAGAACACGTCGAGCAGATGAAGTAGTCAAACACGACTGACCTCTATCTACCCTACGCTCTCTGTCACTCAAAGAAGCAAATGGTCTTAGTGTAGACCTGAAGCTGTTATTGGGTCCGACTGCTACGGGAGAGCGAGTCAGAGTACCAACAACACGCTGATCTCGCCGCGGGTAGCTATTTCGATGGAAACGAGATATACCCTCAGGACGACGGAAGTTATGACCAAAGGGAGCATGAGGATGAAAACCAGAAACCTCAGAAAAACCAAATCCTCGATGCTGCCCAAAAGCATCAACAGTAGCAAACCTAGACCTTGTGTTGGTCTTTGGTATACTCAAGGTCTGGGGCTGACCCTGAATACATCTAAGAGCTGCAACACGGTCTCTCTGCGCGATCCTGGCGCGCCTGAAGCATCGATCGATTGTATATCCATCCTTCTGACAGAAGGTGCAATGATACTTCGCCTTCTGAGAGGCCGAAGTTGCCGATGGAATCACCTTGCTATCAGAAATCCCTTGGACAAAGCCCGCAGACTTAAATTGGACTTTCTCAGTCCGGTGCTCAGTCTCGATTACACCTGGTGCTATGGGTCTGAGCACGGCAGGTGGATGCTTCCTCATGTCCTCATAGAAATCATATCTTAGACCCTGATTAAATCTGCAGATCTTAGATTGGTCTAGAATAAGATTTAGCTTCTTCTTGCCTCCTACAAATCTCTCGAGAGTGTTCATAAGATACTGACACTCCCGAAAGAGATAGGTGCAAGAAGAGCAAGGGGAAGGAGAGACAGCAGAAGGTAAGGAAGTAGAAGAAGAACCAACCGCAGAAGAACGAATGGCATGTGCACGCACAGCCGCTTCAGAAGGGACAGTTCTACTTCTAACCATTTGGTTCACGTCGCTAGGCGTCTCTACCTTATCCTTGGGCTTCTCCCCCACACCGGCACACACATCACAACAAGATTGTGGCTTCTTTAGTAAATCCTTAGTTAGCTTCACACATTTTTCTTTCAGAGCAATCAAGTCAAATTTTAGTTTATCACAATTTTTGCATGGTGAGCTAACAGGGTCCTTAGAAGCATATTTAGCTATTTTCTTGTTATAATCAACTATTTCTTGAAACTGTTTTGAAACAGATTCAAGTTCAGCAGTTAATTTGGGACAATTCGAACATGAAGCAATCGGCTCAATCAAAGAAGCATGCAATTCAGCAATTTTATGATCTGCCTTTTTTAAGTTCATTTTCAAGTTATTGCAATTTTCACATGACTCGGGCAGATCAAGAAGCATGGCATAAGGTCCTCTAGCAGCAATGTCCTTAACCTCACATGAGGTGGGAGAAGTAGTCTCATCAGTAGTAAGTAGGGTAACAGCCATCCTACTCAGTTCTAACTCGACAAGCAGACTAGCATTCTCCACCTTAACAATATCAAGCTCAGAGGACAAACTATCATGCAAGGTCCTTAATTTTTCCATATCACCCAACAAAGCACAGCATGTATCACACTCATCATGGGAGGGAGCAGATGTAAGTGAAGTAAGCTCCCGTGATAATCTATCTACTTCCTTCTCTAACTCAGTACACCTAACCTTAGCTCTTGCATGAAAACCACCTAGCTTAAGAAAAGTATGATTGAGCTGGGCGTAGGTGGGGCATACCTCGTCCGAGTCGGAGTACAGCTCGCTGTCGCTCACTTTGCCCTCGAGGGCCATGAAGCACATGCCGGAGAAGTCATCGCCGCTTTTGGGGTCTTGGTCACCCGTCCCGTCGTCGTCGCTCCATCCCTCCACCTCACTGAGGTCGAGGTCGTCGAACGCGGCGAGGACGCGGTGGAAGAGCTTCTTGGCCTTCCCGAAGTCGCGGAACTTCTTCTTACCTTGTGGATGCGCTGGAGGCTTTTTGTTGCGGTTCTTATCGGTGTAGTCATTCTTACTCAAACTGCCGAAGTCATATTTGCCCTTCTCCAGCTTGTAGCAATTTGCCCGAATGTGGTTAGGGCCACCACACTCGAAGCAAATGACAGGTCTTTCTCTCTTTCTGTCCCTTCTCCTCTTGTAAGCATGGGAAAACTTCCGAGCTAGGAGGGCCAGTTGCTCATCCTCGAGCTGCTCTAACTGATCATCAATTACATCACAGAGAGCAATAAGGGAGAAACCACACAGCGAATCAGACGAAAGACCAGAAGCCGAATTGGGATCGGTGACTAGGGCCATCGACTGTGACTTCGACTTGTGAGAGACAATGTCAATCTCGTGAGTCTTGAGACGCGAGTACAGCGCATCAAGAGTCAAAGTTGAGAGGTCCGTGGTGTCCTTGATGGTAGTCACTTTTGTCTCCCAAACATGCAGATCAAGTGCAGTAAGCATCTGTCGAGTGTTATCCGAGTCGGAGTATGTGAGACCGACCGCTCGGAGGTTGCTCAGAATCTTATGAAAACGCGCAAAACACTCATCAAGGGACTCACCAGCGAGCATTTCAAACTTGTTATACTCTCGCTTGAACTGGTCCTGTCTTACCGTCTTTATTTGGGTGGTGCCCTCATGGTAAGCATCGAGGGTCTTCCGAATATCGAAGGCGGACGAAAGATGAGATATGCGATCAAACTCACTACGACTCAGGCCCTAGATGATGATGTTCCTTGTCTTTGCATTCGCCTCAATATCAGTCATATTCCCGGCATTGATGTTCTCATCGGCAGGAACAACAAACTAGACCTTAACCTTGCGCCAGATGGTGTACCCCTGGGCCTGGATGTATGTCTCCATTCGGCTCTTCCAGAAGGGGTAATCGATGCCATCGAAAATGGGCGGCTTGGTCGAGTACTTGTCCATTGCCATGGCTCTTGAGATCGGTTAAGATCTATTGAAAAGAGCTAACCGGCTCTGATACCAATTGAAGGATCGGAAATGGCAACAGAGGGGGGGGGTGAATGGTGCATTTTTTAAAAATTCCGCCCCAAATATTCACTCACTTTTCAGCCAAGAGCAAACTGAAAACAGCAATCAAATCTTATCAAAAACAGCAGTGGATTGCACCCTAAAACAGCACTAAGAACTGCAGAAATCTGCACTACAAAACATCACTGCTGGCTGAGAATAGAGCAGAGCAAACAGTAAATAAATTGTTATCCAAAGCAGCCTGAAAAGCACAAAGTAAAAGCTGAAAAGCACAAAGTAAAAGCAGCTTAAAGTAAAAGCTGAAAAGTACAAAGTAAAAGCTGAAAAGTACAAAGCAAAATCTGAAAAGACGAAAGAAATCAACAAAAAGAACTAGAGATTGCAGCAAAGAAATTCATGGATACTGCTATTTTGCTCTCGGGAATGTGCTAGTCATGGGACTATGAGAAAATTCCCAGTTCAAAGCAAACTCATGTCCGCAGTTCCTTAAACAAGAACACACTTCAAAATAAAATAGATGAAGAACTGGAGATGAGACTTTTGCTCTTAGGAATATGCTAGCCAACTGGCTTTAAGATGAAATCCGAAATAGAGCAAAGGAATCTGCAGCAAATAGAGCACAAGTATAATAAGGAGATTTTCAGATTTTTGCTCTCGGGATATGCTAGCCAACTGGCTTTGGAGTAGATCCCAGTTCAAAGCAAATAAATATAGCAGCAACTAGAGCATAAGTAGAACAAAGAGATTTTCAGATTTTTGCTCTTGGGAATATGCTAGCCAACTGGCTTTGAGAAAGTACCCAAATCATAGCAACGATTCAACCGAGCTAAACTCCAAAAGGAAAGAAACACCGGAATCAAACAATTTGCTTATGGAAAATAACCGACCAAATGGTCTTGAGACATATTTCCACCATAAGCACAAGAAAGATTGCTCTCACAATATTTAAAAAAGAGGAAGAGAGATACCCCGGATTATATAAAGAAAATGTTTACAACCATCTCTCCCATCTCTCAACACACACACATGGAGAGAACTAGTAAAATACTACTTCTCATGGAGCACAAGTATTAGGAAACCCTAACACTCACACCCCTCTCACATGCACACATCTCCTCATGAGAGCACCTCTATTTATAGCCTCCACTAATGGGTTTACAAACCTAGTTTACCCATTAGGTCACACCAACTCTCCACTAATGGGTTACAAGCTTACTCTACCCATTAGGTCACACCAACTCTCCACTAATGTGTTTACACACAATTTTATCCATTAGGTTACAATACCTCTCCACTAATGGACCATTTCCTAACAAAGTCCACTTTGCCCATTCTTTCTTAACCCAATCTGCTTCCTTTTGTGCAGCCTTGCGCATTTACCAAAATGCCCTTCTTGCACCTTCTTGGAAGCTTCCTCATTTCTTACCGCGCACGCCTCGCAGCCACTTCGAGTCCTCACCGTCTTCGACACATCCCGACCGCTCCGAGCTCAGCACCGCCTGTGCCTAGTCCGGTCACCCGTGCCTCACTACGACTCCGTCTCAAAGTCCTGCAGTCATCACCGACAAGAAAACACATTACATAGCACCGCACAAGATATTATAATTAAATATCCGCATCAGTAATTAGCACAAAAATACCCGGAACAAATTCAGACTATTTAGAACACGTGTCAATTACTCATCACACAACCGGGGTTACCTCCGCATGGTCTCACAGATGCTACACAAACCATGGGTTCCTCAACCACTTTCTCCTCATCGAATCCACCAACAAACCAGTCATCGTCATCGTTAGAGTTAGCTTCTGCCTGAGTCAATAGAACCTCACATAGTTGAGCCGAGGGTACAACGTGCACCTCGACCTCTTTATGAGCCGGTGACCCAACTAACGGTGAGTTATTGAGATCAAATGCTATCCTAGGAAGTGATGGATCTCTCACCACCATCTGCACAAATAAGTCAAGTGCTCTAACCTCTGAGTCCATAACAATGGCCACATAGTTATCCTATTTACCGTCGCTGCCAATCGAAACCAATCTCTTTATACGCGGCCTCTTTGACGACTCAACATCAATCAATCCTTGCATAACGATATCACCATGCTCATCTGTCCACCCCAGCCTCTCTTTCAAGCGACAAGTGACCCCACCATACGATGGACGTGAACTAAATAGCAATGTGGTCTCTTCCATTCCCTCCAAATCAACACCCCCATTGTCATTTCTCTTCACAGTTTTACCATGGTGCAAAGTCACAAGCTTATCCATCTATAGCACAACAAGCAAACATATCTCAGTCGAATCGGCCGCAACAACAAAATGCTATAAGTTTTAACGAAAACCGATATACCATATCGGATAAACTAAATTACTAATCTCACTAATTGCAAATCTCTCTATCACATTCATCACTTCTACCCATTTTCCTATTTCTAAACCTAGGGCACATGGATTCATCAATTTCACTTAAATCAAACCGTAAAAACAAATCTACACCCATAACTACTCTTACATTATGCATATTCAACGCTAATCTAACCTAAAACCAAGCCAAATTCAACTAATTTCATCTAGGGTTTCAAATCTTACCCCGCAAAATGTACCTCACATAAACCATATCTATTGGAAAAAATCAAGGAAGGGGAGGGAGTTCACCTGCTTGGTCGATTTTGAAGCAAAACCGCGAGAAAAATCAACGGATTCGAGTGGATTTGGAGGGGGGAGAGCGGGGGCGGCGGGCGGCTGTGTGTGTGTGTGTTCGTAGGGCGCAGAGAGGAGTGAGAGGGTGGGGGGCCGGGGCGTGCTCGGGTTTAAGTCCCAGAGTACGGCGCCACAGCTGTTAGTGCCGTGGTTAGATAGCACGACGCTATTTGCTTTGGCGCCGTGGTTAGCACGACACTATGTGCTTTGGCGCCGTGCTATGCTACCGTGAAATCCTACGTGTCCACGTACGGCGTCAAAGCATATGGCACCGTGCTATGTATCCTAGGTGCCATATCCTTTGGCTCCGTGCTAAGAGTCTATTTTTGCAAATCTTTTCTCTAAGAGTCTATATGTAAAAAGTTTTTAAATTTTGGGTTAAAAAGCAAAAAAAAATCGAGGGGAGGGGACCGCCTGAAATGCCTCCTGGCATGGGGACTGGACTTCCTGTCTGCTTGATGGATCACCGTGCCATTAGGCGCCGTGCACGGCCGTGTGGTTTGCCTACTGGTCCATGTCGTTGGCTCTGCATCCATGGTCACCTACGTGCCTCTGCGCTCTTCATTTTGCTGCGCATCCGATAGTACTTTGTCTTTTTTTTGTTAAAGAATTTGTAGGACAATCAAATTTGTTTGTATGGTACATTGTTTTTTTGAGAATCAGATTAGAAATTTTTTAGAAAGGTGAAAGAGGGAGTTTGGAGGGGCAGATGAACTAATATCACCAACTTACTCTGTTAAGTAGTATATATATGTTATTGAAAAAAAATTATCATAATGGGAGTGTTGCAGATCAATGATGGGCCACCAGTGGGATCTAGCGACGAAGGGGAGAGTTCGGATAAGCTGGTAGTTACCACGGCAATTGGAAGCAATTCTCGATGACGATGTACATTACGCTTGCAAGCTCTAGTTAGCAAACAGGAAGTTCTTATTCTAGTTGACTCAGGCAGCGTGTCGTCCTTCGTGAGTGAAAATTTGGTGGCCACGTTACAATGCACAACAACAGCAGTTTCCTCGGCAAAATTTGTGGTAGGTAATGGAGGCTGTGGAATGCAATAGGATGGTGCCAGCGATGGAGTGGCGGGTGCAGGGTCACTCATTTCAACAGGACATGTGTCCGCTAGACCTCAACTGGTATGGCATGTGGGTTCACTGGCGCTAAAAGCTCGTGAAGGTCACACATAAGGTCGGCGAATTGCTCTTCAAGGGGCCAGAGATGATACCAGTGCTTATCCTGGCATTTGCGCAACGTGGACTGAAAGGATTACTTAAGAGAAAGGCGGTTACTCGTTGTATTCAGCTTAGCATGGTTCCAGAACAGCCGCCAACGGTGGCGACAA
Organism: Melocanna baccifera; assembly: GCA_036346265.1. Lineage (NCBI taxonomy): Eukaryota > Viridiplantae > Streptophyta > Magnoliopsida > Poales > Poaceae > Melocanna > Melocanna baccifera. The sequence continues at coordinate 20,305,178 of CM070692.1, read as the reverse complement.
TCACCTAGCAACCAGAACCTGAAGCTATTTCCAAGGTGGTCCAAGAGTATGATCTTCCTCTTTGAGGAGCCAAGTCCTTGCCACCACGGCGCCCCTTTGACCATGACATACCTCTCATACCAGGAGCCTTGCTGGTCGATGTCAGGCCATATCAGTACTCGCTGCAGCAAAAAATGAGATAGACAGACAGATCAAAGACATGTTCGAGCATGGAGCAGTTTCAGTCCTTATGCTTCCCCCATCCTATTGGTTAAGAAAAAAGACGGAAGCTGACGCCTTGGTGTGGATTATCGCAAACTCAATGCACTCACAATCAAGAACAAACACCCTTTGCCCATCGTGGATGAACTTGCTGGAGCTAAATGGTTTACAAAGTTAGATTAGCATTCTAGATACCATCAAATACGAGTGGCCGAAGGAGACGAGCATAAAACAACATTCTGCTCTCATCAAAGTCGCTACGAGTTCCTAATGATGCCATTTGGCCTCACCAATGCACTAGCTACATTTGGAAATGTGATGAAACAGCTCTTTGCTTATCTATTGCGCAAGTGTGTGTAAGTTTTCATAGATGATGGGTGGTTTCTTTTGAGCTGTGACTGATAGCTTATGACTACAACTGATGACTTTTAGCCTTAGCACGAGCGCTTATACGAACGAATCAAATGCTGATAAGCTGCTTTAAAAATATTGTCCCGATAAGACCCTTCGAAAAGGCAGTGGATAAATCATCCTATTTGTTTATTCAAGGAAAGCCACATCTTGATTTACAGTAGCACATTTGAGGATCACTTGAAGCATCTACGAGAGTTATTCCAAATCCTACAAACTAAGATACCTTGATATGCGATATAGGTATGGTGATACAGATACGGTCATACTATGATATGATACTTTTGCAAAAACAAGGATGTATCGATATGACATGTATATATATATATATATATATATATATATATATATATATATATATATATATATATATATATATTAAAATTTAAAAAATAAATAGGCTACGAGAGAACAAGGAACTAAGATCGCCTGGACTGCATAATTGACATTGTTTATGAATCCTAATTGACGAAATATGAACATTTACAGATAATTTGAGATATGACAAATGCTACAGACCCAAACACAACTATCAAACTTACCCATAAATCTTAATGGGTTATGACTTCTAAGTTATGATAAAGAATTCATGCACTAATACTAGGGAAAGAAAAGAAAAAAAGGCACCATATCAGGATTAAGAGTGCATGCGATATAGTCTTGGAAGCACTATACTTGAGCAGAATCCCTAAACATTTGCTTCTTAATAAAACAGATAACCTTATTGTATGACTTACCTAGGTTTCAACCATAGAATGTGGCATAAATCCACCGTAGAAAGTTTCCTCAACCATATGATTGCAAAGTCAGATTTACCGTGAAAATTCAGCTCTTCACTCTCTCCATGTCCTCCCCTTTTTTATTTTCCTTTTTCCCTCCTCTTCCCCTTTCTTTTCTTTATTCCTTCTCCACCACAAACACCTCCTCCTGCTCCTCTCTCTACTTCTTCTCCCACCTTCCCTCTTCCTCTCGCCTCTCCCTTCTTCTTCAAAGGCCCAAGCTAGGTTAGATCAGAACATGGGCTGCTGGATCCCGCCATCGGCCATCAGATTTCACCGGTTAGTGATGGCCACCATCAACGACCTCGCCATCATTTTCCCACAGCTGCCACTGCTCGACATTGCCTGCTGGCTGGTGACCTGATCCTAATGTCGGACCCAGATTTGAAATCTAAAATCCTCTATGATTCCACCGTACTATTCCCTGGATCAGTAGATAGTGCTCACAATACATTACCGTATCAATTCATACATCGCGAGACAATCATCAAACCATAATAATATACATCAGAATTTAATATGGTATGGTGGTTCCATTGTACCTTGCACATCCGAATGGTCTGATTTGTTGTTTTCTTTTTCACAACATCGAGGATTTTGATGGGACGCTCCGGGTAAGTCAAGTCATTCTCGATCTCTATCGCTTCCAAAGGGGTTTAGTCTTCTGGTACATGAAGACATTTCTTAAGTTGGGATACATGAAATACATCATGTATATCTGCAAGATTCGTGGGTAGCTCTAGTTGATACACTACCTCTCCTTTCTTGGCCTTCATTGGGAATAGTCCGACATAACATGGGGCGAGCTTGCCTTAGACTTTGAACCTTCTAACTCCTCTTAAAGGTGATACCTTTAGGTACACATAGTCTCTAATCTCACATCTTAATGGCCTGCGTCTCTTGTTTGCATAACTCTTTTGCCTGGATTGAGTGGCTTGCAATCGATCCCTAATTAGGTTTTTTCTTCAGCTTGTTGCAGGGTCTCTGGTCCGAAGATAGACCTTTCCCCTACCTCTGACCAATGTAAAGGGGTCCAGCATTTTCTTCCATATAGGACTTCAAACGGGGACATCTTCAAACTGGTTTGATGACTATTGTTGTAGGCAAATTGGGCGTAGGGCAAGCATTTGTCCCAGTCCATAGTAAAATCCAAGGCATATGCACGAAGCATATCTTCTAGTATCTGATTAACCCTTTCTATTTGGCCATCTGTTTGAGGATGGTAGGCAGTGCTAAAATCAAGATGGGTGCTAAGGGCTTCATGAAGGCTAGCCCGGAAGTGCGAGGTAAACTGAGAACCTCGGTTTAAGACTATCCTCTTTGGCACACCATAAAGACACACGATGCGGGACATATATAATTCTGCCATCTTGTCTCCTTTGTAAGTAGTTTTGACTGGAATGAAGTGAGCGACTTTGGTTAATCTATCCACTATAACCCATATGGAGTCATATCCTGCTTTGGTTCAGGGTAACCCTATGATAAAATCCATTTCTATCTCCTCCCACTTCCATTGGGGTATTTGTAAGGGTTGTAACAATCCTGCTGGCCACTGGTGTTTAATCTTTACCCTTTGACACACATCACAACAGGCAATATACTCGGCAATGTCCATCTTCTTCATGGCCACTAGTATCACTGCTTCAGGTCTTAGATACATTTTAGTACTCCATGGGTGAAGGGAATATGAAGAACTGTGTGCTTCTCTTAGTATCAAGTCTTTAAGGTCCTCTTGATGAGGGACAAAATGACGTGTCCCATATCTTAGAACTCCTTGTTGATCTTTGGTCATTTTTGGAGCCTTTCCCTTGGCCATTTGGCTCTTCATTTTCAAGGTAGTTGAGTTCTCCTTTTGGGCAGCTATGATTTGCTCTTCTATACTTAGTTGGATTTCCATGGTGGCTATAGTGTCTTGCTTTATTATTTATAGGTTGAGGGCCACTAACTCTTTATGAAGTTTAGGCTGATGTTCTTAAATCATGAGGTTACTACAATAGACCTTACGATTTAGGGCATCTGCTACCACATTAGTTTTACTAGGATGGTAGTGAATGCCTAGGTCATAGTCCTTAATTAACTCCAACCATTTTTGTTTCCTCAAGGTGAGGTCCGGCTGTGTAAAGAAGTATTTGAGACTCTTATGATCGGTATATATATCATAGTGGTTACCAATCAGGTAATGTCGCCAGATCTTTAAGGCGTGAACTACTGAGGCCAATTCCAAGCCATGGGCTGGATAGTTCACTTCATGAGGGCAAAGCTGTCTTGATGCATACGCCACAACTTTACCTCTTTGCATTAGTACACACCTAAGGCCTTGATGGGAGGCATCATAGTGTACCTCGAAGTCCTTGCGTATGTCCGACAGGACTAGGACAGGGGTGGAAGTTAACTTTTTCTTGAGCTCCTGAAAGCTTTCTTCACAAGTCTTGGTCCATTCATACTTCTTCTCCTTTTTGAGCAACTGGGTTGCGGCTTAGCAATCCAAGAGAACCCTTCTATAAACCTTCTATAATATCCGGCTAGCCCAAGAAAACTCTTTACTTCTATGACAGTAGTGTGTTGTTTCCATTCTACCGTGGTTTCTATCTTGGCTAGGTCAACAGCTACTCCTCCGGCAGATACTATATGGCCTAAAAAGCTAATATCACTTAGCCAAAACTCGCACTTGATGTATTTAGCATATAACTGGTGTTCTTTTAGCTTTTCCAGTACTAGACGTAGGTGCTCAGCGTGTTCCTCAATGTCCTTGGAGTAGACAAAGATGTTGTTAACGAACACTACTACGAATTTATCCATGTATTCCATAAAGAATTTATTCATAAGATTCATGAAATAGGCCGGGGCATTGGTTAGGCCAAAGGATATGACTGTGAACTCATATAGTCTATATCTGGTGGTGAAGGCTGTTTTTGGAATGTCTCCGGCTCTAATCTTTAGCTGATGGTAGCCCGATCTCAAATCAATTTTGAAGAACATGGCAGCAACTCCTAGTTGGTCAAATAGGTTGTCAATCCTAGGAAGGGGGTACTTGTTTTTTATGTTATGGTTACTTCTTTCAGGGATCGGTAATCCACACACATGCGGATGGTGCCGTCCTTCTTCTTGACAAATAGCACCGGGGATCCCTAAGGAGAGGAACTGGCCATGATAAAACCCTTCTCCTGTAACTCTTGGAGTTGCTTCTTATGTTCCTCCAACTCATCAACGGTCATTCTATAAGGTCGTTTGGCAGTTGGCGTAGCTCCAAGCTTTAAATTGATGACGAATTCAAAGTCCCTATCTGGCGGCATGCCTGGTAATTCTTCTAGAAATACCTCAGGATAATCCTATACTAGCAGCATTCCTTCTAGAGGTATATCTTCAAAATAATTAACTGCATGCCCCCAACGATATGGTCGGTCTACCTTGACTGCTATGGTCAACCCTGGGCACTTGGTCAGGCTTACTTTCCTAGTGGCACAGTCTATTACTCTCCAGTGTTTTGCTAATCAATCCATTCCTAGTATAATGTCCAAAGTCTGTGAGTGCAATACTATTAGATCTGCCAAGAAGCCAAATTCTTCGATGGTGATCTCTACTCCCGGGCATACTAGGGTGGTGGTAATGGTTTCGGCAGGTGAGCTAAATACCACTGGTTTCTTTAACGGGTATTTAGGTAACCCCAGCGTATTCACACACCCTCTTGCTATACACGAGTGTGAAGCCCCAGAATCAAAAGAACATGCGCTAGGATAGTTTTGATAGAGAACGTACCCATCAAGACTCCGGCGGCTTCATGTGCTTCCTCTGCTGTGATGTGGTTGATTCGGCCACGGTTGGGGGTTGGGGTAGTCCTGTTGGGTTGAGGGGCCTGATATCCTTTGCTTGGTGCTGATGCTTGACCACAAACAGGAGTGGTTCCTAGGTTAAACTTCACTGGCGTGGTGTGTCAATTTGGACATTGACTGGCAAAGTGTCCTTTCTCTCCATAGCTAAAACAGTTGTAGTTTGCCGCAGGATTTGTCCTGGTGGATTGGCCATTGGGTCAGGGGATCTAAGGGGTACTACCACTGGTACGTGGTACCAGGGTGGAAGCTTGCTGCCTGGTATATGAGGGGTTATTAAAGAACTTTTGGATGAATCTCCCCTGCAGCCTTTGCACCACTTATTTACGTTTGCGGCTCGCTTCAAGATTTTTCCTTTCATTCTCCAAAATGAGAGTTTTATTCACCAGTTGGTGAAAACTGGTGAAGTCTTGAATAATCAATTGTACACGCAGATCCTCATTCATACCTTCAACCTATCAATCTTTTCTTTCTCATCCGCCACATCCTTGGGGCCATATCGGGCGAGTTGATTGAACTTGGCGAGATATTCACTGACAGACATGTTCCCTTGCTTCAGGGTGCGGAATTCATTCTTCTTCATTCTCATTACCTCTACAGGGACAAAGTTGGCCTTAAAGGCGATCTTAAACTCCATCCATGTTATGACTAGCCAAACATGTCGGGCTTGAGGGGCTCGGTGGGCTTGGTTGGGTCCTTCTGGCTCTTGACCCGCAGTTACTCCTTGTCTCTCAGCTTCCCCTTCGGAGTCCTCTCCAGTCGGTGTGTCCTCCAAGCCCTGGGTGGACAAGTAGTTCTCCCACCAAGCTGTGGCAGCTCCCTTAAGTTGGTGGGTGGCAAAGATTACTCGATCTTCATCAGTATATTTCGCAAGTCGGAGTTTTCTTTCAGTGTCTCGTAGCCAGTCTTCATCTTCGAGGGGCTCATCTGTCGAAGTGGAGATCAAGGGCTGAGTTCTTAAGAAATCACCCAGCTTGGTGCTATGGCCACTGGCATTATCCTATTGACCGGTGTAGATGGCCTGCAGAAGCTGAGTCTGTTGTGCCATGACCTGTGCCATGATGGGGTGTTCTGGTGGGGGTGGAGGGTTAACATCCGAGCCTCAGTCTCTACCTCGGTGCATAGGCGGGGTCTCCTGATTAGCATCGACCTTAGCCTATATGCCCAGAGCGGAGCTAAACTGGGCTCAGGTAACTCACTGGGTCGCCATTTGCAGATACCAGCTGCATTTTAAGCACATGCACTTGAGTATGTGGGCTTTTGGCCCATGCCAATCCATGCAAAAACTAACGAAGACAAGATAAGTGACAAATTGAAATACAATACAAGGCCTACATTTGGCCGCATTACCTTCATAATTTAAAAGTTCACTTGGCTCAACACTTACATAGCACCTAGGCTGTGTTGAGCACTTGTTACATCAACGTGCTAGCTCCTAGTACACTCCTTACTACTATAGGGTTGATGCTCGCTACACCACACCGAGCACTATACTAGAGCGTCTACTTCTCCATGAAAATGGCTCTTGGGCACAAAGGGCTGTAATTCGATGATTGAGAGCGGGAGCAGCTACCGCTGAAGTCCAAAGAGTCTGAACGGGAGTGGGAGTGGCTACGACGGATCTCTCCAAGAGTGACAGTCGCCCTCGGACCAAGGGGTCGTACTCTCTTACGAGCAGTGAGCCAAGTGCGGGGCCCATTAGCCTGTGGCTGGGGTGGAGCAGAATCCAAGATGATGATGGGCGATGCAGCGGGAGCTGGAGCAAGGATCACTGCGGCAATGGCAGTCCGCTGAAGCTCAGCGAAGGCGGCGGTCTTCTCCTTCTCTACTTCTGCAAGTGTCTTCTCGCATTTAGTGAGCTGCTCCTGTAGTGCTCTCTCGCGACTGTAGCTGGCAAGTAGAAGCTAGCGAAGGTCAGTGATCTCCTCGAGTGCTGCAGCATAAGTGGCTCCCATGGCCCTGATAAGGTGAACCTGGTGGGAGAGCATGGGGTTGTCCTCCGTCTGCAGGAGAAAAGTCTCGTTGTGGCTCGCCCCCTCCTGGCGGGACGGGTAGTAGAAGATTGGAGATGTTAGCAGTGCAGGTCCGTGGATGTCGCATAGCCGGGCAGTAGCTAAGCGAGTGACGTCCTGAAGAGCAGTAGATGTAGTGCTCCTCCTATGCAAACTCCTGAAGACGTATGGTGGCACAATCTCATCCAAGGCATAGAGGAAGACTTCCATAATCTAAGGCTCCCTAGGTCCCTCTATGGTCTTGTGTCCTCTGTAGATAGGCTGATCCTTATATCCTAAGTAATGCAGCAGCTTGCACAAGATACAGGCAAAGTCCCCCGCGCACTCTCCGTGAGTAAAGTAGTCCCAAGTATCCTCTGTCGCTCCAGCCATCTGTACATTAAGGCACTAAGGTTAGTGTCTCTTTTAAAACTTCAAAGGAAGAAAGACAAGGTCAGATCTAAGAGGGATAAGAGAGGAAGTAATACGCTATATTTTTTTAAAACCCCTTTTTATAGATTTGTAAAATTAAGTCCTTATGTCTTTATCTAGTAGCCTTCCTAAGGTGTTACCCTACAGTCATATACTCTGATACCAGCTCTATCGGACTTGAATTTGAAATCTAGAATCCTCTGTGATTCCACCGCACTATTCCCTAGATCAATAGATAGTGCTCACAGTATATTGCCGTATCAATTCATATATCGCAAGACATTAATCAAACCATAATAATATACATCAGAATTTAAATACACCACGTCAGGTGACAGTTTTGTATAAGGGTCACCATGGCCAAATACTTACAATTCAAAAGGATAGCAGCGAAAAACGTGAACAAAAGCGAGACCAATAGTCACAAGCAAGTGACTGAGGGGCAAATATGTGTACACCCTTCCAGCAAGTCTACTTGCCTAGGACTAGATATTTTTAAACTCGCCCTAATTGCCGTTGTCTGCTCCATGTGTCAAGACTAATGCATCGTCGTAGGCGTAGTGGTCGTGGCACCTTGTTTCTGGGTATGCAGATGCAAGGGTGAGCACAAATCTACTGTGCTCCGTAAGCCAATACACAGTATGCAATTAATTATCATGCATGGCTTACCAAGGGAGGGTTCAGGTTGTTTTGTTTGCCGAAAAATTGCTTTTTTAAATGTAATATAATACATAGAAATTCTTTGAGGCCTAGCATTTTGGACTAAATCATGGTGTTTGTAAAAGAATTATGTGATAACAATAATGGCACAGATTTCACCACCTTTACATGCCACCTGCACCGAATGATAATTCTTCAGCGTTATAGCTGCTTACATTATCACTGGGGCGACACCCAAGGTAACACAAACCAGGGTTGTCTATCGCCCTTCATTTTTCCTTTCCAGACCCTTCCCCAAAAATTGTTTTTGTAATAGAACTATATCCAAGTTAGGTTCCCATGTTCACCCTTGACCGTGGGCACGGCTATTCGAATAGTTTTAACTCTGCAGAGTGTGTACACTTTCACCACAAGAGACAATCCACTCGCTGCTCCACATGATTCCTTAGTCATGCGGTTGAGTAGATCATCATAGTAATCTTTCAAGCTATCTGGCCTCTTGTTCTCATATTACCCTATGGGCTGCTCCCACTTGCGGTAGGTCCCATACGTTGCGCGGGATGTTAACTACTACTACTAGCGCATTCGGGCTTCACTCCCCACAACGCTAGTACGATAGAAAAACTTCATCCTCCACTCGGTGTCCCTTTAGCCACGCTAGGCTCTTGCACTACCTCGCTTCCCTCCCCCTGTCTGTGAGATGAGTCCAATGTTCGATAGATTTACTTAGCCAAATTGCACTTTGCAGACTTGTAGTTGCACTGTTTTACAATGGGATGCCCTGACTAGATTCAGTCCTGAGGGTTATCTGGGCGGTTCTACCACAATCCACACTCTCATGCATTTACCGCACCATACCCCCGAACCATCCGTCCAGATGTGCAAGCAAGTTGAGGTTTTTGGGAGCATAAAATAATGATTCTGGTAAAAATACACAACTATTTCCATCTATAAATTCCCAAAGGAGCTCTTTGTACTTAAATGTGATGCTTGGGGTATCTTGGCACCTCCGAGTATCTAAGCAGTGCTACGCAATAAGCATAAGCGTAACTAATTTTTGAAAAATTACAATTATAATTTTTCCTAGAGAATAACAAGGCTCACTGTTCAATGTGCTACGGAGATATGTAATATTAGCACTTAACTAATGGCATATAACTAGAGCATAAAACAGACTTAGAATTTCACATAAAATAATAGTATGCAATTTATTTATTTAAATGTAAATAATTTCCTGAAATGGAAGGTTCAAAATGATCAAAGTATTGACTCACCTAGGTCACAGTTGCCCTGATTCTGCTGGTCTTGGCTTGCTTATACCACGGACTCCTCCTGTTGTGCCTCGTACGCTATTTTTCGTTAATAAAAAATTTAAATAAAAATCAACACAACCAAATAAACTCTCACAAAAATTCAAACAAGCTCAAAATTTTATGATTTTGGTTCCATTGGATAGAGGATGAATTTAGAAATTTTTTTCACTTTATTTGGAGTTAGAATGAATTAGTTATGATTATTTAAAGTTTTTAGCCTAAATAAAATTAGAAATCAATAATTAAATCCGAGGAGAGAGAGAGAGAGAGAGTAGTGTGACTGACAGGTGTGACCCACAGGTTATATTAATTTTCTTTTCCTTTCTCTGACAGGTGGGACCCACGGGGTTTATAACTTTTTCTTTTCTTTCCAGTCACTGACACGTGGGACCCACTATGAGTTTTTATCTTTTCTCGGTTTCACTAATAGGTGGGACCCACAAGGATTAATATTTTCCAGGACACTGACACATGGGACCTACTGATGGTTTAATTAGAAAGGGGGCCCACCTGTCAGTGACTAATTAAGACTAACAGTCGTTATTAACGCTAATTAACCTTGGGCTAATTACATCGCACGGATGAACATTGCTTTTTCTTCCCGCCGATGATGGCAAAGCTTGCCGCTGGTGGTGGGGGCGGCGGCCGGACGTTAACATTAGCAAAATGGGTTTCCTGTGCCTGCGGCCACCTCTGGGCAAGGTTTCGCCGGCCAATTTGGCCAGAGCAATGGTCGGTGACGAGCTTAGGCGACGGTGAAACAGGGAGGAAGGGGCTATGGCGATCCATGGCATGGGGACTCAATTACTTGCTACTGGAGCATCTGAGAAGTGTCACGAGGCTACCTTGGGGGTCAACGAAGCTCGGGATGGCTATGGTGGCCGGTCGGCGTGAGACGGCGGTAGTCTGAGGGGAGCTCATGGCGAGAGGGCAGCTCGGGCAGCGGGAGCTTCGGTCGAGTGTCGGGATGGCTTCACTGTGCTCTGAGGATGCTTTAGCTTGACGGAATTGGCTTGAGGTGGCTCCAATCGGCGGCTAGCCTGTCGGCGGAGTTGGGGAAGAAAGTGTCGCCGGTGAGCTATGGCGCACGGGAGGCCAATTGCATGCAGTGGGAGGAAGAGGGAGATGCGGGGGAGCGATCGGCAGCTTCGGCGGGCTTTTATAGATGGTGGAGCGAGCTGGCCGCACAGAGGTGGTTGAGGCAGCCATGGCGGGTGACGCGAACGGCGGCGTGGCTACGGAGCGGCTGTCCTGGGCTCGGCGTCACAACGGGACGGGCGACAGGAGAGCGTGCAGTGGATGGTGAGAGCGAGGTCAAGGCGTCACGGCGACGTGGGGGCTGCTATGGCCGACGCGGAGGCATGGCGCGGCGGTCCTGGCAGCACACGAAGGAGATGGGGGCAGTTGGGGGTACCACGATGGAGCTAGGTGCGCCGGCGACCAGTGGTCCAAAAAGAGCACGATGATGGGGGCCGCGGTTGTGGGTTTTCGGGGGAGAGGGGAGGGGGAGGCCGTGCGGGCGCGCGTTTGCGAGGGAGGGAGAGGAGGAGAAGGAGAAGGGGGAGCAAGGCCATGGGCCGGTGGGCCTCCTGAGTTCCTCCCCCTCTCTTTTTCTTTCTTTTTTTGTTTTACATTTGTTTTAATTTCTATCTTTATTTGTGGGTATATGGGGGTGTATATGTGTATATATAGTTATACATAAAATTTTAGAGAGATTTTTCTCAAGTATTACTACTTTTCTTTTTGATTTTTCATATTTTGCATGCCTCCTCTTTAAATTTTATTGCTAATTCACTTTTGGGAATTTTGGGGCAAATTTTGGATCATCTTTTCATATTCACATTTTGATTTAAAATTTTCTTCTATTTAAATATATCTTCTCTTTTTGATGTTCCCTTGTTTATTTTATACTTTAATATTGCATTATTTCTTTTTTTGAAACCTTAATAAAAAACATAAAAATCCACTAAATTAAAATAATCAGAAATGCAAAAATTCAGAACATATCCAAATTATATATATGTTTTCCAAAGATCCACATTTTCAGGACATCACACCTAACCACCAAATCCCATGCCACTGCCGCCACCGCCGCTGCACACATGTTGCACGCCACCCTCACATGGGCCAAGCTATGCACCGCCGACAACCTTGTTCCGTACGCGGTAGACAGCGCTCGGCCACCGCTGCCAAAGTTGCACTGCCTCAAGCCATCGTTGCCGCCGGTGTTCACATCACCGTCCAGGCTTAGCACCGCTACTTCTCCACGCACCGTCGTTGCTGCCCCAAGTTGGGCCATGGTTGTCACCGCCGAACTTGCAATGCTCGTGCTCTGATCCAAACCATCGATGTCGCCGTTGCTGCTCGTGCCATGCCAACAAGCATCGGGAAATATTGACGGAGAATCGTGATTAATTTTATTTATTTTAAAAATTAAATTTTGCTGATACTTTTCGATACCGTATCATGCCTTATTGTGTAAGGGTACGGCTTGTCCCAGGCACAGCGGTGCTTCCTAGCCTGCAACAACACCACTGTTTGTGAAAAGATCCAAGTGTTCTTTTGCTTAGACACAATTGGAGTACCTTGGACATATAATCACCGCGCAAGGAGTGTCCATACTCCCATCTAAGTTGCAATCGGTGCTGGATTGGCCACAACCGAAATCAGTCAAAGATCTGAGAGGTTTTCTAGGTTTAGCAGGTACTATCGCAAGTTCATTCAGCATTATGGAGTGCTAAGTCGCCCTCTCACTCAGTTGCTCAAGAAAGGGGTGTAGTTCCAGTTGATGCCCACTGTACAAGAGGCCTTTGTTCAACTCAAGCAAGCACTAGTTCGATCTCCAGTCTTGCAATTACTGGATATCAGTAAACCCTTCGTGCTTGAGACGGACGCTTCTGGCACTGGGATCGATGCAGTTTTGATGCAAGACGCCATCCAATTGCCTTCCTTTGTCAATCTTTGAGCACTCGTAATGTGTCCTACCTCCAACATCGTGAGTTTGTGATTCGCACCGATCACAAGAGCCTTGCATTTGGCAGATCAGCGGCCGAATACCGGGCTACAATAGAAGGCATTCTTATGTCTGTTAGACCATATAATGAATAATTGATAATATTATTTAGTGTTGTTATGCGAGGTGTGTTACGCGTATACGGACTAACGTTGGTCAAGTTCGGACAAATTTATATCGAAAAAATATTCTTTGATCTTTGCATGTGTAAGTTGAGCATGGAGGCGATCATGATCGATGACGAGGTGGACCGGGACTAGAATGGGGAGATCTGAGATCAGGCGGTCGAGGGCGTTATGAGATGGTCGAGCTCATGCTTGGGCACATGAAGATCAAAAATGGATGATGCGTGGAGAAGATACAGGAGGTGCGATCCTGGAGGCTTCAATACGTGATAGGTTGGAAAAATCGGTTGTGTAAAAAAAAACCGTGTTAGAAAGGGTTTCGAGTCTCTTAAAAAGTAGTGGGTTAAAAGTCAGTTGAGATAAAAAGGCCTATGCCTAGTTAGATGAGTTGTATTATGGTTTTGAGTAGAGATATGTATTATAAATACTAGGGGCGACTAATTTGTAAAAAGGCACTTTTGAATAAAAATAGCAGGCGGCGCTCTCGTTTCATGTCGTCGAGGTAATTATCAGCATCGTGAAGCACTAGGTGTTTCGCTTCATATCTTCATGGTTGTGCTTGTCTTCAATCTGTGCGTCATTGAATCCTGTCGTGCGCGACGTGTGTCCTCAACTTGCTGCGTTGTGTTCGAAGGGTGAAGTAGTGTGACACCTCAGCCCGTGATAGCTTATGTGTGTGTGCACATGAGGTTATGGATTAGTCTTACATTGCTAGTTTAACATGAGAAGTATTAACATATAAACCCATAGGTACCATTGGTAATAACCTCCGGTTAATCGTTTTACGTGAAACGAGGATGAAAATGTAAGTAGGTTGTTACGTGTGCGTGCCTTATCCATAATAGGGTTAGGCCTAAGTCAGTTTGGATCCTAAGGCATTACAAATGGTATCAAAGCTGACCCTCGTGGTTGCACGGGTGCATACGGGTCAGGGGCGTAGGCATATGACGCATGGCACGTGTGGGCCCGGAGTGGACACACGGCATAGTATATGTACCAGCATTGGACGTACAGACGTGTGCCAAGAGGGGGAGATTCTAGTCATTTGCCCTAGTATAGGTATGTTGGATCGACGATGACGTCGGGTTCTTTAAGGAGGGTGTATGTGACACCCCGGCCCATGATAGCCCATGTGTGTGTGCACATGAGATTATGGCTTAGTTTCACATTGTTAGCTTAATATGATAAGTATTAACATATAAATCTATAGGTACCATTGGTAATGACCTCCGGTTAACCGTTTTACGTGAAGCGAGGACGAAAATATAAATAGGTTATTACGTGTGCGTGGTTTATCTATAATATGGTTAGGTTTAAGCCGATTTGAATCCTATGGTGTCACAAGTAGCTGTTCCAAAAATTGGAGGATGACGTGAGTATACTATTATGCTATTCATGATAGAATAGGGCAGTAGGCCACCTCGTTCTGTGTGTCGTGAATTGAAGCGTGCATTAAAATCCTGAGGTGAGAAGGTAGTTCGTATCACATATATTCTTGAGAAGTGCACCACATACATCTACTAGAAGGTCTGTTGTTCGTAGAATATTGCTTTTATCCAGTTTGTGAGTCATACATCTTAAGCAAGGCATAGAAAAAAAAATAACGTCTGTTGGGTAGTACCAAAGTAATGTAGATACAGTACGGTTTTGTTCTCTTGCAACATCTTTGGTTATGTTGAATTGCTAACAGTGTTTGCACATAGATTACTAGAGTAAACCCATATATATATATATATATATATATATATATATATATATTCCTTTTGCTATTTTTGTTCTTGCTAGTATTTACAGATTAAAACAACAGAAGACAGTAGGTTTATGAAAAAGTTTCGCTGCGCACTGCAATTATTCACCCTCTCTGATTGCCATCGACGATCCTATAACGTCTTATGGGTCTGCAGTACCGTATACAATACAAGAAGGCAGGGGGACCCAGTAAAGGCCTAGTGGGGGCACTCAATTTTTAGCTCACGTCTATATCAGTTAAAATTTCATATTTCGTGCCTCCATTGGTCTGATAAAAGTGCTTCTGTTGGGCTTAGAATTAGTAGAAAACAGAAATCCCAGTCCAAATTTAACTATGCCCCCACTCAATTTTCATTTTGGGTCCGCCCCTACAAGAAGGGGATTAACAATGCCGCTGCTGATGCATTGTCCCATCGATAATATGTGGCAAAGGTGTGTGCCATTTCAGTAAAGGCATCCGAAGTGTATGAAAATAGGGGGTCATATGCCACCTTAAGGTCAACCTTATGCATTACAGGGTTGACCTTAAGCAGGCCATAAGCAAAAAAGACTTGAGGCTTGTCCTCAAACTAAAGACCTGGCCACAAGCATTAAAATACAAATTTTCTTTTGAATCCTAACGTTCTCTCTCCCCCCACCAGCCAACTACCAACCACCCCCAACTACCACATCCAGTAGCCATTTTCTAGCTGTTGAGCTCCTCCTACCCGTTGAGCTCTTCTCTATCTTTCACCTGCATATAAAACAAAGAAGAGAGGAGGTTAGAACCACAACTATTCTCAAATGGATCATTCAGGCAAAAGTTTCACTAGATTGATGCAAGAGCCTCCAAGTCCAATCTCAAAAAATGCAAACTTTCAGCATGTTCAGAACTACCCACCAACACAAATTCCCCCACATTTTGCCCAATTTTAGTTTGGCCAAAACATTCCACCATCCCAATTTCCTCAAAACATCCTACCAACTCAGTTTGTTCAAAGCATCTCACCATCCTAGTTTACTCAAAACATTCCACCCTCTCAGTTCATACCAAACATCAATCCCTATAGTATCCCAGGCAACTTTCAGCAATATGGTTCACCAAGTTTTTAGATTGTACAACATCAAGGAAGGTCTTTGCACTCAGCTGCAAACTTTGAAGCTGCAGCCAGTGGTTCACCACCCATAGTTCAAGGTTCTCCTTTGTTCGGAGCAATCATTAACACATCTGGATCAAAGACAGGAATACAACGAAGAGAAGAGATTGAGATCCAAGATTCAAGTGGTAGCAGCCCTGATGAAGGCAACAGAGGTGCTCGCAGCAATTGGAGTGAGGAAGAGAACATACGGTTGGCTAGTGCTTGGCTAATGCATTCTGTTGACCCAATTAAAGGTAATGGACAGAAGGGAGATTCTTACTTGAAGAATGTGGTTGCAGAGTTCAATTCTAACATGCCTTCAGGTGGAAGAAGAAGATCAGCAAAGCAATGCAAAAGCCATTGGGGCATAATTAGCAAGCCTATCAAACATTTTAGTGGGGCATATATAACACTCCAGGACCCACATTACCCTAGGATGCCACTAACCACTCTACATTTAGCCAATTTACAAGATAAAATAAACCAGCAACAACTTCTAAAACATGATAAGCTAAGCGGAAGCATAACAACAAAGGTACTAGAACTCTATTAATTAAGGAACAACCACTGGTAGTTTTAACCAATTAAGATGAACCACAGTCGGAGTATTATTAATTAAATAAGTGATCAACAATGGGAGAAAAAGATGGATATCTAGAGACTCCACTTATTTATTACAGAATGAATCATGATAGGGTGTGTGATAGTGTTGTACCGCTCTACCCTTCCCATGCATGCTCAAGGATCACCTGGAAGGGGGGAAAATAAGAGTGAGATAAAAATCTCAGTAAGCAAACTGTTTAACAAGCTAATTAAACTACAATAGTTTAAGCGTCAATATTTATTTTCCACAATGACCACAATAATAGTCTTAATCACATATACTACCAACAACAATAAAACATTAGCAATTAAGTCTCATTTGCCTACTTCCTAATCACAATCACCACTACTATCAATATCAGTAAAATATTAACAAATTTTCCTCACTAACCTTATTCTATCCCACAATCACAACCGCTAACAACAGTTACCAAAAAAGAAGTACCTCCTCCCACAGCCACATCCCTCTGCCATACCACAAGGGAGTGAACCCCACTCCACGACCACAGCCACATCCCTCATACCACAAGAAACTCTCATGAGCCAATTCCGCAAAAACAGCTAAGAAGTTGCATTGGTTTGCAAATAATTCATCTGCAACACATTGCATAAGTATGCAAATGATCCATCCACAATGGAAATGCATATGAATGCGTATGATTCACTGCACCCTCACCTAACAAGGTAAGAGTGTGCATCGTACTACGGTAATGTACGATACTATACCGGTACGGTCGCAGCGATGTGCGGCGACATCCACAATGCAAAAATGACATGTCATGATATGAATGATATGATTTACATGATACACAAGAATATAACCATAAAAATCAGCAATGTAATCATCAAGTACTCTACCTCATTATCTACACACGTTTCATCAAGAACACCACCGCTAACCACACGTAATCCATCAAGGTATAAACAAATGATTCTTATATTGCTAACACATAGATCACATTAAGAAATTATGTATCAACGGCAAAACATCTCAGATTAAGAGAAATATTTAATGTGAAGGTAGTATAATTAACAAGTTAAACGGTAGCACATCCGCTATGTTTACTTGCCTCTACCATTGAAGTGAAGCCACTTATCCAAAATTACCTCTCAGCACATGACTACAGCATGGTAATCACGACTTAAGAAATAAAGACGCTGCTAAACCCCAAAACCCAACAAATCTCTACTCCGCTCGATGATCCTATACCCAACCCATTGCAGTGACGTTGCTTATTTTTTTTGTAACTTTAAAACTAATAAGCCAATTACAGCAAATGAGATATTTCTGAAAACTACAATGAAATATCTTAAATTTTCAAGTAGACCACTTATTTTTATTTTGTTGCTAATATGGTGTAATTTAACGCGCAAAACAGAGGGCATACTCTGTTTCGGTAATCTGGCCAGTCATCTTCTAACGCACCCCATCTTCTGTAAAATGCTCTAAAATTTATGATTTTTTTACAGTAACTAGATCACAAGTTTCCTACAACTTTTTTTTTATTGTAAGTAAAATTATAAAAATCATCTACTACTTTGAAACTACACCCGAACAGCAATCTGTCTCAGACTGCACCTCTGCTTCACAGCAAAGTTCTCGACTCTGCTGCACCCAAATCCTGTGGCCAACAAATCTAGAAAAATTATAGAAGGTAGGTCTCGTCATCCTCTTCAACTTTTCTTTTGGCCAGACCTATAGTAAAAATTGTTTCAATACCCTAATCTACAAACAGTCGCGCTGCACAAAACAGACTACGTGCAGATAGCAAAAAAATCACTAATCGGTTAATCACTTTGCTAATCCCCTTCTAATCCCATGCCAAGAACCCTAAATACACCTAAATTAGAGAGATTTGGAATGGAGAAAATTTACCTAGGTGATCCCTTGAGATCACTCCTCTTCTCTTCTCCTCTGTCTCTTCCTCCCTCCCTTCTCTTCTCCTTCCTCTTCCTTGCTTTCTCCTTTGCACCAATGGACAGGGCAGCAATGGGGGATGGTGGAGGCGCAAGGGGAGGGGAGGGGAGGGGTGTCGGCCAAGGGGAAAAGGGGAGGGGGTCAACCAAAGGGTTTTATGGGGGGAAACTAGGGTTAGGGGGTGGGAGCGGCTCCACTTGGGCTGGTTGGCCCAAGGTGGCAAGCTCACCCCTCCAGACAGCCCACAAAGTGAATTTTAATTAATTTAATTTATTTTGTTTATTTTAGACTATTCCTCAATTTTATTTTC
The DNA here is from genome assembly GCA_036346265.1 of Melocanna baccifera. Classification (NCBI taxonomy): domain Eukaryota; kingdom Viridiplantae; phylum Streptophyta; class Magnoliopsida; order Poales; family Poaceae; genus Melocanna; species Melocanna baccifera. Next base: position 20,286,728 of record CM070692.1, on the reverse strand, counting down.
CTTTCTCGTGATTGACTGAAACATCCGGAAAATCCGCGTTTTCACTAAACCTTCCTAGGGACGCCGAAACGACGTTCCAGGCATTACAATATAATTGGCAAAACTGTCCAGTAGCATGGAAGGGGCAATATACTAGAGGTGATCAAAAAGTGCCTAGTATAATGTTTGAAGCTGTTGCTTCGGCAGATCGATGGATATGGCATGCCTTTTTTGGTGCAGCTGGTTCGAATAATGATATAAATGTTTTGAACCAATCACCATTATTTACACATGTCCTACAAGGAAGGGCTCCAGAGGTAAAGTTCACAATTAATGGCACAGAATACAACATGGGCTATTATCATGGAGATGGTATTTATCCAGAGTGGGCAACATTTGTTAAATCAATCTCTATGCCTCAGTTTGTGAAGCATAAATTATTTGCGCAAAAGCAAGAGTCGGTAAGGAAACATGTAGAATGTGCATTTGGGATTCTACAAAAACGATGGGCTATTATACGTGAACCAACACGTCTTTGGGAGCAAGAAGAACTTGCTGATATTATGTATGCATGTATTATTTTGCACAATATGATAGTTGATGATGAGAGAGATAACTATCAGTTAAGATTAGATGAGACTTATGATGAGGGGAGATCTTCGACGCCCATAGTAGGACTTGGAAATAGACCAATTCATGGATTTTCTAGGGTACTTAAAATTAACGCAGATATTCCTAATTCTGCATTGCACCACTAGTTGAAGGCAGACTTAATAGAGCATATATGGAACCGGTTCGGTCATGGAACTTAAGTTTAGTAAGTCTTGTAGTGCACTGCTTGTAATATCATATTAGATTATCTACCAATGTATTCTTGATGATTCCATTCAACTTCTGTACTGTAACTTAACCAATATCATTTTACTAGTTTATCCATTGCATTTCAGTCAGTGTATTTAGTTAATCTCCAACATCATGAATGCATAAATACTGAAAGAGCAAGTACTGCACTCTACAACCACACAAGCACAATAATTTTTTGCAACAACAATGAAGACACAAGTACTAACTCCAGTAATTACCTACCAATCAAGCATGGGAGCACGGTGGGAGAAAACAAATCCTCACCTTCTCGAGCTTCAGGCAGCGCAGTTGTAGCTTCTGGACTGGAGCACATCGCCCAACCCTGGAGTGCGGTTCCATTGTCTCAGAGAGCCAGAGCAGCTACCCGGACGCGTACTTCTTCACCGCGGCCTCGAAGAGCAAGAGCGGCCACCTGGACGCGTACATCTTCACCACGCCGATGTACTCCGGCTACAGCGGTTACAGCTGCACCTCTTGCTCCTGGACGGGGACTGCTCGCAGGCGCTGGTGCTCCCCTTATTCCTTGCTGCCACGGGCTAGATGCACGAGGATTGAGACGAGAAGGGCCTGATCCGGTGCCAACAGATGCTGAAGGGTTAGATCCGATGCCAGCGGCTGCGGAATCGCGCGGCGGTGGCGGCGATGGGAGCGGAGGCGGAAGGGTTCGAAGGGCATGGGGAAATTTCACAAGAGACGCGAGCGTCGACTACCGTGGCACGAGGGATATTTTTTTACTGCCGAGTGGGACTCTTCGTTACAGTCGAGCGGTGGCCTCAAACATAACAGAATCGGCCTTAACAATTAGGTGGGACCCACCTTAAGGTTTATTGCGATATATACACTCCTGATACCCTGAGTATCCCTACTTGGTTGGAGAATTTAGTGACAGGATGTCAGGATGATCGACATGCTGTCCAACTTCTCACTGAGCTTAGTATTCATGGTTCCAATGCGGCTTGCTATACTTTACAGGATGCAGTAATACGCTACAAAGGCAGAGTTTGGGTCGGCAATAACCCCTTGGCTCAACAGCATATCCTGCAGGCTCTTCATTATAGTGGCATTGGTGGTCATTCCGGTATTCAAGGAGCATATCAACGCATCAAAAGTTTATTTGCATGGCTTCACCTTAAGCTTCAGTTCACAAAGTTTGTGCAAGCATGCTCAGTCTGTCAACAAGCGAAGACAGAACACATCAAACTACCCGGCCTTCTACAACCACTGCCCATTCCAACGCAAGCTTGGACGATGGTGAGCCTTGACTTTATTGAAGGACTACCATGATCTGTAGGATCGGAAACGGCAACAGAGGGGGGTGAATGGTGCCTTTTTAAAATAATCCCCCAAAAATTCACACACAAATAGTACACCCTAAAAATCCTCTCCAATAACTATTAGAAGTTATGAAGATGAAAAATAATCGCTACAGCAGCTAAAATAAATCAACATTAAATCTGAGAACTGCTTGTAATTCTTAATGCTTATACTTAAAAAGCCACACTGCTGAAACCTGGAAGAACCATCAACTAAACTTGCTGCCAAAACTGAAAATAAACAGCCAAAGAAATAGTATTAGCACTAAAAACAAACACAAACTAAATAGCAATCTACAGATTAATGCTTACACCTTGCTGGCCGAACATAAATCAGAGAATAGCTACCAAAAGGACTGCAAGCTGTTGCCCAAAACCAAACTGGAAAGAGAGGGAGCAGACTGCTCTGTAATGCTGGCCGAAAGGCACTGGGAGGACAGCAAAACACCTGAAAAGGAAACTGAAAGCAGACTGCTGCAAAAAGCAATACATAAACCAGAGACTCTCCTTCCAAACACAAGCACTGCTAGCAGCCGAAACAACAAGAAAATGAGGCAGCCGAAAGGAAGGGGACTTAAAACAAAACAAACAACTTGCTGCCGAAACCTGCTAGACTGAGACCTGCAGACTGCAGCAACCGAGAAATATGCTATTGCTGCTGCTGAACATCAACAAAACTGAAACCAGGCACCAGAACCGAGAGAGCAGGGACTGCACCTGAACAAACTAGCATCTGACTGGCAAGAATTAAACTGCAGACTGCTGGCCGAATAAAGATCAAACAAAGCTGCTGGAACTCGGCTGAACAGCAGCCCCCTAGCAACCGAAAAGAAGAACATCTGCCTGCACTTGGTGCACCTGCTACAGCCCCAAACTCCAAACCGAACAACACTGAAAATAGCAGCAAGATCTCCACCTGCCGAACTGCACAGCAACCAAGAACAGCCGAAAAAGCAGACTGCTCAAAAACCGAAAGCAGTCTGGCCGGCAGGAAAAACAAGAAGCGCAAAAAACTCAACAGCAACAAGACGATGCATATCCTCTACAAACTAGAAAAGCAAAAACTGGATTTAAAGATACAGAGGAAGTCTCATGACTATAATGCTCTCTCAGAGATAACTTAGCCAAAAGGCTTGCAAGAGGATCCCTAGTGCAGAGGATATCACCAAGCCATGCTTAACAAGAAGAGAGAACTATGCACTGGATTCTAATTTTTGCTCTTTGAAAACGAACTGGTCACTTGACCTTGAGATGAGTTTCCATCATAGAGCAAGAACAAAACTAGCAGCTACTAGACAAGAGATTAAATAAAAAGCAAAATTTATACTTTACTTTCGGGATGAGCTAGCCAAAGCGCGTTGAGATAATTCCCCGTTCAAAGTAAATATATTGCAGATGTAATAAATATCCCTAGTTCTGAAAAAGATACTACTTGCACCAAATAAATGAAGGTAAATACTTAGAGAACTAGAACAAGAACAATAATTAAAAAGAAGAGCACATAGATTGCACAAGACATAAAACAAGCATGTTCATATTGAGACGAAGAGCGATGAATGTTTATATCAACTCTTCCATGTCTCATCCAAGAACACCCACAAGGAGAGAATAAAACAATAAAACTTGCATACAAATTTTCTCTCCCAAGAGCACAAGCATTAGGAAATCCTAATACTCATACCCATTTCTATCTCTCTCTCTCTCTCAAGGTGCACTTCTCCACCTAGAGAGCACCTCTATTTATAGCCTCCACTAATGGGTCTAGTAGACTACTTTACCCATTAGGTCACACCTCTCTCCACTAATGGGTTTATACTCAATTATACCCATTAGGTTACAACTCCTCTCCACTAATGGGTTTACATTCAATTATACCCATTAGATTACAACCCTTCTCCACTAATGGATCATTCCATATAATATCCGCTTCCAATTTTGCAGCTTTGCGTATTTTCCAAAACGCCCCTCCTGCACCTTCCTGGAAGCTTCCTCGTCTCTTGCCGCGCACGCCTCGCAGCCACTTCGAGTCCTTGCCGTCTTCGACACATCCCGACCGTTCTGACCTCAGCACCGCCTGTGCCTAGTCAGGTCACCTGTGTCTCGCCACGACTCCACTCGACGTCCTGCAGTCACACAGACAAGAAAATATATTTCATAGCACCGCACCAGATGATTTAATTAAATATCCGCATCGGTAAAAAGCATAAAAATACCCGGAACAAACTCAAACTTTCTAGGACACATGTCAATTACTCATCACACAGCTGGGGTTATCTGCTCATGGTCTCTCAATCTCCCCCTTGATGAGTATATTGACAAACACCGAAAAAGCATATAAAGTTGAGTTTGAGAGTCAAATATGGTCTAAAAGAAAAACAAAGTAACTAAGACCATATCGACAAAAGAGAAAACTGGAGCAGAAAAAGAAAGAACAAATTTTTTGCAAAGCTCCAGAAGGCTTTTTCTCCAAAACTTCTCCCCCTTTTGGCAATAAAATCATCAAAATGCACGAGAGAAAAGAATGACTTGTGTGTTCTTTATTTGAAGTATTTGGAGCCATGAAGATTATCCATAATGATTTTGCGAGTATTACACCAAGCCATAATTCATAAGAATGCTATCAAGATCATGACGATTTATGTATAGAAAAGCTAAACCAAATAAGTCATAATCTGAAAATGGATCTAATTTTTAGCATGTCAAGTCAAACATGATTTTAGTCTAGATAAAGGTATCCAAGGATGATGCAAGCCATGTCAAATAAACTAAGTGAAATCAAGAAGCTAATATTGAGTTGGTTTAGAGTGCTATAAGTTCAAGAATGACTCAATTGATCAAGTACTTGGTCTTTTTATAAATAAGCAAATTGAGCACAATTGCCTTTTTTTTTTAAATCACATTTGGTTTTATCTTAGTAAAGCAAGTCCTGGACTAGGAGCCATCCACAACTGCCTCCTAAGTTTTAACCATTTTCATATTTCTTAGCCTTGTGCTAGATCTCAAGCCTTATGCGATCACTCCAAGCGAGAAGCTTAACGAAATGATCTTGGTCAACCAAAACTCCCCCTGAGTTCATGCCTAGTGCAATGGCAAGCCGTCTCATGAGAGTGAATTGGTGAGATCAGTTTTTTCGCACAAAAAGAGATCATTTTGCTTTTGTTGCATTTAGTTTTTAGACCAAAACGAGACCAATGACATAGCTCAATCTAAAACTCAACAAAGATTCAAGACTCAACTCAACCTATTTGACATGGCCGGAATCATAAAAAGATAACTAAAAATAGACTAGTCTCAAGAACTACCATGACATGAAGTAAAGCATTTTTAATTAACTTATCATGGCAAAGACTAGACTACACATATAAAGTCATGATAAATCTAGCAATTAAGCACAGATCATGGCAAGATGTAATGCATTATAAATAGATCATAATTGGATAATAATCAAGGCTCCATGTAGTTATATTATAGTGCAAACTGAAATGCAATAAAATCCAGCTCCCCCTCAACATGAGATGCACTTTTAGTTCAAGTTGAGTTATGTCACAATTAATATCTAGAAGCTCCCAAATGAACTCCCCCTGAACCAAAGCAATAAAAACGAGAAGCTGGTAAAGAAAATCCAAATGGGTAGTCCTTAAGCATAGAAAAGATATAGAGGATACTATAGCTTAGACAGACTCTCGTCTACCCCATATGACTCCAGGACTATCAGCTGACTGTCTAGCACGCACACTAGAGAGCAAACACGTACCCTGTCTACCCGAGGATGGCCCAACCCTCGCTAGAACCTACAAGCCGTGAGTGAGCTCAATCTAGTGAGATAAGAGATAGCTAATAAGCAGCATCCTAGAATCACAAGATAAGAGCAGAAGTCTAAGCAACTAGACAAGAATAACACTCTAACCTATGCTAGAAGGACTAATCCCAATACACCCCGAATGCTATGCAACAGAAAGGAGTAAGAGCAAAATCAATATAATAAAAGCAGTAAAGCATAAAGCTCCCCCTCACAACAGTCCATAAGGACAAACCACCCCAAGCTCTCCCCGCAGAGCTGAAAACCTAGAGCTATCCAATGGCTTGGTAAAGATATCAGCTAACTGGTGGTCACTCTCCACAAACTGGAGCACTATATCACCCTTCTCCACATGGTCTCTAAGAAAATGATAACGGATATCGATGTGCTTGGTCCGGGAGTGCTGCACTGGGTTC